>OY754312.1:42416623-43106797 GCA_963573325.1 Astragalus glycyphyllos | reverse complement strand
CACCTAGTTTGGAAAATATTAGTTCTTTGTGAATCATTCTCATTTTGCTCATAGGCTTCAACAAACTTACTAACCACGAGCAAATCTCCCTTTTGAGACTTTTCCTTACATTCACTCTCATGTGAACTAACACAACCATTTTTCCTTAAGACCAAAAGTCTTTTAGTTGGACAATTTAATGCAATGTGCCCATACTCTAAACATTTAAAACATTTCATGTTCTTTAACTTAGGGTTTAAAGAAGAAGAGTTAGAAATTGTACCTTTACCCTTGGAGGTTGTGTTAGCCTGTAATTTCGACAGGCTTCATTAAAGATGGTCAACATGGCCTGACTTATATTTCGACGAAGACCAAATTATTTCGACAGAGAAGATGGTCATACGCAAGGTAAACTCGACAAGTTTCCAGGGAAGCAAAAGCAAGAGAGAGGAAAATCGACACAAGCTTTCGACAGACAGAAAACAGAGCAGTTATACGCTGAAGGCT
Organism: Astragalus glycyphyllos; assembly: GCA_963573325.1. NCBI lineage: Eukaryota > Viridiplantae > Streptophyta > Magnoliopsida > Fabales > Fabaceae > Astragalus > Astragalus glycyphyllos. The sequence continues at coordinate 43,106,311 of OY754312.1, read as the reverse complement.
AGCAGTTGGTCGAAGCATGACAGAGCGGTTCTGGTCGAAAGTAGGAGTAGCAGTTACTTATTTTCAAATTTCTAGGCAGTTACTTAGTCAGTTTTTCCCCCTCTTTTCCTTTGTATAAATAGCTGTTTCTGAGAAGAAACAAGGGTCGCAGATCACAATACACAACCGATTCCTGAAACTCTAACTTCCAAGCCAGAGCGAAAAACGAGTGGAAGAATCCCTGTACGTGATCGTGTACCATTTTTATGATTCAGTGCAATTTGCTTTTCTTTTCTTTACAATTCCTGCACCATTTACTGCTTCTTTTCTTTTCAATTCTGTTAATCATTTGCAAATCGTCCCCTTTTCTACGTTTTCTTCAACAAAAACCATGAGCAATTCAAAGGCAATTGCTTTGAGATTTTTCTAGTTTGATCTCACAAACCTTCTAATAAAACTAGTGATTGTTTGCTAAAAACACCAGCAAACAAATTGGCACGCCCGGTGGGACTTTGCCTTTGATTTTGTTCATTCTCGTACTCTCTTATTTGTATTCGCTGTTGTATGCACTTAAGAAGTGGTAAAATGGTTCGTTCTGGTACGAATGATGCATCTAGTTCCAACCCTGTGGTTTCACAAGGGCAAGGGACAACAATGGATTCTGCAAGCATTAGCGCAGGACCATCATCGTCGATAACCGTTCCTTCATTATCAATGACTAATGTTGGTTCAACGCAGTCAGAAATGGCATCTCTGCCTATGTCTTTGCCGTTAAGTGCAGGGCTTCATAGCCCTTACATGGCAATGGGAAACGGTTTAGACCCACGTTTGAATAACGTGCATCTACCCCCATTTCCTTTGGGAATGTATGGCATGCCTACTGGAATGCCACATATTTCGACCTTTTCCCCTACACATGTCTCTTCTGAGAGCGTATTTGGTCGAAATCCCCCAGCATCAACCAATACGTCTTTGTTGGCCTTAAGACAGCAAGTAGACGAGAGTAATCACGATATGGTTAATATGCTTACCCAACAAATTGGTACAGTTTTCAATCCATTGATTCAAAATACCAATAACAGTTACCAAATGTTGGCAAATCAGATGAATAGGATTGCAGACTTTTTTGGGGTTCCAGCAGTTAATAATAGGCACGTTCCTATTATTGCTGGTAATGCGTCGCCAGTTAACCCCCAAGAAGCAGTTGCAGTCGAAGCGTCGACAGTTGTAGGAGAACTACAAGGGGCAGTAAACCACGTCCCTGAAGTAGTTTTGGTAAATAGACACCAGAACGCTGATGAAGTTGTTCGACAAGTGCAACAACACAATGTTGGCGCAGAAAACAATATAGCTGCTTTAGTCGAAACTATTTTGGCACAAAATGGCCTTAACATAGGTTTACAAAGGCCTAACTTCGTATCACCATTATGTGAAAACGTATTACAAACTGAGTTACCAAGGGGATGGAAAGTTCCCAAGTTTACTAAGTTTGGTGGTGATACAAATGAGTCCACAGTCGAACACATTGCTTGTTTCTTGACTGAGGCTGGGGACTTAGCACAAAATGAGAATTTGAAGATGAAATACTTTCCAAATTCTCTAACTAAAAATGCTTTTACTTGGTTCACGACCTTACCCCCTGGTTCTATGTTCACATGGGGACAATTAGAAAAGGCATTCCATGCACAGTTTTACATGGGCCAGTCGAAAATTAGTCTTAAAGAATTGGCTAGTGTTCGGCGCAAAATGCCTGAAACTATTGATGATTACTTAAACAGATTTAGGCTGTTGAAATCTCGTTGCTTCACACAAGTCCCTGAACATGAGCTTGTCGAAATGGCTGCTGGTGGCCTTGATTACTCAATTAGAAAGAAATTAGACACATCTCATTTGCGAGATATGGCTCATTTGGCTGATAGAGTTCGACAAGTTGAAAGGCTTAGAGAGGAAAAATCTAGATCGAATAAGTATCATAAAAAAGAAAAAGTGGCATATGTCGAAGAAGAATTTGACGTTACATATAGTAATGTCGAAGAAGAGGAGATAGACGTGGCTGAACTTAAGCCTGGTCCTCCTTATACCTGTAAATTATTAAGGCCTGCGAATGGGAATAACCCTGTAGAGCCTAAGAATGATAGATTTATGCCTAAGACTTATACTTTTGATGTTACTAAATGTGATGAAATTTTTGATCTTTTAGTAACTGATGGTCAAATATTAGTGCCTAAAGACCTTAAAATACCAACTCTTGACCAAAGAAAGAAAAAGGGTTATTGTAAGTTCCATAATTTTTTGGGACATAACACTGACCGTTGTGTGCTCTTCAGGGATATTGTGCAAAAAGCAGTTGACGAAGGAAGACTCAAATTTGCTGATAAGAAAATGAAAGCTCCTATGCAGATTGATGTTGATCCGTTGCCTAAGGCTGAAGCTATGTATTCTGAACCTGTCGAAGCTGATGTAGGCATGGTGGATGCTCAAATGGCAGACCCTCCTAAGTGTGTCAAGATTGCCACCGAAAAATTAAAAGGTTTTATGTATGCTGAAGGTAAAAAACAGGAAGTGACCCTAAAAGAATATGATGGGAAGATACATGCTGTGTATCCAAAGGCTGAGGAAGAATTGATAGATTTCCTCAATCGGTGTAAGTGGAATAATTTTGAAGTTATGCTTTGCCCAAGGTGCAGTGCTGTCTTCGATAAAGAAGCAGCTAAAGCTGTCGAAGGTTATCAGGATCAACAACAACGCAAAAGAAAATGGCTTGATAACAGGCCAAAATTTGACTTTGCAAAAGGAGATCTTCCTGGCTATGAGGCTAATGTGTCAGTAAAGCCTTCAACAAGTAAACAACAATTTGCTAAGGAGAAGTCCTCAGCAACAGGGTATTTGAAGCTGTCAACAGGTAAATCCTTTGTCCCAAGTGCTAGTGCTCCTGTTGAAGCGTGGGTGTCCAATAATCAACGTGCTAAAGCTGTCAAGCCAGGTTCTGATGCTATTAAGTTTAATTATAAGAATAACTATAAGGGTAAGAACCCTATGACTAGAACACAGTGGCGTCGTTACCAAAGACAACAGAAGAAGAAGGCACACTTTGACATTAACCATGTTCCAAGTCATTTGGCTAATAATCAAGTTCCACACAGCATGATAGTGGCGAAGAGTGAGGTTCACAAAGCTGAAGTTGCCACAAAGAGGAATGCTGATGTTGCTAGTCATGTGTGTGCAGCGAATAAGGCCAAAGGCAAGGCTGTAGTAACAGAAAAGCCAAGAAGGCCTGCTCTTGAAAGAATATTTCCTCCATTGTCAACAGTGAAAGAAAGAAATGCTGAATTCGACATGGATGAAGACATGGAGTCTGATTTTAATGATTCTGAAGATGATTTCGACGTTGTTTGCAATGTGGTATCAATACTGCCTCTTGAGTACGATGTTATCACAGTACCAAATGACGTTGAAGAAGATTTTACAGAGGATATGGCTCATCATAAGCCAATGTGTTACTATGTGATGAACAATGGTTGTGTCGAAGACCAAATGGCTACCTTCGAGAAGCCAGATATGAGTATGCAAAACCACTTGAAACCCCTGTATGTCCAAGCCAAAGTCAATGGTGTTGGAATTAACAAAGTGTTAGTGGATGGTGGAGCTGCAGTGAATTTGATGCCACATGGTCTTTTGAAGAAGATTGGTAAGTTCGATACTGACCTCAGGCCACATAACATTGTCTTAAGCAACTATGAAGGCAAAACTGGCCATTCTTTGGGGGCCATTGAGGTGGACTTAATCGTTGGTTCCATAAAGAGGACTACATTGTTTTTAGTGATAGCCTCTAAAGCGAATTTTAATTTACTCCTTGGTAGAGAGTGGATCCATGGAGTTGGTGCTGTCCCTTCAACTTTGCATCAACGTTTAGTAATGTGGAAGGAAGATGGTTTGGTAGAGTATGTTGAAGCCGATCAGAGCTACTTCCGTGCTGATGTGAACCAAGTTACCAAGGAAAACTTTGAGAAACAAATGGCGAAGATTGCGCCATGTTCATCTTCTAATGAGGCATATGTTCCTGCGGATAATGTTTTTGCCTCAGTTCATCTTGACCCAAATTATGGTTTTGTTTGGGAAAGAGAAATAATGGGAGATGATAGTGTCTATCCTGATGGTATTTTTCGACCAACGGGGTGGAACACTGGTTCTTGAAAGTGTTCTTATGTCAGTGCCCAATGCATGGGACAAGATTACGGCTTATATGGCCGAAAACAAGTTTAAAGCGGCTATGGAGGCTGAAATTATTCAACAAACAATGGCCGTCGAAGCCAGTGAGTTACATGAAGAAAATGGCATAGTCATAGATGAAAAACTTGACTGTATCTATGATAATGATCCATTAGGTTTTGAAAAGGATCCTAGAGATTTGACAAAGCATATGCAAGCTCAAGACCCGTTAGAAGAAGTTGATTTGGGAAACGGCTCAATAAAAAGGCCAACTTATATTAGTGCAAATATTGATGCTTCTCTAAAAACCCAAGTCATTACATTGCTAAGGGAGTTCAAAGACTGCTTTGCTTGGGATTACGACGAGATGCCTGGGTTAAGTCGAGAAGTAGTGGAAATGCAATTACCAATTCGACCAGGGAAGAAACCAGTGAAGCAAATGCCAAGAAGATTTGCTCCTCAAGTGTTGGCTAAGATCAAAGAGGAAATCGAAAGGCTATTCAGAAACAAATTCATCAGAACTGCCAGGTATGTCGAATGGTTAGCCAATATAGTTCCTGTAATAAAGAAAAATGGGACTCTTAGAGTTTGCATAGACTTTAGGGATTTAAATAATGCAACTCCCAAGGATGAATACGCAATGCCTGTGGCAGAAATGCTAATAGATTCAGCAGCAGGATTTGATTATCTTAGTATGCTCGATGGTTATTCTGGGTATAATCAAATCTTCATTGCTGAAGAGGATGTGTCGAAGACTGCTTTTAGATGTCCAGGGGCATTGGGTGTTTATGAATGGGTAGTAATGCCCTTCGGCTTAAAGAATGCTGGTGCTACATATCAGAGGGCCATGAATTCTATGTTTCATGATTTTATTGATGATTTTATGCAAGTATACATAGATGATGTGGTGGTTAAATCTTCCTCAGAAAGTGGTCATTTAGACCATCTTCGCCGTTCTTTTGAAAGAATGAGGAAATATGGATTGAAATTAAATCCATTAAAATGTGCCTTTTGTGTGCGTGCAGGTGATTTCTTGGGTTTTATAGTGCACAAAAAAGGCATTGAAATCAATCAAAATAAGACTAAGGCAATTATGGAAACGAAGGCCCCTTCGACCAAAAAGGAGCTTCAGTCGTTGCTGGGAAAAATCAATTTCCTTCGAAGATTTATATCAAATCTAAGTGGCAAAACACAAGTTTTTTCGCCATTGTTAAGACTGAAGAAGGAAGAAGAATTCAAATGGGAACCAATGCATCAAGCAGCCTTCGATGAAATCAAGTCTTATTTGATGAAACCACCAATTTTGTTGCCTGTTATTAAACACAAAGTGCTCAAATTGTATATAGCAGCTTCTGATAGAACAATAGGTAGCATGTTAGCACAAGAGGATGATAGTGGTGTCGAAAGAGCCATTTATTACCTCAGTAGGGTCTTAAATGATGCCGAAACGAGGTACTCTCCTATAGAAAAGTTGTGCCTTTGTTTGTATTTTTCGTGTACAAAGTTAAAGCAATATATAAAACCAACTGATGTTTCTGTTTATTCGCATTTTGATGTTATTAAGCATATGCTGTCGAAACCAATAATGCATAGCCGAATTGGTAAATGGGCTTTGGCTTTGTCAGAATACAACTTAACTTATCAGCCTCTAAAATCAATTAAAGGACAAGTGGTTGCTGATTTTATAGTAGACCATTCTGTTGTCGAAGAAACATTAAGTTTTGTAGACGTATATCCTTGGAGGTTGTACTTTGATGGTTCAAGCCATAAACATGGAGTTGGGATTGGTATTTTAATAATATCTCCTACTAACATTCCAACGAAGTATAAGTTTAAAATTCGGGATGTTTGTTCCAATAATGAGGCTGAGTATGAGGCTCTAATAGTAGGCCTTGAAATCTTACTTGAGCTGGGGGCAAGTCATGTCGAAATAAAAGGTGATTCTGAGTTGGTTGTCAAACAATTGACAAGAGAGTACAAATGCATTAAAGAACACCTTATCAGATACTTTGTTGTTGCCAATGCTTTGTTAAAAAGATTTGAGTCTGTTCACTTAGAACATTTACCACGAATTGATAATCAAGTGGCAAATGAATTGGCACAAATTGCTTCAGGCTATAAAGTTTCAAAACAAAGCCTAGAAGAGTTAATCAAAATAAAGGATAAAATCATTTCTGATGACTATTCTTCGTCACTATTGTCAACACCAAAAGTTGGAAACGCAACAAACGCAAACGAGGAACTAGTCGTTGTCGAAAAACGTCAATTTTTTGGTGACTTTGACTTAGCAGAAATTTTTGCTCTTGACAATATGACCAATAATGATTGGCGAAGGCCTATTGCGGAATATTTGCAAAATCCCACAAGAAATACCAATAAAAAGGTAAAATACAGAGCTTTGAGCTATGTGATAATTGGAAACGAATTGTTTAAAAAGACTCCTGAAGGAGTACTATTAAAATGTCTTAGTGAAAATGAGGCATATTTAGCAGTTTCCGATACACATAGTGGAGCATGTGGTTCACACCAAGTAGGCCACAAAATGAAGTGGTTATTATTTCGACAAGGAATGTATTGGCCAACTATGCTGAAAGATTGCATAGAATTTGCTAAGAGATGCCAAGAGTGTCAAAAGCATGCTGGGATACAACATGTACCTGCAAATGAATTGCATGCCATAGTCAAACCTTGGCCATTTAGAGGTTGGGCTCTAGATGTGATTGGAGAGATAAAGCCAACTTCGTCGAAGGGCCATAGATATATCCTTGTAGGAATTGATTACTTCACCAAATGGGTTGAAGCTATACCTTTAGCCAATGTTGATCAAGAAGCAGTGATAAGGTTTATTCAAAATCATATCATTTATAGGTTTGGAATTTCAGAAACCATTACTACAGATCAAGGATCAGTTTTTACTGGTAGAAAAATGGTAGAGTTTGCTTCCGAAATTGGTTTTAAGTTATTAACTTCGACACCATATTATGCGCAAGCCAATGGTCAAGTAGAAGCTGCCAATAAAGTTATTATTAATTTAATTAAAAGGCATGTTGGGCAGAAACCCAAAAATTGGCATAATACCCTTGATCAAGCATTATGGGCTTGTCGAAATTCACCCAAGGAATCTATCAACACTACTCCTTATAGGCTAACATTTGGACACGATGCAGTGTTGCCTGTTGAAATTTGTCTACAATCAACAAGAATTCAAAGACAGTGGGAGATTCCCTCTGATTATTATTGGAATATGATGCTTGATGAATTGGTTGATTTAGACGAAGAAAGGTTATTAGCTTTAGATACGCTTATTCGACAGAAAGAGAGGGTAACTAAAACTTATAACAAAAAGGTTAAGTTTAAAGCCTTTAATTCAGGTGATCTAGTGTGGAAGGTCCTGTTGCCTATGGATAAAAAAGATAGAGTCTTTGGTAAATGGTCCCCAAGTTGGGAAGGACCATTTAAAATTTTACAAGTTTATTCAAACGGCGCATATGAGGTCAAAGAGATCGGCGCTGATGAAAGAATTTTGCGTATAAATGGCAAATACTTGAAAAAGTATAAGCCAACGTTGCACGAAGTTAAAATAACGCTGGAGTAAATATAAAGAAAGCGTGAAAACATGGCACTTAAGTTGCCAAAATATTGCCGAAATTACAGGCTGTTCAAGTTCAAGGCTTGAATATGGAAACAACACTTAACAGTGGTGACATCAGGTATACAGCTATTTTACTCATGAAGTGCAAAATTATTTCGATGGTGAATTCAAAAATGTCTTTCTCTTCTTAATCCTCAAGTTCAGTCGAAAAAGACATTTTTGGGGGGCAATTTGTTAGCCTGTAATTTCGACAGGCTTCATTAAAGATGGTCAACATGGCCTGACTTATATTTCGACGAAGACCAAATTATTTCGACAGAGAAGATGGTCATACGCAAGGTAAACTCGACAAGTTTCCAGGGAAGCAAAAGCAAGAGAGAAGAAAATCGATACAAGCTTTCGACAGACAGAAAACAGAGCAGTTATACGCTGAAGGCTAGCAGTTGGTCGAAGCATGACAGAGCGGTTCTGGTCGAAAGTAGGAGTAGCAGTTACTTGTTTTCAAATTTCTAGGCAGTTACTTAGTCAGTTTTTCCCCCTCTTTTCCTTTGTATAAATAGCTGTTTCTGAGAAGAAACAAGGGTCGCAGATCACAATACACAACCGATTCCTGAAACTCTAACTTCCAAGCCAGAGCGAAAAACGAGTGGAAGAATCCCTGTACGTGATCGTGTACCATTTTTATGATTCAGTGCAATTTGCTTTTCTTTTCTTTATAATTCCTGCACCATTTACTGCTTCTTTTCTTTTCAATTCTGTTAATCATTTGCAAATCGTCCCCTTTTCTACGTTTTCTTCAACAAAAACCATGAGCAATTCAAAGGCAATTGCTTTGAGATTTTTCTAGTTTGATCTCACAAACCTTCTAATAAAACTAGTGATTGTTTGCTAAAAACACCAGCAAACAGGTTGCAACATCAGGTCTTTTGGGTGGAGACCCCTCCTTCTTGGAATTGTTCTTCCAACTTGAAAAGTAGTAATTTGAAGGGGATTTCTTATAGGCCTTTTTTATTTGCAATTGTCTTTCCACCTTAACGGCTTGGTGGACAAGATCTTCAATTGTTACAAAATGGTGACGCTCAACTTGCTTCATTATATCTTCATTTAGACCATCAAGAAACCTATCCATGGTATTCTCCAAATTCTCCTCCACGTTAGCTCTAGTCATAGCCATCTCTAACTTCTCAAAGTACTCACTAACACTTTTAGTTCCTTGAGTAAGCCTATGCAATTTGTCACGCAACTCCTTTTGGGTATGAGAAGGAACGTGTCTCCTCCTCATCATGGCCTTCAAATCTTTCCATTTTTCAATCGGCTCAAGTTCACAATTCCTCCTAAGCTTTTTTTCTTGATCCCACCAAGTAAGTGCATAAATTCTAAACTCCAACACAACAAGCTTCAACATTTGTTCTTCACTAACATCACAACAAGAGAAAACTTGTTCTACCTTAAGCTCCCAATCAAGATACGCTTCGGGGTCACTCTTCCCATGAAAGTTTGGAACACTCACTTTTCTTTCATCTCATTTTCTCTCAAATAATCTCCATATTTTCTCTCTTTTTCTCTGTCTCTCCTCTCATAACTCCATTCTTTTTTATACTTTCTATCTTTTTCTGTCACATTCTCTTCATACCTCTCATGCATCTTTTAGAGCAAATATCCAACCTTATACTTCTTAAGAATTTTTGCAACACATTCTCTATTATAGTCAAAACCTCTATTCATCATTCCAACGACAAGATAACAAGTACCAAATGATCAAGCAAAGTAACAAGAAAGAACAATAGTCCTCACCACTCGCTAAGTGTTTACACTCAAGAAATGTATCACTCGTGTATGTCGCTCAATTATGGCTTTTTCTATAATGTTCACTCTAGCCTTTTTCCACTCCCTAATGCAACTCTTCAAGTTCTTAAAACAAACCAAACAAGTCTCAATCAAGTTTGTGGAAAACCTCTACACAATTGTGGCAAAACACACATGAAAGTTATCATTCAAGAGGCCAACAAAGACAAGAGAAACTTCTAAGACACAACTAAGGAATTTAAAAGACACGAAAGAAAGAAAAACAAAGGAAGACACACTCAAATAGATAAACAAGGAGACGACTTAAAAAAAAGAACAAAACTAATTGACTAAGTGGTTCAAATATGTGGAAGGTAAGATACTAAAATAAACTTGCAATGTTTGATAGAAGCAACAAATATGCAAAAATGATTGATGTATCAAAATGAACAATTCTGGACTTTTTTTTTTGTAAATGCCCCTTTTTTTATAAGCGCTTTTGTATAGAATCACTTGTTTTTTTCAGCACTTATCTTTTCAGTTTTATTTTTTGCATATTTGAATTACTCTTTTTTTTTTTCTAATCAATTTAGGCTTTGGAATTTCCAGAATCGGACATATATGAAAGAAATAACATAAAAAACAAGTTTGCAATTAGAATATTAGATTACAAGATCAAATAGCCTCCAGTGATGAAGATAAGTGATGAACAATAAGAACTTGTGCAGAAATTTCCAGAAACAGGTTTGAAATTTCAGCAAAGTTAAAGCTAATAATCAAAGGAGTAAACCTTCCAACACATACTAAATACAGATGACACTGATGAGAGTACTTGTTATCAACAAGAATAGAAAACTAGACAAATTTCAAATTTTTGGATTAACCTAAAAAAAGAACGCAACAACGACGCTAAAAAAAAAAAACAAAGCACTCATCCTTTAGAATGTTAACATACTAGACAGCAACAATGAAGCTATTTGCTGATTGAAAGAAATTTTTAAACCAGCCAGCAAAATCATGCCAAACAGAATTAATTCGAAACCAAATTGATAAGGTACGCAGAAAAAAAAAGTGCAGATTTTTTTTACTTGATTTATGGACACAATAACACTTGGTAATGGCTCTGAATACCACTTGATGAGAATCTAATTGATTCCATGATAGATTGAGGATCTAACCAAGTGATTTCTTGAATCAAAGATAACAAATAAGATAAAAAGAGAGAGAGGGAAAAGAAACATACAAACAGATTAGGCAAGAAGATGAAGAAATCGCCACATCCAAGAGGATGATAAGATCAAGGTAGAATCACCACAAGAGTAAGAGGCTCTTGATAAGACTCGAATTTGGTTCTAAGAAGAACCCTAGAGAAACACTCTCTATTCTCACAATTCTATTTCGTCAAAAAGTTCCTTCCAACTTACAAAACCACACCTATTTATAGGGAATAGATTGTGGACTCACTAAAGTGACAAACATAAACCTAAAAGCCCAAATTCAAGCCCAAGCTAGGCCTTACACAATTAGGCATCTAAGAATGAGAAATAACGCGCCTAAAAATGTTTGGCTTATTCCAATTATAAAATTCATACGAAATCTTAATTATAAAGCTATTTAAAAGACAATAAACAATTTTAGATTATTTGCTATCATTAAGCAAATTAATCATTTGAGCTTCAATTGTTCTTGTTCTTTAATCTTCTTTGCTCTTCCTCTTTTAATTGGTCCAAGTGCCATGTCTTGAATCTTCATGCTCTTTGTGTCCATAACATTTCTTAATGCTCTTGCGGTCGCCATCAGAGATGCTTCAATTAGAGCTCTGTATCCTGTCTTAACAGAGTAGGTACCATCCTTACTATGAGGCCAAGTTATAGAGTCAACTTGGCCAGACCATGAAATAGGAGTCTTGATGGCTTCAATTGCACTATTAGGAGAGAGATTTTGTCTAATTAGGTTGACATCCCAATTCTTGTTGTTATCCATAAGATCAGCCACTACAATGGCAGTAGCATTGTCTTTGAGGGTTGCTTTTCCACCTGAACTGAGCCAATTGTCATTGACAATACTAATCTCCTATCCAGAACCAATCATCCATCTTCCTGAAGCTTTAAAGAAATCCCTACCTTGTGACAGACTTTTCCAAATCCATGATGAACCTCTCTTAGAGTTAGCCTCCCAAAAGGAGTAGTTTGGGAAATAGATAGCTTTAAGAGTGGTTGTCCAATATGAATTAGAGTCATGAGCCAATCTCCATAGTTGCTTTGAGAGTAGTTCTATTTTGAAAATGGGATGATAAAGTTAAATGTATTGATGGTGGGTGTACTTTAGTTAGTTGGGTCCAGCAGATGTTTAAATTTCTCATTTTTTTTACTTTGGATCCCACTCCACTCATTAGCAGTTGTCTACAACTAATGTGTGTTGAGCCATTTACCTATGTGAACACAACACCTAAGTCAACAAATGCAAGTGGTTTATTAACTCCATGCAATAGAAGGGTAAAAACGAGAATTTTTGTTGCAACTTTAAAAGGTAGTACATTAATTCACTGAAAAGGGTCCCTCCAAGTACGTATGTAATTGCATGTTTTTTTTTGTTTGCCGCCTAAAGTGCTAAAATTGACGTGAAAGTCATTTGTTGCATGGACTTTTCCCGCTTATTTGGCTGGCTCACGGGTTAGGATTTATAAATAGAGATATATATACTTGATACTTGATATACTTGACAAGTAAACTACTTTTATATAATTCAGTAAAAGAAAAGCCAAAGATCTACAATGACACGCGTAGAGCAAGTTTTTTTTGGATACATGAAGGAAAAGGCAGAATAAAAACAAAGAAAAAGCTAAAAGGAAAATAACAACTACAAACGAAGGAACTCAACACCAGCATCAGCTGCTTGCAGGTGTGGTAATAGGCCATCAGGGGGAGCTTCAAAGACAACCCAAGGGTGGTTGGCAGTAGCTCCAGCTTTTGCCAAAAAATCTGCGCAAGCGTTCCCTTCTCAAAGCGTATGAGTCAAATGGACACACCAGTCTCGTTGCAACAAATCTTTTATACTCTGGATGATAGTAGCGTACATGCCCCACATATTTAGGGGCTGCAAAATCAAATGCAATATATTCTTAGAGTCTGAATAGCACACAAGTGAACGATAGCCTTGGTTCCAAGCAAAACTGAGCCCATGGTATAAGGCGAAGAATTCAGCATGAAGGTTGTCAGAAATTCCCATAAACCCGGCAAAATCACCAAGCCACGTACCCTTCCCATTCCGTGAGAGACCACCTAAGCCAGACCTGCCAGGATTGCCAATGCTACTACCATCCATATTTAGAACAGTTATACTATTCCTAGATGTATGCCAAGAAATTAGTCTCACAATTGTTTGCTGAGGCACCATTGACATGAAGCACTTTAGAATCAAAGATGCGAAATTTTGAATTGAGGGCTTGAGTGAGAAGGTACTTATCATTTCAGAAGCAATAACAGCAGCATTTTGAGCATGCCAGATCCACCAAACAGCAGCTAAAAACAAATGTGGGTTTGTAGCCTAGATACCAAGTTTGAACCAGTCCGACGGTGCATCAGTAGAAAAGAAAGTAATGGAGTCAAAACCAAGCTCCAGCCAGATGCGATTTGAATGAGAGCAGTCTCGTAGGCAGTGAAGGACTGTCTCATTATGCAGACCGCACCTCTTGCAAGTAGGTGCACTCAACATCCCTCTATGGTGTAACATTTTGGTAGTAGGGATAGCATTGTGGCAAGCAGTCCACAATAGAAATTTTAACTTCTCAGGTCCAGGAGTACCCCAAATCCAATTCCAAGACATAATACTATTGGTAATAGGACTAACAAACTTTTTATCACGAATCCAAATGTAACCAGACTTGGCATTATACACACCATCACTATTGCCAATCCAAATAATAGCATCAGGAACCGCCTAGTTGAAATGCAAGTGAAGACTATTAATATGATCCAATATATGATGGGGGAGCTGCGTATAAAGGGAATTGAGATTCCAAGTCCCATTTGTACAAACATCAGATATGGAGAGATGGAGATCATGTATATCAATATAAGTGACACTTTTTGCAAGCTCACATATTTTGTCCACATTGATTTCCAAAAAGAGGATGCACCATTTCCCACTCGAAAAGCAAAACCATCCTTCAAAATGTCTCTAACTTTCATAATTGAGTTCCATGTGTATGAGCCATTACACTTAGGCAACTGCAAAATAGAATTATCCTTCAAGTACTTGTTCAGTAGTAAATTGATCCATAATTTGTACTTTCTAGCATGAATATCCCACAGTAACTTACCCAACATGGCTGAGTTTACGTCTCTAGTATCTCTAACGCCCAATCCACCACACTGCTTGCTTTTAGTAATTGTATCCCACCCCACAAGATTGATTCCCCTATCTTGAGAGCCTTTCCAAATAAAGTCACGAGTGAGTTTGTCAATCTGATCACAAATTGCTTGAGGGAGCCAAGAAACTTGCATATAATAAATCGGAATCGAATTCAACACAGATTTGGCTAAGGTTAGACGACCTGCTTTATTCAACAATTTAGTCTTCCAAGAAGCAATTCTATTTTGAATTTTCTCCACAATGAATTAGAAATCACTTTTAATAACACACCCTTGAAACATAGGGAAGCCCAAATACTTATTGAGTAAGTTTGAGTAAAGCCGTCAAGGAAATTTGAAAAGAAAAAATATATTTGTGCAATGGACAAAAGGGACAAAATCAATACTAAAAATTAAGTCTCATAAAAAGTAATAAAAAATTGATTGGAAAAAAAAAAAGTTACGTCTATAAATTTTAACAAACAATAGTAGTAGTCCTGAAAAAAAAAATACTATCGTGCTAAAAGGTAGGGCTATGATCTTCTTAAAGTACAATTTTTTTTTTGGGTATACCTTAAAGTACAAATTTTGTTGGACTAATTTAAAAAAGTTTAAATACTTGTCACCCCCCTGCAAAATTACCTGATATCCATTTACCTCCCTGCAAAATTTTTTTTTGCAAAACAAACCTTGCAAAATATAAGATTATCCATTTACCCCCATACAAATGTTGCCACTATCCATTTACCCCCGTCAAACCCCCCCCCCCCCCCCCCCCCCCAGTTTGAGGGGGGTAACTGGATAATTTTATATTTTGCAGGGTGTTTTTGGAAGCGGGGGGTGAATGGATATCAGGTAATTTTGCAGGGGGTGACAAGTATTTAAGCCTTTAAAAAAAACAACTAAAAGATAATAAACTACACTCTGTTTACTAATGGTTATAGTTGAACCAAAGCGCAGGGCAAGAACCAAAAGCGCAGGGCATGAACCAAAGCACAGAGCATGAACCAAAGCGCTTGACATGATATCTTAAAGTGTAGAAGCTCGGAGGAGAAACTACTAAAGCGTTCAAGACTTATGTGTTATATTGCTTTGCGTAGGACGCGTGTAAGATTCCGTCACTTCTGCTTTATAACTTTTGTAGTTGAGAGATGATCTTTTAAAATTGAACTATCTTGGAAAAATATTTTATATAAAACCATGTTTAATTAGGTTAGGCACAAAGTGTTTTTAAAGAAATAGTTTGAGTCTTGAATTGTTGTTTTTTTTAAAAGAAAATAGATTCATGAGTTAGTGTTTTAAAAAGAATTTGTTTTTGAAGTAAAGAATCGATTCTTGATTTGGTACAATAAGCTAGAAATCGATTTCCTCTGGTTTCTAAAGCCAAAAATCGATTTCCCCCTTTCTTTTTAAAGCAATGAATCGATTTCCCTCTTGCCTTTAAAGTCATAAATCGATTTCACACTTGGTTGTTTTTAAAAGAACTTATTTTGAAAAGAAAACAATCGATTGATGACTTTGTGTTTTTAAAAGTGCAAAATCGATTCATGGCTTGATTAGTAAAGCCCAAAATCGATTTCCCTCTTGCCTTGGAAGCAAGAAATCGATTTGCCACTTCTCAATTGGTTTTGAAAGAGTTTGTTTTGGAAAGAAAACAATCGATTGATGGCTTGTTATTACAAAGAACACAATCGATTATTGACTTGGTTTATAAAGAAAAGAATCGATTCTTGACTCCACTCATTAAGCAAAGAATCGATTATTTGTTTCTCTTAGGAAGCAAGCAATCGATTGTTGGCTTCCTTTAGGAAGCAAGCAATCGATTGTTAGCTTGCTTTTTGAAGCAAGCAATCGATTTATTACTTGTTTTTTAAAGAAGAAAATCGATTTCTCTCCTATTTCTTTTAAGCAATTAATCGATTCTTCACTTACCACAATTGTGTTAAAAAGTGTTTCAACGGTCATATTTTCACAATCCATATAAATAGGACTTAGGGTTTTTACGATCAAACAACAACACAACACACGAATCAAAAAGAAAAGAACGTATACTCTCACCGTCAAACCATTTTCTTCACGTTCTTCATCTAGGGTTTTAAAATCTCTCATCTCTCTCAACTACATCGTGTTATATTGTTTGAGTGATTGGATCCTAGCTTTCAGTTGTAATCATCTATAATTGGTTGTTGTGAAATCCTGGAAAGTTTTCTTGGGTAATTCAATCGGGGAGATTGAATTGTAGCGAAATCCTTAGCGGGGAGCTTGGGTTCTCAATTTGGGGAAAATTGAGATTGGCGTGGTAGCTATAGCGAAGTTGCTTGCTTATAAGACGTTGAAGAAGTATCTTCTCATATAGTGGTTATTATCAAGTCCGAAGGTTGCAAAGCCGGAGGCCGAGGACGTAGGGCTTTTATCCTAAACCTCGTAACGATCACGGTGTACTCCTATCCCTTATCTTTACTTTGCGTTTTCTTTTATAATTGTTAACTGTCGTCGCACTTGCTATTATCACGCGCAGATTTGATTATCGTTATAATTATAATTGTTTCTGTCATTGTTATAGTTTGCATAAGTTGTTGCATATAGTTTAAATCCCATTTTCCGCATTCGATTTGAACTAGCATTGTTAATTTTTCGAAAATCCAAAAGAAGTCATATTTAGCATATAACCTTATTCACCCCCCTCTAAGGTTATCATATAGTCCAACATTTACCCCTCAGTTTGAGGGTGGTAACTGGATAATTTTATATTTTGCAGGGGTGTTTTTGGAAGCGGGGCGGGTGAATGGATATCAGGTAATTTTGCAGGGGGTGACAAGTATTTAAGTCTTTAAAAAAACAACTAAAAGATAATAAATATTAAAAATGCGAGTCATGTTGTAATTGAAAAATAACATCAAATATCAATCACCTATGAAAATAGACCTAAAAATGATATATTTCGCGGGATGAATTCGTCCCTGACAATTTTTTCGCAGGACGAATTCGTCGCTGACAATTTTTTCAAGATACATTGGTCCTTGACAATTCCAAAACGAGACACGTTAGTTCCTCTGTCCATTTAACCATTACCAGCTCACTAAACGTCTCCTATGTGACACGTTAAGTGCCATGTCGTCATGTTAGATGCCACGTATGCGATTATTTTGGGCCAAATTCGTCCCTGAAATTACAAATTTAAAAAAGGGACGAATCAGTCCCTGAAATTTTTTAAAAAAAGACGAATCGGTCCTTGACAAGTAATTCCATGTGTTCCCATATTGCTCTTTTCAGAACCTTCCACTTTCATTCTAGCCTTTTTCAGTGCCCTTGACACCGCATTCTCATTCAAGTGGACATGAAACTCCTTCTTCATTATGTGTAGACAAGTCAAATGAATGTAGTGTTCATTTGTGTTTTGAGCATCCGGTGTTAGGGTTGAATGATGTTGCGATTGTGGAGGATGTCGATATTGTGGAGGATTTAGGTACCAAGCTTGTCACAGAGAATGATATGGAGGATTTAGGTACCAAGATTGTGGAGGATGTTGAGATTGTGGAGGATTTAGTTGATGATGTTGCGGATGTAGGTACCAAATCGGTCTTAGGTGAAGATGAAACTTCAGAGGATTCCAAATACATCCCGACTCAATATAATGAGAGTGATGACACTAATTTGGAAGAAATTCTTGATAATGAACTTGAAGAACTTTCCGGTAAGAAAAAACCGGCTTCTTCAATCAAGAAATGTTCTAAAAAGAAGGATGTTGTGGTAGAAGAAGAGGGTAGTGAAGATAGTAGAAGAATCTCATTTGAAGTCAATGGGTATGCTTCGTATTCCGAGGGTATGAGGACTCCAATCTCAACAGATGATGAGGGGAATTCAAGGCCAATTTTTCCAATGTTTAGGGAATCCACTACATTTGGTCAAGTCAACCTAGTACTTGGAATGGAGTTTGAGAACTTGGAGATTTTCAAGAACGTTGTTAAAGACTATAATATTAACCTTGGAAGACAATCTGTGCGGAAGTAGAATGATAGTGATCGGGCTAGGGCTGTTTGTAAAGATAATGATTGTCCATGGGTTGCATATTGTTCTCGGGGTAGCAATGATAAGGCTTATCAAATAAAGACACTTGACTTAGAGCATATATGTAGTAGAGTTTTTACAAACAAGGCTGCAAATAGGGATTGAGTTGCGAGTAAATTAGAGAAAAGATTGTTGACACAATCGGACCTTAAAAGGTGACATGTATATGGCATAATGAAGGAGGAGTTGCATGTCCACTTGAATGAGAAGGTGGTGTCAAGGGCACTGAAAAAGACTAGAATGAAAGTGGAAGATTCTGAAAAAGAGCAATATGGGAAGACATGGAATTAC
Organism: Astragalus glycyphyllos; assembly: GCA_963573325.1. Classification (NCBI taxonomy): domain Eukaryota; kingdom Viridiplantae; phylum Streptophyta; class Magnoliopsida; order Fabales; family Fabaceae; genus Astragalus; species Astragalus glycyphyllos. Next base: position 43,088,035 of record OY754312.1, on the reverse strand, counting down.
TTGTCAGGGACTGATTCGTTCCTTTTTTAAAATTTGTCAGGGACTGATTCGTCCCTTTTTTAAATTTGTAATCTAAGGGACGATTTTGGCCCAAAATAAACGCATATGTGGCATCTAATGTGACAATGTGGCACTTAACGTGCCACGTAGGGGACGTTTAGTGAGCTGATAACGATTAAATGGACGGAGGGACTAACATGTCTCGTTTTGGACTTGTGAGGGACCAATGTGTCTCAAAAAAATTGTCAGGGACGAATTCGTCTGGCGAAAAAATTGTCAGGGACGAGTTTAGGCCTTTACTTTCATATAAATTTTTGGTTTAAATATTTGATCCCCCTGCAAATATACTCATTTTCCATTTACTCCCTGCAAATATAAACAGTTTACAGTTACCCCTGCAAATATAAACAGTTTTCGGTCACTCCCCTCTGTTAGATTATGTAGTGTATAATTGGTATAAACCATGTACGGTTACCCCCCTGCAAAATATAAAAAGCTTACGGTTACCCCCTGCAGGGGGTCAATAGAAACACTTATTATTTGCAAGGCTGATTTTAAAACTTTTTTTTTACAATGGGTAAATGAAAAATTGGGATATTTGCAGGGGATCAAATATTTAAGCCAATTTTTTTTGATATATTTGCCCTCTAAATAAATTTGGCAATAATTTGGCTAAGAGTTATTAGAGAGTGAACGAAAAGAATGGGATATAAAAGAGTATAGATAGGGAATAATAATTTTGTAGGTATCGTAAAAAAAAGTTGTAGTTACCTGAATTATTTCAGAATTTTTAAATAGGTCTCTAAAATAAAAAATTGTAATTAGGTCTTCGAAGTAATTTAGTTTTTTTTTTCAATTAGGTCTTTCTGATACATTAAAGTTATTCAACATTTAGTCAATACTGACGTGACATTCACAATCTGTAAATAGGTCTCTGAATTAATTAAATTTTTTTAAATATATCCCTAAATTAATCTAAACATATATAAATTGATTCCTAGAAAAATAATAAAAAATAATTTAATATATCGAAATCACAACTAATTCATAAAATAACTATCAACCGTTTGATATATATATATATATATATATATATATATATATATATATATATATATATACTCCAGATATTAAAAAGTAATAAAATTAATATTTTTCTTGGAAAGCTTAAAAAAAAGAAAACATAAACCATACATTTTGACAAAATACATTATTTCCTACTATTTGATTAGTTGAATAACTATAATTTTATTTTATACATATAGTTTTTTTTAATTGAAGAGTTATTTACAAAAGGTTAAAATTAAATTTTTTATTTTATGTATATCTCAACAAGAAAATATAAAATAATATATTAATAATTAATAATTAAAAATACATCAGTTAAAAAACATAAAAAATATTACAATTATTATTGATAAATGTCACGCTCAACTACCTCGAAAACTGAAATTATCATGCGCAAAAAATGATGTACTTTAAGTACATTTTATTTAAATATGTTATTGGTGCGCAGTATCCACCAATTTTGTTGGTGACTTATCTACGTCAGGTAACCTAATTGGCCAGGTGTATATACGACTCAAAAACTTGTTGCGTAAAAACACACTTGAGAGCAAGTGTGCTCTCAGAAATAGTATAAAAAATATCGTCTCTACAGGGATTAATTAATAAGCACCAAACTACTTAAGATTAATTATTATTTAGACGAACGAGTGTTTGGTTGTATTAGAAATTAAAATAAAACGAAGTAAATAACAAGAATTAAAATTGAAAAGTTCGATCAACAGAGGGAAGCCTAGGGTCTCGGTTTCACTTGCTAGTTTCGATTCCTCTATGTCTAATTCTATGTTTGTGCGGTTCTCTCCTCTACCAAGAGAGATTCGAACCCGAGATTTTGGGATGAAATTTGAGCTCAGTCAGTTACCACTGGAACCAATCCTTATTGGTGGAGTATCCTTTAATAAAATATAATTATAGTTTTTTCAATTAATCAAATGAAAAATATTAAATTTGGTCAAAAAAATGAAAAATATTAAATGTTTTAGAAATCTTTATGGAATTAGCTTTTTTTTTTTGAGATTGAATTACCTTATTATTACTTTAGAGTATAATTTAAATTTTACCATTTAAATAATTAGGAAGAATGATAACAAAAAAATATATATTCTAATGCATTTTTTTGGTATTCTAATGCATTTTATTACATATGAATAATTTATAGTTTTAGGTTGATTGAACAACCGATGTATCTAGCTTATAATATAGGCCAAATATATATATTTAATTCATTGAACCTAAAACATCAAAAAATATTTTATAATAACGACCAGTAGTGAGAGACTTGATTACAATTTTTTTTTAGTTTAAAGACCTATTTAAAAATTAGGGTATATTTATAAAAAGAATTTTTTTTGTACTCCCTCTTCCCGCTTGAACCCCCATATTACATTTTTTTTCCCCAAAATACCTTTTACCTTTTTACCAAAATTTAAGTTGAAACTGATTTTTTTAAAATTTTTCGGAAACACCTCAAAGGGAGGATAATTTTGAAAGCTATTTTGATCAAGTTTTCTGGAAATTCAACAAAATGGCTTTCGGAATTATCTTTTAGAGCCATTTTGTTGGAGTAGGGGTAAAATGGTATGTTTGGTTAAAGTGAGGGTTAAAAGGGGGAAGGGAGGGGTAAAAAAAAACTTGTACAGTAAAAAAGAATATTGGGGAATAAATAGGAAAGAACGAAGGGGTAGGTCCCATTAGTAAAAAGGGGTAGTGGTAATGAGCAAGAGAGTAGCGACCGCGTCGTGAGGAAGGAGCTGAGGGTGAGTGAGTGTCCAGATTCATTCATTGATTTCCTCGAAACACAACCGACAGACATCAATAACAGCACCACAACCTTCTATTTCTACTCTATGAAAACAAACACCACATTCAATGCCTTCACCTTCGCCATTTACATCATGACATGGCATAACATTCACCACAAAATCACCGCCACTTCCCTCTCTATTTTCTCTATACCAAAATAGCATACCTTCATATCATATCATAACCTCTCAGATTCAGACACACAACCTCATCATCAACAAACTTTGTTCCTGGTACTCCCTCTCATTCTCTTCCCTTTTCTTTCAAACTTGTTTTTTTGCATTATGGGTTCTGGTTTTATTTTTTTTGCAACAAAAGAAATGGTTTGGTCTTTATATTAGTGATTTATCTCTTCTTTTTGTCATTGTAAATTTGTAATATTTCATAACTCGCTAGAGAGAAAAGGTCTGATTTTTAATTTTTGAGAATGAAAAGGTAGAATTTTTATTTGTGCTGGGAATGGATTCGTTATATTATTATTACCAGGGTAAAAGTGTAGGTAGGTAGAGTAGTAAATTGAAAATTCCTTTGGAAATTTTTAAAACTTTAAAATATGCCTTTAAATTCAATCAAAGTATGGCCATGCCAACAACAATACTTCAGTTTTGTACAGAAAAAAGTAAAGGTCCTTGAGGGATCCACCATTGATTTCCTCATCAATTTGATCATAAAGTTAGTTGCTTGCAGAATTGGCTGTCTGTGTATGTGTGTGTGTAAGAATATATTGATTTAGATGCTCTCCTTTTCTTGAATATTAAGATATGATTCTCTAGAAAGGCACTTTTTTTTATGTTGAAGGACTAATAATGATTAAAACAGTGACTTTCTCTACCCATCAAGATCATACCATCTTATCCAATTATTAAAATAACATAGAGGATACAAATCAATATGTTAAGACAAAGATATTTCCTTGCTTTTAGCCATATAAAAGGTCTCATGCTAATCGTGATGGAAAGCTTTAACAAGTACAATGAATGTGGACACTGATTATGTCAAACAGTTCATATTTGTTTATTGATACAAACAAATTAGTGTGATGAGATCAAATTCCACTATCTATAATTGTTGTACTGTGACATGCTCTCAACTGTGCAGTGTGCACCAATCAATGCTATAATGTTTGCCCTTATGAAGCACTTACCAATTATCTTGCATATGATCTTGCTCTTTATATGTTTTAAATATGCAGGAATTCATGAAATGCTATTAGTATCTTAATTTTGGTACATATTAGAGACAACTTAGGGGAATTGTTTCAATGTCAACTCTGAGCAATGCAACAAATATATTTTGGCAAGACTGTCAAATAGGAAATCCTGAAAGGCAGAAGCTACTTAACCAAAAGGGATGTGTTGTATGGATTACTGGACTCAGTGGATCAGGTTCATATTGTTAGAAACTGATGTGTAGTTTTCGATATTCCTTTGAATGAGTGTATGTGTTACGTGCTTCTCGTATGCTGTGTTGATTGTTTTCTCAAACTGTTCAGGAAAAAGCACATTGGCTTGTTCACTTAGTAGAGAACTGCATTCAAAAGGAAAATTATCTTATGTCCTTGATGGAGATAACCTTCGGCATGGAATAAACAAGGATCTTGGTTTTAAACCTGAAGACCGCACTGAAAATATTCGCAGAACTGGTAAGCTTGCTGTGTAAAATGAACTTGATTGTCAGTTTTAACATGTTAATTGTTTGCTTTTCTGCCAAGCATAATATATATTGCAGTGATATGAATATTGAATTTCTCATTGTCCCTCAGAACAACCGATTAATAACTGTCCACACATTTTTGCTATTAAAAATATACAGTTTGAATGATTCAATCAAAAGGATGGAAGGTCTTATAAGTTTTCTGAAATTGAAATATGGCCCGAAACATTATTGAGTCATATTTACGTTAAGTAGTTGTTTCATAATACAGAATATTGTGATGTTTGAGTGGAACTTGTGGAAGTATCTTACCAAGTCCAAAACCAACATTTCTGTAAAATTGTGATGTTTACATTCTACCTAAATCTGTGATCTACATATATCATTGAAATAGATGTGCGTACATTTGTTGAATCAACAATATTGTTGGAGTTATAAGGTTAGTCTGCGCGTGTTCAAAAGTCTAATGTAAATTTGTTTTACTGATTAAAAATATATTTAATTCAGGAGAAGTGGCAAAACTCTTTGCTGATGCTGGTCTAATATGTGTAGCCAGTCTGATATCTCCTTATAGAAGAGATCGGGACACTTGCCGTGCCATGTTGCCCAATGCCAATTTTATTGAGGCAAGGTTCCCTTTAGGAAATTATTATTGTCATTTGTTAGTCTGTGTGATATTTGATAGTGGAATTGTATTTACAGGTCTTCATGAACATGCCTCTAGAATTGTGCGAGTCACGGGATCCGAAAGGCCTCTATAAGCTTGCTCGTGCTGGAAAGATCAAAGGTTTGCTTTTGAAACTATTGGTTCGAGTCACTTGTTTGATTCTAACTGCTGAAACTACTAGTACTTACATGTTTTGAATGTGGTATTTTTGAACTACCTGTGAAATTGCATAGGTTTTACTGGCATTGATGATCCTTATGAACCACCCTTAAATTGTGAGGTATGTGTTAATGGTGTTACAAAAATTATATAGACATACTTTTTCTGTGTATGATGTGTTATGTAGATGATGTATGGATATTAACATGATCCTTTGATTTTCAGATAGAACTAAAGCAACAAGGTGGAGTTTGTCCAACACCAAATGTGATGGCAGGACAAGTAGTTACTTACTTGGAGGAGAAAGGATTTCTTGAATGTTAGGGAATTCATATACCTATTGTCTGATTTTGTAATCTCAGTGCTATCTTCTAATTATAATGTTTCTTCTAATTGAAGTTCAAATACTAGAAAGTTTGGGTAGGAGGAGAAGGATAAGTGGACTTGTAAAATTCAACAACTATAAATAATTTTTAATTGGATAAATATATATACTTTTAAAAAGAAAATCATTTAATAGGTTGATGTTACGATTATAAATTAGGGAAGTTAATTTTAGTTACGTAATTTCATTTTACATTTAATTACATTTACATGTCAATTAGTTAGAAAAAGTGAAGTCACCACTTTTGGGTGAGTTAGTAGGGTATCTCTCTTTAGTATGCGAGTTGGCAGACTTCGCGCGGGAGCTGCAGCATCTAATTGTGGTATCTTTTGGGCAATAAAAAACTCTATTTAGACAAAATAAAACTCTATATGGGACATATCAATGCCACCCTTGGGGTATCTTTTAGACAAAATAAAACTCTATATGGGACATATCAATGCCACCCTTCTATTACACAGCATACATGCGGCCATTTGTGCAGCATATTTGTGTAATTAATTTTTTTTCCCTTTCATTAGATTCCCATTTTGCTTTTATATTTTCCCTATAAAGTTTGATCCTCTCCTTCTCTGTAGTATATTGATGCCACCAATTTTTATTTTGAGCAATTATTCATCCCCTTATATACAGCTCATAACTCATATTTTCCACTTAATGGAATATTTGTTCTATCTTTCATTTGCATGTTAGCCACACTTCTCACCAGGCATCAACAAGATTCCCTGTCTTCCATATTTTAATGACAGCCTACCATATTATACTTTACATGCGGTAGTGTCTTTGTAGGGAAAAAATTATTTTCCTTTTATTCATCTTTCACACCTAGCATTACCCTCTCTCCCACATATGAATGCCACCATTCCATTTTATCGTGTACATGCGACCATCTTTTGGAACCGAGAATTTTAATTTCTGTTTTATTATTACATGAGATTCTACATTTGAATTTCTATTTTCACTATAAAAGTGCACCGTCTACTTACCTGCACTTTCACTATGTTTCAATTTCACAAACGGAGAAATGCATCGTCCTTGATCCCAAGGTTATGGATTGTTTTATTATTATAGTTTGGATATCAAGTATGAACAATATGAGCTTGAATGCGTCCCTGATTCTGTGAGTTTTTTTATTTGTCTTTTTTTCTTACTTCCATAGTATTTATTTTTCTTACTTCCATAGTATTTATGTATTCTGCAAGTTCAACTACTGCATTTTTTGTTCATAGCTTGAGGAGGTCAGGCTTCCTTCATTATTCTCAACGCAACATAGGCACCAAATCCCTGAAAGTATTGATTTGTTTGAAGGGATTTGAAGTTTCAGTTGTTCATCGGTCTTCCCATATTTACTTTACCCTTGGGACATGAGTTTGAACAGTATGAGGTTGATTGTATCCCCGAGGCTGAGGTAAGTTCCTTTCATTATCTTCCTTTTAACTTTCATCAACAATTATGTTTTCTGTGAAAATAACTACATGTTCTTTTTCCATGGTTGGAAGTGAGGCTTCCTTCTTTATTTTCGACACAGCATACCCATGCAGTTCCTGGAACTGTTACTGTTATTTTGTCTGATGGTATTGGAAGTTCGTGTTGTGAACCGGTCTTATGACATCTACTTAACACAAGGGTGGCACCAAATTGGTAGGTGTTTGGGTTTGCATGATTGAGGGTGGTGAGAATTATATATGTTGCGTTTGGATCGTTTCTGCAATGGTTTATTGTGCAAGTAGGTGGATTAGGTAAATAATGGATTCTTTATAATGTTGACGTCAGCACACCAAGTAAATAAAATGGTCTCTATTTGATTCAGCAGGATTATCACGTTGCCATTTGTAAGAGCATGATATATCAAGAAGGTATTTTCAGACATAAAATACAAAAGCAATAATATTACTTGACTATGTAATGTTTGCATGAATGCCATTTGTCTCATCTTTTCCAATCCTTTGAAAATTGAAATATGTATTCAAATATGTATTAGATTTTCCAATGGTCTGCATTAGGTTAAATGTGATTGGAAAACCTCTGTTAAATGTAGAGAGGAGAGCAAATCAATATGAAAAATCTAATATTAAATTCAACCACTACACGATATTAAGCAGCCCATAATTCGGTTGTTAATACAGTCCAACCCATCTATAATGACCACCCCACACCCATTTTTGCTTTTACTTACCCCTACAATAAATCCCATTTGAAACTAACATGTTTCATCTTCATTTCTATATTTACATTTTGCACCCATTAATTTTGCTTTTGCCTTTTTAAAATACTTCACCATTTAAGCTTTTATTACCCATAAATTTTACATTATTACAATATATCATGACATTATCCTTTTTACAAACCAACACCCTTTGAATTACTTTAGAGTTCACACAAAATTTTGTGTTTAAATACACAAAGTTTGAATATATTAAACTCATGTAGTTGAGTCGCTATTAGGACTCCCCGTCTATCACTGCGCAACCCGTCCATCGGACGGGCTATAAGACTAGTTCCTTTTTGTAACCAACACACATACTTTATAGGCCCTGAGGGCAGTAATTGCAATACAACATCATTTTCAAACAACATCTTCTCTCTCAACTCTCTCTGTATTTTCTGCTACTGCATTCAGTTTAGTCTTCCGAGCTCTATTCAATTCATTAGAGCTCCTAGCTAAATTGAGGGTTATTTCGGTTAGCTACCTAATAATCCAAATCCACCACAGTTGGTATCAAAGACACTTTCATGGTGTTTTTTGTCCGCCATGGCTACCGACACCCGTTCTCTGAATTGGAGAAGAAGTTTCATGAACAACACGCTCATATGAGCTCCAAGCAAGCAGATGTCAACTCTAAACTCGAACAAATGAGTTTTGGCCTGGACGAGATGCGCGCTATGCTTCGCACTCGCAACCAAGATGAAGGATTGTTTATGCAACCAAGTTGAAGGATCGTTTACGCAACGTACGCCACGCAACAGTGGTTTTGTGGGTGGAGCTCTTGCTCAGCATTACGCAATTCGAGTTCCCCAAATTCGACGGACGAAAGGTGAAAGAATGGCTATACAGGTGCAACTAATTCTTCCTGCTCGACAATACTTCCCTAGATTCGAAGATGATGTTAGCCTCCATTCATCTTGAAGGATTAGTGTTACAATGCATTTGAACTACATTCGCTCCAAGTTCGAAGTCTATCCTCCATGGAGCAGTACGTGCTGGATGTTATGGCGCGCTTCGGGGATGCTTACGAAGATACTCTTTCTGCTCTTCTCCGGGTGAAACACACTGGGAAAATTCAGGACGACATCGATGCATTTGAGTTAACTCAAACCCAGGTAAGTCTCCTCCCAGAACATGCCTTAAGTATCTTTTCAGCTGGTTTAAAACACAATACCCAAATGCAAGTTCAAACGTTCAACGAAACATCAATTAGCTAGATTGCACGAATCGACTAGGTCCCCTACTTATAAACCCAACCTTCGTTTTCGCCAAACCCTTTGCCCAAACACAAACCCACCCTCCCCTAAACCTCTATCCCTGAATCCCAGAACCCTAACCACAACCCCTACACCTACTTCTAATTCATCTAATAAACCTCTATTTTCTAATCTCACATGCACCTTCTTAATAGGAGACATGGCTGATAGACGTGTTAAAGGTCTATGCATGTTCTGTAATGAGCCCTTCACCCCAGGACATCAACTTAAACACAAGAGGTTCCAACTTATGCTTCCAGAGCTAGATGATGATTCCCAACTCGTTTTATCTTTATTATTTATTTGGGGCTTAATTATGTTCATCCCTACAAATATTGATCCTTTTGTTTTCCGTTTGTGATCTTTTTTTAAAATTTTTAATCTCTATAAATTTTAAAATTTTGCTTTTCATACTTGCAATTTTTTTTTGCAATTCGTCTTGTAATTAATATATTTTTGGGAATTAGTCATCTTTTAGTCTATATTTTAGAGACTAACATCAAAATGATGTTTAATTTTAAGCATCAGAACCAAACATAAACAAAATTAAAGGACCAAATCAAAGCAACGACAATAAGGAAGGATTAAAACCAGTGTTATCAAAACCAAACCGCCCAGTCCGGTCGAACCGGTCTGACCGGGAACTGGTGCCCTTCCCGGTCCGGATGGCTTGCATAAACGGCTCAATTGTTTTTAATTTAATTTTTCACGTTTTTTTGTTACAAAAAGGCTTCCTGCGGGAAGCGAAGCCTGCAACAAAATGTGGTGCCGCACCTCTTAACCACTGCGGCAGCTTCATATGTTGTTAATAAGCTTACAAACATGATATATATTATATATCTTACGTAAAGTATAGGTAATTAGGTACTAATTATGAATTTGGATATGTTGAGACCATTATTATTTCATGGTTGTTTATTTAATTAGGTACTTACGATGTGGTTATGGACTTATGGTCCTTATGGATTTGAACTTGTATAGTAAATTTGAAGAATTATGTTAATTTTGTGTTGAAAATTTGTTTTGTATATTACTAAGATATATTACAAATTATTAATGGCTTTGTTATGTACAAATTTATATATATTTAGTCTACTTTTAGTGTGTCCTGACCGGCTCGATGACCAGTCCAGTTCTGATTACATTGATTAAAACCAATGTACCAAAAAAAAAGGATTAAAACCAAAAATTCTATATTGTTGGGGTAAAAAAAGGAAGAAAAACAAAACCTCAGTGTTTAGAAACAAAACTATTTTTACACAATAAACACGGCACATTGTGAAAATAGACACAATACAACACGCTTCTAAGTGTCTGGGTATGTATGTAGAGTCGTAAACAACAACAAAGCAAATTACCTCATAAGGAAGTAACAAAACAAAATCGAAACAGGGCAGAACGGATAAACGACGACGTGGAGAGAGAAGAGGGATTTGTAGATCACAAACAAGGATGGTGCTGAACAGCGGCGTGGTGATGAGGGTGGCACACGTGTCAGCGTGGCTGTGTCAGTACATAGCGTGTAACCCTGAAAGATTAACCAGCGACGCCGTTTTGCGCCTTCTCTTCTGCCTCCCTTTCCAACGCTTAATCCGATCCTTATCCTCCTACCTCCGCCCTCCTCCTCCACACTCCGATTGAAATCTCAACTCCGATTGAAAGTTATATTATTGTTATAACTTTTATTATTCTTTTTTTTGTGTGTGTACAAATTATTAAATTTAATAAGATTCTACATATTGGGTTTCTTATTTTTATTGTCGTTTAATTTGTTTTTTCAAGGCATGATTGTGTTCCTAAGTATTTATTTGTATACTTTTAACAATGTTTCTGCTTGTATAATGCGATTAATTTGGTAAACTGAAAGATTTTAATCAATTGGGAATGCACTCTTGGTGTAAATTATTTCTACACCTATATTCAACAGGAGCTATTATTTTGGCAACAACATGTTAGTCTAACACTCATGCATCTGTTGTTTTGAGGGAGAGGCTCAAGCTCTACTCACACTGGTGTTAGATTTACTGCAACAAGACTTCCAGAGGGTTCAGTTTGAGTCTGATAGTAGTAACTTAGTTGGTTTTATTATCTCTTAAAAAAACTACTCTTGTATCAGAAATGAGGTGTTTATACTTGAACAGATTCATGCTTTATTTTCTACTCAAATAAAGGATGGGGAAATTGAAATTGACATTCAGTTATGCTCATTTTTTATTGAGAGCCAAAAAAGTTAAAGGACAGTTAGTGTGAGAAGCTTAGGACAAAGATAAGCTTCACAAAGCAAGATCAAACCTGAATTTGCTAACTTTGAATATCAGTACAAGGTGTACTAATCTAAAAAGCTTGTACACCAGCAAGCAATAGCTGCACATTGATGTTGCAGCAGCTTTCACAAGATTCAATCAAACATTTCAAGGCTCCATGCATATATCGTGTGGCAGGCCTTTAATCTCCTTCCATGCCACCATTACAAGCTAATAAATAAAACTATAGATACCAGCAAATGGCTACCAAATTCTTATGACATTGACAGCAGCTGCATATGAAGCAGTGACCAAAACTAATATAATTAGTATCAAACAACATCTTCAATTTGTTTCCTATGTCCAATCAGTTGAATCTAATCCGCCCCTCAATACAAGATGACTTGGTTTACAAACATATTAATGGATTAGTACACCAATCCGAATGAGCAAAATTACACGAAGACAACAACTTTGTTTGCTCCAAACACACCAAATAACTGCCAGCTTATCAGACAGCAAGAAGTGTTCCACAGAGGAAGAACACTGCTTATAATAAGTATGCAGCATTTTACACGAAAATCACACCGAAAGCAAACCATTAATGGAAGATAGTCAATTTTTTTTTACAGTTTGTATTGTTCGTGCAAACCAATTTTGTGCCAGCTAGAAATTTCCCTTAACAAATATTGCTGCTGATTGCGTGTTCCCTAATGAATTCATCACTGCAAGAATATCATATAATATGCCAAATAAATAACGTCGAGTAGTACAAGTGGCACACCAAAAACAAAGTCAGTGGAGAATACTATTTCCACTTGCAATCAATCACCTGCAAAATCATAAATGAATTTACTGTATGAAGACAATCTCAAGACAGAGAAAATCCATAACTTCTTTTTACTAGTAGTTAATTGAATATTGCAAAACAGAGAAAAGAAGATAAAATGGTTTTATCAAGACACAAACTACTAAGATTTTAAGGCAGTAACCGTTTCTTCTATTTGAACTCATAAATTATTATAAAAGGGGGTTAGAGATAAACATCATTAATCCAAAAGAATGACACTACTGTAGATCTTTGCAACGAGTGTTAGTTATTATCTGGCATTTTAATTTACAATACAGTATAAACAGATTATCCAGCAACCTTGTTACTTTAACATAAAACGAATTCTCAATTCAATAATTTGTTTTCTGTGTATTTTTATGGTAAACATACAATGCTAAGATTATCCTAGTGTTGAATTTCGTGTCAGTTCTAAAAGGGTTGAAGAACTTCAGAAACTGTTATAGTAGGGTGAACATTGAGTATTCGACAAAATAGTCCCACATTGTATGCGCAAAGCCAGAACCAAATGTTTATATAATCTAAACGAAAGTAGATGGTCACGACCTTACTTGAACAGGATCTGTTCTATAGGCTCGTACTACTGTATCCTTGATTACAAAGGAGACAGGAACCTAAGTCTGGTTGATGATCTGAGACCGTGTGATCAGAGCGTGATTGATGGCCTGTTGATCTCCACCTGTGGAGCTTCATCTTGGGCTGTAGAGGATCGTTCTCAGCGGGCACTGCTGGCTGGGGGTGGTCACACGTTGCACTGACAGACTTCAAAACATTTTTTTATTATCAATTAAACAAAAGTAAATTTATTTGGGACACAAGTAATTTATTCTTCTACAAAAAAAGTAATTTTCTGGTGTGAAAACATGATCAGAAAAACAACGAAGTAAAGGACAACAAGAGAAGTAAAATCTTGATTATGGGTAGTGTTCTAGATTAAATTACCTTCATGCCCTTCTTCTGTTAGAAGCAACGAGTTCACTTCTTCTGTTAGAAGCAAAAGAGAAGTGTAGGATACTAATGCCATTATAGATTGTTAGTGTGTTTTGTTTTTGTGGTGAAAAAATACTACATGCAACATTGCATCTGAAAGAAGAAGGAAAATGTTCAAGAGACAAGCTACTTTTTTGAGTTAAAAAAAGGAGTTACGGTTACGTACAACATAATAACTACTATGTGGTAGGGAGGCTGCCACGTTATATTATAAATATAATAATAAGGCTTTTTTTTCATACCCATTCGTTATCACTCATACCCCATTTTCACTTATATCCCAAAAATACACCTCTCCTTTTACACAAATTTCGCTCAGACCCCACCATTTTGTGAATTTTCCGGAAATAGCTAAATTTAAGGTACTAGTATACCTGCCCGTGCGATGCACGGGAAACATTTCGAGTACATTGGTCATAAAAAAAAATACAATTTATTAACATACTATTATAAATTCTTAAATCCCTCTCACTCACACACTCACACACACACAGATATATATATATATATATAGCATTGTTTAATTGATTTATATTTGTCAAATAGATTAAAGACATTTTTTTGCCAAGAATGTGTGAGAAGTCATGATTATAGTGCTTTAATGTATCAATATTATAAACATTTATGTTTTTATCTTTTGACGTTAGTACGATACATCGTTTCATTATATTTTATGGGTATTAATATTGTCATTTGTGCCTTATGGTTAATAATAGTAATTATGTATTTGTAGTATGTAATATATATTTGTTTGAATACATATTACATAATGATTATTCAATATATTATGAATTAGTCAGGGAAAAATATCTTAAATTTTTAATGGCGTGCCTAAATAAAGGGTGTCAAAAATAAGTCACTGACAATAGAAAAATATGTCAACAGAGTATGAATAATAACTGATTTGTTGCTAAAAAAATTAAATTAGGTTGAACCCATTGACATTGTGACTCGAAACCAATAAGATTTGGATGTGTATAGCCTTTTTTTGTCAAAGAATGTGTATGGCTATTTTTTTAGGAAACAAAAGTGTATGGCTTGATTCATAAATTTTTGACAAAAAGAATATGTATATTATCCAAAAAAAAATATATGGAATAATTGTAGACTAATTAATCAACGGCGTTGATTTGTTTCATATTCTATTTTCATAATAGCAGGTGTCTTTATTAGGGTATATTTTTGCAAAAACTCTATGGTGGAAATTGACTGAAATGTTAAAGTTTTATAAGCATATCCAACGGTGAACTCATTGCAGGTAGGGATGGCAATGGTGCGGGGCGAGACCAGAGAGTATTTCCCTGCTCCCCGCCTCATATTGTCCCCTATCCCCATCCTCATTCCCCGCTTCGGGGAGTTTTCCTCCCCATCCCCATCCCACGAATATAATAAAATTGAAAAAATGTATAAAAGTAAGACTAAAAGACAAAAGTTTAACATTAAATATAAATAGAATATAAAATTTAGTCTCAATTTGATATTTTAATATTTAAAAAGTATAAAGGTAAGAATAAAAATCTAAAAATTACCACAATTTATATTTTATTAATATTTTTAGTTAAAATCACATATTAAAAGGCTAAAAAATCTATTACTTAGAATATAATATATATATATATATATCTATAATAAGAACATTTATGTAATATATTCGGGGGCGGGATATATGGACCCCGTCGCCATCCCCGAATTGACTACGGGGGGATTTTCTCCCCCATCCCCGTCCTCATGGGGGAAAATTTCCCTCCCACAAGGCCCCAAACGGGGCAATCCCTGCGGGGATCCCCACTTGCGGGTAGAAATTGTCACCCCTAATTGGGGGTTCTTAAAGTAAACTCCATAATGCCACTTATGTCTTAAGCAATCGAACAAATTTTTATTACAATTGCCAACCCACGAAAACATAAATTGAACCTAATAATTTATCTTACTTAATTATTTTTTGTTCATTTTATTTTTCTATGAACTTAATTTATTGATTAATTTATATTTAAAATATATTTATTTACATTCTTTTTAACCAAAACAAAATATGTTATATTAAAACCATAAAACAGGATGAATTTGGCTATTTTTTACTAAAACTTTGTTGATGTGGATGGAGTTAATATTATTATTATTATTATTATTATTATTATTATTGTAATTACTATGATTATCGTAATAATTATAGCAAATCACTTAATTCTTATTATAATTATAGCAAGTCACAAAAGTTAAATAAGCTCCCATGAGACAAAAAAATCATTTAATATGTAGGCCCATGCTACGCACGGTATATAGTAAAAAAAAACTATAAATTTTATGTTTTTTGAAAATGTCAATTTTTATATTATTTAGTTATTTTAATAATATGGATAGTTATTTATTAGAAAATAATAATAATAATAATAATAATAAAAACAACAACAAACATATAAAGAAAATTGAACAAACTCGATGAAATAAAAAAGAGTAGCCCACAACCAAAAGACCCGTGAAATGAAAGAAAAAGTGATAAAATGATAGAACTATTTTTCTGGGGATTTTATTTAGAGCTTAGGGAAATAGTAAAATTAATTATTAGATTTAAATAAACATAAATTATATTTTTATAATCAAATATTTCTATAGTAACCTTAGTAATTAATCAAAAAAATAATGATTTTCCTAAAATTAGTAAAAGTTAAATTATTATTTTTTAATTTGCATCAAAAGACAAAAACAGACAAAAAATAATTTAATATTGATCATAATTTAATTAATTAAGTAAATGTAATTTTAATGTTTTTCAATATAAAGATTCTTCACATTACATTGTGGCATTTCAAAATGATTCACATGAACCAAACTTGGATTTTGGTTAATTATTTCTAGGGATGGGCAATGGGGGCGGAGCGGCGGTGGGGAGTCCTTCCCTGCTACCCATTTTCGCCTGCGAAATTGTCTCCCATCCGCGTCCCTGATTCCCATTTCGGGGAGTTCTCCTCCTTAAATCCCCTTCCATACGGATCCCCATGATTCCCAGGGACACCAAAAAATTATTAAAAGTTAGCAAAAATATGAACTAAAATATAATAAAATGGAAAAATATATAAAAGTAAGACTGAAAGTAAAAAAGTTAACCATTTTAATATAAAAACTAATAGTGTTGATAAGGAAAGGATATTTGGCCTAAATAGATGCTAAACAAATAGATTTTAATATAAAATCTAATAGTGTTAATATTATTGCTATTATCTCGGTGTACGAATATTTTTGACATGCTAATTATTCGCAATTGACTGATAGGGAAAGAATTATACATCATTAGAAATATGACAAGTATAATGAAAAAAATATAACAATTGAGTGTTGATGGGAAACGAAATTATAAAGTGCATAATATTAACCTCTCTATCAATAAAAACGATTTCGACGGAAAAGTGGAGTCTGTTATTGTTTAGATCCGTGACTTCCCATTTCCTTGTGATGCCCACGAGTAGGTTGCATTTGCCATTGCTAGCATTGATGTCAGATATCATGTCATACTTGGGAGGCATATTATAAAATGGGACTTGGAATGATAATCTGTAGAGTTTTGGATATAGAGGACTGTTTCGTTTAGGCATGGCAATGGGGCTGGTCGGGGACGGGTTTAACATTTCCCATCCCCATCCCCGAATCCCATATTCATCCCCGTTCCCCTACCCAAACCCAACGGGGATGAAAAATTGATCCCTATCCCCGTACCCAATGGGTTCGGGGATCCCCGCCCCGACCCCGTCCCCGCAGTGGAATCAATTTTTTAAAATTAAAAAGTAGTTTTTACCCGTCCCAAACCTGAACCCGCCCCCAAACCCAAAATTTATCCCACACCCGAACCCACCCCAAACCCGAAATTTAACACAACAACATAAAACCATTGCTACTACAATATATAGTCAAAATATCAATTATCCAAAATGTCAACGTATAGCAATGACATTGCATATCAACATATAAATATCAATTTTCATACATTCGGGGCGGGTTCGGGGACGGGACCTATATCCCCATTACCCATCCCGTCCCCGTATTTTGACTTCAGGAAAAACCCAAACCCAGTCAAAGCGGGACAAACCCGTCACATCGGGGCGGGTTTGGGTCGGTCTTCATGGGTATGGTTTTGTTGCCATGCCTAGTTTCGTTTGGATATGAGGAATGTTGGTAGTGGACAATTGTTGGTTGTAGTAATCTTATTTATGGATGGGTGTGTGTCTACATAAGAGGGAAAATTGAAAAAAAATCGAAACTTGTTAAAAGATTTGGAATTTTGAAATCAATTTGTTAACAAATTTTGAATTTTGAAAAAACATTGATAATTAAATCAACCAAACTAAAGTAATAAAGTAATTGAAAACGTTACATTCTAATAATAAACGTTACATGATATAAAGATAATAAAGTAAATGAAAACGTTATATGTATTTATCTTTGTTGAAAACGTGCTACTAATTGTAAACCATCAAACCTATTAGTATATTGTAACGTTATAACATCAATTATGATTTGTTCTTAACATATTGTAATTATTTTTATTCCAGCATTAAACCTATTTTTATTCTAGCATTAAACCTATTAGTAATAGTTACAATTAGTAGCATTATTATATAGTTTATAATGTATTATATGTATTTATAGGTTTAATATCGATAATACGTTACAAATTTATATGGGTCCGTTATAATTTATATGGTTATGTTACAATTGATACACCGATATTCAATTGAACTCGAACATTTAAATGTTTCCCGTTACAATCGATACATTTTTTCAACTCGTAACGTATTTTTAAAATTTCTAACGAAACTTTTTTAATTATGCAGTTACAATATATTTCAACATTACAAAAAGTTCAAATACATTAAATGTGTAAAACATATTAAATAATCAATTAGTATAAAATGTTTTGGTTTATATATTTTATCAAGACCAAAAAATAGTAAATAATCAATTACTAAAAGATCATAGGTACAAATTATACGTTTAATTCATTTCCTCGCTTTTTACTTAATTTTTCGATTCCATTATCACATGAATATATTGACCAAAACATCACATTTTGTTTGTCAACATCCAATTCTTATTGTGTTTTCGATTCAATTAGTGCAGTTTCGCTTTTTGTTATAACTGGACTGAAGTCGTTCACGATATCATTTCCACTTAAGGTACACATTATATCAACTAAACGATACATAAATAATTGCAGGAGAAAGAGATAGAACTCACATGAAGGATTTAAAAGAGCCGTATTCACAATACATCTGATCTAACGTGAAAACTATAACACTGCAATATATATATATATATATATATATATATATATATATATGTATACGTGTTATGTCGTTCTATTATATTACTGCAATAGCTTATATTTTCTCATACAGGCTTATAATGAAAAAGAGGACAACAAAAAGTTGAAACAATGGGAACGCATGCAACCACCAATGGGGGAAATGGTTAGTGATTATCATGCTTTTATTTTCGTTAGATAAGTTGTTTAACGGTAGTTCTGTTCTTGTTGGATTCATCAGTCTAAACAAACATGGATGTAATACAATAACATTTGATATGGTGATTTACATTACATGAGTGACAAAAAAATTGAACATCTATATAAATATTATGGAAAAGCTAATAGACAACATGTCAAATCATGATCTAATAGCAATAAGATGAATTTCAGAAACACCCATTTATTCCCTGAGCTACCAAACTCGACCAAATTTCACAAACACTCGATCTGAATCTTCAAACCCTTATATTCAACTTGTAACTCAACAATGTAGCTCATATGTGATTCAACCCAACCCCCAACGTTCACATGCAATAGCATTCAACTCCTTCAACATGAAATTTCCAAATGGTGAAGAAGAACTCTCCAAGAAAAGTGAAATGTTTTGTGATGAACAAATGATGCTTAGTGAAGATGAAGTGATGGTGTTGAGAGTGACTCAACCCATCACCCAACCTTGGATATTTATACCCATTTTTTTTAGAGTTAAAACTAAAAAATAAACTTTTTTTTTTCAATTAAATCTCATAAATCTTTTGGAACGTTACACATTTAAAAACATTTTTCTTATTTATTCCAATTGCAACAACTAACAAATTAATAAAAGAATATAAATATATTAAATAATTAAATTATAGGTGAGGTGGAGTTAGCATTTATTGCCAATTAAAATTCTATTTGTGTGACACTTGTTAAAATATTTAATGAGATCATTTGCAATTGTTATTTATATAGATATATATTGGGTATTTTCAAGTTAATGAATAAAAAAAATTAATTATAATAATAATAATTAAAATTTAATACAATTGTATAATTGCACAACGCTTAAATGATATGTATTACCTCTTTATGCTCCTTGAGAGACTCAATAGTAACCATTTGAGTGAGATTCAAAAAATCATCATCCACTTGAACATTGGGCAATTCTTGAAGGTGATTCAATCGAAGGGTGGGTGCTTTAGGATTTTCAGCAACCCTAACCAAACATTTTTTTTGCACGATTATACATACATATAAATATTACTGGTTTAAGGCTAAATACTAATTAATTTATTACATCAGACTTAAATCTATATATATATATATATATTAATATAACCATATATAACGCTATTATAAAAATAATATAGAACCTCTTCCTTAATGCATCAGTAGTTTTTCCCGCAGGGTTAAACAAAATCTTTGAAACATTGATTGAATTTTGAAGAGAGGGTTTGCCTATATATCAATAGAACGCATTAGCAATGTTATCCAAAAAATGAAATATGTTAATATGCTAGGTGGAATTTGGTCTAAAACATTCACGAAAATATTAAAAAAATAAAAAACACGTACCATCAAAATCCTTATACTTCACAAACAAGACAACAACAATAGCATTGGCAGCATCTCCGAAAGCAACAAATGCATTAAGTTCATCGACATATGATCCAAATAGAGATATTTGGAACCGGAAACTAAGATCAAATCAACAAAACTTTTTTAATTAAGTGTTACACACATTTTTGACTTAAAAAAAATACACAATACAACTATAAATGATAATAAAAAATGATCTGATGTGCACCCATTGTTATCTAATTCTATTGTCACGACCTTTGACTTTGTACCATTTTTCTCATACTCTCTTTCTTTTCCGATTCCCATCAGCACACCTATAAGATCTGTATGCAGGTATACGTAACCATTTTTCAAGCCATTGAATATAATGTATATGTAAATTGAAATTATATCGCGATCACCAATTTATGTACTTACCAATTAAGTAGTCAGTGTTGAAATCACTTTTGAACACATCAGCAGGAGAAGTATAGTTTTCTGGCACCATGTTCATTTGAACATTACTGACCCTTTGGACCCTTGTATTATTTTGAAAATTAATTTTGAACTTGTGAGCCGTTGTACTGTATGCACCAACATTAGCAACAACATCAAAGTTTATGATGTGTAAAACATCCCCTTCATTCAAGTCTGCCTCAAACTTGTAAATAAGTGACTTCCTAACGGTGGCATGTATCTTGTTCCCCTGTAAAACATATGAAATAAGTAAAAAATGAAGGATAAAATACACACATCAAAATGCATGAAATATAAAAATTATTTGTTATACTAATTTTTTTTTAAAAAATCTAACATTTTCGAAACTGAAAAATGGCAAAAAAAATAGAAATTCTAAATGAGCAAGATTATATGTTAAGCGGAAAAAAATAAAAAATATTTGTGTGATTGTGTGGAGAATCACAATTAATTTGAATAATATTTACCTCTTTATCAACCAAAATGATTTCAACAGAAAATGGAAGCCTGTTGTTGTTCAGATCGGGGACTTCCCATTTCCTAGTGATGCCCACAAGTAGGTTGCATTTGCCATTTCTGGCATTGATGTCAGATATCATGTCATACTTGGGAGGCATTTTGTAAAATGAGAAAGGAGGTATTAACAATTTAGTTTTGGATTGGATATAGTGGAGGTTCACAATTGGCTAATATGAATGTGGTTAGTGGATAATGGTGGGTTGTAACCAACTTATTTATAGATGGGGTGAGACTCATCATTTGAGGGATATTTTAAAAATAATAGGTATACTAAATTTTCGAAATATTTTATTAATTATTACACATTAACACACGTTATTACACATTACACATACGTTACAAAATTGGAAAAACGTGCATTGATTTAGTTTATATCGCCTAAACCCGTTACATGATATCCTTGATTGTATAAAACCACAACAAATGAAAACGTTATAAATTCAATTTTTCCAATTATGTTATGTTACACATCTTATTGGTATGATGAAGGTACAATATTAAAACCAGATCATCATGAATAATATTTTTTGTAACCGTCATATTGATTAGATATATTAAATACCATATATTGTAACTGACAAAGTTATATAAAAATTAATGCATATTATTTGAATAAGGGAATTTTTGAAAATATAATAATTTTTAAGTATGGTTTTGTTGTAACCTTCATAATTAATAGATATATTAAAGAACATATATTGTAACTGACATAGTTATATGAAATTAATGTATATTATTCAATTAAGGGACTTTTTAAAAATATGAAAATTATTAATTATGGTTTTGTTTATATTTTGTAGCTATCATAAATATTAAATATATTATTGTCCATAAATTGTAACTAACATAGTTATTAGAAAAATAAATTATAATTATTGATTAAGGATCTATTAGAAAGAAAAATAATCATTTTATTATTATACTGTAAGTTAGGTTACGTTAAGTATAACTAATAAATTATGTTTAGGTTTTTAATACTTTACATTAGCGAATAATTTACAGGGACTTTTTGATAATACAATAATTTTGTAACTGACAAAGTTTTCATATAACTTAATGTATATTACTCGATTAAGGGACTTTTTGAAAATATAATTATATAATTATGAGATATATTAAAGACCTTATATTGTAACTGACATAGTTATATGAAATTAATGTAAATTATTTGATTAAGGGATGTTTTGAAAATATGATAAGTTTTATTTATGGTTTTGTTTAAATTTTGTAACTATCATAAATATTAAATATATTAATGTCCATATGTTGTAACTGTCATAGTTATTAGAAAAATAAATTATACTTACTACATAAGGGTCGTTTTGAAAGTATAATAATCATTTTATTATTGTACTTTAAGTTACGTTACGTTAGGTATAACTGATAAATTATGTTTAGGTTTTTAATACTTTAAGTTATCGAATAATTTACGGGGCAAGGAAAGCATGTGGTATTCACGATGTGGTGACAATAGATACGGAAATTTTGTCTATTTCATGGAAATTTTGGCTATTTCATTCTGCCATTAGTAAATTAATAACTTATTCACGATGTGGTGACAATAGGATTTGGAAATTTTGGCTATTTCATTGTTATGTGTAATGAAATAGATCAAATTAAACTACCCTTATAATGCAGAATGTAAGTTTAGCCCCCCATTGAGCAAATTGCAATTATGTTTTTAAATTTGCTTACACCAAGTTAACATATAATGTCAATAATCACTTGAAATTTACCAATTCCAAAATTAACTGAATCTGAATATCCAAAACACGTGTAAGAAACTTGTAAAGCAAGATTGACGCTGGTACTGAGTCTTATGATACGTTCTGATCGATGAGTGGCAATAGAGTGTATTGCTATGGACAACATAAAAAATGGACAACATAAAAAATAATATGAAAACCAAGTGACAATAGTTCCTATGAATAATAGGAAATGATAGCAATCAGTCTTTAGGTTATGGCTTATATAATATATAAGCCACTTACCATATGTAAAAGAATTTTTCAACTTAACTATTTCAACTTGAAATTTCCAAATGTGGATTTAAACACCCCTACACCCATATATTTAAAATATTATGAACAGTATTCACCTAAATCAACATATTTATCCAAATGCTTCAGATAATTAAATTCAACAGATTTCAACTCAACAGACACCAATTATTTACAATATGCATCAACTATTTCAACCTTCATTTACAATATGGAGATTTACATACCACTACGTATGGTTAATTACAAAATATGAGGTACAATAGAATTGAACAAAACTCATATGGTGTAGAAAACATAATTGACAACATATCATATAACTATCTAGTAGCAAGAAGATGAAGTTATACAAAAACCCACATATCGCCTAAAAGGAATACTATTCACTTTCTTCAACACGATTTATCCAAATTATTATGAAGAATCCTCCATGAAAAGTGACAATATCCATGAAACACACATGGATAGTTTGTGAAGATGAGGTGGTGGTGTGGAGAGTGAATCAAACCATCACCTTCTTCAACACCAATTATTTACAATATGCATCAACTATTTCAACATTCATTTACAATATGGAGATTTACATACCACTACATATGATTAATTACAAAATATGAGGTACAATAGAATTGAACAAAATTCATATGCTTTAGAAAACTTAATTGACAACATGTCATATAACTATCTAGTAGCAAGAAGCTGAAGTTATACAAAAACCCATATATCGCCTAAAAGGAATACTATTCACCTTCTTCAACACGATATATCCAAATTATTATGAAGAAACCTCCATGAAAAGTGACAATATCCATGAAACACAAATGGATAGTTTGTGAAGATGAGGTGGTGGTGTGGAGAGTGAATCAAACCATCACCTAAACTTGGCTATTTATAGCCATATTTTCATGGAGAGTTTTGAATTAAAAAAACGTATTTTTATTTATGTCATTTAATTGTATTCATGAAATATTGAACGTTACACATCACAATTAATAATCGTTTGATATAATATTTTAATTTTAATATAATTATTTGATATTATTATTATTTATATTATTTAGAGGTAGTATTTATTGCCAAATGGCTATTAGATTGACACGTGTTAGATTAATAAATGAGATTATTCTCATTTGTTATTTATATAGATTTTCGGAAAATTTTTTACGGTAATTTCCGGATTTATGATATTTCCGGAATGTATTTTTTTAAAAAAATTGACTTCCGGATTTACCTATTTTTTCCGGAAATATGAGTTACATTCCGGATTTATGGTAAATCCAGAAATTTCACCCTAGTTTACTTCCGGATTTACCATAAATCCGGAAATTTTCAGCAGGTCAGTTCCGGATTTATGGCGTAAATTCGAAAGTGTTAAAACATTATTCCGAATTTACGTCATAAATTCGGAAGTGTAGGTTATTATTTTTTTCGTTTGTTTTATTCATTTTTTTAATAACCGTGTTTCGTTATTTATTTTGACAGATATGGCCACGGCAGACGACAACCTTCCCTTTACTATGGATTTATCGACAGTGTTTACGACATCACAGGTATATATATTTCTAAAACTCTAATTATTTATCCGTTTGTATTTATTTACTAATTAATTTTACGAATAATTTTCAGGTTTTTGCTACTCGGGATAATCTTATGCGTTGGGCTAGAGATATCGGAAAGGCCAACGGAGCGTTGTCATTATCATTCGATCTGAGTCCACAGAGAATGGTAAAGGGAAGAAAAATAAGATTGTTCTTGGGTGTGATAGACATGGTAGATATAGCAATGTAGTGGATGTTGGGTGTTCTTCCCGACACAAAACATCAAAAAAATGTGGTTGTCCATTTAGGTTGAAAGCAAAACCACTGGTACCTCCTCATTTTGATTGAAATGTTAGAGTTGTTTGTGGTATTCACAATCACGAGGCTCTTAAGACTATCGTTAGTGCATCCATATTTGGGGTGTTTAGCCAAACGGAGCGGTCGACTGTTGAGGAGCATTTGTGGTTGGGAGTGAAAGCACAGAAAAGTCTTGAGGCAATTAAGAAGAGATTTACCGACAACTGTAGTAACATTGCTCAGTTGTATAGAACCCGCAACAGACTTAGGAAGGCAAAGAGAGGTAGTAGGGCTGAGATGCAGGAGCTCTTGACACTTATTCAGGAGCATCATTACTTGTGTTGGGGCAGACGAATTGAGGGAACTGATACTGTGGAGGAGATCATGTGGTCACACCCCGATAGTATTAAGTTATTGAGGATGTTTCCTCAAGTCTTGATTATGGACTGCACTTTCAAGACCAACAAATATGCATTGCCTCTCCTTGAGATTGTTGGTGTCACCTCTACTGAGAAGACATTTTCTGTTGCTTTTTCTTATCTATCTCATGAGAGATATGATGATTACTCTTGGGTGCTTCGGAGTCTTAGAGATTTGATGGTCTGTGATATTTCACTTCCTCGGGTGATCCTGACTGATAATGAGGACGGTTTGATGAAAGCTATTAGGCTTGTGTTTCCGGAGGCCACTAATTTGCTATGTTCTTATCACATCAACAACAATGTCCATGCAAGAATTAAGAAGGTGGTCAAGGGTGATAGGGTTGTATCATTGATGACACTTTGGCCTAATGCGGTTGAATCTTCATTTGATGATGAGTTTTATGAGGCATTGAATGATTTTGAAAAATCATGTACTGATAAGCCCCACTTGATCAAATATGTCAACACCGAATACCTGTTTCCTCACAAGGAAAGATTTTGTGGACCGTGGACGGATAGAGTGCGACACTTAGGAAATACCACGACTAATAGGTACGTATTTATTACTTTGACACGTGTTTAGTATTTTTACCGTAGATTAATTTTTTTTGACACGTGTTTAGTATTTTTAGCGTAGATTAAATTTTTTTGACACGTGTTTAGTATTTTTACCGTAGTTTAAATTTTTTTGACACGTGTTTAGTATTTTTACCGTAGATTAAATTTTTTTGACACGTGTTTAATATTTTTTAGGGTTGAGTCAATGCATTGGGCATTGAATAGATCATTGGGCTCTAGTGGAGATGATTTATGCAAGTCATGGGAGACCATGCATGGGATGATCGAATCACAAATTGATAAAATTATCGACTCTTTTCAAAAGAGCATCACCCGTGTAGATGCCCATCACAACACTCCTTTCTACAAGGATCTACACGGTTTGGTATCTCATGAGGCATTGGATCACATACATCATGAGTTTAAGAGTATGTTGGATCAAGTTGGAGCTGATAAGAGCCGTTGCGATTGTGTGATTAGGGTTACCCATGGGTTACCTTGTTCTTGTGAGCTTGGCATGTTGCACGAAAATGGCCTTCCAATCCCACTAGAGATGATTGACTCTCATTGGAGGAGACTCACTTTGGAGAGTATCGATGAGGAGCTGGTGAAACAAGCCTCAATTGACTGTGACTTGAGCTATACAATAGAGCAGGTTTGGAAGCAATGGGGTGACATGTCTCTTGAGGAGAGATGTGTATGGAAGAGAGGTCTTGATGACTATGCTTTCAAAAAGACTACCTCCATGGTTCCACCCCTTCTTCCCCTATTATTGATTACATAGACATTACTTGATGATTGTATTTTAGTGTATTTAATTCCACGAATATATATTATATTATTTTTTTTTGGTACAAAATATATTATATTATTATTTTTTATTGTTTTCGTCTATTTCGTGTGTTATGTACTCTGTTTTTATCGTTTAAGTGTATTTCGAGAGTCAATGTATCACGCTTTTTAATATAATCGAATAAATTTTTGGGTTTTTTTTTGTCTTCCGAATTTACCTCAATACCATCATAAATTCGGAATGTAATGGGTGAGGGGTGGGCGTTCCGGATTTACAATGTAAATCCGGAAACAAAATTTTCAGAATTTCCGGATTTACGTCCATTTGACGTAAATCCAGAAATTTTGTAAATTTCCCTTTCGGATTTACACTGTAAATCCGGAAAATGCAATTTTTTATTTTTTTTTAAAAAATTGGGGGCATTTTCGTCCAAATTAGGTATTATGGGGGTATGGGTGATAAGTGTGGGGGTATGAAAAAAAAAAGCCTAATAATAATATTAATAGCATAAATTTAATAATAATATTAATAGCATAATGGAGGAATTATAAGGATTTAGGAAATTAGGACCTTTTAGAAGCAGGGTTGAAATGAGAGGAGCATCACCTCACCATTGAAAGGACTTTTACCTCTTACCCATAAGAATTATGAAAGCCCAACTCACAACCCCTTCAATAGGAAAAATTGTTTTAACTTATCAAAAATAACTAAATTACATATTTACATTAAACCTATTTGGCAGGGGAACCATTACTAAATATGTGGAAGTTATCTATTACAATAAAGGTGGGAGTTTTTGATTGGAGGTTATCATTGGGAAAGCTCGCGACGCGTCCATTGTGTTTTGAGAAGAAGGAGAATATATCTCATGTGTTTTTTACTTGTAAATGCTCCAAGTCTATTTGGCATTCCATTTAGAACTGATTGGGTTTATTAGGGGCTGCTTTATTTGTTGGCATTGATCACTTTCGGGCATTCGACATAAGGCTCAACTCTAAAAAATTCCATAGGTTTAATATGTATTTGTTTTGGAAAGCCACTGCATGGTGTACAAGCTGAGTTTGCTAACTTAGGAGGGTTTATTTTGGAGGACAATGGCTAGAAGTCCTTTTTTTATAAGGAAAATTTGTTTATTCGTCAACTTGAATACTGGTACAAGGTGTACTTTGAAAAGGTTTGTACACCAACAGCTGCACATTGATGTTGCCACAGCTTCTCAAGATTCAATCAATATTTCTTCATTGGAGTACCTTTTGTGCTCCTCTTAATAAAAATTTTGCTTATATAAAAAAGATTTTATATCTTGATCTAGCAATCGAGACTAACATGTGAGTACTAGTAACGTTTTGAAAAGGGTAAATCTTCATTGTGCTCCTCTTTGTTATTCAATCTATAAATTATGAAAACTTATTAAGCACTCTAAAGTATATCTATGTCTATCAATTTAGTCCTAAAAATTTTCCTCTTAAGGTCTAAATTGACGAACAAAGGTAAATTTTAAATTTTATTTAATAGATTTTCATGGTTTATAATCTAAACTCGAGACAAGTAAAAAAACTAAATGTGAAATAAAGGGTAATATTTTAGGGGTTAAATTGAGAGTTTATTTCTTTGATAATAAAAAACATGTGTTGATGAGTTCAACCTGCAACGTTCAACTTTGACAATAGTAAAGACATGTTGATGAGAGAGATAGACCCAAATAGTTAAAGACATGAGTATGCTTCCCATCTTAAAGACATCACATCTCTCATCCTAGGATTTGGATTGAGTGTCTTTAGTAGTAGGTGTACTTTTGGCGACTTTAGGCCTTTTAGGAAGAAAAGAGAAGAGAGAAAATTAGATAAAATGAGAAAGATAGACACAAATAGCTAAGGGCAATAGTGTCTTTCCCGCCTTAAAGACACTCATTCCCTCCCCATCTTCCTATTCCTATCTCTAATCAAGTAAGAAAAGACGTTTTTTCACCCTCACTTGCCACTCTTTGCATTCCCTCACACACCCAATATCTAAAGAGCAATGTTATTTAGTAAAAATAGTTTTTTTCTTAGAAATGTAAGAAGTTCACTAAAAGTTAAAATGTAGTCATCAACTAACACTATACACTAAGTTACTTATTTTGTTTTTAGGGTTAAACATGTTTTTGGTCCCTACTTTTATAGCGAAATTTGTTTTTAGTCCCTATAAAATTTTTTGGGGACTTTTGATCCCTACATTTTTTCCCGTTTGCACTTTTAGTCTCTGCCGTTAAAACTCACTAACAGCACTGACGTGACACTGCTTATGTGTCATATTTTAATGAATTAACTAAGTTTTATTTCCATGTCATTATTTTAATGTCACATGAGCTACTGAAAATAATAAACAAACTTAAAACAAAAATTAAAAAAACAAAACAAGACAAAAACGTTTCCCAACAATCTTCATCTTCTTTTGTTTGGTGTTAGGGATGCTGATGGAAGAAGATAAAGGTTGTGGGAAATGTTTTTGTTTTGTTTTGTTTTTTTAATTTTGTTTTTTAGTTTGTTTATTATTTTCAGTAGCTTATGTGGCATTAAAATAATGACATGGAAATAAAACTTAGTTGACAACTCATTAAAATATGACACATAAGTAGTGTCACGTCAGCGCCGTTAGTGAATTTTAACGGCAGAGACTAAAAGTGCCTACGGAAAAAAATGTAGGAACCAAAAGTACCCAAAAAATTTTATAGGGACTAAAAACAAAATTCGCTATAAAAGTAGGGACCAAAAACATATTTAACCCTTGTTGTTATTACTTTTCTTTTCTTACCATCTAACATTTCTCTTATCTGAATATCTAGTGTTAAAATTTGCCACTCAATATCCTAGTCAGATGTGTTGGGAGTATATGAAGTGGGTAGGGGAGTGCGAAAAGAATTTTTCCAAAAAAATGAACATACCAAATAAAACAAAAAGTAGCAAAGATAAAGAAAGCAAAATTGAGGGAGAACACAGAAAAATGAATAGGAAGGGAGAATTTGGTGGCAGTTGTTGAAGTGTTCCGCAAGATGAAAACTATGGTGACGCCATTGACAAGGGTCTCCACATTTTTTCGCCCAAATGGCTATAATGCCCTTCCCTTTTCTCCCACACGCCACTCTTCCTTACCATACTACTCCTTCACCTTCTCTTCTCCTACACCCATTCTTTCCATGGCTGCCGCTTCTTCCCAATCCACTGCTCCGGTACCTCCATTTCTTCACTCTCCTCTTTCTTTCCTATATTTTCTACAACCCAATTGAATAATAATTAGCTTAATCGCTTCGAAAATCAAACTTTGCACAAATTTACTAGAATCTATAAATTATGTTTTCTTTTACTTAATAATTGATTCAAAGTTTGTTCTTTCATTTATGATTATAGCTCATGAAATAATGTATGCGATTGCTGGTTTATGAATCAGGCTGTGCCCTCTGGTGATGTCTTTCAATTAATTCAATCGCATCAGGTATTTTATATGCTATCAACTGAGATATGTTACTAGTAAACATCATCTATATATGTATGTACATGTGTGTGTTTTAATATATTGGGGTTATTATGATAGGAAAAAGCTGCTAGACTTCCACCAGTTGAAGAAATTCGAACTGTCCTTGATCGTAGTGTACGTGGAATGCTCTCCACATTCTCAAAGGTTTCTGTTCTTTCCTTACATTGACTTGTACAGCTGATTGTTTTTACTTTTTCCTTATGTCATGGAAAGTTTAATGATTAATTGATCATTGATGAGTGTATATCAAGAGCTGCAATCAGCCTTTGGCCCTGTTTCGAAGAGCTTATTTTTAAGTTTATGAAAAACAGCTTATACAAATAAATAAGCTTTTATGTGTTATTCATAAGCTTGTCAAGGCAGTTTATGAAAAAATGGCTTATGGAAATACAACTTTTGTTAGTGACAACTTATCAATTAACATAAAACTTATCTCCATAAGTTCAAAAATAAGCTCTTCCAAACAAGGCTTTTGTTTTATATTAAATAAAATAAACTGTTGTGGTAGCATATGGCTATTAACTTTCCTGGTATGGGATATCTTTCACTAGGCAAAATACTGAAAGCATCATGGAGGGATAGAAATTTGACTTTTTGGAAGTTTAGACATGGACTTTCAGGTTCTTCTGGTACTAAAAGCCAGAAGGAGCTGCAAACACCCTTCCCTCTGAAGTAAAATCCTTGTTTAATAGAGTAATTAAACTAAAACCTGGTTTGGCTGCATTTTGTGTTCATATCTTGGGCATGAAATATTGTTTTAGTTTAATTGGCAGACAACTTGAATAGCCTCTTCTCATTTGGTCTTTTGACTTTTGACACGCAGAAGCAGGAAGGTTATCCATCAGGATCTATGGTTGACTTTGCATGTGATGCAAATGGATGTCCTATATTAGCAGTGAGCGACTTGGCAGTTCATTCAAAGGTTATCTTTTCTTCCCCCAAATTTCCTACTGTTAGAAAAGGATAAATATAAAATAATTTATGGATTCAATTTGTTTCTGGTTTTGAACTGACTTAGTTACTTCATGAGAAATAGGATCTGACATTAAATTTGAGGTTTTTATGAATGGATTTGTAGAAATGACTATCCAGTACACTGATCGAAATCAAATTTGGCTATCAAAAGGCCACACAAGTTTAATTTCAAATCATATTTTTCATGTCCTCAACCATCGTTAAATATATAGTTCGTGAGAACACCTTTTTCATCAAATCAAACACGTACCCAAGTAAAAGCTTCCTTCTATTGCTAAAGAATATTGTTTTCTGTACTTCACAGGACTTAACTGCTAATCCTAAATGTGCATTGCTTGTGGCTAGAGATCCCGAGGATAGGACTGATTTGGTGATCACTTTACATGGTGACGCTATCGTTGTAAGTTACAATCTTCTGTTCATTTCCTAGTTATACATGGTATCTTTTTATTTTGATTTCATTTTACTATTGTTTATTTGATTACATAATTATTATATCAAAGCATCATCATATGAAGGTGTAGACGTTTAAATATAGTTCTGGAATTTTACTCAGGTACCTGAAAAGGATAAAGAAGCCATACGAGCTGCATATTTAGCAAGACATCCTAATGCGTTTTGGGTAACTTTGTTTATCTTTCTTCCTTCTAACTCGCATTGTTTCCTACTGCTTATTGTTCTAAAATTAACAAATCTAAATAACCACTCACATTGAAGGTTGACTTTGGAGACTTTAGATTTCTACGTATTGAACCAAAAGCTGTACGATTTGTGTCAGGTGTTGCCACAGCTTTGTTAGGATCAGGAGGTTAGTAAACTTTTCATTGTAAAAAACATTTTCCTTATTTTATGAGAGTAATAAAATAATTATTATCATAGTGAACTTTGCTGTTAATTTCTGTAGAAATTTTATAGTTATCTAAACCCTCCCTTTCTCTCTTTCCTCCATCCAAACATACCCTTAGGCACTCTGATGGATATGGCTATGATCAAGAGGGGGTGAATTAATGATTAAAAATTTTCCCAAATTTTGGGATCCTCCTTTTTAACTAACAAGAAATTATGAGAGCGTTCTTCACCGTCTAAAAACAAAACAGATTTTTATGCAACACATCCATTTTATGATTCTATTTTATAAGAACAAGACCATGTTAATATTAGAATCTTGATGCAGCAAACCACAGTGATCATATCAATTCAAAAGAGAATGATTATTATGCAGAGAGTAATCTATTAACTCAATGCAAACCACAGTGAAATGTGCAAGTTTTGTGGCTGTTGGATTGCTGTAAATTGGGAGAAAGGTTTTCTAAAGTGAGCTTCTGGTTTAAAGTGAGAAAATAAGAGTATACCATCCCCAAAAATCAAAACTTAACCCAAGTAATGAGATTATTTTCTTTAAGCTGTGGATTTCTTGATGCTTCTATTGTGTGTTCTGCATTGTATTGTATTGTATTATAAGAACTGTGTCCTTCAAGTCAATGTCTTTGATTGAAATCTGTACTTGTAATCTGCTTTTAGAATAGCATCATTTGCAATGAATATAATATATTTGCATTTTGAGGGGATGCCTTTATTTTTTCAATTAAAATATTTTTAATTGATGCCAATCATAATGTCTTTTGTAATAGGAAGCTTCAGAAATGAGCAAGCATTTTCTCTTGACCACAAGTGAATTTCTTGTGTGTTTTCTGTTTTTCCTATTACCCATTTTTTATGCTTATGTTTTAACTTTGATTTCAGAGTTTAATGGAGATGAATACAAATCTGCAAAAGTTGATCCTATAGCTCAGTTTTCCAAACCAGTAGCGGTAGTGATCTCTAACCGACCATCATATATATATTACATGTCTACAATGTATTTCATAAACCAACATTTCTTTTTAATATAAATATTGTTATTTGACAGTCTCATATGAACAAAGACCATGCTGAAGATACTAAAGCGATCGTGCAGCACTGGACCTCCATTCCGGTAAGTCAAATTATGTCATGGAAAATTTCTTTGTTAAGCTTGTGTACACTATGATACATTGTGTCAAAATAAAATGATATTGTTGTGTACGAGCAAGCATAAGAAAATCTATGTGGATCTGGTTATCATGTATATTACATTGATGTTTTTTATCAATGCGATCAATGCTAGGGCAACATGGTGTTGTAATCCCCAATCAAAATAAAATAATTTGCTCTAGAAACAATGTATGGCTCATAATTCTTTTCAACCGTGCGAGGGGCTGATGAAGTTTGGCTTTAATGTTAATTGAACTGATCATCTGCAGGTGGACTTTGCTTACATACTAGATTTGGATAGGCTTGGTTTCAATGTTAAGGTATTGCCACTGTTATTTTTTAATATCATTCATTTTTCCCCATTCCTTTAAGTACTAATTTTATTTTTCTTTTATTTTTAAAATTCACCTCTAAATTGGACAGAGGAAATCGTCTATGATATCATTAATTCTTTCAATTATCATTTCTCCTTATTTGCAGTTGTATAGAGTGTTCATTTACTTATTTATTTAGTTTTGAATTAGCAGCTTCTTTGTTAAAAGAATTTTTTTTTTGTAGGCTGGTTATCAGGGAGATACTTTCAAGCTCCGTGTACCTTTCCCTCGACCTGCAGAAGATAGAAAGTAAGACATCATATATTTGATAAATACTAGATATATGATATTAGAGTAAGACATAGGAAATAATGGAGCCCTACTCATTATAATCCGAGAGAAGTTCCCTTTGTACAACCTCTAAGAAGTAAGAACATTCTGTTTGGATGGGATTAATGATGTCCATACCAAGGACTCCTTGCTGAATAACAGGACCTTATAATAACCTTTCCTGCATCATGTTGGTTGGTTTTATTTTCTACTGATAAGCAACTTACACTATTTTATTTGTTTTAGGGATGTTAAGACTCTAATTGTTGAGATGCTCCAAGCTGCTGCTAAGCCTCAAGTTGATTGATTAGTCCACGGATCAAAGATAAATAGGTACTCATTTAATACTTCAATTCAATCGATGTAGTTTAGTCCAAAATTTGTCTTTCTTCATTCATTCAGAGGTTGTCTGAGATCTGTTGTTGCTTGCAACTTGATATAACCATATTTTATTGATTCTATTTAGGCCAAATACTTAGTATTCTAACCCATTTCTGCTTGAAATGCTGCAGCCCCCACCAGTGAAGAGTGGAGAAGTGAATATAGTTTTATTAATTTTCCAAAGATAAGATGATAACTCAAAGGTTTACTTTCTCTTATTTGAGATTTTCATGTGGTAAAACACAGTTGAAAATTCAGACATTAAAGTGTTATGATAGTCTCTCAAAGAAACACACACCCTTTGTACATAAATTATTGTGAGATCTTCCTATTGAGACAGTTCATTAATAATAATAATCCATTAGACAATTATTTTTACTCGTACAGAACTGGATATTGTGCCATCATGTGTTGTGTTTTTTTTTTTAGCTTATGTGAATGTGAATGTTCAAAGAAAAAGAATAGTTAGAAACTATATTTGCACACTAGTTTACCTTGAAGTGATTTGCCTATAAAGGCAAGGAAGACAAAGTCATATATGTTTGTCTGCTTGTGTATTTAGATTCTCTGTCATATAATGGAAACATTGCAAAGTTAAAGGCTATTCTGTTACTGAGAGAATGTCATGCCAAGTTGCCAACCAAACCAAGTTAGCTAAATGGTCAGAGATTAGATTAGCCTCAGCTCTATGCTTCATGCCCTACTACTGTTGCCTCAAAAGGAACTAATTAGTTAGTTAAGGTGTCTACCACTTGAACTTGTCATCGTGGCTGAAACAGAAACCTTTCATTGTTATTTATAGCCAATTTGAACCCCAAACTAGTGTGTTACTAAATATACTCTTTTTGCTGCTCTACTAGATGATCATATTAACAAACCTATATAAAAAAAATATTGTAGGTATCATGTTTTGTTTTATTTATTTATTTAGAAACCTATATAAAAAAGAATACTAGGATTTTAATTTATTTAATTTTTTTGGATACAGAGGGAATAGTTGTTTGGTGCGCACGAATGTTGAAACTAATCATTATTAGTAAGTATTATGGCACGTTTTCAAAAAGCCAGCATTTTGAAAATGGCACCTTCAATGTGGACTGCAGAAGAGATTCAACGTTTGTATAGCTGTCTTCCGTGTCGACAGCTCTTTTTATATTTTTTTATCATTTAATTTTATGAAATTGTTTATTCTTATAAATTTTTTTAGTAAATAAATAGTCATTCATTCAAATCAATGACACCACCGATTCAAAATTGTTAAAACTGTAAACAACGAATATGTGAATAACCTCACAAACTCATGTCAATAGCATAAGAAGGCAAAAATGCTTACGAATATGACAAATGCTAAATCAAATAGCGCTCTCTTAAAATGTAGTTTAGGCCTAATTCAATCCCCTAAAATCGGTTTGTAAAGTGAGAGTTGTTTCTCACTTATAAACTCTTTTGAGATCATATCTCTAGTCAATGTGAAACTTGGGTTTTTCCTAATACACTCACGTGATGAAATCAAGAAAAAACACAAAAAAAGAGAGTGAACCATGTAAAAAACACTTATATTTAAATAAAAAGAAAAAACAAACAAATGGAGAAGGGTGATTTCAAGCCAAAAGTATGGCCAAAAATCACCGCTTAGCATATGAACAAGAAGAGAAGAGAAGAGTAGAGATAAAGAGATAGGGTATTTTGAAAGCCCCAAGTCATATAATTAATGATTAGTGATTTGTTCCTATAGTACGTAACCAGTATACATTATTTTCACAATGTTAAAAGGACAATTTTTGTGATTAGTGACAAGTGATAAACTATAATTTATCCATTTTTATGTCCAACAAAGAACTTGGCAGGCAAACCTCTTGTCCCTATGTATAGTTTTTTTTTGGTCTTTTTGTGTATGTATATAGTTGAAATCAAAACCGATCCACCAAAAAAAAAAGTTGAAATCAAAACCAAAATGGAAAGAAATATTTGCTGCCCTTTATTTTTTTCATCCTCTTCTGAAATACTTATTTTGTTTCTAATTCATTGATGAGTATTTTTTTACAATCGAATTTTACATCTATACCGTATAAAATATGTAACATTCAAGTGTAAAAAAAAAATATTCTTTTTATAATGCTCAAAGAAATAGAATTGAGAACAAAAACGTTGCTATGTAATCTGAATTTTTAAGGCTAAATACCTGTTTTGGTCATTTATGTTTGGGCAAAGTTTCAGTTTCGTCCTTTATCTTTTTTTTTGTTTCGTTTTAGTCCTTTATGTTTGATTTTTGTTTCGGTTTAGTCCCTGACGTTAGTTTAAGTTGACGGACGCCACGCTGGCAGTTAACTGCTGACGTGGCGTCCTTTATCATTAATTGACGTGGCAAGTTTTATATTTTTTTATTAAGTTAACAATTACACATCAGCTAATTCATTTATAAAGATATAAAACAATTAAACTGAGAAACATAAATTGAAAATAATAGAAAACTTAAAAACATGAAATTTAAAAACTGAGAAATTGAAAAATAATTAGAAAATAGAAACCACAAAATCAGAGTTGTAAAATTAGAAAGTTAGAAGAACTGAAAAGCCAGAAACTGATAAAGGGAGAGAACGAGAGGAGAGAAAGCCAGAAACGAAGTGAAACGAAGTCAAATTTCTGAGGGAACGAAGCAAAATCGAAGCAAATGGAAGCATAAAGGAAGGAAGACGAAGCAGAATCGCAAAGGGGTTTCTCCATTTTGAAGGTAAGAACTTCTATAAATGGGTTTTTCGATTGTTAGGGTTTAAAAGTTACTGCATGTATTTTTTGTTTGATTTCGCTGTTTGTTGTTGGGCCTATGTTGTTGTTGTATCTTTGGGATCGTATTTATGGGGTTTCTCTACTTCGTGAGTTTTTTAGGGTTCGTGGGGTTTGAGTTTGAGTTCATGGGGTTCGTGGGGTTTGAATTTGATTTCGTGGGGTTTCTCTATTGTTGTTGTATGTTTCTCTGTTGTTGTTTCACAGTTCGTGGGGTTTCTTCGTGGGTCTATGTTGTTGTTTTATGTTTGTATCTGATTGTGGGTGTTGTAGTGTTGTGTTGTTGTGGCTTTTGATGAATATAGCTATTGTTTAATATTGTGGGGTCCTGGTTCACTGAGTAAAGTATCGTTGTCCTTGTTTTTAAATGATTTTTGCTGTTTGCTGTTGTCACAGTTAAATGGAGAAATTGAAAGTTCAATTGCATCATGGGGGATACTTTGAGGGTGAAGGAATGACTGAATATGTAGGGGGAAATTGGATACATGGTCTATTATTTATCCAATAAATGGTGAAAATCTTTGGCAACGCACCCCATACCCAGACATCTTCCCTCCTCCACACAAAAAAATGCCAGGTAGTTAACATGTATTACTTCACAAATATCTGTTTTAATGATCATTAAATTGTAGGTATTTAACATGTATTACTTAACGGGTAGACCAAAAAATGCAAGGAACAAATATGGAGATGAAAAGCAAACAGCAAGTGAAAATGTGTCTAGAAAGGGATGGACTGGTAGATGTAGTAAATGCAGGCAGATTGGACACAACTCAAGATCTTGCAAAAATGCTCCAACTCAAACTCCAACTCCAACTCAAGCAAACCAACCAACCAATGTACCAAGTCAAACCACCACCCAAACACAAAATGTACCAAGCCAAACCACCACCCAACCAAGCCAAACCACCACACAACCAAGCCAAACAACCACACAACCAAAAACTGGACCTCAAGCAAAAAGGGTAAAGAAAACACTTGGTGTTGCTAAAAGGAAAACTGGAACTGCTACTGGTCTTGCTGCATCTTCTACTGGTCTTGCTGGATCTTCTAATGTTGTTGCTGCTACTGTGCAAAGAAAGAGTTTTAGGCCAAAACTTCCAACTTGGAAGAGGCATTGAATATGTCTGTTGGTTTCTTTTGCTTTATGTTTATTTTGTAAAAACTTTGTATTTTGGATGTGGATGTTTAATCCTTTTTTGTTGCTTAATTGGCTGGTTGTTTATTAATAGCCAATAGGTATTTTGGATTGGATGTTTAATCCTTTTTTTGTTGCTTAATTGGCTAGTTGTTTATTAATAGCCAAGAGACATGATGACATTAAGTATGTATGCTAGGTTTCATTTTGGTCCTTAATATTTGTTATTATGTTTCAGTCTTGTCCTCTATGTTTTTTAAGAGTTTCAATTTCGTCCCTCAATCTGAACTTATACATACAGCAATAACGTTGTAAACATTCGGCAACTGTACACAAAATTGAAATACGATTTATAATTCAAACAGCGTTCTACAAGATACCACCAAAAGTTACATCATTAAACAGATTTTCCACCTTTGACAATAAGAATTACACAAGCTACCACCAAAAGGAAAATACTATACAACACAATTTTCAACAAATATTTTGACGAGTCTACATCCTTCTTCATGTCCTTAATAGTCTTTCTCAGTTCAACTATCTTCATTCCTTTTTGAACACAATCTGCACATTCCTTCTTTCCATGTCGTGTCTCTGGCCACTGTGTCTCTAGATATTGTGTTTGTCTTCGTGTTTGAGGAGGCCATGGATCTGAAGTCCATTTCATATATGCGCATCCAGGATCATCTTCAGACTGTGCAAACCAACAAAGATACATCAACCACATAAGAAAGTCAGGGACCAAACCGAAACAACTTAAAAACTCAGAGGGACTAAAATGAAACCAAACAAAAAAGCAGAGGAGGAAAATGAAACAAATAGTGCTTCTTCAGAAAACCCAGATCTGCAACTCAGATCTACAACAATGGTGAAATACAACGTCCAACAACCATTAATCTTACCATGTAATACCTACATCCCCAGAACTTCCTTCCCTTGTTTGCGGTTTCTCTCTTCACTGTACGATCAACACATTTTTCATTACACAAACACATAGGTGAAGATTGAGTTTGGGTAGATGGGTAGTTATTCGAATTTGTAGATGCCATTGATTAAATGAAAAAGATGAAGATGAAGATGGGGTTTTCAGTTTTGGGACAGTGGATTCGTGGAGAAGATGGGGTTTTGAGTTTTGGGGCTTGATTTAGGGTTCTAAATCTCCAGCTTATGTTCTTCCCTGTTCTTCAACCATGTTCTTCAAACTTTCTAATTTTGATTCTTTGTGGTTTGTCTTTGTAATTGTTCTTCAGTTTCTCAGTTTTTTAATTTGATGTTTTTAAGTTTTCTATTATTTTCCTTTACGTTTTAATTGTTTTAAATAGTTTAAATGAATTAGCTGATTTGTAAATTCTAATTTAATAAAATAATATAAAACTTGCCACGTCAATGAATGAAAAGGGATGTCACGTCAGCAGTTAACTGCCAGCGTGGCGTCCGTCAACTTAAACTAACGTCAGGGACTAAACCGAAACAAAAATCAAACATAAAGGATAAAACGAAACAAAAAAAAGATAAATGACGAAACTGAAACTTTGCCCAAACATAAAAGACCAAAACAGATATTTAGCCAATTTTTAATTTAATCACCTTTCACATGTCACAACTACCTTTACAGAAAGACCCTTACAAATGTTGTGTGAATATAGGATGTTTTAAAACAGAAAATTACATCGTGAATGCAGCAAAACTGGAATTGAATTTGAACACCTCTTTGTTAGAGTTTGAATTTTGACACAACTTTCCAGAGAGGCAATCCCATAATTGTAGTGATTGCAAATAAATCAAATCTTTATTGACTTATTTCGTATTAAAAAATACTAATCACACAGATTAGCATAATCACATGACATTATAGATAATAAGTACACTACTTTCTCCAAGTTTCAACCTCAAGCTTAAAATAGAAATTGGTAGCAGAGATTTCGTGTGCAAAAGAGTATATACATGTGTATAAATCTGGACTATCACATGGTCTAAATTCATTGCTTTTTTTTTAATGAAGATTTCTTTCTCTTTTTACACCAATATATACCATTGTGGTACAAGTACATACATGATCATGATGCTTGCTTCATTTGGCCTCATTTTACCATATTGAAATTATGGATATGTCTCAACCTTACAAATTTCTCTAAATATTTTCTCTTTCCTTATTCGTATTCATACCCTTATCTTTAATTGTTTTCAATTCAATCTTCTCATGGTCAAAAAATCATGTCATTTATAACATCCAAAGGTACCACCATGTCCTCAAATTGCAAAGGTAGGGTCATAGCATAATAGCATGTCAATGGATAATCATGATGAGAGAAAATACAACTTGGTGGCAAGAGTATCTTTTACTCTTAAGAAAAGAAGAAAAGAAGATTAGAGAGATGAAGTGAGAGAATAATTTTTCTTCATTGATTGAAATGGATTGGATCTTACTTGTTTACAAAAAACAGGAGGAGTGGCATATAAGCCTTCCCTTTGCGAAAGCAAATATATAAAAAAAAACTTGAATCATCATCATCATCATCAACTCAAATATCATCATCATCGTCTTCAACATCTTCTTCTTGTGTATTGTTGCATCATAATAATCATTCAGAATCACTTTCCATGCTCCCCATAGCCTTCAATCCTCTTGGTCTCTGCATCCAAAAACCAATAATGAAATTTTTGCAAATTTTAGCAACTAGAAAGAAAAATAGGCTTGTTGTAGATCCAATCCAATTATATCAAAATTGCAAAAATAAATAAAATAAAGTAACACAACACAATACAACACAACACCAACCAAACAAACACTTACCTTCTTGTTACTTTTCTTCTCCCTAACTTCATATCTCTCTTGACACATATCAGTCAACCATGCTCCAGGACTTACCAACTGTAGTAGTATTAACCCAACACCAAACAAACAAGTGGTCACAATTAAGAAGATCCAACCCACATAACCAAAAACAATTTTTTTAAAAAACTTTTATTTAGAAAAAATAAAAATAAAAATAAAAATCTAAAAAAGAGAGAGAAACTTACAAGTAAGCTTCTTTGGATGATCTTAGCTCTTTTTTTAGGTCTTTGAGGAAGTTTGCAACCTTTCATAGCAAGAAAATCCTCTTCTTTTTCTTTGCTAGAGAGGGTGATGTAAAGCCTAGGCCAAACAAGAGCTCTTTCTTCTCCATTGTTCACATCGCCGGTCACTTTACCGGTTTCCTCCACCGTTCCTCTTGTCGTGTAGTACCGGTCTTCCTTCTCCGGTGACGCTGATTTTCTATTATCTCCCACTGTTGACCGGAGAATCGCCCCATCGGAATTTCTACAAACAACAATTGAAAATTCCCGTTAATAATAACACAAAAAAAACTCAATTTTTCATACATTTTCATAGATTTCACAGATCCAAAGCCCTCTATTTCTGAACGAATAAACCCAAAAAAATTCCAACCCAGATGAGAATACACCCTCATCTCATCTGGGTATGCAAAAAAAATTCAATTTCGACAAACGATAAACCACAAGAAATCTATTTTTTTCCATTTCTAGGAAAATCAGAGAGTAGGAAATAAAAATGGAAACTTTTTCCTCCCATTGATACTTTCTCTTCCTCTGAGAAGATTTCCGATCAACCAACCAAAAATTGAAAATACCCATTTACTGGGAGTCAAACAGAAGAAATAGAAAAAGGGAAAGCTTTTCTCTATTGCTTGACAGAGAGAGAGAGAGTTTCTGAGCAACCAACCAGAGGAAAACACCACCATTACACAGAGGAAAATGAGATGAAATAAAGCAAAAGAAAAAGAGAAGAATCTGAGAAGATCTTTGTTGATGTAAACAACAACCTTGTGAGACGATTAGGTTGTTGATGATGAAGATGAGAAGTTTCTTTATCAGAAACAGTAACACCAGAACGATGATGATCTATTACACCAGAAGAAGGAAGTTTTCTTCTGATTCCACCACCACCACCACCGTTGTTGAGTCTAGTTGAAATCCTAGGGTCTTTTACCCTTACACATCTTAAACGCTTTCTGTTTCCCCACTGTAAGAAAAACTCTGGCTCTGATGCTTTCAATGTTCTCTGGTTCCTCTCCTCTGTTTCCATCTCTTGTCTGCCAACAAAAAATGCTCATCAAACTTCAAATTTTCAAACCCAAAAAAATTAACAGAAATAGAACGATTGATTGTTCAAAAACTAGATTCAGATAAGGATTGGAGAAAATATGTTATACCAAAGTGTTGAAAAATTTCCTCCAAACTCAAGATCTATGCCTTAAAAAACAATCTTCTGCAAAAACAATACTGCAAAATAAAACACAGAAAAAGGGGTCAGAATAGGAAGATGTTAATAGAGAAAAAATTCATTAGAAAAAGAATGAGAAGATGAAAATAAACAGCAACATGAAGAAGAAAGCTTACAATGATAGAAATTTGGGTTCGGAGAAGAAGGGTGTGTAAGTAACACAAGAGATTGAAGAAAAACCACAGATCTTCTTCTTCGTTGTTAAATTTGTAAACTTTCCTATAGAAAGGTTATCTATCGGTTATCGCTTCTTCTTCTTCTTCTCTACAATACAAAAGTGGTGTATTGTGTATTTTGAAACACTTTCTCTCTGTTTCTCTTCTCTGAAACTGAAACAGAGTTTTGAGGGTTATTCTTCTCTGCGCTTCGTTTCTCTCTAATATAACTCTTCTTTCTCCTTCTGAGTTTGTGTATTTATCCTTCTTGTGAAGTGATGAGAAAACTAGAGAAGATCGGAGCCGTTGGATTGCCAAAAGAAGGGTTTGGTGATAGATTACAGTTTTGGGGTCCCTCGCCTCTCAGACGCTTCTTTCCCTTTTCACCCTTTTCCCAATAATTCACAAAAATAATATTTGTAGTGGGAATTGGGGTAGTTATCAGGGCTGAACTACCACAATTAAGTGGGTTTTTTGACAGAACAATTAAGTGGCCTTTTTTGACAGAACAATTAAGTGGGCTTGGTATTGGGCTTATCACCAGAACAAAGGGTTTTTTTTGACAAAAAAAAAATAAAGGTTTTTTTTACCCCCACCTATTGACACTATACTCCCACGCTAGGTGTGAAAAGACCAAAATACTCCAACACTATACCCTCCACTTCCATTTTCACCTACGCAGAACTACCTACTTCCAATTTGACAAATAACAAAACGGAAGTACCTACAAACAACATACTTCCATCTTGATATTTTTCAAACCGGAAGTACCTAAATTATAAAAACTTACAAACGGAATTAATTGGGAAAAAAAAAACGGAACTACATATATGATATATCATAGGGGTGGACATAAATAGTGAACCCGATCAAGACCCAAAAAACTGAAGAAAAAAAGAGGGTCGATCGGTTTAATGCGGTTGGCGCGGATTGCAAGTGAAAGGAAATGGGCTTGTTTGGATTATAACGAGCGGATGCGGTGGGTGAGCCCACATCCATCGGTGCCCGGACC
The DNA here is from genome assembly GCA_963573325.1 of Astragalus glycyphyllos. NCBI lineage: Eukaryota > Viridiplantae > Streptophyta > Magnoliopsida > Fabales > Fabaceae > Astragalus > Astragalus glycyphyllos. The sequence goes on along the minus strand of OY754312.1, from coordinate 43,044,413 downwards.
CGACCGACTATACTATATTTTTTAATTTTTTTAGAAACATCTCGCTGTTAATACAACGCCGTTTGATTTTGATGAGGGCACTAAACCTAAAAACCCTCAGATTTCCATTTCACTCACACTTGCAGGGGCATAACTGGATTATGGTGATATTTGCAGGGGCAGAACATATATTTAAACCTTATTTAAATTATTTTTTTGGATGGGAAGCTGACCGAGGGGCATAACCGTAAGCGATTTATATTTACAAGGGTAATTTTAAAGTTTTTATTTTTACAGGGGTATAACTGGATTATGGTGATATTTGCAGGGGCAAAATACATATTTAAGCCTAAGATTAATTTGTAAGTTACAAGCTTATAGTTAGTAAGTTATAAGATTAATATCTGAAACTATTATTAGTTTGTAAACTGTTTTACTTTTGCTTTTGTTATAAGATTAATAAATTAGTGTTATAAGATTAATTTGTTGTGTCAAAAAACAAGATTAGTTTGTGAAACTATTATTAGTTGTAAACTGTTTTGCTTTTACTTTTGTTATAAGATTAATAACTTAGTAAGTTACTGTGATGTACGTTTTAATGATTATTTCTTACATGTAATTTGTGAAACTATTAGTAGTTGTGCTGTATGCTTTATTAATAATGTTTTAATTGTTTGTGATTTAGTTTCAGCAATGGATCAGTTAGGCTAAAACCCTCCCCCTATACCAGAAAATGCCACATCACAAAACCCTCCTCCAGCTACGACTGAGCAAGCAGCAGCTGCTGCTGCAGCTGTAGTTGCTCCTAAACCTCCTCTTGGAAAGAAGAGGAAGCCAAATGCAAACCAAAAGAGGACAACTTCTTAAGCCTAGGATCATTTCGTTAGATTACCTGACGAGGCAGAACCCGATTGCAGCTTGCAAACACTGCCACATTAAATTTCGTTGCGACTCTAAGATTCACGGGACATCTAACATGAAGGCTCACATTGACCGCTGCCCCTCATATCCTTATTCTCTCGTTAATGACCCCAAACAAACAACTCTTACCTTTAAACCTAGGGAAAATTCTAGTTTAGTCAGCACTAGCTCAAGATATGATGTTGATGCTTGTAAGAAGGCAGTTGCTTTTTTTGTAATAGTTGATGAGCAACCATTTAAGGTGGTAGAGGGTGATGGATTTAGGTACATGATGAGTCAAATGCAACCCCAATTTACGGTCCCATCTAGGAGAACTGTTGCTAGACACTGCTATCAACTCTTTCTTGAAGAGAAACAAAAATTAAAAGCCACTTTTAGATCTGATTGCTCAAGGGTAGCACTTACCACCAATTGTTGGACCTCAATTCAGAATCTGAATTATTTAACCCTCACTGCACACTTCATAGACAGCCAATGGAGATACCAAAAGAGAATCATAAGCTTTTGTGTTGTGCCTAACCATAAGGGAGAGACCGTTGGTAAGAAAGTAGAAGAGGTTCTTACAGAATGGGGTATTAGGAATGTGTCCACAATTACCGTGGACAATGCAAGCTCAAATGATGTTGTTGTTGCCTATTTGAAGAAAAAATTGAACAACATGAATGGGTTGGTTGGGCATGGGCAGTTTTTTCATGTAAGATGTTGTGCTCATATTCTGAATTTAGTGGTGAACGACAGATTGAAGGACATGAGCACCTCTATTTCTAGCATTAGAACCGCGATTAGGTTTGTTAGGTCTTCACCTCAACTGTCTGCCAAGTTCAATGAATGCAAGGAATTTTCTAACATAACTTGTAAGAAAATGTTGTGTCTTGATGTTCCCACTAGGTGGAACTCAACGTACATGATGTTAAATGCAGTTGAAAAGTATCAACCAGCCTTTGATAAACTAGAGTATGGAGATCTTAGTTATGCTGACTTCTTTGGGGCTGCTGGAATTCCTAGTGCATCTGATTGGGATAATGTTTGTGTGTTTGAGAAGTTTTTGAAATTGTTCTATGATGCAACTAAAGTTTTCTCAGCCTCACAGTGTGTTAACTTTGCATGCTGGATTTTCCCAACTCTCTTCCATCCACATTGAAAATAATAATTCTGCCTTGAACCTAAACGCCATTCTTGCTAACATGGGTATGGAAATGAGGAAAAAATATGAGAAGTATTGGGGGAAAATTGAAAATATTAACCAGCTTCTCTATTTTGGAGTTATTTTTTATCCTAGATATAAGTTGAGATATGTTGAATGGTCATTTCAGTCAATGTATGTTTCAAATCCCACCTTTGCTAATGAACTTTTCAATTCAGTTAAAGAATTTTTTTTTAAGATGTACAATTGGTACAAGGATGCATATGAATTGAGAAATAGTGTTGGGTAGCAAGCTATTAGTCCTTTAATACCTGTTGTTTCTGAAATACTCTCAACTCAAGCAAGGGAAAGTGCATTTAAGCAACATTTGAGAGAAAATGATTCAATTGATAAACAAAATGAATTAGAGAGGTTTTTTGGGTGAACCTAATATAGATGCATCAGCCACATTTGAGATTTTAGCTTGGTGGAAACAAAACTCAGACCGGTACCCTGTGTTATCTACCTTATTTAGAGATATTTTGGCCACACCAGTTTCTACTGTGGCATCTGAGAGTGCATTTAGCACTGGAGGGAGGGTTTTAGATGCATACAGAAGCTCCTTGAGCCCAGAAATGGCAGAAGCTCTTATATGTACTCAAAACTGGTTGAAGCCTTCTTTCTTCCAGTTTAAAAACCTCAACATAGACGAAGAGTTTGAAGATTTTGATAACATTGTGGCAGGTATAAATTAAATAAATTCTGGTCTTTTTTATAATATTTGATTTCTAATTCTATATAACTTATATTGTTTTTTATGTTTCATAGATTTCAAGGAAGAGTTTCTGTGGGTGATGGAGTTGCTGGAGTTAGCTCATCATCTCAGTCACAGCCAATTAATATTGGCAGTGGCTGAGAAGAATTTCACCGTTAGTCCCTAATGCACTTGTAATTAAATTCTTACATAATTATTTGTGAGGTTATTAACAGTTTATACTTTTGAATATGCAGCGATAACTTTTTTTCTTTTTTAGAGTCACATGGACATCATCTTTTATTCCCAACTATTGCATTAACAATAGCAACACTCTATGGTATTTTGGGGTCATTCATGGCTCACTACATCATCCAACTTCACTCACATTCTAGATAACTGTTCTGAGTTTAAATGAAAGTAATGATTTTTGTTTTTGTTTACTATTTGTTCTTTCTATTAAATTAGTTTATAAAATTTTGTCTATGTTTGCTTCATAATGAGTTTCTGGTATTTTTGTTTCAGAATTGCCAACATTGGTTGGAATTGAATTTCTGGAATAGAACAAACCCTTGGAATTCAATTTCTGGAAATCAGTTTCTGGATAAATTCAGTCAAGAATGAACAGACCCTTGGAAGTAATTATATTTCTGTTACAATAACTGTATTTCTAGATAAATTCTAATTTATATATCTGTTACAGTAATTATATTTTAGGGTTAAATATGTTTTTGGTCCCTATAAATATAGCAAATTTTGTTTTTAGTCCCTCTAAAATTTTTTGGGCACTTTTGGTCCCTACATTATTTTCCGTTAGCAGTTTTAGTCCCTGCTGTTAAAATCTACTAACGGCGCTGACGTGGCTCCGCTTATTTGGCAGATTTTTATGTGCAGCCACATGTCATTTCCACGTCATTTCTTAATATCATTTAATATGTAAATTCTGGAAATATTTAAAATTAAAAACAAAATTAAAAGATCAAATAGCAAAAAAAAAAACACGCCTTCAGTGCTGTTCATCTTCTACCTTTCTTCATCTCCATCTCTATCACTCTCCCTTCATCTTCACCATCAATGGAGCTAGTAGTTGTTCCCTTCTCACTCTCATCTACAATTCCTTCTCATCCCCAAATCCCTAAAAATATTGCACTTCCCTTTTTTCATAAAGGCAAAGGATTTACAACCAAATGATAAGGGTAGATACCCTGAAGTCTTCGTGAAGCCTGTTATGGGAAATTAGGCCTTGTAAGTTCTTCTATTTTTCTTTCTTTCTGCGTTTTTAGTTCTTCTTTCACTCTGCGTTTTTATTTCTCCACTCTTCTTTGTGGTTTTGTCTTACCTTTTTATTTCTGCACTTGGGTTTTTAGTTCTTCTTGGTTCTGCGTTTCAATTTGATTTCGTTTTGGGTTTCTAAGCTTTAATTTCAATTCGATTTTGAATAAGATTTTGAAGATCTTCTTCTATCGTTTTTGAAGATTCAGATCTGGGTTTTTTGATGGTGAAGATTGATGGCAGTTTTTTAATTCCGTTTTACAATTGAAGATTGATGATGAAGATCTTTGTTCCTTCTCTCAAGCAATGTTTAATAAATATGTTCCTGCAATTGAAGATGCAGATTTTTTTTTTGCTAAACTTGAAGATGCAGATCTGTTACTTTGCAATTGAAGACCAGCGAAGAGGAAGAAGAGGATCTGAAGATGGAAGAGGAAGAGGGAGAAGATTAACGAAGAGGAAGAAGGCTGGATTGAAGAAAATAAAAAATAAATGAAAATGATTTTTTTGAGAGATGGATGGTTGTATTTCCATCATTTACATATTAAGTGGAATTAGTAAAATGAGGTGGAAATAACATGTGCTGCCAGCACATAAAAACTGCCACATAAGTGGTGCCACGTCAGCACCGTTAGTGGATTTTAACGGCAGGGACTAAAAATGCTAACGGAAAAAATGTAGGGACCACAAGTGCTTAAAAAATTTTAGAGGGACTAAAAACAAAATTCGCTATATTTATAGGGACCAAAAACATATTTAACTCTATATTTTATATTCAGTTTTAGGATTATATTTATGGAAAATTATCAAAGGTTATATGGGGTGTTACTTAGGCTATTTGGCTATAAGTAACAAGTTATTAAATGGTTGATCTTATTTCAAAACTTCTGTTATTATTACTGTCTTTACTTCTGAAAATTACTGTTTTATTGTGCAGATTGCATATTCTGAGGGGCATTGAAGTTTGAAGTTGTCAGATTCTTAAGCTTCTTTAAAGAAGCTGTGAAATTTCCCTGCACGGGTGTATGATGTAATTTAGATTTTAAACTTAGATTTATTAGTATTATAACTCTGTTTGTGATTTAACTTAGAATTATTACAACTGTTTCAGACCGTAAACTTAGAATTATATACTAGGACAGGTATGATAATGACCATGAGACAGTAAACTTATGTTGAATATGGCCATGGTTGAATATGGTTGAATTATATACTAAAACTGTCTCTGGCAGTATATTTGGTTGAATATGAAGAGTTTTATTTTATATTGTATAATTCTCTTATTGATGCATTGGTGAATCTAGTTCAATTGATTTACTTGGTGTAGAAATCACTAATTTAGATTTATTAAAATTGCTTGCTCAGCCTAGTAATCTACTTGGTGCTGAAATCAGATTTCCTAGGCCCAATAATGTATTTAGAGTTATTAAAATTGACAATAAAGGCTGTTTATAACAAAAACTAGTTTAAAATTAGAAATTGGGCCAGTGAAGGCCCAACCCGCAAACTACCCACCCGTTCAACTGTTGTAATCCGCCAACCCGAATCCGCCAAGAACCGTTCAAAAAAATGGTCGGATTTGGGCCTACCAATCCAATCCGCGTTTGCTCCAGATGGGCCATATTGGGCCCGAATCCGACCCAACCCGACCAGTGTCCACCCCTAATATATCATATATAGACAAACGAAACTACCTAAATTATTGGGAACGAAAGTATCAAAGTTGCTGACGGATGTATATGTAATGTGGTAAATCCGTTGGATCCAAAATAATTTCAAAACGGATTTATCTATTTAGTAGATAAATCCGTAGTGTAATTTTTAACTACGGATTTATCTACTACGGATTTAACACTACGGATTTAGTAGATAAATCCGTAGTGTAATTTTTAACTACGGATTTATGAAACAAGGGGAGTAATTAAATACTCCCCTTGTTTCATACTCCCCTGGTTGATGTGTGTTAATTAAATACTCCCCTTGTTTCATATTACTTGGTATTTGCAAAACAATATTAAAAGACAACTAAAATGTAATGGAGAGATTATTTATTTCTAATGACCATATTATGTGTATCTCTATAACTCAAGGAACATGGAACAAAGTAGAAGAAGGGGTGTCAAAATGTTAAGGTTTGAGCCGGTAAACTAAAGTTGTCTTGTCCAAAATGTTTTGAACTCTAATGATTTCTTTCAATACAATGGGGGTAGTCATTGCTGCCCAAAATAAAATAAAATATTAGAATTAAGAATAAGTCATTGCTACGTGATAATATAATTATGTTGTTATTTTTATTATTTATCTCTTTTCTACCTTATGTTTACGAGCGTCTCATCTCATAAATTCGAGTTTATAATAATTTCGCTATCCTTTTGTAACAAAGTACAGAAAAAAAAGAGAACAAAAAGAGACATATGATGAAATATCAACAATAATTCGGTAACAAAAATGATTTTCCATCCAATATACCAGAGTCTTTTTATGTAAGCTTGATGCAATAGATATACGGAATTGTCCTTCTTTTCTTTTTTGACTGGAAAACGACTATTGTATTTCATTGATAATTAAAGTACCAATACAATCTGGTGTAGAATGAAAAAGCTGGGAACAAGACTTAACAATAACTACCCTTGCTAAGGAATGAGCGATCATGTTTGCTTTTCTCCTTACAAAAACAACTTTTCTAAGTTGATAAAAATTACGTAATAAATTCCTACAATAAGCAATAATAGAACCGCACTCCGAGATATCTTTAATTTGGGAGTTAACATCATCCACCACTATTTTGCATTTCATCTCAAAAATAACATGAAAGATGTGCGAGTAGTTAAACCAATTGAGTGCCAACCTTCAGAGATTCTCCTTCTATTTACGTATGATATGCCTAAATAATTAAGGCGATTCTAGTTAAATGAGATCAAACAATTAATAAAATATAATATGTTAACTTATCGTCTAAGATACTCTAAAATAATATCCCACCACTGTGTGCAACCGTCTGGATAGATTGGCTAGGAGTTTCCTTTGAGGCGGTGATGGGCTTTTAAGGACCTAGAATCATGTGAATTGGGATACTATCACCACTCCAAAAAGATATGGTGACTGGGGGACTAGAGATGCTAGATTGATCAACATATCCGTCATTGGTAAGCTTCTTTGGAGTCTGATGCATGACAAAGACAAACTTTGGGTTCAAGTTCTCAATCACAAATATTTGTAGAGTAATTATCTTTTGGTTAGTGATAAGAATGCGAGGTCGTCCATTATTTGGAGAGGTATTTGGAAGGCTATTGAAACCTTTGTCGAGGGTTGTAATTTTCGTGTTGGTTCAGGCGATACTTCCTTGTGGTATGAGGACTGGACCAAGCTTGGCCCCTTGTGTAACTTCGTTCCTTATGTTCACATCAGTGACACCCAAACCCTCCTTCGTGATATCTACTTGGTTGGCTCTTGGAACCTCCGTGAACTTTTTACTGCTCTACCTCCTGAGTTGACCCTCTCAATCATGCAAACTCCAGCTCCGACTAATCTTGATCAAATCCTCAATGATACATCGACTTGGAATCACAACAATAAGGGTGTCTATACGTGCTCTAGTGGATACTCTTGGCTCCTGCAAAGACATCGAAACTGGGATCCCAAATGTGACTTTCAATGGTTGTGGAGACTCAAAGTCCCAACCGAACGCCAACACCTTGTATGGCTTTCCTACAATAATACTTCCAATAAACCACAACAAGGCGACTTCCCCTAGCCGCACCCATTGCTCTTCACCTATGGAGGACCTCCTCCACCTCCTTCGTGACTGCCCTCACTCAACAGAACTCTGACTCCGTTTGGGTTTTGGTGTTTACCCAGACTTCTACTCAGAGTCAGATCCCCAAAGATGGCTGCATAATATGGCTAGTGGTACTTCTCATATCCTCTTTGTGGTTTGCTTGTGGTACTCTTGGTGCAGGCATAATAACATGATTTTTGAGCCCCAATAGTGGCTTCTTAGTGGAGTTACCCGTATGATTACAACATGCATGATGAGTGCCTCACTTCATTCCCCTATGAAGACACTGACCTTACAGTTGCTCGCCTTTTGGCTCATTGGAACCCTCCTCCGGTAGTTGCTGTCAAACTCAATGTTGATGGCAGCTTTGTTATTCGTGACCAAGACGACAATTGGATTGTCGGTTTCACTCACTTTGAGATAGGTGGGGATGCCTTGTTAGCTGAACTCAGAGGCATTAAACTCGGCTTGAAGCTTTGCTATGAATTGAGCTACGAGGACTTTTCTGATAGCTTGCTCACTTGCGGTAATGTTCAAATGATCCACATCTTGCGAGAACAGAATGTCGTTTTTGACTTCATGTCAAAAGAGAGTTCTCATTCCTCTTACTCTTCTTGTTAGCACCAGCCGCCTCCAAGAGTGGAGTCCCTATTGTTGCTTGACAAGCTGAGTGTCTGAGTTTTTGGTTTTCTTTTTCCCTTTCTTTCTTGTTACGTTGTAACACCACAAAATAAAAATACTCTAAATAATATGTAAAACAAATTGTAACAAAAAGAATGTTAAACAAATATAATTAATTCAACAAAAATAATAATTAAATCCTGTATTTGACTGATCTCATGTGTCTTTTGACCGATCTCTCATATTTTTTAACTACCATATTTTTATCCAATTGTATCATTGAAAAAGCTAGAAGAGATTCATATAAACTAAGAACACATTCATACGACAAATAATTATCACATACACTACCACATAGTCATACTTGAGTTCGAATCTAAGAGTCGGCTTTTCCATACACCATGTCTCTTCGTAGTGAGAGACATGTTTTCATAAGCAAAAGCTTTCGTCGCTCTCTTAGTATCTGCACTTAAAAATAATTCTTTATCACCTACAAACACGTGTTTTTAATATTTATGAAAGTAATAGATCAGATTGTGCAACTAATTCATCAACTACGAACACTAAGGACATACTACTCAATTACAGAATATAAGCAAAAGCTGATCAACAGAAGTTGATGTATCTGGTCCAAATTTTGAACCAGATATAACAATTTCTGTTGACCAGTTTTTGTTTATATTCTGTAACGGAGGGTATAATACATTATAACATAAGTGAGCAGACTAAATCAAAGTGAATAGCTTGATTAAGAAGCCTAACTTGAGCACTAAGGATATTATCATCGATCATTGGATGTGGAGATCACCATCTCTGTTTTCACCAGCTTCAAGTTTAATTATCTCTCTCTCCTCATTGCCCATCTCTTTCCCTTCGCCCACTCTCCCTCAGTTTCTCTCCTCTTTTCTCCTCCTCCCCTTCATATTCATCTCCAAACTGAAAAATTAGGGTTTGGAGTCCAAATTAAAAAACTCAAAATTCCCATATAAGAAGTGTGCATATGGAGATTGTTGATTCGGTTTTGTAGATGAGGGATTTTTGGTATTGAAGGTGAATTGAGAAAGAGAAAAGAGGAGAGATATCAAGGGAGGAGAGAGGGTGGTGAAGGTGGTTTAGGTGTCGGGGTTTGAGGATGAAGATGAAGTTTTTTTTAAATGCCAAGTAAAAAATTTCAATCCCAATCACTATTGCCAACTAAGCAAGTCACATCATCTGTTAACAGCCAACGTGACATCCATTTACATTAAGTTAAAAAATAACTACTTTGCACCGATTTAAAACACAAAGAACCAAAGTGAGAAAAAACATAAAAAACCAAACTAAAATTTTGGTGGAATATAAAGGACCAAAAGTGTATTTTTACCAATAAATTTCAATCAAACTGTTTAATCTATGCAGATATATCGACGTATCCAGTGTCACAAAAGATGTACATTTAGGAGGCCTTGTAATTTGCAAAAGAAATGCAATAAGAAACCCAAGAGCATGAGAATTGAAAATCAAATTAACATAATGCAATGGCGTAAAAAATAAAAATAACAGCGGATGATGTGTTTTATAAGAGAGTGATTTAGGTAACCAAGGAAATCCTTAGTTTTAATTACTAAATTAGTATCAGCCTTTGGATCTGTGTTTTTTTAGTGAAATCTGATCCAAAGGCCATCAATTAAGGAGGGTATCTAGGTAATTTTACACACCCCATTCCTCCATCCCTCCACAGTATCCCTCCGTCGCACACCATCCTTTCAACGGAAACCACCACGCCGCACCCCGCCGCACAACGCCGCACCAGCGTTTTCTTCCTCTCTCCATCGCGCACGACGCACCACCGGAAAGCTCCGGCGACATCTTCACTTCCGTAAGTTTTGTTCCGCCAGTTACTTGCTTGATTTCTGATTTCTGATTGTTACTTGCTTGATTTCTGATTGTTCCGCCAGTTACGAAAGTTACTTGCTTGATTTGCTTGATTTCTGAATTCATATTTGTTTTTTTGGCTCCGACGAATTCATATTTGATTTCTGAATCACAAGAATCAATTTATTTTTCCGTATGCTTCTCTGTGCTGCGTGTTCTGAGTTCCATAGAGCCTTCTTTTGATATTTCTTACTTTGTGCCTCAATTAAGGAGTAACAAATTGAAGGAACCAAATTCTTGTGATTCTTCATCAAGCAAGAAACATAAATCTATGGAACTATGATAGCACAATCAATTAGCAAGACTTTGCAACCAGATTTTCATAGAACTATGATAGAACAAAATAATGATTCATATAAAATAATTTGGCAAATATCCAAGTTGAGTTTATTCTCACTGAGTAAAATTTCTGTTTCAGTAACCTCAAATATGTATTCTGTGGTTGCTGTCCACTAACCACAGAATTTATATTTGTGGTTACTAGAATCCAACTAATGTTTGATTATGTTCTTGTTTCACATTGAATTGCCATTTCTTTCAAGTTTATTTTTAGATAAAATAATTTTCTCTTAACTTTTATGATGTTGTTTGGTATTAGTGATTTGCACATTGGTAAATTCCTTTAAGTCGTTTTTCTGCAGATTTTAAAATGCTTGGAGTTGATGAACTTGGTGAAGCAACCAGCTTTAGACATTTACTTGCTCGTAAGTCGCTTGTTTCTTTGTCTGATATAATGCATGCCTTGTTTTACTACCTTACTTCACATTTCACAATTAATTCACGTTGGGGTTTTGGATTTCTTTATTGTAGTTCAGCGTTGTCCTGGTCTGGATGAAAATCTCACTGAGATGGCTGTTTCAGGTTCTTAACTTATAATTGTCAAATTCTTTGATTTTAATTTTTTAAAATATGTTTGACCATAATTGTCTTATGCTTACCTGATTCATTTATTCGTTTCCTTTATAACGTTTGCGTAGATTCAAGTACCAATGTCAGATGTCATGATGACGAACTTGATGATGTTGCGTTTGGAGGTTTAATGCTGATTTGTTATTATATAATAAATATATTTTTATGATGTTGTTTGTTGGATATTTATTGTTTTCACTTGGTTTTGACAGAGATTACTCATCGCCCTTCAGATGTTAATTCTTGGAAAGATCTTGTTTTTCACACAGAGCCTGATGCATATGAATTTTACAAGTCTTATGCCCAATCTGTGGGCTTCAGCATTAGGAAGGCAAATGTGTATCGCGATAGCAAGAATAACAAGGCAGATATCCCTCACTACCTGAAAATGATGTGTCACAAACAAGGTTTTAAGATTCAAAAGGAGACTTCGAATAAAAGGAAAGATACGCGGACGAGTTGTTTGGCAATAATGAAGCTTAAGATGGATGCTCACAAGGGTGGGTATGTTATTACCAAGTGGTACGATCATCACAATCATCCTTTGATCGATGTTGACAAGAGGCACTTCTTGCCACTTAATAGAACTATCTCGGAACAGCAGAAAGTTGTTATATCCAATTATTATGCATCTGGGATATCTGCGAGGGCTACATTCGATTCTATGGCTCGGGCTGCTGGTGGTGTTGATAAACTTGGTTTTCTACGCACTGATTTGAAGAACCACTTGTCTGCTATCAAGGCGAATCAATTGAAACATGGAGAGGCTATTGCGTTGCAAGCGTGGTTTAGGTAGCAGGCATTGGTAAGGCCTGGTTTTTACTACGACATTCAAGTCGATGAAGACGAGGCAATTTCTTCAATTTTCTGGGCTGATTCTGTCATGCGGGCCGATTATGCACTTTTCGGTGATTTCGTCAGCTTTGACACAACATACCGAACTAACAAGGCCTACATGCCCCTTGGTATGTCGTTTGCCAAATTGTTTTCAAATTTTCTGATCTTATATGCTTCAATCTAACAAGTATTAACCACTATTGTACTATTCTGTGGTTAGTGGCCACTAACCACTATGCTCTAGTTTGTGGTTATTGATTGAGAATCTCATTCTTTCTGATCATAAAGCATATTTTTTTCTTTAATGTACTTCTGTGTGGTTAACTGGTTATCATAAGGAATGTCTTCGTACTAATTGTTCCTTCTATTTATATTTAGGTATTTTTGTTGGCTTTAATCACCATAAAGGTACTTGCGTGTTCGGTGCCGCGTTACTTTATGATGAAAGTGGCCCAGCATTCAAGTGGTTGTTCGAGACTTTTATTAAATGCATGAATGGCAAGAAACCGGAGACCTTTATGACAGATCAAGCACCAGCAATTGCTGTCGGTGTTCGTGAGGTTTTCCCCAATGTGTTTCATGCTTTATGTTCTTGTCACATCAAGCAAAATGCCACTAAGAGACTTGGGGCTAGGGCCACTGCTAAGTTTTTTGATGAATTTAAGCATCTTGTAAAGCATGTTGATAACGAGGAACAGTTTGAATACTCTTGGAAACATATGATTGACGAATGCTTCGCTAATGTACACCATTCTGACATCACTTGGCTAAGCTTCATTTACACCAGCAGGAGGCAATGGTCTTCTGCTTGGGTGAAGAGTACATTTACAGCTGGGAAGAAGACCACACAACTTAGCGAACAATTCAATGCATTGTCTCGACACTATCTGAAGACTGAACACTCTATCTCTCAATTGTTGTCTAGGTTCCAAGATCTCGTTGATGATTTGCGTCATAATGAGCTGATGTCTGATTTTAGAATGCAGAACACTGTTGTGCAGAATAGGCATCCCAATAGTGGTTTGATGCGCCATGCAGCCAAGTTGTTCACTCCTTCCATTTTTGAGTTAATTCAGAAGGAGTTTGACGCGAGCAGAGCTTACACGATATTGGTAATTACCCATTCCTTTTTTTTGTTAATAATTCTTGTTAATTGGGGCAATAACCACATATTAATAAAATAGTGGTTAATACTTGTTAGATGCACAGGATTGCCATTACTATTACTTGTTACTAACAATATTACTCCTCAATAAGTATTATTTTTCCTAATAGTATATTTCGTGTGTAGCCTGTTCACGAGTTGAAACAAGACACAACCGAAGTTATAAATGTTGAGAGATGGGATAATCAATTTACTGCGAACCAAGTTTTGGTAGAAACTGAAGTTGTGAAGCTAGATTTGGTCAGGAGTTCTGTTACTTGCAGTTGTCGGTTTTTTGAGAACTGGGGGTTAATTTGTAGGCACACACTGAGAGTTTTGGATGCTTTCCCTGCATGGGGTAGTCCTTTTTGTCATTGCATACCTCCCATGTATGTGAAAAAAAGATGGTGCAGAGATTATAAAAAAACTCTTGCTTGTATTGCTGAGGAATTTCATCTTCAAACCAAGGCACCTTCGAATTTCGGTGAGAGATACCAGCGTCTTTCTGATATAGTTTCTGGAGCCGGGTCACGCATATGTTATAACGAAGCTGGTTTTAATACATTTCTTCGTCATGTTCTTGATGGAGTTAAAGAGGCCGAGGAATTGTTACATTCAACATCTGAAACCTCTGAACTTTCACGTGCTGAGTGTTCAACCTTGCCAGGTATTTGCTATTTTATTTCCATTGCTCTTTATCTCACATTTAGTTTTTGTTTAAGATTTTTGCCATTCTTATATTTGTTTGTGTTTGTTGAACGTTACAGTTGAAGAAGATGAAGTAGAATATCCAGGTAAAAGGATAAAGGTGCGTCAAAACCCATGCAAGAGCAAGATCAGGTTGATGTCCCAATCAGAGAAGAGACATCTAATTTGGAAACAACAATGTAAGAAGGCGATTGAAATTCAGAAGCAGTCCGAGATTATTTAGAGAGCAAGATAGTAGTGTCGCCATAGTTGTTTCTGCTTCTGTCCCCATCTTCTCATGATTCCTGTTTCTCTGCTGTTGAGAAAGTATCCAAATTGATCATGGCAATAACTTGTGATAGGTGCCATGGTGGATGTCTCGTTTGTTTCTGAACAATGTTTCTCTGATTTTCACTATTTGTAATTGTACCTATTGAAAGTTTCAAACCAGTTTCATATTTTTCCTTTTACTTTGAGTTTTCTTCATATCAAAACTCACTTAAACGGCCTATAGTTTTGGTTTTGTTTTGTTTTTGGTCTACTGAGATTATGTTTCTGTATTGTGTTCTTTATTTTTGGTTTTTTGGATTCCAGTAACCACAAATATGAATTCTGTGGTTGCTGTCCACTAACCACAGAATTCATATTTATGGTTACTAGATGTTTAGTAGTCATTTTCTATTGCTAGATATCTTGCACCGAAAGAAGATGTGAAATGAGGCTTCCTCCATCTCAAAACAAAGCGACATCATGTATCGTGAGATCCGTGAAGAACCCTTCTAGAAACAAGGTTATCACGGGTTTGAAGTTTATCAAACAACAACCGCCAACCAAAGATGCCCACATTTGAGAGAATTGCAACCTACCATAAGTCTAGTAGTATAATACCAATGTTGTCTCTCTAGCATTTTTTTCATCCGAAAGGATCCATCATAATACAATTACAAATACTATACTAAAATGATTCCTTTTTTGTACCATTAAATTTTTGTTACAAGATTGATAAAATAAGTATAATTTTTGTAATAGAAGGGACTATTCTAGAACAAAAAACACAAGAAGAATGACATTTGTGTTAATTTCACTCCTGTTTTTTAAAAAAGAAATTTAGATCACGAACATAAAATGTAAATGAATGAGAATGAAAATTAAACAAACAAATTATGATCAAGAGCAAATTCACACTGATGGTTGATTTTGATCCAAAAGTAGCATATAAATCCTAACTGTGCTAAGTGGTACGGGTCAATGCTAACCGTGGTAAGTAACATATAAATCCTAACCGTGGTAAGTAGCATAATCCTAACAAAAACCACAAACTTCATATTTGTGGTTACTGGCCCGTAACCACAGAATAGTACGTAGTGGTTAATAACAGAAAATTACATTGTTTTCCTACACTTTCCTCTGTTTTCCTCTAGCATTACCCCCTCCTTTTTCCAAGAGCCTAGCTTTCAATTCTTCACAAAATGTGTTGGCTTCCACTTGTATGGTTTCCTTCAACAAGTTGGTTTTGTGTTTCATTAATGAGCAGCAAATATCTATTCTTAATTGATTGGTGACCAACACCTGGTCATCCTCCCTCAATGTGTTCCAGTTGCGGAAAGAATCAATCTCATTTTCATCTCCATGCCAATCCCTTAAGAACATCATGGTGAATACACCACAGCTACTTCCATCCGGTTGTTCTGGCACTTTTAGATCATGCCACTCAAACTGCTCCCATTTATATGGGCAAACCTTTTTCGTGACTTGATATCTCTCTGAAATGAAACTGCATGCTTCTTTCATCAACTTGTTGCCAATGTGTTCAAATTCAGGAAAAGTTCCACTTCTTCGAAACTTTTTCAAGCTTGTAAGGTACTCAAATCTCCTCTTCTTGAGGTTTAGCACATACGTTACAAAATGTTGATGAGCAATGGTAGGTATGAGGATCTGCAATATAGGTCATGAAAACAAACAGACCCTTAAGAGTATTAAGATAAGGGAGTAGAAAAAATGAAAACAAATAACCACAACACAACCAGAAACAATATTAGTAGGGAAAATCCTATTCATTTCATCCTATATATCTCTTAACCTAATTCAACAATCCATGTCCAAAAAACACAGTAGATTTCAGCCAAACAGCCCAAAATGGGTTAATAGGCATAAAAAACAAATAATCAACATATAAAAAAATACAAGAAAAACAAAATGGGTCAATAGGCATGAAAATATGTACCACTATATTTAGCATGTGCTATTCTGATTCTTTTAATATTTGGTATGCCATTTTGCCACTAACCACAGAATCACAAATATGCACAAACACTAGTTGGATTCCAGTAATCACAAATATGAATTCTGTGGTTGCTGTCCAGTAACCACAGAATTCATATTTGTGGTTACTGGAATCCAACTAGTGTTTGTGCATATATGTGGTTTGTGGCATATTTGAAAAACACAAAATGCTCACATTTCAACAACAAAAGATTCACAAAATGCTCACAAAATGCTCACTAATCACAAAACTTACATATTCAAGTGAACAAACATTAAAATTCCTGTGCCGCATGAAGCTGTTGAACATCCCCAGCTTGGCAGTAAACTGTTGAGCAACTTCGGATTGATCACGTGTGTCCTCAAAGTTTCCGCTTGAAACAGACGCCACTATGCTCAACTGTGTTCCAAAGAGTTCATAATTCAATTAGTGGACTTACATATGCAACGATTTATCAAAATAAAGAATATTTCTTATCGTGCTTGATGCTGTCAAAACTAGTCTACGCGTCTTCCCTTCTTTTTCTGTTAAGTTCAACAAGAATGCATAGGTATCAACCACCAGGTTTGACACCCACTCCCCTTCTTGTAACGTCCAAAGGTCCAGTCTCCTTAGGCTGAATCTATCGTCCATCTTGCATTTGTACATCCATTTGTCACTGCATGATACATCTTGAAATCATAAATACAATTTCTATGAAATAGAAGAAAAACAAATTGATTGGTCACAGCGTAGAAAGGTTCAACTTACTGTGACTGGTCCTCCGACCAAATGTATGTCACAAGATTTTTGTCCAACTCCAATGCATTCGACCTATCCACATGGTAATCATATGGGCTCTTGAGGAATCTGGATGGCTTGGTTACTCTCTTCTTTTGTTTCCTTTGTTTTATGTACCTAGTAGCCTCATAATCGTCCGCTGATCCTGTGCTAATAGGAGTTACACTGAAATTTACAAGTTAGCATGTTCGATTATTGGAAACAATGACTATGAAATCAATGTACAATTTAATATTATGGGCGTATTTATAATTACACTACTATTTTATCCTGCAAATCGTCATCACCAAAAATCTCATAAAAGTTAACATTGAGATAATCAATATCCGACTGAATTGTTTTTCTTTGGTCAGCTGGAGCGATGGTTACTTCACAATCGAATTCGTCCAGCTTCCCTCTATCATCCGGAGGAGTTGGGGTCAAGCTGTAATTTTAGAAACTAATTACTATTTTTGTTTGTGGCTGGTGAATATGTGATTCTGTAATTTTAACAACTAATTACTATTTATGTCTAATTGTTTGTGGCCACTAAACTAATTACTATTTAACCATTCATACTTACAGATTAAATCTTGGAGGAGTGTAGTCAATGTTTGTCTGCTTCTTTACCACCATTGTGTCCTCTTTTATAACCTCCCTAATGTTACATAAAAAAAAATCATTTAAGGGAGAACACAATGAAGAAACACTAGTTGGATTCCAGTAACCACAAATATGAATTCTGTGGTTAGTGGACAGCAACCACAGAATTCATATTTGTGGTTATTGGAATCCAAAAAACCAAAAATAAAGAACACAATACAGAAACATAATCTCAGTAGACCAAAAACAAAACAAAACCAAAACTACAGGCCGTTTAAGGGAGTTTTGATAGCTGCACTTCCATCACAAACAATAAGAACCAAGTTCAATAACAAACAAGGACACATTCAGTGAGGTAAATGTGCATAATACAAATTCATGTACGCTTTAAAATAAATACTTTACCTTGCAATATTGAGCGGCAATGGCTCACCATAGATGATGAGTTGTTTGTCCTCATCGTTTATGGAAGGCGCATCAGTGGTCGTCTGCCTCACTGGCTGAGGTCTAACATGTAGAGGAGTTTCGGTCGGAGAAGCTGGGGTCAGCCTGTAAATTTAGAAGCTAATTAATATTGATGTCTGTGGCTGGTGATTGTATGATAAACATTTGAATCATTTATACTTACACATCAAAGCTTAGAAGATTGTAGTCAATAGTTTTCTGCTTCTTCACCACAATTGCGTCCCGTGTACTATTCTTGTTGTTATGTTGTTTGTCCTCCGCATTTGCATGAGGCACATTAGGAATTTTACCATCATTCTTCATCTTTGAGCGTTTTTCACGGCTCATTTCAGTTACTTCATCACGTTTTTGAATAGTATCATCAACACCATCAACAACCTCTTCATCATCATTCTCATCATCATCATCATCATCATCTTCTTATGCAGAGTAGCATAAAAGCACCAAACCCAGTTAATGCTAACAAATCTTTCTTGCTATCGGACATGTTATTCATGAACGTGTAACACGTTGGTAGTCTACACAAATGCCTGTATCGTGCTGCTTCTCGTGCTCTCTTTACCATCCTTACTTATCTAAAAAAACATGCACATTGATTGAAATTTAAATTGAGAGACAAAAAATTAAGCAAGATATCCACAATCACATATCAACTTACATAGCTTATCAACAGTATGAGAGACAAAAAATTAGACACCTTCAAAGCAATTAGAGATTAATTCTTGACAATGATACAAATAAACACTATGGCATTGAGCATATAGAAATAAACACCTTCAAACCAATTAACATCAAACATATTGATCCTTCATTTTCTATGGCATCTTTCATTTTATTTGGATAAATCGAAAGAGTACATAAATATAGAAAGAAGCTAAACATTGAGCATAAGTATGCCCAAGAATACAGCAAAACCTGGCCACAAGGGCAGCAAAAATTAAACATATGCAAAAGCAGCTCACACAACAAACACAATAAGTACCGTAACCAAAAGAAAGCAAAGAAAATGATGTCCCCACACAGAACCTCTGACAACAGCAGCACATAATCCAGAAACCAGCTCATAGCAAGTGTAATAGCACACATAATCCAGAAACCAAAAGGTTAGTTGAGTCATTCTGTGGTTGCTGGACAGCAACCACAGAATGCATATTTGTGGTTACTGGAATCCAACTAGTGTTTGTGCATATATGTGATTTGTGGCATATTTGAAAAACACAAAATGCTCACATTTTAGCAACAACAGATTCACAAAATGCTCACTAATCACAAAATGATCAACCACTCATTTATTTCTCTCTCTCTCTCTCTCTCTCTCTCTCTCTCTCTCTATAGCCCAATCGATGAATCCAATTCTTACACGAGCAAGACTGGAATCCCCAATTTCAATAATAGAAACTTCATAGGCTGGATTTTCCAGATGGAGAAACTTTTTGTGAGGCTATTTCAATAGCAGCAACTTCAAGATTTGTATCTTGATCATACTTAAATTTTCTCTTATCTTCACAAAATATTTCGATCTGTTTGTCTTCATTGGTATAGCAAAAAGACCTCCACTCAAATCTCTATCCACCCACCATTACTACCTGAACTAAACCCAATCCCAAATGTGTCATCTATAAGAAGGGGAAAAAATAGTACTAACATAGTAACATCCAAATATTTTTTAATGAACAACTAGGTTTCTGATAATTGAGATGAATTAGACCAAATTTAACATCACGTTGTTACGGTTAAAACACTTTATTAGCCTGATGTTTTATAACTAGTAAACATCTAGTAACCACAAATATGTATTCTATGGTTGCTGCCCAGCAACCACGAAATACTGTCCAGCAACCACGAAATACGTATTTGTAGTTACTAGAATCCCAAAACCAAAAATGTTACATGCAGCAAAACTTCAGAAACCACAATATCATCATCAAAAACCACAATATCATAGATCATTCAAAAACAACAATATCATCATCAAAAACATATGAATCAAAGTGTAAAGAAGAAACTAAAAAACTTCAAACGAAGGAAAATACAGAACCTAAACTACAAGATACTTCATAGAATACATTTTACAGAAACGATTGTGTGTATGTTCATGAACAATTTGAAAAACTGATTAGCCTTAAGTAATGAAGAAATCATACCAGATAAGTAAGAGTAGAACGACCGGAGAAATGGCGAGAGAAATGGAACGGCCGCGAGAAATGGAGAAGAGTTACCAGGGTCGGAGAAGGTCGTACCGAACGACGGTGGTCGGAGAAGAGAAGAACGACGGTGGTCGGAGAAGAGAAGAACGACAGCGGAGGAAGGTTTTGCGTTAAATTGGGTTTCTGTTTTTACGTTTTTTAATTTGGGTTTCCTTTGGCTGAAGGTTTCTCTTAGGGGGAAATTACTTAGCTACCCTTGGTTAGTATTTTTTAGTAAAAGTTACTAAAAAATTGTTTAGTTACCTAAACCCAGCCCGTTTTATAATCATTGAACTTGAAGAGCAATAATACATCAATAAACAGAACTGAAAAAACTTTTGGCAGAATCTATCATCAAGCGATACATATGAGAAACCCTCCACTGAACCTTTGCCAAGCCTTAATCACATAGTTTTGGATTATAATTCTGTAATTGACAAAAAGGAATCTTAAAAAAGCCCATATGACAACTGAGAACAATGAGATTTGCTTACTAATTTAAGCAATGTATTTAAAGTGTTAAAGTCTCAATATATAATGTTTACTTGATCATTGTGAAGATATGCAAGATCCTTAGCAACAGCAAGAGCAACATTCCATTGGATGCTCTAAGAAAGTGGTAAGAATCTCCTGTTACAAAAAATAATAAAATAGATAAGCCAAAGTTTGAGGTGTTAAATAGTGCCACCCAAGAAAAACTTGAAGAAAAAGCAATAGCTGATATATGATTTATGTAGATAGCACAAAGGCTCGTTAGTCGTGTGAAAAGAAGAAATAATAATATATTAAATACTGTATTAACTATTTTATAAGGATAAATTCCCAAAAACATCTCAATAAATTATTTGGCTAAATTATAGTTTTGCTCCCTCTGTTTTCAGAAATTTATATATTTAGTCCCCATATTTTGAAACTCAGATATTTATTCATCCTATTTTTAAAAATTCAGACATTTAGTTCAAATGAGAGTTTTTCATTTTTTTTTTATCTAATTTGGAGGCGTGTCAAAAATAGATGATGTGAACTTCATTAATTAACGTGTCGCCTAACGTTGGCACCCCATGTGGTTGCCACGTCAATTAATAAGCCACATGTATGTGCCACATAATTAACTTATTAATAATATTAAAACTAAAAACAAATAACAAAATTAAAACACAAGTGTTTGAAAACCCAAAACCCAGATCGAAATCCCTTCGAACCCTAAAATATCCTCTCATCGTCTATATCTTCTTCGTCGATGAAGGTAGCTGCTACAAAGCTTGCTTCGGACTCTAGAACCTAAGGTAAATGAGAGTAAAGAGAAGGTAAAGGTGGTTGACAATAAAGGTACGGAGAAGGTGGGTAAGCGTAAAGGAAAGGAGAATGTAAATGAGACTAATGTAGAAGTGGAAGATGAGAGTGAAGGGGATGAGGATTATTCTGCAAATTCTGACAGTAATGATAGTGACCTCTTTGAGGATAGTGATTATGATGAAGAAGGGGATTGGACCACAGTTCTTCCTAATGAAACAGTGAATGAAACAAATAAAATAGGAACCAAAACTGAGGGAAGAAACCCAAATATCAATGTTGAAGATGATTTGGAGGGAGAGGGACTAACAGATTCTGATCAGTTAGACACTCCATCAGGTAGTGATGATGAAAAATCTATGACACCCTCATTTCCCAAGTTTAACCACTTGAAGGTAATGAGTCAGTTAGGTTTGAGGTAGGATTGATATTCAACACCAAGAAAATATTACGAGAAGCAGTTAACGACTATGGAATGCAGACTAAGAAAAACCCTATTTTTAAGAAGAAAGATGGTAAAACCGTAAAAGAGTAGTGGTGAATTGCATGAATGGGTGTCCTTTTTATATGAGGTTTGGCCAGGGTTGGAATATATTATTTGCAGCTTGTAAGCATCGTTGATCAGCATTCTTGCTTTAGAGCTGCAAGAAACAAATTGGCCAAAACATAATGGTTATCTAATTTTATTTTATTTTTACCAATTCTAAGCCATTTACCTTACATGAAGGTCAATGGACTAATTGCAGAGGCTAAAAATAGATGGGGTGTGAAGTTGTCACATGATCATGCATATATAGAGCTTTGGAAAAACTGCAAGGTGCAACTTCTAAGCAATATTTGAACCAAAGAAATTGTGCAGAGGAGCCGAGGAGATCAAATCCTAATTCAACTGTTATTATTAAGTGTGATGTGGAACCTAATGGGCCTATATTTGAGAGGATTTATGTATGCCTTGAGGTATGACATGTCAATCTGCCTTTGCTTATACATGTAGGCCATTAATTGGGTTGGATGCATGTTTTTTAAAAGGGGGGTTTGGAGGCCAACTAATGACAGCTATTGGTAAGAATGGAAACAATCAGATGTTTCCTATTTCATATGTTGTGGTGGAGGCTGAAACAAGGGACTATTGGGCTCGTTTCATCAATCTATTTTGGTTGAGGGCTTGAACCAAATCAATCCCAAGCCATATGCCTTCATTTCTGACAAAAAGAATATGGTTTCTGTTACTATTAATGTTTTTGTTAATTAATTTCTGTTTTTGATAATTAAATTCTATTTTTGTCAATTAATTGAACGGAAATGTTTCTACCATTGGAGGTTATGGAGATCAAATGGAGCATAGGCTTTGTGCAAAACATTTGTATAAGAAATGAAAAAAGAAGGACCCTAGTGTTGACATGAAAGTTGCAAAACTCAAAGTAATTATAATTGCTTTCGATGATTTTATGGTTGATTTGAAATTAAATATAACTTGTTGCATACTTGATCTTGTGAATTGGAAATTTTTGTGTGCATTATTTTGGATAAAATTCCTCTTTTTATGAATTGGTAGAGAAAAGTTCGTGGGAGTATGTACAGAGGAGAAATTGATTTTAGGGATACTCAACCCCAAATAACTTATAGCCTATGAAGCCCGGATACGTTATACGATACGGGATACGACACGATACGGATACGGGGATACATGAAAATTTTGAAAATCAAGATACTTTAATAAAAAATTCAATTACAATTTAAATATATAAAAAAAATGAAAAAAATGGAATAGAAACACAAATAGAAAAAAACAAAGATAAAAACAGAAATATTGCATTTTATAAATATGATAAAAAAACAGCCCAATATAATTGACTGATTGGCGGAGCTTGCCTAAAATATTGAGGGAAGCGATAATTACAAACTAAAATATTATTGACTGAGAAGCTCACATACATGACTTTCTATATATATATTTCGATAAGTATAATTTTACTAAGATATTCTAGCTTGAGCATCATTGTGAACCCACTCTACCCATCTTCTATTATATATCTTGTAGAAATAAATACCTGTGATCATATCAAGTAGATATAGTTACGTATATTTATCTCACACATATCACAATGTATTATCACTTCTATGACCGTGTTACGAAAAAACATATAATTTTGTCTTTTTGTTATTGAGGTACTAAAGTGTATCACATATATATATATATATATATATATATATATATATATAAGTGACAATCATGTACTTAGTTGGTAAGAAGTATCGAAAATGTATCTGAGAAGTATCCTTAGTTGGCAAGAAGTATCTGAAAAGTATCGAGTGAAATATTTTTTAAAAAGAATTAAAAAGTTATTGGATACTCTTTGGGTACGTATCGGGAAGTATCGGGTGCGTATCGGTATCGGATACGTATCGGACACGGATACGTTGCCAATTTTGGAGTATTGGGGCTTCATAGCTTATAGTTCAATCCAATTGACAAAAATAGCCTTATAACGTTCTCATTTAGAGCCAAGTAAGCTGAACAATTAAGGCTCCCATTTCCATTCCATTTGAAAAACATATAACTCACTTTAGAGAGAGAGAGAGAGAGAGAGAGAATCGCAAGGAAGGAAGATCTTTCATGCTTGTTCCACTTCCATATCTGAACAAGACACAATACCATTTTCACTTCATCTTCCCTTCTAGAAATAATTCAAAAACCCTTGTTTCCAAAACCACCAAAATCTGAGATTCTACAAAAAACACCCCATTCACTTGATTCTTGTTTTTCATGTATGATTTTCATCAAATAGAGGGTATTGGGAACCATATTATAGCTGGAACCTCACTTCATTAGAGTCTTGGAAGCTCACATCGATGATTGGAGCTCATTTTGAAGCTTGGGAAACTGGGAGGATTCGAGTAGTTAGGAGGGGAGGAGTAGCTTGGTGTGTTCAAAGAAATAATCAAAGAGTGAGTTTCCTCTTTCTCCCTTTGTTTATATTTTAGGACTTTAAAACACTTAGTGTTTTATCCCTCATTGTTTTGAAACTATGATGTGAATGGTTTTTGATGTTCCACCCTACCCATAGCTCCACTTGGGTGTTTTGGGCCTTAAGCTAAAAAGTGGCAAATTATGCTTGGTTGAATGATTGGTGATTTGGTGTGCAATGAACATGATATATTAGTGATTTTGATTGAATTTGATGGTAGTGACATTGTGGTTATGCTGATTATGGAGTTTGAGAAGATTTGGGAACCAAAGGAGTGCACAAAATCACTTTAAATTCGGTTTTTCTGCAAACTGCATCATGCTTGTTTATGGTCAATTTCGCAATGATGCAAATTAAGCAGCAGGACCCGTGCTTAAAAGTGCACGACCCGTGCACCCTTCTGGTTCCTCAGATTAAATCCTTCATTTTCTTATTCTTTTGGGTGCCAAGTCTACTCCTATTCCATAATTGATCCAAATGCAATTGTTTGCTACTTGTTAGGTTAATGATATGTTATGTTTACTATGTGGATATGAATAAATGATTAACGATTTGTTGAGGACGTGTGAGGGAAAACTATACTATATCCATGTATATATCTTTATATATATAAATATATAAATGAATTAAATGACTATGTGACGTACTTGGGAGGGGATCATGAACCAAAGCTAGGCCCTTAGTTTTGAGCTCAACAAAATGTTTAGTGTGAGCTCCCCATCGGCATGTTTGTAGCATTAATAAAATGTAAGACTGCAGCGTTTAGGGGATGCGTTATCAGTAATAAAATTAAAAGACACTGTGAGTATTTTTATATCTCACCCTTTATATTTGTTGTGGTTTCAGAGGTTTATAGGTGAAATCGTAGAAGGCGCACGGGGGAAAGAACCCTTGTTATTGGAGGGTCGTGTAGCATTCAAGATGAAACCATGTTCTTATTTTTGGTTAATATCATATGTTGAGATATTTTGTTGCTAGTATAGTAATGAACCTTGTGTTGTATATTCCGAGTTGTATTAGGATGTATGCACTTCTGATTTGGATCAGGTAAGATTTTCATATGACTCGTTTGGATATCTTGAATCGATTTATGGTCAAGTCATGAGTATAAAGTTATGTGTTTTATCGCAATGTCATGAGTTATTTATTGATTTTATTATTTCTTTTTGTTAACCCAAATCTTAATTGGGTGCCTCTGATTAGTTAAAACATCCTAGATATTATTGTCGGCTAAAATCTAGGGTGTTACAAAAGTTGCATTTTGGATGGCTGCAAGAGCTACTGTTATACCACAATGGCAGAGGGCAATAGAGTCATTAAAGAACATGAATAAGCTTGGGCCAAAATCACCATATTTATTTGGGCCAATAACAAACTAATAGACTTAAACTAATGAATTTGTTGTTGTTGTTGCTCTTTTATCTCTTAAACTAATGAACTTAGTTAGGGTAGCTAAATAATATATGATTGAAGTAATTAAATATAATATTCACCTACTTAATCAAATACATATATTATTTTTTGGGTACTCAAGACTACCCCATTCATTCATAGACAAGGCTCCGCTCCTGCAATACAAATAAGGTTTAAATATGTATTTAGTCCCTGCAAATGTCTCTGTTTTTCGATTTAGTCCCTGCAAATATTTTTTTTAAATACGTCCCTGCAAAATAACTTTTTTTTGAATATGCCCTTCCGAAAGTTGGAATTTTAAATACGTCTCTGCAAAATAACTTTTTTTTAAATACGTCCCTGCAAAATAACTTTTTTTTTGAAATACGTCCAAAAAAAAATTTGTGATATTTTGCAGGGACGTATTTAAAAAAAAGATTATTTTGTAGGGACGTATTTAAAAAAAAACTATTTTGTAGGGACGTATTTAAAAAATTTATTTTGTAGGGACGTATTTAAGAAAAAATTATTTTACAAGAACGTATTTAAAAAAAAAATTTGCAGGGACTAAATACATATTTAAACCTACAAATAATGATCAGGATGCAGAAAATTCATCAAATATTGCAACTCAGTTCTACCTTGTCTTTTAGTGAGCTGAAATTTCTGGCATGTATCGTAATCTACCTAATTTGTAACCTAGCTTTCAAGATTCTTTTCTTTCAATGATACCAAAATACTTCTCGATTTAAAAAAAATTTCTTTGTCATGTCACCAACTAAATACATCTCTTGAAGTTTTTAGCTAACTTAGGTTGTGTGTACCACACATTACCTTTAAAATCTTCATTCACTACCTTTCACCGACCTTCCTTTTAACTTGAATGGGCATTGACTTATACTAGCACTCATTCAGGCAGACTTATGAGGCTTGTACTTACCATCCCTTTCACAACCCAATATTACAAATTAAACATCTTCCGACAAGGATCCTTCTCACCCTCCGATCTTAAAATAACAATAACGAGTCCAATAGGTTTTTCGACCAGTACATAAAATTTGGGTGTCTTAACAAAAATCGTATGCGAGATGTATAAGATTTTTCGGGGTATTTTCGTCAAAAAAAGTTTTGTGGGGATATATGGGAAGATGGTGGGGGTAAAAAAAAACCATGCGAGATGTATACGATTTTTGTTAAGACACCCAAATTTTATGTGCTTGGGTAATTTAACAAATCGTATGTACCCCCACCCATAGGTATATACGATTTGTATTAATTTTAACGGATAGGATTTGACTTCAAATGTTGATCAATGGTGTAGATTGCACCGACAATATCAACGGTTGATAATCATTGACGACATCTATAAATACCCACTCCCACCCTCATTATTTTCACACAAAAATTTCAACTTCTTTCACACACACAACACAAAAATGCCTATGCCCCTAACACAATACTACTCAGAAGATGCTTCCCTCACTGTTATTTTTACTAATCAGGGCCTCATTGACCATCAGGGCATCATCAACAAAGATGACGGCGTCTGTTTCGAGGGGAGATACACATGGCAGTGTAGGTATAAACACAACACAACATTCGCGGCCCTGAAAGAGAGAATACTGCTTAAGGTGCAACCGGAGGGCGACGAGCATGAGATAGTTCGTATAATTTATCGGAAAACCAGAATCGGGTAATGGACGTGTGCACTGGTCTACAATGAATGTCAAGAACGACGATGATGTCGAAGCCATGATGTCCATTCATGTTCAGTTTAGTTTTATGGGTTATCTGCATTTGTACGTCGAAACCAGAAGGACCGTTGCTAAGATCCTTCGTTGTTTAACTCCACCAGCTCAGTAGTTTCTATTATGTTTTCTTTTTGTTTGTTGTTGCAATATTTTATTTATCTGCCTATTTTTATTGTAGTTGGTTATGTTTTATCTTTTATGCAACTTTGTTTTATCGAATCAATGAAATCAAAATTTTAAGGAAACTCGCAAGAAATAGTAATAATCAACTGCTATAAAAATAGTTCAAACATAGAATCCAACAAAAGTACAAACATACAATCCCACAAAAGTACTAACATAAAAGTACAAATACAAAATCCCCTAGTCACGCCTCGGTAGCATCTCCAACAACCGCGTGAGGCGAACGTACGTCTCAGTGCCCATACAGATGTCGCCTCTACGAAGCCCCCTCCTAACCTCATCTGCCATAGTCTGTACAGACTCAGCATATCTCCGGTCCTGTGGTGGTGGTGGTGCAGTTGGCTGTACTGGTGGTGGTTGTGATGCAGCCCGTAAGAGTCTTGACATAGATGCATTCACATACCACTGTAAGTAGCCCGGACCAACCTGACCCAACTTCTCAGCACGATGGGTAGTCTGCAGAACGTCCTGCACATGCGGCATATAGTGGCCAATATGAAAGATGACGTCTGCATGGGCCGGACGACCAGTAAGAGGGGCATGTGGGATGCCCTGCACATACTCAAACTGTCGCAGGCACATATCAGACATGTAGGGAACTCTGATGTCGCCCCAGTTGATGAAGACCCTGTACAATGAGATCTGGTCAAAGGCTCTATCCCCCCGGTGCTCCTCAAAGGGTCGCCAACAGACATCATCCAAGCTCAGCGCATCAATCATCTGCCTATAATCCCCTAGCTTCAATGCATCTGTCATCATCTTCCTCTAGTGCCCACACAGTGGTCTGTCCTGCACATCACCCGGCCTCCTCGCTACTAGGCTAGGAAAATACCATAAAATCCGACTCTGAAATGCAAAAATAAACAAAATGGTTAATTAAAAACTATTTAAGCAAACTCGAAAAAAAGGAAAAATTTAATTTAAAATTTGTACTTGTAATAGGCTCGCATACCCTTCTAACTGCTGCGAAGAGTCCAAAGAGGAGTAGTTCAGTGAGTCATACATGAAAGTTAGTCCTCCTGCCCCCCATCCATACCCTCCAACAACATCTGCACTGATGTCTGCAAGTAGGAGCAGCCACTTAGCCTTAGCCCTGTCTCCAGTCTTGCAAGTGAAGATGCTGTAGCTCAGAAGCAAAAGGATATACACCCTGACAACAGCAGACATGTCGCCCCCTCCATGGAATTCACTAGTATCTCATGCAGCCACTATAAACGAAAATATGGACTAGAAGAAGCTCCACTTGCCCTATGAGCCTGCTCCATAGTCACTCCTAGATAAACTTGTGCTAGATGGATGGTCTGCTCCGTGGTCACAGAAGTGGGTGGAGCTCTGAAATAATTTCCCTCGATGGGAAGATGCAGCAAGCAGGACACATCGTCTAGAGTAATCGTCATTTCACCAAATGGTAAGTGAAATGACGACGTCTCTGAGTGTCATCTCTCAACGAAAGCGAAAATAAGCTCATGGTCCACTGTGGCATGTTCGGTGGAGACAAGGGGGGATAATCTCGAACCTCTGATATAAGGGTAAAAATGGGGGGTTTTGGCAATACACAAATAGTCTCTGAGTAATCTTGCTACCATGGTTCCAAACTTTTAGAGTACGCTGATATGTCTGAATTAAAAATAAATTAACAAAATAAGGCTATGTAAAGCAATAAATTAAACTAACAACACTATGTAAATAAATTCAACTTACCGGGTCTCTCTGTATACAAGAACAAAGAGAGGAGGCTCCTAATCCTCCTGATGCTGCTCCTGATGCTCATAGTGCTGATGGTGTTGAGGCTGAAGCTGATGGTGCTGATGGTCATGGTAGTGCTCCTCCTGATAGTACTGAGGCTGAGGCTGATGGTGCTCAGACATTTACTGGTCCTCAGACATAGACTGGTCTGAGGACATAGACTGCTAGTCATCATATGGGTGCGGCTGCTGACCCTCCTCATACTGAAGCTCTGGGGCCTCCTCCACCTGTAACACCCCGGAAATAATTTAATTAAAAATAGTTGATTGAATTATTAAAATAATTTGGAGGCGGGATATAGATAAATTAAAAGGTTAATATTTTATATGCGTAGGAGGTGAAACGAGTAAAGGAGGTGGTGACGTAGAGAGCCCAGTGTTTACTGAGCCCTCAACTTAAACCCTGGGGGTTTAAGCCAAACCCTCATTCGCAGCAAGCAAAAGAAAAACGAAAGTGAGAGTGAGAGAGAGAGCACGCGGCGCAAAGAGGGAGAGAAGAGGAGGGTTTCGCGAAGAATTTCAAAAGGAGATCGTTCGTGTTGCTGTGGTTTTGTTCGTGTCTCGTTCGTCGTGTTCCGGAGCTTACGTTATTCGAGGTAAGGGTGGGCTTAACCTTGATAATGGGTTGATGATAATTATGTGTGGGTAGTCTAGGGTTTTGTTGAATTGTTCGTGTTGTTGCATATCGTGTTTTCGTTGAGATTGGTGCTTTGATGATTATTGCACGTTATTGTGATTTGTTTCGTTATTTGTTGTTGCGTGATTGTTGTATCACGATGATGGTGTTGTTATTGTTCGTGTTTTTGTTGTTGCTGTGCGTGGTTGATTGTTGTTGTCGCGTTGTCGAATTGTCGTTTTTGTTGTGGTGGTTGCGGTGTCGTTGCCGTTAGGGTTTGGTGTTTGGCAATTTAGCGATTCTGGACACAGGTTCGGTTTTTCTAAAACTGGCGCTGTTTGGTTGATCCAAAAATTATGAGGTTGATTGTTTTTGAAAATAGACTTAACTCCGGTCGTTTTGGCACTGGTTTCGTTAAATTCGGAGTTGTATAGCTCGAGTTATAGGCGATACAAGTTAGGTTAAAATTCTGGAAACGATTTGGGTATAGATTCGGTATTTCGGTGACTGGGAACGTTGTATTGACCGAAAAATTATGTGGTTTATTTTTATGGAAAATAGACTTAATGCTTGTTAATTTGGCACTGGTTTGGTTGCGTTTAGAGTTGTGTAGCTCGAGATATGAATTCCACAAGTTAGAGTAAGATTCTGGAAACAATCTGGACACAGGGTCAGTGTTTTGATTACCACGTTTTCAAAAGAACTCCTTTTCGAACGAATCCAATTTCTTTGAAAACTAGACAAAATTTGCCCCAGTTTATGCACAAGTTTCATGCAATTTGATTGAGTTTTGGTCACTTTGGAATTGCTTGAATTTGAAGGACAGAAACTGTCCTCTTTTGCAACTAGCCTGTGTGCTTTTCGAAAAACTATACCTATTGGACACTCTCTTTCAAAAACTGAACTTAGGGATGATAACCAGACCCATAGGGCTTTCCAACAAGTATTTATTTGTTGAAATCCGATGTCGTTTGCTATTTTAATTAATTCGCTGAAGTAGGTGCGATGTGCCTAGGCGCTGTGCGCCAGTCTTGTGCGTGGTGTGCGTGCGTTATGTCCGCGTTGTGGAGCCGTCTGGTGTTAATATTTCAGGTGCGGTGCTGGTATGCTCAGGAGAGTTTAGTGGTAGCTGTGATGCTACAACTTGGTGCTATTTTTGGTGAAATCATTTGTTTTGATTCTGGTGATATAGTATTTATTTTAAATACTTGTTATGGTGAGTTGGTGCATAATCATGGTGTCGCATTGTCATATGCATGTTTTGGTGATATAGGCTCTGCCTCTGGTGTTTATTGGTGATATGCCCGTCGTGGCTCATTTTGGTGATCGGTACCGCATGCATATGCCCACTGGAGGGGTTGCATATCATCCCATTGTCTATGAATGTTATAATTTTGGTGGTTCACTGTCAAATGGATTTTTCCTTTGGTATCTGGTGCTGTGATATGGTGTAATTGTATTGTGTTGCTGTAGTTACCTGATGCTAGCATATTTTTATCATCTGCTTATTACCTCTGTTAGACTCACCCCTTCTGCTTGGAATGTTGCTCTCATGCGGCAACGCTGCAGGTGATCGCTAGTGCTCGTGGAGGAATTGCTAGGTTTTGCTTCCTCTCTCGTTTGGGTCTGTGTCAGCTCTGATATGTAGCACCGGGGAGTCGTTAGTTATCGTTTTGAACTATTATTTTAGTTATTGGAAATTGTTTTAATTAATTTTGGAGATGTCTTTAATTGTTAATTCTGGAGATGTTTAAACTGGTTAATATTTCCGCTGCTTGGTGATTCATTTTATATAAATTATTTTGGAGATTTTTTTTGGAATAAATGGTGTTTTTTTTTTAAAATGGTGAAAAATGTAGCGCCCTTCGAGGTGACTCTGATAATTGTCTATTTAGTTGTAATAGTAAAAGGGGGGTGTTACACCACCTGCTGTTGTCTCGCTGTGCGCCTACGCCTCGTGGACGCATGTCCCACAATCCTGTGGCTAGTGCGTGTACTCTGAGCAGAGGACGACGAGGCCTGCTGCTGATTCGGTCGAGCCGACAACGCCGACGACTCCCCTCGGTACCTATGGGACACTAAAAAAACAATTTTGTTTTAAAAAATAATAATATAGGAATCGTATATACATATATACGATGCGAACAAGGCAATCCTATATATGTATATACGATGCGAAATCGTATTTAGGTAATTACGACTTACTCTTTGCAGCTTCAGAAAGTGAGATCGAATATAGGTATGTACGATGCGAAGAAGAGGGGAGAATCGTATATATCTCTCAAGAGGTATATACGATGCGAACTGAGTTTTGGGTGGTCAAACGGATGTAAGTAACAAATGGTAAATGTTTTGTAATTTTGTAAAATTTTTAAGGGTATTTTGGTCTTTTCGCAGGGGACGTGGGGGTGTATGGAAAGATGGTGGGGGTAAAAAAAAACCCAATTCGCATTTCATCAAAACTTTATGGTGTCTATGATGCCCATACGCTCACCTTCCATCTTCACCATAAACTAAAGTTATAAAATTTTAAACTGCAACAATACTACGAAAACAAGAATCCAGATTCAATTTTTTTGCAATGTCTAAAATCTAGTTTCTAGGTGTTTATGGAATCAAGTTTGTAGACATATAACTCGTAAATGGTTACCAATCTCGGTTCAAAGTCAAGAAACTACAATCATGAAAACTAATGGACCAAAATTTGGTTAGGTCTTCATCACTTTCTTCAACATCATTTTCCTCAAGTTGTAATTTGTTAGGTCTTCATCACTTTCTTCAACATCGGTTTGATGCTCCAAGTTTTGTTCTACTACCTCTTGAGTTTCAGGTGGGGCATTCTTAGTTGTTGCATACTCTACCTCAAGCTCAAAACTTTCTAACTCTTGTTTGTCTTCAACTTGCTCTTCATTGTTTCTAGTTCCCTTGAACAATTCTGATTCTTGGAACTTCACATCTACTAATGAGGCACTTCTTTTCTTCTTGGCTCCAAATCCTATAGCCTTTAACACCTGCAGGATAACCAACAAAATACCCTTTTCTTGCCGTAGGGCTTAGCTTTCCATGGAGCTTGATTACCAACAAAATACCCTAGCTTGCCCTCGGATCTCCCGGTGCTCCCTCGGACTCCCCAACAGTATGCATTGGGTTGTTGTTATTATTTAATGAATGAATGAATAGAGGATTGTTTATAGTTTGGACAATAAGTGAAAACTTATACATCTACGTTAATGGCTGCCATTTGCATTAATGTTTGAAAAACCTACCAAATAAAGAAAGGACGGGATATAAATGAAACCTACTTTATTTTATGTTGTACTACTACTTAGGCTAAAAGTAAGATAGATATTGTCATGTATTAAATGGCGTAAGTTACTCTTAGCGGTACTAAACCTACATTATTTTTTGTATGTGCAACATCCATAATAGCGTAAGTTACTCTTAGCAGTATCTGTGTTTCTTTTGTTCCCGCCTAAGTTACTGAAAAAATGATGTAAAGGAGGACGAATCGGAAGAGGTGCGTGCAATGCAATTACACATGGGGAGTGTTGCTGGCATAACCTCAAAGAAATCTCCAAAACTATGGGAAAAAATAATAGGAAATTCTTGTGGATTTTGAGGCATATCAGGCCTCCTTCATATCACACCACGTTCTTGAATTCCATGTTTTTGAATCCACACACAGATAAATGAGGAAAAGGTCTTTGCAATCCTTCTTCCTATGGTCACGATTCTTCGTCCTCTACACTTTGGTTGCAGTCGAACCAACCACCACAACGTCGTCACACACCACCTCAAGCCCTTCTTGATATTTCTGGTTTGGATGATGTTTTTATTGAAATGGTAAGACCGAGACCAAATAACATAGTGTCAACACAAAAAATATAGGCAGAACAAGGAAAGATAAATCTCTTGTGAAACCTATATTGGAGAGGTTGGTTTGGATGGAGATTATTAGCGGCAATTGATGAATTGTTACCAGGAGTTGAACAAAGGATTTGTGTACATCATTTGTACAATAATTTTAGAAAAAAACATCTTGTTTAAAATTAAAAGTAGCTAATATGGAGGGCTGACAGAGTTACTTATCTAGTTGAATGAGAAAGAAAATGAGAGCATAAAATGAAGATGCATATAGGCTTTGATTTAAACTACTTGTTCATTTAAACTTTGTTGGGTGGCTTCATTAGTTGTTGGTAGTGATGGATTTCATGAATTAGAGTTAAATCACACTAGATAACTACTTGCTCATTTAAACTTTATTGTGTGGCTTCATTAGTTATGTGTAGTAATGGATTTCATGAATTGGAGTTAAATCATGAGTTCAGTATGTATATAGGGTATTGTTTCATTATATTGTTTCATAAGGTATTGTTTCAGTTTCATTTTTAAACACATGAGTTGTAACACTCCTTTTGGTTATAGTTTAACTATACTCCTTTAAAAAAAGGATGGAATATGATTGCGTATAATTGGTTTATTTTGTTTTGTAGAGACCTCAAAAGGATGGAACATGATTGCTTTTATATATATATATATATATATATATATATATATATATATATATATATATATATATCAATGAACCTACTATGTATATAATCAAAACTTATGTTTAGTTGTACGATATTCTCCTTTGTTTCTTATATTCTTAGTTAGACTATTATGTTTAAGTTAACTTTTGGGTCCATTTATAAATATCTTTATTACTCAGTAGCGAAAAGACTACCATTCACGAGTCCGTCTTTCCGCATTTTACTATTATGTTCTAGGATTTTTAATTTTGAATAAAATATTGTGTTTGGCCTACAGATAAATTGAGATAATATCGTTTAGATCTTAATTATTGGAGATATAGATAAAATAACTTTAAACTTTGAGTTAAATATTGATAAATGCAAATTCAAATCTAAATATTTGAGTATTAGAATTATTCATGACCAGTATTTGAACTTATATAAGTAATTTTGTTTCCACCAAGGGCAAGAAAAATATGACATCAAACTTGATAGTCAAGCAATTCCCTTAATAATATTAATAGTGTTCTAAACTACGGATTCTATTTTTCGTTGTGTGTAAATTAGCGGCTTTGATTTAATTGTATTTCAAATTAACATTATAAATTAGCAACTTGCATCTACTGAAATTACATTAAATATTTATAATATCCATAACTTATTAGTGAACTCTTTTATGTTATTTTAAAGGCGTGAAGTATTTTATTAACAATTAATTATAAGTAGTATATTTGAGAAAAACCAACATATAATCCATCTTACGACTGCAGGAGTTAGAGGAGTTAAAAGACCTAGGTTCAAATAGCTGTAAAAGGATAAGATACTATCGTAACTACTAATACACTAACATTTTCCCATAAAAAAACAAGTCTACCATATAACTAGTGAAATAAAATAGACAATGCTTAAACGGGGAATAAGACGACCTCAGACCGAGTAAATAGTAAAAACCACACAATCAAATACTTTTATTTCACTTCCTAAGTTCTCATCTAATACTCGGGAAGCTTCAAATTGTAAAATACAGTCTTCTATTTCACTTCCTAAGTTCTCATCTAATTCCTCAATAGAGTTCACAATTACCTTCTCTAATGGAGGAGAGGGTAAATCATGTCTAAAAGTTTCCTGCACTGAGTTTTCAATCACATCCACCCTAAAACATTGCCCTTTGTCATCCGGGAACCTTAAAAGTCACCTTCTCATCTTGGAACCTTAAAATTAGCTTACCGTCTTGCACATCTATCAAGGCTCGCCCAATGGCTAAAAAGCGGTCTACCAAGGAGAAGTGGTACCTCTACATTTTCCCCCATGTCAAGAATCACAAAATCTACGGGAAATAGAAACTTGTCAACTCTTACCAGAACATCTTCTAACACTCCATAAGAATGCTTTATAGATCTATCAGGAAGTTGCAAAGACGTCCTAGTTGGTTTCACCTCACCCCCTCCACGCCTCTTCAACATAGACAAGGGCATCAAATTAATACTTGCTCCCAAGTCACAAAGATCTTTGCCATTAGTTAAGTTACCAATTGTGCAAGGGATGGTGAAACTCCCACGATCTTTCAACTTTGAAGGAAGCTTTCTTTGAGTAATGGCACTACACGCTTCTGTTAAAGCTATAATTTCATCTTCCTTGAACTTCCTCTTCTTGGTCAACAACTCCTTCATGAACTTGGCATAAGCGGGCATTTGCTCAAGAGCTTCTGCAAAAGGTATGTTGATTTGAAGACGCTTAAAAATATCCATGAGCTTTGCAAACTACTCATCTTTCTGATTCTTCTTACTCAAATGAGGGTATGGCAATTTCATGTATGAGGGAATTGCCTTGGGCTTCTCTTCCACAATAGTTACACCTACCAACATGCACTGCTTGAACAGTTGCTGGAACTTGAGATCCACCTGGCAAGGCTTCTCTTCTTACTCATCTTTCTGATTCTGCTTGAAGTGACATTACCTTTTGTTGAGCTAACACAACACTATTAGTGTCCAACTCCAACATCCCTTTCTTCATTGTAGCCCCTCTGTCATTTTGAATTTTGTACTCATTAGAATCCATATGCTCTACTAACTATCTTGCTTCCACCGAAGTTTTAGTACCTAAAGACCCTCTTGTTGAGGCATCTAACATCATCCTTGTTTGGGGCCGCAAACCATGACAGAAAGTTTGCAATTGGACGAAGTCATCAACACCATGCCCAGGACATTCTTTTAACAACAATTTGAATCCTTCCCAAGCATCATACAGAGATTCAACATCCCATTGCTCAAAGTTTGAGATTTCAGCCTGTTTCTTGATGAACTTTGAAATCGGGAAAAACCTTTCTAAGAATTTGCTTTCTAGGTCACCCCAATTATTAATAGTTCCTGCTGGGATAGTGTTGAGCCAATACTTGGCCCTACTAATTAAGGTATATATAAATAGGCACAACTTCTTGGCATCCTCATTGACTCCCTTAGGATTTGTGGTTCCACAAATTTCAAAGAATTGAAACAAGTGTTGGTTGGGGTCTTCAGCATCTGACCCCGAAAATTGCTCTTATTTCAAGGCATTAAGAATGGAAGACTTGATCTCAAATGCTACAGCTCCCACTGGTTGGAAGGTGTAAGCTTGGACGCCTTGATTTCTCCTCCCAAAGTCGCTTAGAGTGCGCCTTGGGGGTGGTGGTGGATTGTCTCCCATGACTTGAGTCATAGTTGGTGGCACAGAAGACTCTCCGGCTGTTGCTCTTCACTCTCTTTGTTTCCTTAACTTGGTTGCTTTCTATTAGCTCTAGCACTTTTCTCAATCTCTTGGTTGAAGAGTAAATCTTTAGGATCTACTGTTCCACACATACACTGAGAAAACAAGAAACTCGAACAAGTGTCAAAGCAAATGTGTAATAAAATATAAAAATAAAATGGGAAAATAAAACTAAAAACAAATTAAAGTATGCACGGGTTCGAATTAGCAGTTGCCTTCGAATAATGTAATTTCAATCCCCAACAACGGCGCCAAAAACTTGTTAGGATTTCGGCAAGTGTACCAAATCGTCACAAGTAATAATAAAACGGTAAGAACCGAATATCGTCCTCAATGATCAAATCTAAATACCAATAAACTCTAGCAACACTAAATGAACGCAAATAAACTGAGATTTGGTTGATATAATCGAGTAACAAAACTCAAAGTAAAGACGATAAATGTTTTTGCATTTTTGTTAATAGAAACCGAAGAACGATTTAAAAAGATGAGATGGTAAAAGATGTTAGGGATGAACTTCTATTGATTCCACACTGTTGCAACTGATTTGTATTGAAAAGTTACTCTCTCTTTAACTTTGCAAACCCACAACATTAACTAATCCCTAATTCCTTAGGCAACTAATCCTTTGTTCACAACTAAAAACCCTAATTCCTTAGGTGATTATAGATGACAACAAACATTAGAATCAAGAGTTTGCAAGATACAACAACTTAAAGATTATTCCTAAGGTAAAAGTGGAAGATATTCAATCTCAAGCATTGAAGTATAAAAT
Source organism: Astragalus glycyphyllos (assembly GCA_963573325.1). Lineage (NCBI taxonomy): Eukaryota > Viridiplantae > Streptophyta > Magnoliopsida > Fabales > Fabaceae > Astragalus > Astragalus glycyphyllos. The sequence goes on along the minus strand of OY754312.1, from coordinate 43,006,215 downwards.
TTCCATTCCATAAATGAACCATAGATCATTCCATGGTTGATCAAATCATGAAAATTATTAAGAACAGAGATTAAATACACAAAGTAAGAGAGAATATCACATTAAGAACAAACAAAATTAGTTACAATAGTGATTCATCAATATTCTTTCACAAAATCTGATTTTCATTAAAACCTGCTTAACTACTGCACGAAAACTAGATTTACCAATTCACAAAATCTGCTCAAACTTTGCTGATTTTCATTAAAACCTTCATGGAAAACACAGTTTTTAACATTCAAAATAAGCATGTGATATGGATTTATCACCGGCCCGCCCCGCTTTGCTTGTGGCTCGTCGAACCGACATGTTAGGCGGGACAGGCTACAATGGGTTGTCAGGGTGAACTCACCAACCCAACCCGACATTTTTTAGTGGGCTAGCAGGCGAGCCCGACGGGCTAAGCCCGCTTTGCCATACCTAATCTGCATGCCTTTAATCTAGCCAATAATGTTTTTCATGTTCTTTTTACAAACAAATCTAGCCTTTATTGTTGAGAATAAAAAGATAGATAGCCTTTATTTAATCCACATATAAAATAACTATCAAAAGTAGGTATCGAACCCGCGACAACTATTACTTAACCTGCCGTACGAAAAAAGTTTATTAATTAAAAATTAATGAAATCTATTAATAATATTAGTTAATGCAGATTTGAGGCCCTTTCTTTGTCCAAAAAATTTGAGGCACAAAATTCTTGCTTTAGTTGCATGAGCCTAGGGCCAGGCCTGCCTCAAAGTTTTATCATTTTTTAATGGTGATGTGAAAAATGTTCAAGGCCCTACCACAAATTTAAAAAAATAATATACTCAAGTCCCTAAAACTCCAAACATCATTTTTCACAATTGCAAATAATAGAGGCTGATGCCACTAAGTTGTTGTGTGAAGTGAGCCAGTGAGATTAGAAGCACATATCGTAGTTGATGACGATGTGACATAAAAGCTATCTTGGTCACCATAGCATCCAATATGGTGGAGGAGAAGAGTGAGGGAGTGTTGGTTAGAGAGAGGGGGAATAGTGAAGGTTATGGAAAGAGAGACATATGGTGGTGGAAGAGAAAGTGAGAAAGGGGTGCAGGAAGTAATGGGTAACTTACGGTGTTTTATAATTTATGGGCATTTTGCACTCTTTCAATATGAATAGGAGGTGCCAAAATCAAAAAGGTTGGTAACATTGAAAAAAATCAAAGAGTTCAAAACCACATGAGTTTCATATGGAGGGTTCAAACTGATGTTTTAAAAGTTGAACCAAAGATCAATCGGCTGAGCGAACAATTATACCCCAGATGAATGATAAATAAATAAAATTGAAAAAAAAGTAAATAAAAGACCATTGATTCAATACAAGTTAGTTTGTGGTTTAATCGTAATTCTGGACGATTCATCTAGATTATGGTTAAAATGGGATGAGCAGAAACACCAAACTAGCCAATTCATAGTTGAACCAGTCAATTTCATTCGATATGAAAACCCCAAAAAAGTTTGAACCATATGGTGACATAGTGATATTTGATAAATTCATGCAAACAAAATTTTTACTTCTACATTGATAATCAGAAGTTATATTGGACTTTTTCGGCATTTGATTGACTTATAAACAAGTTATTTGAACTTATCTGCTAACAAATGCAATGTTAGAATATGTGTGAGAGTTTATAAAAACAACGTATGAAATGTGTGTAAGCTATTTCTAACTTATTTTGATAAGTTCTCTAAAATAGCTTATGAAAACAACTTAATACTCTTACTTAAAATGTTTAGATATTTTTCTAATCGATTAAAAATTAACTTATTTATTTATACACGCTTAAATGGGAAATGCTCATCCAATATGTGCTTAATTGAAATATTTGCCAAAACTATTTTCGAATCAAGCCAGACTTGTTTATCAATTTTTTTATTCCAATACTTAAAAAACTTGTTTATGGAAAAGTGAGAGGTGCAAGGATTAGTTTGAGTTTAATTTGTGATTTGAAAAAAAGACAGACATTGAGAGAGTTCTATCCATTAAGTTAGTAGTTTTATATCAATTCAGATTAGGCTAAGTCTATCGTAAGGTAATTAGCATTGTAAATCTAACTTAGAAAAAATTAAAATGGATACACTTTTACTTGTGTGGCTTGTGACTTGTGGTCCCTTAACAGAAGCAAGACTTGTGCACCCTCAAAACACAGCCAACATGTTTGCAAACCTCTATGCCAGAATCTATGTTCTACTTAAAATGTATACAACAAAACTTTGTATTGTAGGTCCAAACCTTCAAATCATCTTGAAATAACACATAAGTAATCCATCTCTACACATTTTTCTTTAATGCCATCATTTAAGAAGGAATATGATGGCAAGGTACATTTCTACTTGTCACTTTGACCTCATCTAACTGATGAAATTATGATAAATTCCCGTTAATATTATTTAGGGTTAAATATGTTTTTGGTCCCTATAAATATAGCGAATTTTGTTTTTAGTCCCTCTAAAAATTTTTGGGCACTTTTGGTCCCTACATTTTTTTCTGTTAGCGCTTTTGGTCCCTGCTGTTAGTTTACACTAACGAAGCTGACGTGACATTACTCATGTGGCTATTTTTAATGTGTTGGCATCTCCATGTAATTACCAATGGTCCATCTCAACTGTACACATTGGAAAATTAAAAAAAACAAAACATTAAACAAAAAAACAGAGAGATTGAATTGAAGGACCTAATTCCCCTTTCTCACTCTCAATTCTCAATCACGATTTGTTTTTTTTTTTAATTTTCCAATGTGTACAGTTGAGATGGACCATTGGTAATGACATGGAGATACAACACATTAAAAATAGCTACATGAGCAATGCCACGTCAGCTCCGTTAGTGTAAACTAACAGCAGGGACCAAAAGTGCTAGCAGAAAATAATGTAGGGACCAAAAGTGCCCAAAAAATTTTAGAGGGACTAAAAACAAAATTTGCTATATTTATAGGGACCAAAAACATATTTAACCCTATTATTTATTGAGTTTAATTTATGTACACATACGGTGTATAAGCTTTTACAACAACAACTAATAACAATTCATGGAATGTTAACATATAAGGTGGTTACCAATTGACTATTTTCTTTTTAATGATGTGTCAGTTTGGTTCTTCTATGTTTTTGTTTTGGAGGACCAAACTAAAAAATATTGTACCAATTCAAGAATCAAACTGAAACATATCAAACATAAATGAGCATTTTGACACAGATTTGAAACATAAAGGACTAAATTAGAAGATCAAACTGAGACTTTGGTCAAACATAAAGGAACAAAAACGCAATTTAACCTATAATTTATGTTGATATCGGTTGCTTATTTAGACCTTGTTTCCAACTGCATGAAAACAATTGCATGTTCTGCATAAGGAATTTAGTTGGTTAGTTTTTTGTCATTCCTCTAGTTTTGTCTAAATTGGGAAAATTTTAGATTTTTTTTTCAGCCAAGACAAAATGGCAAATAAACACCACACACACTTACACTTTAGTTTACAACCGGAGTTTATATGGGAAAGACATGCATAAATGATAAATATAACTATTCCCATATCCTTCCAACTTCCAAGTATGAGATACCTTCACCAGAAAATTCACTCCTCTCACTCCGAAGAAGAAAACCAATAGTGGAAAATGGAAAATCTTTCTGTAGAGTGAATATTACTCACTCCAATGTCTGTATCTAGTGTTTTTGGCCTAAAATGTGTATAATCTTTCATTTTTGGGAGGAATAAAAGGCTTATGAATAATCAATAGTATGATTTCCACAAATTCATTGTATCTAGTGTCTAAAATGCTACAATGAATTCCACAAATAAAAGGCTTATGAATTGTAGCATTTTAGGCTACAATTCATTATGGTTTCTAATATTATGAATTTGTTGTAGCATCATTTTAACAATTCATTGTAGCATCATTAGAAAAATAAAAAAAAACTAGCATGAATTTGTTGTAGCATCATTAAGTATCGGATAATACATGAATAATATTACTCATAAGCCTTTAATTCCTCCCAAAAATGAAAGATTATACACATGTTAGGCCAAAAACACTAGATACATAAGCCTTATGCTACAATTTTAGCCTATTGATTATTCATAAGCCTTATGCTACAATTTTAGGCCATAAAATGAATTGTTTTATTTGGATGTTGTTTGCACAGAATTTTTAAACCACATTTGAATTTGAATTTGTGGTATACAATTTTATATTTTAAAATATACGGATTTTCTACACCAAAAGAGGCACAAGTAAAAGTTGCTAAATGTCGCTGACTTGCTTTGTATACCATCTTTTAATGATGCTTCTCTTGGGGATTACCAAGTTCTTTTTGCTTCTACATTACTTTCTCTGCTTGTCATCTTGCATATTTTCTTATTGGTGATTCAGTTTTATTTGATTATTTTATAGAGAAAATAGAGATGTTATAAAGTTCTTTTCCTTCATTTTAATGGGTAGACACACAACTTCACCCACTGGGACAAAAGATAAAGATTATCCCATGGTTCCAGATAGCTTGAGACTCTGGAAATATTCAGTGATATTGATTCACAAAAATAATCAAATGTTGAATACTATGCATATGTTAGGTGATATGCATGAGTAAGTGGCTATATATTATTGGGTTAAATATGTTTTTAGTCCCTACAAAATTTCACTATTTTGTTTTTAGTCCCTATAAAATTTTTCATCGACTTTTAGTCCCTATAAAATTTCAAATTTTCATTTTTAGTCCCTATAAATGCCAACTAGTGTATATCCATTGAATTTTTGAGTGATGTTTTGCATACATGTTGAGGACATTATAAACATCTCTTCCAGAAAAACTTTGAATTTTTTAACAACGCATAAATTAAATCTAAATTTTTTAAGTGCAAAAGATTCGATAAGCAAATTAAATGAAATACTAACCTAGAAATCAAATTTTGAGTTTATTTTTTGTGAGGGAGATATTTTTAATATCTTTAACGTGTATGTAAAATATCATTCAAAAATTCTAAAGGTATACACGAGCTTACATTTTATAGGGACTTAAAACAAAATTGTGAAATTTTATAGGGACTAAAAGTTGACGAAATTTTTTATAGGAATTAAAAACAAAATAGCGAAATTTTGTAGGGACTAAAAACATATTTAACCCTATATTATTCAGAGGGTAATATAGCACTGCTGTAATTTGTTTATTTAACAAATTTCACTGGTATAATGCCGTCCAATCACAATGAGAGCTGAAACTCTCTTGAGTTTGTATAAAATATATATAAGCCCTTCAATGTGATTTGTAGGCTTTTTCCTCACATCTTCACCCATAAAAGATTATTTCGAGGAAGAAGATGTTAGAATGCACAAATTGGAAATGAACTGTGTGTTGTATCGAACAATTGCAAGGGCTCTTATAAGCTAATTACAATCCTAACATATCCTCCCTTAAACTGATTGAATACAAAACACAAAACAAAACAATCGGTTTATCATAGGTATTTCACACATTCCTAGTTGGTCTTAAACTTTAAGAAACTTTCCCTACTCGGCGGCTTTGTTAACAGGTCTCAACCCGACCCTTTGTCCCACAATGCTTTAATTCAATTGTCTCAGCCTTGACCAACTTTCTGAGGTAGTGATATCTCACATCAATGTGTTAGCTACGCCCATGAAGAATATGATTATTTGATAGCTTTATAGCTGAGTTGTTGTCACACATTATAGTGATGCACTCTTCATGTGTGTATCCCATCTCCTTGAGAATCTTCTTCATCAAAACAGCTTGGCAGGCAGCAACTCCAGTAGCCACAAATTCTGCTTTTTTAAGGACCAAGCAACTGCTTCATTGCTCAACAAAAAGACATATCTTGAAGTGCTTTTTCTATCCTCCAAATCTCTTGCATAGTCATTGTCAGTATATCCCAGCAAATCTACATTCCCTCCCTTCTCATACATGATTCCAAGATTAATTGATCAATGCAAGTATCTCATAACTCTATTGGAGGCTTGCCAAAGTATTTGAGTAGGATTACTCATGTACTAACTACTACGAACTTGAATATAAGTAAAAAAGTATATGTACTTGGACCAAATATAGACCAAATACATAAGACTTTTTGCTTATATTTAAGTCGAGAGTGAGTATCTACTAATGAGGCTCACTACATACATCATGTCTGGTATGGTGGGTTTCATGTACATGAAGCTTCCAACCAGTTGTTTATAGCCTGTACTATGCACTTTCTCTACTTGTTCATCTTTGCCAAGTTGTTAGGGAGTATAGAAACCTTTACTGAATTGAAACTCAACATATCAAATCTTTCGAGGATTTTTGCAACATACTTCCTTTGACTTATACCCACAACTTCATTTTTTTGAATGAATTCAATTCCAAAGAAATATTTTATTTTTCTCAAATTTGTCCTTATTAGGCTCTACGTCTGTGTGTTCTTCCTCATCATCATTGTCTTCACAATCATCAGTGACATTTTCCTTCTCTCTCCATTCCAGATTAATGGCTATTTCTTCTTTGTGACTTTTGTCCCAATTACAGTGTTCATTTTCTTCAAATATCGCATCCCCACTCGCAGCAATATGTTTCTCAACTAGATCATATAAACGATACCCTTTGGATTCACGACTTATGCCAAGCAAAATACACTTTCTAGTCTTATCTTCTAATTTCGTTCTTTTTGCATCTAATATGTGCACATGAGCAAGACACCCAAATACCTTAAAAGGAGACACTAAAGGCTTGTATCCACTCCAAGCTTCTTCTGGAGTTTTGTTTTTAATAGCAAAAATAGGTGACCTATTCATAATATAAACTACTCAATTAACATTTTTAGGCCATAGATTCGTTGACATTTCCTTACCACACAACATGGACCTCACCATATTCATGATTGTCTTGTTTTTTCATTTAGCTACCCCATTTTGCCGTGGAGTATAGATTGTGGTTAATTTCCTATTTATACCTCCATCTTGGTAGAACTGATTAAGCTCAGAGAAAGTAAACTCTCCCCCTCTATCCATTCTTAGGCACTTGATTTTTAAAAAATTCAACATAATATTCTTTTTCAGCATATTTTTAATATTTCCATCAATTTTTTTAATTTAATAAATTTCTATAAATTACTACTATTTAGGAGAAGTATTATTTGTGAGGAGAGAGAATAAGCAAGTATCCCTTCTTAATCTTATCCATCCAATTTTTTAAACAACAAATTAATAATATTTTTGGGGTGGACTTTCCCTTACTACACTAGGCACTTTTTTGTGCATATATGATCCGCCACCCCCACAAGCCACTCTCATTCATACCAAACAAGAGGAGCCAACATCTTGAATATTTGGAAGAAACTAGGACCAACTTCTAGCTTACTTAGGATTCGAAACAGAGCATATTCTAACATACAGATTTTGCCAAATTAACCAAATTTACATTTCAAAACAAAAAAAACAAAGTATTTTGTCACTTTCAACTCACCAAATAAATACAAATCTTATATTAATTTGGCACCGGGATATTTGGCAATTGCCTCATGAAGCATATTCACACACAGGGAAGTAGCTGGATTTTTTTATACTTGAACTAGTGGTAGTAGTTATATGATTTAACATTGAGATTCCAGAACATGTTCACACAGGGAAGTAGCTGGATTTTTTTATACTTGAACTAGTGGTAGTAGTTATATGATTCAACATTGAGATTCCAGAACATGTTCACAAAGATCAAAGTTGGAACACTGCCAATTTTGGAAGCAAGTTAGGCGACCATGCATCCGTATGAAGCTTAATTCCTTGCCCTGCCACGCTCCTTTCCCGGGAAATAATACTACAAGGTAAATACTAAATACTTAATGTTTTCTTTTGTTATTTGTTTTTAGCTATTGTTGTCCTATGGAAGAGGGGAATTAATTATTTTTTTTAGACTTTTTTATACAGTAAAATTTTAGTATGAGATAAAGAATGAGAGAGAAATATTAAAGAAATAAAGAGATTTTTTTTATAGGCAAAGTGGTTAGCAATTAGTGTGTTAGTTGTTAGACGGGAGGGGGAGCGGAGTTCGAATTCCGTATGCCTACGTTCATGTGAACTATCCTTCTGAAACATAAAGAAAAGTGGATTGAATAGTAGAGATTTAACACATAACAATGTCGAGTGAAAAATGAATCTGTTCACCAGAGAGCTCTGTTAGGATTTCTTCTCCATACGAGCCGCAGGGCTCAGTTAGGGTTCCTCTCCTCCTCTTTGGAGGCCTATTCCCCTCCCTTCGTGGTGGTTTTTCCCCCCTTGCTGCTTGAAACCTCTCGCTGCCTTATTACACCCTTTCATCTCTCACGATGTTGTTCCATCCAGCTACCGCCACCAGCCTCAATCCCACCCTTCCCTCCATATGTTTCCTTCTACTTGCACCACCACTAATCAGTTGTCCGCCGTCCTCCCCAGGCTTGCCGCCGTCATGGCCATAGAGTCGGTGGCCCCTCAGACCCCGTCAAACAACAGAGCGCACCTCAATCATCTCTTTGGGTCATGGTCTTTCACGGGGAATCTTCTCATGCCACCTCCTGCATCCTCCTTGCCTCAGGCGCCGGTGAAACGCCCTCCACCCAAGCCACCACCGTCGTTCATAAAGGTAGATAGAAAGGGATCCCCTGCTTCCTCAATCTGGATGTCTCTCGGGCTTTGTAAGCCTCCTTTTTCAACTGTGTTTTTGGCTCCCATCCGACCACCACGGAAACCACCATGGGACATAAAATAGTTTACCCACAATATCGTGTCTCTATGGGTAAACTATTTTATGTTTTTTGCTTTAGTTTCTTTTGGCCTAAAGATGCATCTTTTGTGTTCGATGAAAGTCCCCGTAGAGATTATGGGTGCCTAAGCACTTGGTTGTGGACACTATTCCATTATGTGGTGACAGGTAGGACTGTTTGGAATGGCATCCCTCTCAATGCTGCCTCCAAGTATCATCTGACTTCTAATCTTTGGGATGAGTTGGCTAATCTTGAGACCAATAATAGTCGAATGGAGCGAACACTAGTCAAAGATATCATCCGTAATTGGATTGTGAAAAAGACAACAGAGTCTCAACCATTGATTACCACTGCTGAAGAGTGGAAGCTTCTGATAATCTGGATGATTTGTTGTATTTGGGTTGGTTATGTCCTTATGGTTTCTAAACATTCTAAATGTAATGGCTCTAATGCCTTCAATCATAGTGTAGTTGTTTATCTTAGAGATGTTAATCTTAGTTTGAGGGTTGGAAATGTCCTACCTCACTTACTTCATCTTCCGTGTATTGATGTTCTCGTTATCAATTAATGAAGTATGTTTACCTTTAAAAAAAAACATGAAGCTCTTTTCAAAATGATGACAAGTGACCCCATCAAATGGAAGATGAAGAAGCAAGGGTCCCATTATTCCTCTAGTTAGGTGATCAACTCAGGAATCAAATTCTCTTCATTTTCACAATGCCGTTGTGAACACCCCTTTAAAAAATAAAAAGTTGATTGCGTTAGAAAAGTATGAAGACTATTAAAAGTTTGAATTTGGTGGTACTAGTATAATTGAGTAGCTCAAAGTTCTGCGTCGCTTTAAATCAAGAAATGTCAAAAGATCATTTCAGCAATTTGAACTAATGAACTCGAAGTGTTAAAGTTACGCTTCGTTCACATCATCATTATTGTGAGTCCCTTTTTTCTTCCTTACATTACATACGCTTTAGCGTTTTGACAAATTATTATTATTATTATCAAAAATAAAACAAAGCATCCATTATAATCAAGCCCTTAAGAGTCATAGGATGAGAAGGCCATCGATAATACTTATGAGAGAAGAAGAGAGCATAAGTATATTCATGAGGTAAAAGCTCAAAGGGAATAATCATATTGATTGAACAATATGATTAAAATTTAAAATGAATACATTGTGCTCTATAAATAGAGATCTAGAGAAGTCTAACTAACTAACAATTTTCTAATAAACTAATTACTTTTTAATAAACTTGTAACCTAATTTCTAGCTAATTTTATATTCTTAATAGCATCTCTTGAGGTGATAGTGGTATCACTGCAATTTGCTTGAAATCCAAGCATTATTCCAAACAAGATAATTAAACAAAGAAAATTAACATTAGAAAACTAAAGAAAGTTAACAAACAAAAATAAAGAACAAGATTGATGGAGGCACTTGAAAACATGGTGATGTGCAACAAGGTGGACGACAAACCAAGATGATTTCTGTCGGGATAAAAACCAAAAGTGCTAACACGGGTTGGAAACAAAATCGGAACAAAACTTAATTAATAGAAACGAAAGTGTAACAGTGGAGTGGTAAACGTTCGTGAGAGTTTTGCCTGGATCAAAGACGAAGGGGAAGCACTATGCTTTCGTCTTCATAGCAAAGTTGCACCCAAACGTCTTCTCTGGTGGCAACACAATGGTTGTTGAAACAACCTTTTCAAGATTGAATGATACATGATGAAACAAATTCAGAGATACTTCTTTAACCTTCACTGTTGGTTATTGCGAGTTCACTGTTTCTTCTTCATCATTTGCTATTGAGCTGAAGAAAAATGGCTCAAAATTGTTGAAGGTTGGAAGGAAGCAATTGATTTCACCGATATTTATGCGTCCTCCATCAGCCAATGTCTTGATTTTCTTGATCAGAATCATTGCTTATAAAAATCCGAATCTTCAAAATTACAGAAGATGAAATTAGAGTCATCGGTCTCTATGGATGCAAAGACGATGCTCAGTTCTTGCTGTGAAAGAGAATCTGAAGCATCTCCTTCATTGTGCAGATCGTCTTCTTGGTCACTTTCTGAATCAATGTCGGAACCTCATCTCTAGGGTATCGCTCTTATACCATATTATAAGAATCATAGGATGAAATGGTCATAGATCATATTCGTAGGAGAGAAAGAGAGGATATGTTTATTCATAAGGTAAAAAATCAAAGGTAATCATATATATTGATTGAAAAAGATGATTAAAATGAATACATTGTGCTCTATATATAGAGCCCGTGTTAAGAATCATAGGATAAAATGACCATAAATCATACTCATAGGTGAGGAAGACAGCATATGTTTATTCATAAGATAAAAAAAACTCAAAGGGAATCGTAATGACTGAAAAATATAATTAAAATAAATACAATACTCACACACCCTGCACAACAAATAAACACCACAACCCCAGCACACCAAACACATTTATCAGTACGAATTAAATAAACACACCACAACCGTATTTTTTTTTTGACAATACCACAACCGTATTTTTAATTCCTCATAATAAATCTAATAATATAAATACTCTCGTTAGCGCAATAGAAAAAGCATTACCCACATCTTTTCGCTAGTAATAATAAGGGATATATGCAACAAAGACTACGTAATTTACTCATGCAAGCCACACAAAACTGAAAATCCTCTGGAATTTTTTCTTTTCAACGATGAGGTTCACGTAGAGAATTGTGATAGGAATCCATTCGTACATGGATATCTGAATTGTTGCTCGTGAACTCAATTGTCATGTTGCCATACCAGTCCTCAATGTTAAAGGTGTGACCTTATGCCCTTACAAATGTGAGGTTCCTATGCAAGTCTCAATTAGAGGCGTAAAATGCCCAAGCTTATGCATATGACAAAATCTTCTATATCATTTAGCACAATGTTTTGAAAACCCAACCAATCGAACGGTTAAACCGGTTAAACAATGACACGACACTATCTCAACATCATTTATTTGAGCAATTTGACTGTGGTTTCATCTAAGTTCAGATTATTTAAAGCGATTAAACAATGACACAAAAATACTCTCACCGATTCAATGTCTGGTTTAATTTTCAAACATTGATTTTGTGATTAATCACTTGTTATTTTCACTATTTTTAACTATATCAAAATCCATATGGTTCAAACAATAACCATCAAAAAATTTGTTAAAAAAAGTTACCTTTGAAAAATTATCAAAATGATGTTGTAGTATGAAATAAGAATAATAATGAGGAACCATATGAGAAGCATGGGAGAATAAGTTAACGAAATTAGTTAGCCTTCATAGAAATTATCAATGTCCAAATTGTATTTTATACACAGATAATGAAAGGATATGAGAGAATATCTTAATCCAGTTAACTAAAGTCTCAAACCAGCTCAACAATACTCCCTACCCCAACGATTTTGTTAAACTATCCACTTATTGGGAACAACTAAAACATTGAAATTTAATTATGATTTTTGCCGCAGCTAAGATAATGTTTTTAAATTGATCTTATATAATTTTAAGAACAAAAACTAAATATATGAAAAATATTATAAAATAAAGACAAAGTAACAAGGATTAATTAATGTACCAAAAAAACAAGGATTAATTAAAAAATAAATAATATTGGCCAAAAGCCCAAAACAAATGAATCACTAAAACCAATTAAAGTGGTAGTACCAAATTATTTGCCAACCACACCAACTCACAACCGAAGCGACTCCAATTATTATTTTTCCTTTAAAAAAATCCAACGAAGAGTTTTTTATATTTAAAAAAAGAAAAGGTAACTTCTTTCTTTTCTTATTTTTAAAAAAAGTGGTCCCATATACCGTTGGCGACAGCTGTATACCACCAAGAATTCCAATAAAAACACGCTGTACAACAAAACGGGCAAGCATTACTGCCCGTTAACCTCGAAACTGTCGAAAACAAGAAAGTTAGGTCAGGCTGCCCGTATTCTCTCTCTGCCCGCAACTATATAAAATCAACCTTAGCCGCAGAATGATTTCCACCCACTACCACTAATCTTTGTCTCAAAATTTTCTTTCTTACAACAACAACAAAAGTAAAAGGAAAAAAAAAAGAAGAGAAATTTTTTGAGCAATGGAGGCAATGAAGATGAATGTTTTCGTGGCAATTATGGTTGCTGTTTTTGTGATGGTAGCAAGTGGTGTTTCAGCTGCTGATGAACCAGCTCCAAGTCCTACTTCTGATGCTACAACCTTTTTTGTTCCAACTGCTTTTGCTTCTCTCATAGCTCTTGCATTTGGCTTTCTCTTTTGATTCTTCTTCAATTGCAATTTTAGTTTTATGTCGAGTTCGATTTGTGCAGAGGATGTTGTGTTTTTTTGTGTCTTTCTTCTGTATTATGTATAATTCATACTTTTATCTTATTATGTAACACATTCATTTATCATCTTTGTACCACTTTTTATGAGTTGTGACATGTAATCTTATTGTGATATTTGTTTTCTTCCACTCACTCTACTCTCCTTTTTATGTTTAGGTTTACTATTAATGCACGCAGGCTATTTTGTTTCATTTTTCTCTATGAAAGATCAACAAAAAATAATATCACGACCACCACAAAAAAATTTACTATGAAATTGTTGTTGTCTCGCTAAGACTTCACTCCATCTAGTCTCTAATCTATGTAAAAGTTTACTACATTTATTAAATTATTTTTTCTAATATTAATGAAATAAAATTTTATTTCATTTTATTGTCAATCACTAAGAGTATATATAAACTAATAGTATTAAATATGATAAAAGTAATTAATTTTTACTTATAAAAGTGACTAAAAATTTAATTAGTTTTTCTTATAATAGACACACACATAGCTCATTTTACCTTTTCTTTTATGGAAATTCAATTTATATAATTTAATCTTGAATTAAACTTTGAATACAAGGAAGAATTGCTTCTCCTTGCGAATGCTAAATTGTACTAATTAGCTTGAGAGGATAATAGAACACTAATTTGGTTCACAGATCTGAAAACATTTGGGAATGATTATGAATAAGATTAACTAGAACTCTAGAATCAGCTTCAAAATCTACTTGATGAAAGCCATTTTCCACTACCAAATTAATTGCCTTTAGTAGTGCGATTGCTTCCCCTTCAAGAACCGTTGGAGTAGAAGCTGTCCATGAGGTGGGAGCAATGATGAGTATTTCTCCATGTGTGTCACGCATGCAAATACCAAACCCTGCACAATAATTATTTGGAAATAGAGCAAAGTCTTTATTTTATTGCATTTCACAATACCAGCAGGTGGAGGTCTGAACCAAGTGACAGCTGCCGAGGCATATGGTATTGGTATTTTGTGCCTATTATAACAAATTCCAAGGGTTATTCACTAAAAATAACGGAAAATATTAGTCGCTAACTAGTAAAAGTCGGTCACTAAACAATTTTGTTACCAAATTAGCGACCAAAAAATCAGCTGCTAAATCACTGGTAGCTAATTATTAGCGACTAATTTGGTGACTGCTTCTTTAGTAACTGATTTAGTGACTTTCGTTGCGACCGATTTTGCGACCGAAAATAGATATTGATTTTGTGACGGATACTAGGGACCAAATTAGTGACTGTTTTAGCGACTGTTTTGGTGACTGATTTAGTGATTGTTTTGGTGACTGATTTGCGGCTAATTTAGATACTGTTTTAGTGATCGTTTTAATGATTGACTTATCAACCAGATTTTTGAAACTGATTTAGACTATTTGATGACTAGTTTTAGCAACCAATATAGCAACCGATAAAAAAAGTTAGTTAAAAACATAATAGTCATTACGTTAAAAACATAATGTATTTGGTAATTGCATCACCTAATTACAGAGGCGGATTTAAAGAGTGTTCCTGGAACACCCAAACATTCTGGCTTTAGTGGTAATATACCCAACTTTTATACATTAGGTCCCAGGATCGAATCCCAACTCGCACCGCGGAACACCCTCATAAAATCATTTTTTTTATTAAACCGTTGAAGCAAAACGACGTCGTTTTGCGATAACCCAAAAACAGAAACACACACGTTCTTCTCCAAGTTCCATTCTTCCTCTTCGATTCTTCATTGATTCGTTTCTTCTTCGAATCTTCGTGGTTTTCTTCGATTCTTCTTCTTCGTTATCTTTGATTCATCTTCGATTTCAGGTAATCAGTTTTCATTTTATTGTGAATTGATTTTCGATTCTGATTTGGGGTATTTTTGAATTGATTTGGGGAATCAATGGTATTCTCTCTGTTATGGTACTTTAATTTGTTTGCTTCCTATGTATGGTACTGCTCGTCTGCTCCGTTGATGCTGCTTTTGGGGAATCAATGGAATTGATTTTTGAATTGATTTGGGGAATCAATGGCATTGATGCTGCTGCTGTTAGGTTCTGCATAATTGTTGCAGTTTTGGTTTCTATGTTGTATTGTTGTTGCCATAGCTTCTATGGGGCTGACATGTATTTTCCATTGATTTGTGAACTGATTTGGGGTTTTTCTCCATTGATTTTCGTTGAATTGACTGTAATACTGTGAACTGATTTGTGTTTCATTGATTTCAACATGATGCTAGGTATTTTTCCAAGAAACCTAAAGGTTCACCACCAATTCTTGACCAACCAATTCCACAAGATCTTGACCAACCAATTCCACCGCCGCTTCCACAAGATCGTGACCAACCAATTCCACAAGATCATGACCAACCTATAGATTTGTGTATAGGCTTCTGAAATTAGCTTTATCTTTACCAGTGGCAACCGCAACTGTTGAGCGAGTATTTTCAGGAATGAAGTATGTGAAAGATGAATTGAGAAGCAGGATGACCAACCCTTGGCTTAATGATTGTTTGGTGACATTTGTGGAGAAGGATGCACAGTCGATGATTTAGACATCATCAAACGCTTCCAGGCTATGAGAAAAAGGAAAATGCAATTAAACTTGGATTAAAAGGTACTTTATTTTGGAACATTACTTTATCGTTGATTTTTTTGAACATTACTTTATCGTTGTTTTTTTTGTAAAATCGTACAATTGTTAAATCTTTGAAAAAAAAAGGAACACCCTATTCTAAAATCCTGGATCCGCCTCTCCCTAATTATAAGACAGTTGAATATGGTAACTGCATCACCTAATTATAAGGCAGTCGAATATGGTAAATGCATCCCTTGCAATACTACTCAAATCTTCTATGAATTGAATTCAGTTGTCATATAAGACAGTTAAATATGGTAACTGCATCACCTAATTATATCACAATACTAAATCAAATTATGTTATGGACTCAAACATTACATGACATGCCCAAATTTTGGTTTGAACTAGTAACCAATTAAAGTGGATTTTATATATTCATTCAAATATCATATTATACATATTTGACAGGTTATTATAACGGGGAACACGCATCATATGACAGATACTTAGTCAAGATATAACATAATAACACACGGCCAAGACATAGACACACAAAGATGCAAATATCCACAAATCCACTTCAGAAATTTACGAAGAACAAAACCAAAGACTTAATACAGAGAACTAATTCAATGATTTATGTTCATGATAGTTTTCTTTATCCTTGCACGTGAATTTAACTTGATCACAGGAAAGTAATACACATTTGTCCCATTCAGACCCAGTCCAAACCCAAAAATTGCAACACACTAATACAAACATCCAGAAATACACAAGCAATGAATACTAGAAAATGGTACCCGAATAGGTCGTGAAATCAACTGGATTGCCTCGCAGCGAAACCAAAAAATCTGGAACTGTTCTCTGAAATTTACGAAAAATTTAAAACTAAAACAAATTACGAATCCAAGGAATGCGGAAAGTGAAAACGAAATTGATTCTGAACCGATTGAGGGAGAAAGACAGAAAACGAGTGAGAAGGATGAAGAGAGAGAGAGAGGTTAGGGTTTTGGTTAACTTACTGAGTGATGAGAGTAGAGCTTGAGTGGGAGAAGCGAAGATCAGAGTGAGGAATACATGAAGAGACGAGGAAGAATGTCAGAGAGAGACGCGAAGATCAGAATTCTAAACCGGTCGATTTTTTTCTTCTTATTTCTCTTTTGAGAAGATGAGCGTGAACCGGTTGGGTTTTGCTTAATTCTCTTTTTGAGAAGCAAATTTTTTTTCTCTGATTCCTAAGTTAGTGGGAAGTCAATTCTTTAATCATCTTTTTTTGCTCTAGTTCTTAATCCTAATTCTTTTTTTAAGGAAAAAAAGGGTAGTGGGAAGTAAAAAAAATTGTTTGAGGAAAAAGAGGGTAGTGGGAAGTAAATTTTTTTAGGAAAAAGAGGGAACCGAATTTTGTTAAAAAAATGGTGGGAAATAATTTTTTTGGTTAAAAAAAAGAGGGACGAATTTTTTTTGTTGTGAAAGGTCAGCGACTGAAAAATCAGTCACAAACGTCAGCGACCATAAAATCGGCCGCTAACCCAAAGTATTTTAAAACTTATGAGATTGTCTCTAAATCGGTCGCTAAAGTGACCGATTATATTTAGTCTCTAAATCGGTCACCATTTAGCGAATTTCTGGTAGTAGTGATTATTTACTATGTTTTATTATGTAACCAATTAAGTTATCTTTTTCCAAATAGTTTGGGGTTCTCACCTCATGGAACTCAACCTTAATAAAATAATAACCAACTATATAACCAATTCTAAACTAGCTAATTAAGTTTGTTATCTGGATAAATATCAATCCTCTAACTCAGATTTAGCTCTAATGCTCTTGCCCAAGTTAGGGGCATAAATATCTAAAACACCTAACTGGGACATAAACCAGACAATTTACAATGTAGTAAGGTTTTAGTGAAGATATCAACCAATTGATGATGAGTTGGTAGGTGATGAGTTAACTTCAACAGACCCAAAGTGACACCCTGCCTGATGAAGTGGCAGTCAATGTCTATGTGTTTGGGGCTCTCATTAGATGTGAGATTTTTTGTAAGTTGAATTGCAGACTTATTGTCACACATAACCATGATTGAATCAACCTTGATTTGAAATGGTATGAGTAACTGTTGCAGCCATAGAAGGTCGCTGGTTTGGCTAGCTAGAGTCCTTTATTATACTTTTGCTGAAGAGCGGGAAACAATGGTTGCTTCTTAGATTTCCAACAAAGAAGTGATGAGCCAAGATAAACACAATCTAATTGTGGATTTTCTAGTCACCTTGCAGTTTGCCCAGTCCAAATCTACATAACCTATTGAGGTATTGCTTGCAGAGGGAAATAACATCTTGACTAGGACTAGTTTTTAGGTACTAAAGAACTTAATGGAGTGATTGGAGATGAGGAAGTCTAGGAGTAGCCATGAACTGACTTAGTTTATTGATGGAAGAAGTGATATTTGGTCTAGAGATGGTGAGATACATCAAACAGCCCAAGAGTCTTTTGTACAGTGAGGGATCAAGCATAGTGTCCCTTGTGCTATTATCCAGCTGTAATCTTGGGTCCATAGAGATTTTTGCAGGTTTGGATGCTGCAAAACTTGTAACCTCAAGCCAACTCAGCTCGGCTACCCCCATCGATTCAACCAGTCAGAATGGTTCAACCGGTTGTTCCAAGCCAGTTTGTAAACCATCGGTTGGTGTAGTGGCTTGTACCGATAAGGATCTGGGGGTGTGAGTTTTGCTAGTGCAGTTGCTCATATAAATAAGGATCTAAGGGTGATAAAAAAGATAAGTCTAATGAGCCAACCTTGCCGCCCGCCAAAAAAAAGCAGGGTGGATTGGTGTTTGTTAGCCGACCAGCCCATATGCCTAGCTCACCAACCCACTACGTTACAAGCGGGCAGGGCAGGTCGGCCCACCGATCCTTTACATTTTTTAGTATAAACAACAATGCTAGCTGGTCCTTCAAATTGTTGGGCGTTGCCACACAACTCTCTAATTGTATCAAAACCTAAAATTAATTGTTTAGTCATATTATCCCTCAAAGTAACAATTTAATATCTACGTAATCCATGAATTAATATACACATTTTGTCTCCAACAGACCAAATTGGCTTATGAAAGAAACAATTGGAGTTTAATTTGTAAATTCAATATAATAGACAATTAGTGTGAACTTGCCTCACATATTTAGAGACAAAAATGGCTACTTACCCTTTGTATACTTTTAAAACCATTTCCTCCTATTTTGTAAAATGTTTCGCACATTTTTTTTTTACCATTTTTCCCTCCAACTTGTCAATTTTTATATACATTTATTTTATGGACGTACAAGTATGCAACAAGTAACTTTTCAATCCACCACAAATTTGTGGGACGGCCCGCCCCACCACTTTTGGATGAACTCACGACTAAAGGGGTGTTGAGGCAGGCGATCTGCTTTGTACGTCAGTCATACTAGAAACTCTTTGGTTCAATATTGTTCAATATTCCACACTTTAGTGAGTAAAAATGCACAGTTGTTATTGTGTTTAACCCATGCCAAACTACAATTTCGAACAAAGGCATTTTGAAGAAGGAAAAAGAAAAAGAAATAGGCTAAGGGGGTGCGTGCGCCCAGAAATGTAGGTGTATCTACCAAAGCCCAAAATATAATTCTTTACAATAAGCCCTCATTCATCCCACCCATTTGTATAAGTCTTGTAATTTGACTTCATGTGCAGGTATGAGTTAATGTACTAATAACACCCCCATTGTTTTCTTTTATACAGCACCTTATTGGTGTTTATGCCAAACTACAATTTCGAACAAAGACATTTTGAAGAAGAAAAAAAAAAGAAATAGGCTAAGGGGGTGCGTGCGCCCAGAAATGTTGGTGTATTTACCAAAGCCCAAAATATAATTCTTTACAATAAGCCCTCATTCATCCCACCCATTTGTATAAGTCTTGTAATTGACTTCATGTGCAGGTATGAGTTAATAATGTACCAATAACACCCCCATTGTTTTCTTTTATACAGCACCTTTTAAATAGAAATGTTTATAGGCCTTTTATTGGTGTTTGTACTACCCTCATCTTGCTTGATAGCAATTGATCGTGAGTGCTCTTCGCAACCCTTCATAGAAGGTGGATAGAGTGCACTCGATGATACTTCGGCTAGATTGTATGAATAAAATTTTAATTATAAAAAAAAAAAAGAAATGTAAAAGTATTCATTTCCTTCCAAATTCTATCTTTTTCACTTTTTCATATTTTTCATTTTCTACACCAAATAAGATAAAATCGGTTAGTATTTCAAAAGTAAAAATCATAAAATATAATAAATATACCACAAATTGTACTATAAATTGGACAATTAGGAGGTTCATCAGTTGTGACGCTTCAGAGTCTACGAGGGATCTTTGTCTATTTTCCTTTTCAATGCGCTCGATAAATCCGTGTCTTTAAGGTTCTAGCTAATTGTTTGAAACCATTAGTTGGTAAGTATATTTCCACATAACAAGTAGTCTTTATTCCAGGTTGATGAATGTATTGTTGCATGAATTGTAAAAATATAAAGGATTGGGAGGGTGGCTTAACTTTTGTTGATTGAGTGATTTTGCAAGCGCGACATGCTCTCACCGACTATACAAGAACAAGCACAACAAGAAAGTTGATTCCACTCCCACATCTCACGAGGGTGCGGATCATTTTTTTGGGTCAAATCCTCTCGAGGAAGTGTTGAAGTGTATTATGTGGATTGCGCTTTCTTTTACAACAATGCTGGGGTGAATTGTGAACTTAGAAAAATAGCGATTAAAAATGAATCACTTAAATAAAAGTGAATCAAATAAAATAAAGTGTTTATAAAAGGTTTGAATTAAGATAAAAGACTAAATAAGTTGAAATAAATAATAATAATAATAATAATAATAATAATAATAATAATAATAACTTGCAAAGGAGAATAAAAGAGATAAAGGGAAAGGAAATAGACACACAAATTTATCTTAGTTTGGCCACTCCTGAGCCCTACGTCTAGTCTCCAGGGCAAAACACACCAAGGGATTTTAATCAATCAAACACTAGCTTTTAGAACAGGTTCAGCTAGAAACCTTTACAATCGAAGAACACCGCATTCATACAAAAATGGAATATCACCTCCCTATGTAGAAGAGCCACAAAACCAAGAGATATCACCTCTCTTGAATAACTTGGGATCACACTCAAAAAGGAAGAAATAAAAATGATAAGAGTGATGAGAAGATAATTTTTATATATCTTTGATGCAAAAATGAGTTGTATCAAATAGCTACCACAAGTCTCCTATTTATAGAGAAGATGGAATGAATGATATTTAAAAAATAATAAATCAGCCAAATCAAAACACCAACGGTAACATGATAATCAATTCCCATAAACATTGATAATGTGGTGATTACAAAAGAACCCTCAAATGTCCGTTGGAAAAATTCACTCAACGGTAACAATATATTAGTCCGTATATACTGATATGAAATGAAAATTGAAATCCATCAAATTATTGTGAAACGATTTTATATGCCATATCATGCTTAGTGAATTTCACATCAAAAGTTCTATCCGTTGGAGAGAAAAATATAAGCTATATCAATATATAATTCATTCCCATATATAACTAATTATAAAGACATTTGAATAATGTACTCCAATATAACCGTTGGAAAAATGCATATGCCATGCCATATTCATGTAGTTAAACTAAGCATGATAATAGGATTTGAGCTTAATAGAATTACGTAAACACATGAAGTGCGCAACTGATCATGCAATCAAATATAAACATGTAAAAATAATCATTTACCACATAATTGATTATTCTAATTAATTATAAAATATTTTCATGCAAAATATATTTTTATGAAAATTAGTGCAAGGGTGTGATTTATTTTATTTTAGAGAGCTTTATTTCCACTTACACAAATATCCTAAATCATACAATACACCAAACAACTCTTGACTTGAAAGTTTGATCTCATTTTCCGCTTTTTGCAATCTTCACATTTTTTGAACTTCTTTTTTTTTTTTGACGGAGAACTTCTTTTGTCAATCATCAAAACTAAATTATTCCCGTCAAGGCATATATTCACAATGTCTAGTGAGATTTACAAGTTATGACCACTTGGCTTTCTTCTTGCCAATTGCGATTTCCTTTGGGAGTAGTAGCAGGAGTGTTCTCTTCACCTCTACTTTGATCTGCTTGAAATTTCAAAGAGAACCCCGCTCATTCTTGATGCAAGTGAGTCAAAAAAAATTCCCGAATAACATCATTGACGAAACAAATCATCATATTTGTTTGGTCTTGGGTCATTAAATACCTATAAATATAAAAATCAAAAGTTTAAAGTTATTACATCTTTTTGACCAAAAAAAAAGTTATTACATCTTTTCATCCTCCCTGAATGCGTGCGCTCAAGATGGTCTGCATGTCATTTATCATATAATAGCAACGGACATAATTATTAGTTTGTTTTTTCACGCCCAAATGAATTAATAAAGTTGAATTTAAATGAGTAAAATTAATGTTATGAACTGTAAATCGAATTATGGTCTAAAATTACTTAGATCAGGGAACACCCACTTCGGCTTAGGTTTTTTCGATCCTTTTGGCCTATTGGTCTATTAACATCATAATAAGTTATAAAGGGCCATTAGTAAAAAATCATAAGGTATAAACTATGGCAAACAATTAAAAGCTTACTGATTTAATTACATACAAAAAAAACGCAGGATAAGCGACGGATTTTTCCCTCGCTAAAGGCCAAAAATCCGTCGCTAAATAACTCCACGCTAAATTTTAGCGAGGGATTTTCCCTCACTAATTAGCAAGAGAATTTAGTGAGGGAAAATTCGTCTCTAATGCTGAAGGCCACGTGTCCATTTTTGTGAGGGATTTAGCGAGAGATTTTCCCTCGCTAAATAGAATTTAATTAATTTTTTTAATTAAAAAAACCTGTTTTTTTTTAATACTACGTGTCCAAATTTGAAAACCTGCTTTTTTTTTAACAATAACTATATAGTTACCAAATGCAACACAATTTCGAGAATATTCAAATAAAACCCAAACTAACCAGCAATACCAAATATCCAAATCAACATAAACGTTAACCAAATCCTAAACAAGACTGAACCAACAATAACATAATCGAAATCCTAAACAAGTTCAAACCAACGATAAGATAAACCATAACATAATACTCCAAACCAGCAATAACAACATAACACTAATACGGGCCATCATCAGACTCCGTATCAGAAAAACCAAACGCAGCGCCTCGGATTTGGATCTCTGGGATATCTTATAGTACTTTAATATCATATCCTGCTGAGTCCGCATCTGCTTCTGCAGAGTCTGCATCTGCTGTATCTGCTGCGCCTGAGTCGCTACCTGATCATCCACAGAGCTCAAAGTTGAAGCCAAGGGCCCCGTACCATACAGGCGGTTCTTATATAACCCGCCTACCAACTTCTCACAGTGGCGGTTCGCCATAGCCATCATCTTGGGGTCAAGTGGACCAAGTGACTCAGAGTCCCAGCTCCTTTTGAAGGATTTGAGTGAGTTTGGTTTGAATTTCCTTTTTAAACATTTTCTTTCCGGTCATTTCATTTCATGCTTGAGTTGAATCTATATTGTTCATGTTGTGATTTTATTAACTTTAGTGATATTTCAAAAAGTTGGGATGTCCCACATTGCTTGGCTTTGGATACTCCAAAGTCTTTATATATTAAAAGTTATTGAGAGCTTCTAAACAAGCAAGTGTAAGAGACTCCCTCGCGCGCACAAGCTGGGACCAACATGGTTGGTTCAGTACAAATCTTCTGATCCCCCCCTCCCCCCACGCGCGCACAATTAGCATTGTGTTTATTTTTATTTACTGATATATTATTTTATATTTTTAGACTTATTTGAGCCTATCCAAAAATAACCATTTTGAGCTATTTTAGTAAATAGAAAAAAAACTAACATGTGTAACTAAGACTAATTAGTCCAGCACAAATTGAGCCAGATACAACCATCATTCATCCCTGTATTTTATGTGAATTCATATATTCCTAAGTACAGAACTTACACTAAGCAAAACAATGTGTGGCCAACCAAAACAAACACTAAATGAAGAACCCCAACATTGAAAGAGAGAAAACAGAAATTACCTTCAAGCAGAGTGACGAACCCAGATTCTCTACACAAACAAAATAAAGAGAAACAAATTCATATTAAATATAAAGACAAACAGATTTAAGGGAAAGCAAAGGGGAAATGTGGTACCTGCGCGGTGGTCCTACAAATGGTGGTGGTGGCGGCGTCGTCGTGGAGTGGTGGTGGTGGCTTCGTGGTTTTGTGGTGGTCGGCGCCGTGGGAGAAAGAAGAGAGAAGAGGATCGCGTGAGAGAAAAGAGTGAGGTGAGAGAAGAGACTGACGTTTTGTTTACGGGTCTTAGGGTAAAAAAAAAATTACAATTAGCGACGGAACTTTTGCGAGGGATTAAGGAATTAGCGACGGATTGGGGAATAAAACGAGTTCCAAGGTCTGCCACCTGTCACATCACATTTAGCAACAGACAGTTAGCGACGAAAAAACAATTTGCGATGGATTTTGAAATTTTTAACGTGCCCAGGGGTTGGATTTTTAGTGACGGATACGTGTGTCGCTAAATCCCTCGCAAAATCTTTTTTAGCGACGGATTTAGTTTCCCTCACTAAAATCCGTCGCTTATCCTGCATTTTTTTGTAGTGGTCTTGTATGTGTTCGTCTTCTCCAGTATGCAATGAACACATCCAGACTATTAACCCTAATTACAATGACAATCAAAGTCCAATGTCCATTGCGACATTGGGAAACAATAATATAATAAAAGAAGCAGATAAACAAAAGTAATATACATTATCAATTTGACAATATGCTTACCCTTTGCAATACGGAGTTAAATAACAAGTCTTTTTGAGCGCATCCATCTTAACTTGGATGTATCAAGGACAATATGTTGCGATTGGTGCTCTATTAGCTATCTTGTGTGGACACAATATCAGTTTCACTGATACCCCGTTCAGTGCATTGACGAAACATATATCTAATATCATTGACAAAAATTGCTCAACTAAGAAGATAGGCTGTATATGGAGAACAAGTCACAAGCTATGATTCATACTTAAGTTACCATATGGGCTCATCCCATTCGAAGTAAGCGCAAGCCTAAAATTGTTTTGCTAGACGCCAAAATCTGAAAACAAACTATCAAATTTCTTCCATTGTAGAGAATCATCTAGATGACAGAGTTGTCCCTATCATTTCCTCTCATTTGCATTCCATCTAACGTTCTTTGCTTCTTTTTCATTAGGAAACAAGCGTTTGAACCTGGGTATTATTGGAAGATACCAATAACACCTTCATAGGAGAACCCTTTGTAATGTCATCATCGCAACTAGAATCAACCCTCTTCACTTTGTAACACGACCACTTACACGTAGCGCACTTATGCAACTGCTCAAACTCATTCCAATATAATATGCATTCGTTAGGTCATGCTCGTATTTTCTTATACTCGACACCCTTCAGGCACAATATCTTCTTTGTATGCTACGTACAATTCGGTACTCGACCGCCGACAATCGTGTGTATTTTGTTCATCCCAAATACAAGGACTCTTTTCTATCTTCCATAGAATATCAAACACATGCGCTCTCAGGAAATATTCAGGACCAATGTCACAAATCATGTCCTCCATCGACTTTCTCTCTTTGGGACACACTAGGGATGTCTTTTGATTCACCATGCTATCCATGTTGGATAACCGGGACAGATCCCCTCAACAAGAAGATACTTCTGTATCACGTCAACTTTCTGTGGAGTTTGATTCACACAAATAACACAAGGACCTGAAAAAATCCTGCCATTATTGGGAATCCTTCCTTGAACAAAATTTAGAAGATCTTCAACTCCCTCTGCATACTTATCCCTCAGACAATTAATTTGCATCCAACTATAATCCATGTCTATGCTCCGAAATAATAGACCAACATATTGTTAATATCTTAGCAAGCATAAACACATACATTTGGTATGACCTTATCCCCTTCAAGAAGAAACTCTGTTTTTATTTCATTAATAAATAGTCCTTAATTCTCATATTTTAGATCTTTCAATATTATGATAACACTTCCCTTGGTCTCCAAATACACAAAACGAATGTGGTGTCCTTCCATTTGACCAAGCATGTGCCCAAAGATGATAGGAAATGTAGTGAACCAAAATTTCGTCAAGTATAAGAACAATGACAAACTATTAGTCAAACTAAAAAAAGTTTCTTCTCAAACTGTCCCACGTGGACAATTCAATATTTTATCTAATGAGTGGTACGTACCATCCTCGGTACTCACGCTTCATTATATTAAATCTCAAATGGGAAACTAAGGTTTAACCTAAAGTACACCAAAAAATGAAACACAAATATAACAAGACGTAAAGGAAACATAAGAGTCACATATGCATAGAGACAGAAAATAATAATAATAATTATTATTATTATTATTATCTCAGTACAGTTATCTAATATTCAAATACAACTCCAAATACATAAAATTTATAAATTCATAAACATCTTACTCATGCTTCCTAGAGGGCTCTCTAGGAGAAAAGTGAAAGGTCAACTCCATGGATGTTGTCGATGGAAGACTTTTTTGTACTCGGATATTTGTAGGGTGTATTTTGTCATCTCCTCGTCATAGACAGATAGGATGTTCGAGATCGAGTGAACCTCCCTAGTAGGTTGGTTTGGTGGCCTTGTCAAAGTCATGCGACCATAAAATGGTGGCCAACGAGAACGAGGCCTCATTAAGTCACAATCTTGCTAGTCATCATCCTCTCTCTCAATGGCAAGAAGCACACGCAACGGTGCTCCATCATTAGTCGATGCTCCTTTTCCCTAGTCGTAAAGTAAGATGGCCTCCTCTCCACAACATGCATACGGCAACAATCAAACCTAGGAGAGAACATCGTCTGTTGCAGAGCATCATGCCAAGAAAAACCACTTTTAAGAAAAGTTACCCTAAGTTCTTACTTTTAAAAAATTGCTAACTAAATATATATATATATATATATATATATATATAAAGTTATAGAGTCATATATATTGTTTCCAAATACTTATATTTTCTATGTAATTGATATTATGATTTCTAAAATCAATTAATCACAAGCAAAATTCTTACACTTACTATTATTCTTATCATTGAACCACACTACTTGAACAAAAAGCCACATGTAAGACACAAACAAGAATTAATCATAGTGTAAACTTCTCCTTTTTTTCCCGATAAATTAGATTTCATTAAAAAATTCTAGCTTGAGCATCACCGTGAAGCTACTCTATCCACCTTCTAAGAAGGGTTGTAGAGGACACACTATCATTTAATACAAAGAGCTAGGTAAAAAATACACCAAAAATTTGTTATGCTCTCCACAACGAGGAGCTACACCATATTACATCATTGAAAACATGCTGCCACAAATTTCTCCTAATCTAGGCGATGTGTATTTTATCTTTAATAATACATTAAACCTGCATTTCGCATCAATACAGAGTTTTGCATCAAAATTCTTCTACATCATTTTAAGAAATATATCTCATGTGCATCAATATATATACCTATGTTTCACATAATAGTTCGCAATAGCACACATGGATGCTTCAAATTTAACTCAAGTCCAATATCCAAAAAACAAAAATCAGGGAGCATGCAAAAAAACTCACCAAGATTGGGAGGACGTGAAGGAGTGAGAGAGGCGAAGTAGGGAGAGGGCAAGACAAGGGTATGAAATAGGAAGAGGGGAGGGAGGGAGAGGGAGAGAGAGAGAGCAGAACAAACAAGAACAACAACGAGCAATGCGACGAGGATGATAACAAGAATAGAGTAAGGGAACGAGAGAGATGACCACAAGACCAAGAGAACGAGAGAAACATTACGAAAGTGCAATTTGGTATTAAGTGAAATTACATTTGAAGTCTGTTGTTTGAACAACCTTCTCTAAATGTATAGTGAAATATGCATTTAGAGTTAGTTGTTCAAATAACTGCCTCTAAATTGATTGATAGTTTTCAACTTAATAGTAAAATTGTTACCGCATTCATATTTGAAGTTGATCATTCAAACAACTGACTCCAAATAGTGCTTTTTAAGCTTAGTTTCTCACTAGTGAGACACTCCTAATCGTTGTAAAGTCTTTGTTTCTATTCACACTGAGTATAAGTTAGTTCTTTTAAGACAGTAAGCATGTAAACATTTTCATAATTCCCTAGGTTTCTTAATCAGTTGATTATTAATCAAATGAAATAATCTTGGTTCCTCTAAATAAATTTTTCGCCATTATACGTCAGATAAAAACATCTATTAATCAATTATTAAAAACTATTATCTATTCAAGGAAATATATTTAGACTCTATTTGGCAAAAAATAGCGGATAATAGATAAATTAGTTAGTTGAATTTAAAGTGTTTAGTATAATTAACAATTGAACTAGCTTATGTAAATATAAATATAAATAAAAAATGATATAAATGGACATTTGTAATCAATGCTTAAAAGTAAAAGAGAATATTCATTCAATAAAAGATAAATTAGGAATTTAAATAAAAAAGGGTAAAAACTAGAGAAAAAGTTGAATGCTATAAGCTCAAACGCAATGATGGAGCCACAAGTTATTCAAGGGAGTGAGTCAGTCGCACACCCTGAAAAATATAATTAGCAGTAATACCTCTATTGTATATTTTTTGCACAGCCTGAAAATAATTTATTTTTTTCACTCAAGTCTCTAATTTTGCACCACTCTAATGCACCACACTCACACTTACACTCCCACATATTTCTAATTTTTTCTCTCCCCGCGTTTCTCACTCTCGAGTGTTCTTCTTTCCTTTTTTTTAGCAAATAGAAGGAAAGAAGCCTCATTAAAACCTTTTGCTGTTAAAATGCATCAAGAAAGAAAAAGAGTACTTCCCCTGATTTTATTTTAAAAAAAAGAGAAAAAAAGAAAGAAGACAAAAGAGAGGCCAATGGGGGACTAGATCAATACCCTTGGCAAGAAAGATCAATACCCTTGGCAAGAATAGAAACTAAAGTCAAAGCATAATAGGGAACCAAAACTTGAAGGCCCCCTAAAACAATACTGCCTAAAAAAAATATAAACATGTTAAAGGACTAAATTACAAAATCAGATCAAAAGGAGACAGAGACAGAATTTGCTTTTGAATGGGTATTATACTTAACAACCAATTTCTTTTTTTGTCTCAATTTCTTCTTTTGAGTCTTGGACACAATCGGTTTGAAATAATCATAATGCGCAACTGTTCTTGGGATATCAGTAGATACGAGATCTCCAACATCATCTGACATCTCACCCCAAAGCTTTCCTAAAATTCTCATGTCAGATGCTACTACTGGATTAGAGATGCTACTACTGGATTAGAAGTAGCAATAGACTCTGAGGTAGTAAGCAAATTTTGAGGCTTCGACACAGCCGGTTTGAAATTACCATCATGTGCCACTAATCCTTGAGTATTAGTATCAACATCATCATCTAAGACATCCCCTCAAGGCTACCCTAATATTCTCATGTCAGATGTTACCACTGGATTAGAAGTAGCATCAGACATTGAGGCATTTGGCAAATCAAGCCTTGTCGTGGAAGATTGTGTGGAGGATAAATCGGCATCTTGTAAATTTTGAGTCGAAGATCTATTTGTTGAAGAATGAACCACAATCACCTCTAAAGTGTTGGTATTCACGGGAGAACTTCGAACAAAGGTTGATTTTTCAGAAGAGATTTTACATTGAGGAGTCGACAAATGCGAAAAATCCTTTTGTGTATCTTCTTTGCTTGTTTTAACTGCTATGTGATACAACAGAGTCAAATTAGTTGTTCGATTTTTACATCTTGGGAACTTGTTCTTGATTTGGGTTGTTCAATTTTGTTCCTCGATTTGTTGTCTATTAGTTATCTATCGACAATTAATGAATAAATTTCTAGTAGAGAGACCGATGTTTCAACCTGTTAGATGCTCTGAATCTTGAATTATTGGAATCCATGGTAGCCCACATTCCCAAATGGCTAGCAACTTTCAACGTTGCTTCTCTCCAAGTTCTTGGTATGCGATACATAATTCCGATGGGGACCATCATTCAATTGCAAAACCACACCAAGAACATGTCACAGATTTTGACACTAGCCAATGAACACCGTGTCCCATTTGTGCTTATCCGAAGTCTTGTTTTCTAACCGTGGGTCTTGTCTCAATATATCACATTTTGTTTAGATTGTTTGGTTGTTCCATCAATCCCTTTCTCTCATATCCACATTTATGGTGACTTCAATCATCCATAAATATCTGATTTAGGTGGATTAATCTCATCCGTTTATCACTTAGATTTGTTTGGCTACGATAGGTTTATATTTTTTTTTTGGGAATAGTTTATATTTTGATTTAAGGTGGCTGTTCCAAAATAAGTTTCATTTTAGGTGGCTTGACATTGATTAAGAAAAACAATAAATGTCAGTAACAATTTTACAATATTATTGTTATTTACTATTAGTTTATGAGTCATTGTCATAGATGCATAATGAAGTATAATGAATCATTCCTAAGAACTAATTCAATCAGCAAATGCCGAAACTGTTAGGTAGAATATCATCAATTCATCATCTGAGTTCGAACTCAGGTGCTCGCAGTCGTGTGTGTGAGTTTCGGGTGGCACTTGTAATTCTATGTACAAACAAAATTGGACTTACCCTCAAGTGGGTCAAGCGCACGTTCTAATTAAAAATATAAAATTGGACTTACCCCGTATAAAAAAAATATCTTGCACATCCTTAAAAAAGTAATTTGCACCCATATCAATTTCTCTCCCTCTTGTGTGCATAGAAGACAATTATGAATTGTGTAATCTATTTATTTAAATATATTAAAGTTTTATTTTTTTATTTTGTTAGTGATGTGTGATTTTAAAAATTCTTGACCCTCTGACTCTAAGTCCAAGATTCCCTATTACTTGCATGTTGCCGCTATCGCCGGCCTCAAGACTACGTATGTGTATCTTCTTTTGGGGTTTAGCCCTCTCACGGGAGATCTCTTCTCCATGCTGTGAACCGTCTTGTCACCTCCTCCAGCGGCGGGATTCCCGACAAAGCTACCGCTGTCGAGCAGAGTGATCTTTGAGAGATCTGTCTTTTTTGCTATCCCCTTGACCCCTTGACCTCTCGTTGTTGTGGCTATCTCCCCATCGTCGATATTGGCACCCATCTGCCCACCTCCTAAGCCACCATGGTTCTACTTTTGTTTGACTATTTTGGTTCCTTCTTGTTGTTTTGTGGTTCTGTAGAGTTCTCTCCTAATGTTTAATCTGGGTATTGCACTCAATGTGTTTGAGGAATGTATTCACAAGTACTCTGTTTGGTGGAGCCTTTTGCTGTGTGTATTTTGGCCCTTCTCTGTGATTGTAGGGACTCACGTGGCTGACAACTATTGAAATGTCCTCTCCAAGTATCATTTAGTTTCTGAACATAAAGAAAAATTGGTTAATCCCGAGACCAACAATAGTTTATTGATCCGTAACTTGATTGAGACAAAAACTGTGGAGTGTCACTTAGTGATTGGCAGTGCCTATGTGTGAAAGTTGTTGATAGCTTGACTGTTAAGTCATTGTGATTGGTTTGTATTTATTCTCATATTTTCTATACAATTTATGTGTTGTATCCATATTACTTGTGAAGTCCTTTATCTTAGAGAATACTTTAGAATGTGGGTGGGTAATGTCCCAATTAAATTGTTGCAGTTTATCTGTACCAATGTTTCTACTATCTAATGAATGAGGTTGTTTACCATCAAAAAACATGGCAGCTACCTCTTAATGGAGTTTTATTTAATTAAATCAATTAATCAGATCAGTTTTCACGAGTTCAAATTTTAAGCCCAACGACACGTGATTCAAAGTCCTAACATATCCATTAATCTGACAATATTACTTTGTTCTTGTTGCAAAAAAGTTTAGCCGAGTTACTTCCTCAAATATTTTTCCAAAAA
This sequence comes from Astragalus glycyphyllos, assembly GCA_963573325.1. Classification (NCBI taxonomy): domain Eukaryota; kingdom Viridiplantae; phylum Streptophyta; class Magnoliopsida; order Fabales; family Fabaceae; genus Astragalus; species Astragalus glycyphyllos. The sequence goes on along the minus strand of OY754312.1, from coordinate 42,974,422 downwards.
TAATAATAAATAAAAATAAATTCATACATCAAAGATATATAAAAAATAAATATATTTTCATTTAGCAATTTAACTATTATCAAAGTAAAAGAATATGATTTAGATCTATTCTTACGCAACATAAAGATAATTTATGTCGTGTCACACTTGATTCTGCCTACTTATGCCAAAGTATGGCTAAGTTTCTAAAACATTGAGATGGTATGAAAACGTGACTTCTAAAATTGCCCCATAACTTGGGGCAACTATGAGACAAACTTTATAATTTTTCCAATCCAATTCTATATTCTATATATACTAATAAAAGAGCTAGTCCCTAATCCGTAACATAATTTATAAAACACCATCCCTCATTATTTTATTTACAAGAATATATAACTATATGATTTTTTTTTTGGTGAGAACATATAACTATATGATAGAGCCACAATAGAAGATGGTGCGCATTGTTGACTCATTGTAGCATATCCAATAAGTTTCATTACGGCACGAAATCAATGCATCAAATCAAAGACTTTCATAGTAACCACCATAGGTTATGTGAGCTCTGCTCAATGGAACACCTCTTACTGCTGCAAATGCTTCATTCAACTTTGTTGCATGCTGTACCACTTGTTTAATTCTCTGCAATCATAATTAAGGAAGTTCATCATTTCAATATCCAATCCAATCATCCATAGTCAACTAACTTTAGACCTAATCCACTTAACATTTCATGAATAGTAAAATTGCTCACTTGAATGCAAAATAAAACAACCCTCTTTTTTCCATGACAACATTTTTTTTAACTATATTATTGGTACGCAGTATCTACCGGATTTACTGGTGACTAATCTATACTCAGCTTTGTCGGTCCGTGTAATTCTCCCCTCCCAATAGAATTTTTGCCAAACCCAAAATTCGAACCTGAAACCTTAAGGTGAGATCCAAGCCCAATTACCACTCGTACTAACCCTTATTGGTTTTCCATGACATCATTTAATATCAAATAATGTACCAAAAAAATAATATCAAATAATAGGATTGGCTCCTCAATCACAATCTTATATACTTCATCCATTCTATAATAAGTGTTATTTTATGTTGCTTCATGCCGATTAAGAAAATAATTTAATTGAACAAATAAAAAAAGTATAATGTATGCCTCAAGTCAAGGTATTATAAATTATCTGAGATCATTATCTGGATCATAAAATGATTTTTTATGTTCATGCGACTGCAATTTAAGTGAAACTCTATCGATATTATTTGACTGCGATTCTCAACAATATCAAGAATTTTATGGGCAAATTTAAAATCTTACACAAAATTATGTCTAAAAAATATTAAAAACGACAATAAACCCAACAAAAATAATTGAGAGACATTAACTAACCTTATCATCAGTATAGATCTGGAACCGAATCTTCTGGTCTTGTTGTAACTTGTTCCTATGCTGAGTTCCAAAAAACAAAACACAAATTGTGGCAGCAGCAACACCAAAAGAACATATAGCTCCAACACCTGTCAAACTCCACTTCCAGAAATTAAAACCTTCACTCATATCCTCTTCTTCTTTCTCAAAATCCATCTTAACAATTTCTCTCTCAATATTCTTAATTCTAGGAGATGTCATAATCTCCATGGTCTCACCACTAGATTTTGGAGACTCCAATTTCATGTCAACTAATTTATTTTCCTTCATCTGAAAGAAAACCTTTGAAAAACTCTCTTCATCAGCTTCAGAGGCTTTGATTTTCTCAGTGATGATGACACCAACATGATCCTTTTCCTCAGTGTTTTCTTCAACTAAATCATCATCTGGGACTTTTATAGTTTCCAGTTGAATTGGAATATGGACAGTGTTTTTCCTTGATTTTGGGGAGGTGCAAAAGTAATTCTTGTCAAACACAGCAACTGATTCTTTGTTCCTATTATTATTTCCTAAAAAAATCTGCTTCTCATCACCATCAAGGAAACCATCATCTGAAAGAATCTCCCACTCATTAATATCCATCTTATTGATTCCTTATGATTTGAATCTGCAAGAGTGATCAAAAGAAAATATGGTTTATATAGAGTGAGAAAAATAATATAGCTAGCTAAAAAGTAAAAAGAGAAAAGCTATTTGAATACTATTACAGTATTACTAGTAATAAGTGTAAATTTGTGAATCAAATAAGATGGCTTTTATTGAGTTTTGTGTTGAATATTATTACTATTAATAAGAGAAACTAGCCACCACCATTTAATGTGATTTTTTTGTTGCTATTGTAACGTGGAGAGTGAAGTCATGTTGAGTTTGAGTGAATGTTAATCCATCTTAAAGATGACAAATTGGGGAATCAATTTAATGGTCCCCCACCTAACAGGATAGCCTCTACGGCAGGAATTAGGATTCTTCCTTCTTGTACCCTTTATATTTCTTTTCAGTTTTTTATTGGAAATTGGAATGTTAATTACTTTGGATTAAATAATTAACTATAACTGTTAGCTTTGGATAAAGGTGAGTTTTGAATAGTAAGTGTAGTAATGGTCAAGCTTTTTAAGACAGAAAATAGAAGAGTACTGACCAAGCTAATAAAAGATTATTCCTTTGTTTATATTGGTATGGTGAATTTTTAATAAGAGGAGGGTGGTTTTCTTTCATGGCTAAAGAAAAGAAAAGATTCTTTGTTACTTTTAATCTGTTCTGATTACTGATTAGAGAGATTGTCGGTTGCTTGCTTGTAGTAGTGTGCTTGTGAGTTGTGAGATGATATTGATGGATTGAGATACTGGAACCAGTAGGGATACAAGAAGAGTCTTCTCATACGCACAACACAATGGAACAAGCAATGTTTTTAAAATTTGAAATCCACATTAATTCCACTAAGTAATGGTTTAATTGCTTTAAATTGTTAAAATAATTAGGGATTGAAGGTTGAGTTGTCAAAACTGTAAGTATAACTAATTCACAGTTCAATGGGTTGAAATCAGTAATGTGAGAATCATATCGGATCAGCTTGTTCAACTGGTTGAATCAGTGAGTTTGATGATTGATTCAACCCCAATTGGACTGCAGTCTGATTGAAATGCCCAAGAGGATAGAGTCTTCTTTACACACATGCATTGGTTTCCAAATACCTTAGTTGACCTTGTGTTGAATGCTAAGAGCCAACTTCTTCATGCACAACACAAAAAGGTAGCCATAGATGTGATCACTCTACCTCGGCCCCCTCGAGGGTTTGAAATGGTCTGTCTTAGTCCCATTCCACGAGATAGCTAGATTACTATATCAGGCTGATAGAAAGTAGGGGAAGTCAAAATTTCTTCAGTGTCAACTCCAAGAAATCTGAATCCAACCTGTCATGCGCTTTCTCGAAATCTATCTGGAAAGGAATGACACATCTCTTAGCTCTAAAGGTATGCATATAAGAACCTCCTCTTGAGTCAAGATGGCATTATCAGACGTAACCCTCTTCAGTATGAAACTTCTCCGAAGAGGGTTGATGAGATCATCCAAGTAACGGTGAAGGTGATTAACAAGCACTCTTTTGTAATAACCTCAAAGATGGCATTTTAATAAACTAAGAGGGCGGAAATTCTTCAACCTTTGTAGGGTTTTATGTAACACCCCAAATTTCTTATTGTTAGGTGTGAATATATTAATAGTTTTGTGTAAGCTTATTTTAACAAGTAGCACATTTTATTAGTGTATATGTATATTATCATCTTATTATTTTATTATTTTATAGTTGATTAGTATATTGTTGTAATTTTAGATAATATGCGTAATATATCATTGATTCTATCCCATTAGTTTATTTGGCAATATCTTTGTGTGTACTTGTTTGGCAATTAGTAGGCATGGCAATGGGGTGGAGCGGGGACGGGTTTTACATTCCCCATCCCCATCCCCGAATCCCATATAGTTCCCCGTTCCCCTACCCAAATCCAATGGGAATGAATTATTTATCCTCATCCCCGTACCCAACGGGTTCGGAGATCCCCGCCCCAACCCCAACCCCGTCCCCTCGGTGAAATCACTTTATTAAATAAAAAAAATAGTCTTTACAACAGTCAGTAACAGAGTAATTTAGGGTTAGCTCTTTGAGGGTTTCTAATTTAAGATGGGTTTCATACATTTGGGGCGGGTTCGGGCCGAGGACCTATGTCCCCATTCCCCACCCCGTCCCCATATTTTGATTTCGGGGAAAACCCAAACCCAAACTCAATCAAAGCAGGGAAAACCCGTTAAATCGGGACAGGTTTGGGTGGGTCCCCACGGGTATGGGTTTTGTTGCCATGCCTAGCAATTAGCATATATTTTGTTAATATTATGTTATTTAATTATTTATTAACAATGACCTTTATTATTATTATTATTATTTATTTAAAATATTTAGAGTTGAAGAAATGGACTAAACTAGATGTTAAGAGTAGGAGGCTTTACTTGTCAAAAAAAGAGTAGGAGGCTTTAAAATCAATTAGAAATAAGTTGGGCCTTTCTAGTGATGATCCATTTCCTTTTTTTGATGAACTTGCTAGTTGTACCCCTTCTTTTTCTACATGCACCCCCACTGTCATTACAAGTGTTCTTGTACCCCTTATTATTATTAATGCTGTTTGGAGAATATAAGTTGTTGTTATTGCTTTGTACCATCGTTCGTGATCGCTCGGATTCGAGGTAAGAAGAGGGGGATGATAACTAGGGAACATGGTAGTTTAGGATGCAATTGACATAACTGGGATGTCCCATGATCCCTATGTCTAATGCTGACATTATATTTGTGTGTAAACCATTGTATGAGCAATGAAATTTTATTTCATGATTTGGTTATGTCCTTGTAGGAGCAAGGACTCTTATGATATGTTGATGTTGATGATTTGTGTGGTTTTGAGCATATTATGCTTATATGCTGTTGTTGATGTTGTTTTCGCCATTGTTGTTATAATTGCTGTTGATGATGTTAAGAGACCAATTGGATTGGGTTGAGTCTCGTTGTTAAGGCTTAAAGGCTAAACTCTTTAGAGGAGATATGGTTGTTAGTGTTGTTGTAATTAGGTAGTTATAATTGGTGAACTCTAGGGTAGTAGACCTTATTGGACCTTTGAATAAGCTGATGATTAAATGATATGGTTAGATCGCCCATGAGTTGAAGATTGATGATGTACTCATAGTTACGACTGTCTTTAAGTTAAGTAACAATGTCAAACTTTAGCATAAAACATTGGGTTGATGATATTGAAGTTCCTAATAATTTTAGTTGTTTAATTAGAATTAAGAACTTCTTAGAATGCTTTCTACACAAAGATGAAGATGTTAATTTATTACGTTGATGTTGTTTATTGATTAGAGCCGTGGAAATTACCCAATAGATGTTTTGGACTTGTGTTAATCTACTAGGCGTGAGATGTTAATCATTTGGAGTAGTTAATATTACCAAGGAGTTGTTTTAGAGGCGTGTTAATAGATTAGAAAGGACCGTCAACAAATTAAGATAATGAAGCATTACCTAATAGACCATTTGAAGCCTATTAGTTGGATAAGACTAAGTTGATAATGTATTAAAACCATTGTGGGGATGTTTTGCAAGACATTTGACTCTTCCTAATCTAGTTCAGGTAACCTTGACCATGAGTGATGATTGAGACAATAAGAGTCATTTAGGATTTGAGGTATTGGATCAAAACGACTACATGTGAATATAAGGATAGTGTTATTATAAAGAATTAGCGAGGACTTGAGTAACAGTTATGACCATAGATGATGATTAGTTGACCCCCTAGTTGTATGGTGATACCCCAGATGATGATTAATGAACAAGTGATCCTTAGTTGATGATGATACCCTCGGACTTAGGAGTTCTTAGGGAAGTTGATGATGATGATGCTTAAGGAGCCTTGTCGCAGCATGGGCAATGACTCGCTATGGGTGAGTCGTACCTTGGTAAAATTTCTAGGAGGAACCTTGTCGCAGTATGGGAAAGGACTCGTTGCAGTTTGGGTGAGTCGTACCTCAAAGAATGGTGATGGTGATAGCTGTTGTTGTTGTTGTTGTTGTTGTTGTTGTTGTTGTTGTTGTTGTTGTCGTCGTCGTTGTTGTCATTGTCGTCGTTATTGCTGTTGTGGTTGTCGTCGTCGTCGTTGTTAGTAGGGCATTATCGGGCAAGGTATCCCGATCCTAATAGTCCTCTTTGGGGTGTTCTTCAGGGCATTATCGAGCAAGGTATCCCGTTCGAGTGTCTCGGTCCTATTGTTCTTGTAGGGCATTATCGGGCAAGGTATCTCGTTCGGGCAAGGTATCCCGGTCCTCAAAGTCCTCGTGCTGCTGTTCTTCGTAGGGCGTTATCGAGCAATGTATCCCGGTCCTATTGATGTTGTTCCCTGTAGGGCGTTATCGGGTAAAGTATCTCGTTCAGGCAAGGTATCCTGGTCCTATAGTTGTTGTTGTTGCCGTTGTCGTTTTCGTTGTTGTTGTTGTTGTTGTTGTTATTGTTGCTTGTAGTCCTAGGACCGTACATGAGGTCGCGACATGGAGGATTAGATGACGATTAGTTGATGATTGTTTGTATATGCGTGTTATGTCTGTTGTATCCACTACCGTTGATTGTTTCTTATGTTGTGTGATTTCCTCACTCTTCTTTGTGTCTACTGGTGTGCCATTATACACGTTTAAGTGATGAGCAAGCAGTTGGTGATGAGGCTATCGACGTGGACGCCGAGGAGTAGTTCGTGCTGATGAAGATTATTAACTGCTAGTTGTATTGTTAATTGTTTTTAAAAGATGTAATAATTGGTAAAAGCTCTGAGACATGTGACACAGGGGTTCTATGGGGGTTTTTACTTTATTTTGTTATTTGTTTTATTTGTATTTCCGCATTTGTTTGTGATACTTACTATTTCGTTTGATTGAAAGTTTTTTACAAAGACGTAATTTTTATTAATTCTTTTATTCACGTCACTTTTTCCAAACGGGGTAGCGGGTGTCACATTTTCCTTCTTCGGAATAAAGACAATTGAAGTCTTCATAAGATGCCCATCAATATATCCCCTACTAAATACTAGCATGATTAGGTTCCAAATATCATCGCCCACGGTATCCTATAAATGCTTGAAGAAGAGTTATTGGAATACATTGGAATACAATTTGGCCCTAGGGCCTTGTAACCTCCTCTTTTGTGAATGGAGCTATGAGAGCCTTCTACCTAACTCACAAAAGTAGGTAATTGTTGGACTTATTAGCATTCAAGAATGGTGGGTGGCTTAATCACAAAAAATATCTTGATAGAAATATAGTCTCTAATAATGTAGTATTTCATCTTTAGTGTACCAAAAACCATCCTTCAGAAAAACCCTGAATTTCAGTTTTCTTTCTACAAACCACGGTCTGGGCGTGGAAGAACTTGAGTGCTAAATCAAAAACATTACACAACAAAATACAATAATATAAATATATTCTTTTTTGGAAAAAAATATACTTCAAAGCCATAATTAAACACAAACCGGATAAAACTTAGAACAAGCCAAGAGATGATCCATACAACACGACCCAAAGCCAAACACGAGTCACCAAAACACACTAGGGTCAAACACCAGCATTGTGAAGCCCTAATGGGGAAAATCTGAAAAGCTCAAACTCTAGATCTAGAAAAAGAACCCTAAAAACAACCTTAATTTGGCAATCCATTGTCGAGCATCAAAGATCCATATCTTCAACACTTCTGCTTGTCTTCCTCAATCAGTAACACAATGACTGGGGGAGAGACCGCCCGACTACTCGCATGGGTGTTAAAAGCAGCAAGCTTTACAAGCATGTGTACGTGCTACTCTGTTCCCTTCCTGATTCACCCACGTGAAACCCAACCAGGTAAAACTTCTCATACTTTGGATGGCTTTAACGATGTGATTTATCTCCTTTCTCATGGTGTTATGTACCTCTACAAACTTTAATGAATTCTATGCAATCTGATTCAAGAATAATATGTGGTAGGCTCAAGTCTAGAGCAAAAGAGGTAGCATCTATTGGAGCAAGAGATTTAACATTCAGGGGACAATTAGCATAGATCTTTGAGGTAAAAACTGTAATTAACTCACCATGATTTTTTGTTGGAACATTGGTGGTGAATTGAAAAAGTCCCACATTGCTTGGACGAGGCATTTGAAGAGTGCTTATAAGTGGGGACTTCACACATCTGGATTGGGGCCCAAAGGGTACCTCGTTTTGTAAACGGGAAAGCACGCACACCAACTGACCACCACACACGCGCGTGCTTACGAGCCATATTCCAGAGTGGTCTACGGCTCATATTCAGAGTGGTTTATTAACCATATTGAGGTGTATTTGTTGAGCGTATAAGCAATGATAATCGTACTAGGCTGTTTTATCTTGGGGGTATTATTTTCTGAAACTCAAAACAACAATTTTAAGACGTTTCGAAATCAACCATGACTACCGAAGAGATTACTTGACCCAATGTTTCTGACTACAATAAGCCATTCCGGTTTGAGGGATCTCACTTCAAACATTGGCAACAAAAGATGGATTTTTTCCTAACTATGAAAAAAGTTGCTAATGTCTTGACTGATGAGATTCCAGTGGCAGATGAAACAGCTGAACAGGAAGCACGGGCTAAAACAGCTAAAGAGATACTACTATGGAAGGAGCATAACTATCTCTGTAAGAATTTTATTCTCAATGGACTAAGTGATGATCTTTATGATTATTACAGCACCTGTAAGTCTGCCAAAGAAGTCTGGAATGCTCTGAAAAAGAAATATGACACTGAGGAAGCAGGTACTAAAAAATATGTTGTGAGCCGTTACCTCAACTACAAGATGACAGATGAAAAATCTTTAGACACTCAGTCACATGAGTTACAGAAAATAGCTCATTAAATTATCTCTCAAGGCATGGCCTTAGATGAACAATTTCAAGTAGCTGTTATTATTGACAAACTTCCTCCTGCTTGGAAGGATTTCAAGAATTCTCTCAGGCACAAGACCAAAGAGTTTTCTTTGGAAAGTTTGATTACCTGACTCCGAATTGAGAAGGAATCTCGGAAGCAAGATCAGAAAGATGAAGTCTTGTTTGTTTCAAAAAAAGAAAGCAGGAGCAGTTCTGAAGCCAACAGACAAACCTTTCAAGAATCAAAAACGTAATCAGATTCAAAATAGCCGCAACAACAAGAATGGGAACCCTCCAAAGTCCCCAAATGCTAAGTCTCAACCACCACCGCCTAAGAATGATGCTCCTCCTCCATTCATTTGTTACAATTGTGGGAGACCAGGTCATATGGAACGCAAGTGTAGGAACAGGCCAAACCCTGCTCCGCAGGCTAACCTGACTGAAGAGCATTTTACTGCTATGATTTCTGAAATCAACATGGTTGGTGGATCTGATGACTGGTGGAACGATACTGGCCCCTCTCGCCACGTATGCAATAACCGTGCTATGTTTAAAACATACAAGGCAGTTGAGGATAAGAAAGTGTTGTTGGGCGATGCTCACACCACTATTGTTGCAGGTATTGGAGATGTTGAGCTGAAGTTCACTTCTGGAAGGACTCTAATCTTGAAGGACGTGATGCACACTCCAGAAATAAGGAAGAATCTAGTTTCGGGCTTCCTTCTGAATAAGGCAAGGTTTACTCATACTATTTAAGGGGATTTGTATGCCTTGACTAAAAATGGTATTTTTGTTGGGAAAGGGTACGCCACTGATGGCATGTTCAAATTAAATGTTGAAATCAATAAAGTTTTTCCTTCTGCTTATATGTTGTGTGATTTTAATATTTGGCACTCTCGTCTATGTCATGTCAATAAGTGTGTATTTCCAATATGAGCAATTTAGGATTAATTCCCAATATGAATGACTCTTCAAAATGGTCTTCAATTGTAGGCGCCGAAATTTGCATGTGGCATGTGCCCCATGTGATCCGTGACTAAGCATGATGTCATCCTTGAAGTGCTTGCGTATTGGTATGGTTGAAGGTGCTTCTTGCACTGTAATCTGTCTTCAGTGCAGAAGCATCCAGTGCAGTTGCACTGCTTTATTCTGGTGCAGTTGCACTGTTGTTTTCAGGAGCAGTTGCACTTTGTCTTGTTTCTGCCTGTTCTTTAGTGCAGTTGCACTTTTATTTTTCGGTGCAGAAGCATCAACTGGAGATGCACTGAACAAACACATCAAACATACCAATATATATACAAAATGCTAAGTTATGAATTCATCCTTTCTTGAAACCTTGAATATTGTTATTTTATTCATACAACTATATTTAACACATAATTTACTTGAATCTAAGCAATTATTTAAGTTTAGATGTATAAATAACTCTTTATAAAATAGAGTTATCAATATCCTTAGAAAAAATAGATAGTATTATACGTATTTCAAGTTGTTAGGTGCTTGAGCAATTTAATATGCAGTATATTATTAGAGAATTTTATCTAAAAAAAAAAAGTAAATCTAACTCACATATGAAGCTATGTGATGAAACAATATTAGTGACATATATCGAAGTTCTAGTTTAAAAAGAAAAAAAATGCTCACTTCAGAAATTTGAGTTAAATGAAAACAAAAATAATGTTATTTTTTTTTCAGAAAAATATTATTATTTGGAGTCTCCCAATTATTTAAATTCAACTCTACAATTACTTCCCTATTGTTTTAACAAATTTCCTGTTGAAATTTTTTCCAAACCCTAAAGTACCCAAAACACACTGATAAGTGTCGCGCTTTACATGTTTGGTCACGAAACTAATTTTCTTTTGTGTAAGCCGGTTATTGAGAATCGAACTTGGCGTAACAGTGAAAAGTTTTTCATAGCCCTAAAGTATCCCAAAACATATTGCTTAGCGCTGCACTTTACATATTTTGTCACAATTAATTTTTACCAAACTGGTTATTGAAGAACAAAATTTGCATATTTTAACAGTTTAAAGTTTTTTTTGAACCTTAAAGTACCTCCAAAATACATTGCTTATGATCGCACTTTAGTATTTTATCAAGAAAATATATTTTTTTCACCAAACCGGTTATTGAGGAACGAACTTGGCGTATTTAAACATTTAAATTTTTCGGACCCTAAATTACCTCAAAAAACACTGCTTAGCATCTCACTTTACTTATTTTCTCATGAATTTATTTTTTACCACCAACCTACTTATTGAGGAAAAAACTTCAGGTATTTCAACATTTAAATCTTTGTGGACCGTAAATTACCCAAAACACATAGTCTAGCGCCTCACTTTACATATTTTGTCACGAAATTAATATATTTTTCGCAAATCCAGTTATCGAGAAACGAACTTTGCCTATTTGAACAGTTAAATTTTTTCTGAATCCTAAAGTTCCCTAAAACACAGTGTTTAGCGTCACACTTTACATATTTTGTCAGAAAACTAATTTTATTTTCCTCCAAAACATACTGAAATCGAAGATACATCAACTTCTGTTACATGTTTATATAAGCATTACTAGTACAACTAGTACAATAGAAGAGATACCATGGTAACAAAACTTTACCTGTGACCGGGGCTTCATAGTTGGTCATTTTTGGTCATTTCACATATGTCAAGAAAAATAGTTAATTTTGTATGGAAAAGAGAAATTGTGAGTTAGTTTAGTAAAATAACCTTCATTAATGATATTGGGAAGATAAATTAGTAGAGTTATGAAAGAAATATTATTAAATAATGAAGGGTATGATAGAAAATACATTAATTTTTTATTGAAATTCTAAAAAGTTATATATTATGGAATAAACTTTTTTGGCTAAAAAATCATATAATATGGGATGGAGGGAGTAAAGAGTAATGAATGTGACCCATGGAGGGAAAATACACTTTAGTCACATTTATAAAATCATGTGACTGCATGAGTCACTTTATGAAAGAAATTAGAAGTAGTAAGTTTCAAACAACTTAATTAACAGACCCTCTTGTAGCAAGAACTGATAAGTGAATAAAGCAATCATTTTAAAGCATATTGAAAAATGTTTATGGAAATCACAATTTCCTTCAACAGATTGGATGGTTAGGGCTTTTGTAATTTTCAATAATTTTTTTGGCAAGATAGAGGCGAAAACATGAAGGAGAAGCAGTAATGAGAATGAGTTAGTCTAGACTAGATAGATGGTGATGGTGGTGCTAGTGAGAAAAAGAAAGGGAAATGAAAAAAAGTGATTTTACAAAAGAAAAAGAACCGGAGCGGAGCAGAGCGGAGCAAAAGAAGAGAGAGAGAGAGAGAAAGTGAAAAGACACGAAAAAAATTAAAATAATGTGAGGATTTTTTTTATATACAAAGTGGTTAGGAATTAGTGTGTTAGTACTTAGTAGTTAGAGGAGAGGGGAACGGAATTCGAATCTCGTACGTTTACATTTTCACCAATAATGTCCATTTCACTCAACAATATGAGCTATCCTTTTGGGACATAATGTGAGGATTTTGATAACAATTGAGTTTTATATGATACGACATTTAATAGTCAATCACTCAATAATAACTTCCTTTTGTATATTTAAATATTTTAAAATAAATTCAAATATTATTTTATTTTTGCTTACAGAATATTATATCCATCAAAGCTCAGTGGTATGATAGAAATCTCCTTAAAACAAATTGTAAATTGAGTAAAATAATTTAAAATATTTTGAAGCTCCAACTTTGTCCCACCACCATTGTGCTACAGTAAATATAAGTGATAAGAGCATTCAAAATGGAGATCTCCATATTCAGGTATCAAAGAAAATGTACAAAAACTATCAATAACCATCGGACATTTGTTGAATTCTAACTGCAGTTTTATGATTTATTTATTTTTAATAAAAGATTTTGTTTCTAGACCGATACAATCAATACATATAACCTAAGTATTGCACTTTACATAAGAAAGGAAAAAAGTGAGTTTACAAAAGAAAAAGGACAGGAGTATTAGATATATAGTTAGTTAATAGATGGGGGGATAGTTAGTTAGTAATTAACGAGATAGTTGATAGTTATAAGTGAGTTTGTTATTAGTTGATATATGCCTATAGTCCCCTGCAAACTCATTTATAACTACCAACTATCTCCCTAACTACTAACTAACTATTTCACTAACTACTAACTAACTATATATCTAATAAGGAGCAGATCAAAAGAAGAGAGAGAAAGTGAACGGACATGAAAAAAGAAATAAAACCACTTGTAAATTGAGTAAAACAAATTAAAGTATTTTTTCACCAAATAATTTAAAATATTATGAAGCTGCAACTTGTCCTATCAGTGTTGTGATATAATTAATATAAGTGATCAGCCTTCTTAAGTATATAGATCTTATCTAATTTTTCATTTATCTTATTTAAATGACTATTGGATTTGCTTTGCATTCCGATTTCAATATAAATGATTACATATGATTTAATACTCCCTCCGTCCCAAATTTTTTGATCAATTTGTCTCAAATTGATTGTTGTTTTAGAATTTCAATGTAACTTTTAATGTTCCTTTTCATTTGTACCCCTATTAATGATGACAACTTTTTTCATTTAATAAAAAATTCACATTTTTCTATGTAGAGAGATAAAAGATTAATTGGTAAATTAGATAACATTTTTTAAAAAATATAGACTCCTAATAATTTTCCTTAAAGGGTGTGCCAAAACCTTAAACGGTAAACAATTTGGGACGGAGGGAGTATTTCGTTTCAATTATATAACATCAGATAAACGTTCGATTCTAGGAGGAAACCTAGGCCGCACTTTTCTTATCTTTCGTTTCAGCATGTGTTCAACGATGATTGAAGGTCTCTTTCATATTGCAATATTAATTCCAAGGATTCCTATAAATATAGACCCACGTTAAGTTCTTCTTCCCCCACCTCACCTTGCAATCCTAAACGAAAATACTAGGTTTAGTCATTTCACCAGGAGAATTATGTCAGCTTCAGCAACACAATCACTAGTTGCTCCTCCAACCCTTAATGCCAACTCCAACATTTCTCGACGTTCAGCAAATTATCATCCCAGCATTTGGGGGAATCATTTTATTCAATATGTTTCCGATGATATGGTAATATATTCCTTAATATAAGTAACAAAACTATTTTTATATTCCATCGATTTCTTTTTACTTTAAAGAACCTATTTCTATATCGAGAGTACTTGGATGAGACAGTAGAGGTATCTTCCAGCTTAATCAAGGTTATTGGTTTGAATCTAGCCTTGGACATGCAGCAATGTTATATCTCTCGAGGGGGAGCTTTTTGCCGCCCATTATGGTCCAGTTTTGGGCATGCACCATTGTTAAATTTCTCGAGGGAAAGTTTTGCCACCAATATGAAAAAGATTGGCTCAACTACATTTTTAGTCTTTTATATCTTTGACCAAAAGTTCCAATTTTTATATTTTTTCCACTTTAATTTTCTTCTTTATCTTTCAAATCGTTGTCAAAGTGGTCCTTTTCTACGATTTTCATCCATTGTGCTGATGTGGCGTCTTAGGTGACACAACTAACTACAATATACATAAATCTTTAAAAATGCCTACTTTAATATAGATTTGAAAGGTAAATGACCAAAGTGAGTAAAAAAGATAAAAAAACCAAACTGAAACTTTGGTTAAAGATAAAATTCTAAAGATGCAGTTTAGCCAAAACGTTGGGTGCAAAACAACCTTAAAAGAGATGTAGAAATAAACAAAGGGATTATGAATTTACTTCGAATGATAAATATTGTTGTGTCAGTCTGTTTTATGCAAATTTGCGTACGAATATGTTATATATATAACAAGAAAGGAGTTTTAATATGCAGGAAGAAGTGGATGAAGTAATGAAGAATATTATTATGCTAAAAGAGAAGGTGCGAAAGAAGATAGTCCATGTGAATGAAAAGTCAACAAATCCTTTGATGGAAGCTAACTTGATTGATTCGATCCAACGTTTGGGATTATGCCACCATTTTGAACAAGAGATTGGAGAAGTGTTGCAACGTCTTCACAATAAGCACGTTGAAAATGGGATAATAACTCTTGATGTCCTTCATTCTGTTGCCTTTCTATTCAGGTTACTAAGGCAACAAGGATACCACATTTTGCCTGGTAGGCCCCAACCTTTCTATTTCGGTGAAATTTTAACCACAACATGCTAGCTAGTAAAGACATAGTCCATTTGTTTTTGATACCTCGGTGAAGTGACATTTTGTCACATCCTAATGTGTGGGACAGTATTGAAGTTTAAAAGATACTTATAAACATAGTAAATATTATTGGGGGAAAAACTCAGCTTACGTATATAGATTATAGATAAAATATGAAAAATGAGTAATGTTAAACATCACGAGACAAATATATCGTGATGCATCCCGAAGCAAGCTTAGGCTTTAAGAAGTTGCCACTTAACAAAATATCTATAAAGAAATAACAAATTGACTTTGTAGAGTTGAGTTTATCAAAATTTTAACGTATATTTTGATGTGGTTCTTAGATTCTTTTAAGAAGTTCAAGAATGAGCAAGGAAACTTCAGTGAGGCAATTATTGCTGATGTTGAGGGAATGTTAAGCTTGTACGAAGCAACACATCTCAGAATTCACGGAGAGGATATATTAGATGAAGCACTTGCTTTCACTTCATCACACCTTAAAATCACGACGAATCAATTAAGTCCCTCTCTTGTTGCAAAAGTTAATCATAGCCTAAAGAGGCCACTCTTCCATAACATGCCTAGGCTGGTGGCAAGGCATTACATTTCCACTTATGAGGAAGATCCATCGCATGACGCAAATTTGCTCCTACTTGCCAAATTAGATTTCAATGTGCTACAAAAACAACATCAAAAGGAAGCTGGCAATATTTCAAAGTAAGTTTTTTTACAAACCATTATTTTTATTTTACATGCCAAATTAGACTCTTGATTGTTGAACTTGGTTTAAATGAATTAGATGGTGGAAAGATTTGGATTTTGCAACAAAACTGCCTTTTGCAAGAAATAGGATAATTGAAGCTTACTTTTGGGTATTGGGAGTGTATTTTGAGCCCCAATACTCTCTTGGTAGAAGGCTAGTGACCAAGGTGATATCATTGGCATCAACAATTGATGATATGTATGATGTTTATGGAACATTGGAAGAGCTACAACTTTTCACTGAAGCAATTGAAAGGTTTGAGGCTTAACTACAGAATTTTCACTTTTCACAATTGCATAATGTGTCAAATATGTTATTGGTCCTATATATTTGGGTTTTTTTTTGTTTTATTCTCTCAAAAAAAATTCACTAACTTTTGGTCCCAATAAAATATGAGTTTTTTGCTTTTAGTCCCTCATGACTTTTAATAGTGTTTATAAAAGTAAAAAAAAAGTGCTATTAAAAGTTATCAAACGTTATTAAAAGTCATGAGGAACCGCAAAAAAGCCAAAATTTATAGGGACTAATAAGTGGTGAAACTTTTTGAAGGGATTAAAAGCAAAAAATCTATATTTTATTTATAAGGACTAGAAACATATTTAACCTTTGAATTATAAATTTTAAGGGATACTATTTGCTAACCATTTGATGACCTTTGAGATAATTATTGAAATTATTAGGTGGAACATCAATTGCATGGAATTTCTACCGGAATACATGAAATTTTGCTATAAAGCCGTCTTGGATGTTTATGAAGAAATTGAGCAAGAGACGAGCAAGGAAAGAAGACCATATTGTGTAACCTATGTCAAAAATGAAGTAAAACTCTAATTCTACCTATTTCTTTGTGTTTTCTTCATTAGCACAGGATCTAACTAACCATGTACTAGCTAGTGTAAGTCATGAGTTCTCTAGCAAAAATAGCTTATAAGCTGACAGAACATACTCCCTCTCGTCTTATTTTATAAGAAAAAATTACAATTCTAGATTTATTGAATAACTAATGTATCTGGTTTATATTATAAACCGAATACATCAGTTATTCAATGAATCTAAAACTGCAACTCTTTTCCTTATTAAGGAGTGCATTGCTTGCAACTGGTCCTTACATATAGTTCACACGCTCACGGAACGTAACTCAGCTGCTGATTTCATGGCAAAAATGGGAGCAAACTCGATGGAGAAATGGGGAGTTCTAGATCATCCTCCTAACGGCATGGTAGACATCCTCGATTGAGATGCCGCTAGACTTTTAATTACCCGCATTTAGTTTTTTTTTTCTTTCATTTTTTCCCTTTGTGTACCAAAAAAATAAGACTGAGAGAGTATAAAACAAATTTCCGCCTAAAAAAGCTAATAAACTAGTAGATATTGAATATTTGAAAGGATTTGTTGAAACTAGTTATTTTGATAACTAACAAAGATCTCATTTAGCAAATAAAATATACAGCTCATCAAATACCTTTCCATGCCCGTATTTGTGTGAATTTACTTGTTGTAGTAATTATTTATCCTAGTGAATTTACTTGTTAATTAATATCTAAATCATTTATCCTAGTGAATTTACTTGTTGTACTAATTACCAGATGATAAGATTGGTCCAGGCCTACTTTGCCGAGGCAAGATGGCTAAATAACAATTATATACCAACAGTGGAAGAGTACATGAGTGTCGCACTAATAAGTTCTGGTTATTATCTAATCGCATCAATATCCTTCATTGGCTTGGGATCTATTGCTACAGAAGACACATTCCAATGGTTAGCCCATAATCCTAAAATTGTTAAGGCCTCATCAATTATTTGTAGACTCATGGATGATATTGTTTCCAATGAGGTAATTAATAATTAATTGATTTCCAAATTTTAAATGTTTTATTCTATCTACGTATTGTTTAATAGTTTCATTCCCTCTATATTGATTAGTTTGAGCAGGAGAGAGGCCATTGTGCATCTTCTCTAGAGTGCTACATGAATCAACATGGTGTTTCAAGAGAAGATGCCATTAATGAACTTTCAAGACAAGTGACAAATGCTTGGAAGGATATCAATGAGGAACTTCTTAATGCTATTGAAGTGCCAAAGCCTGTCCTTATACGAGTTCTCAATTTGTCACGTGTGATTGATGTGCTTTACAAAGATGGAGATTGTTACACTCACTCTGAAGGATCAACAAAGAATGACATTATAGCTATACTGGTGAATCCATGGCCAGTATAAGAAAAGGGCTTCGTTCTTCATCGCTTATACACAACTATTGCAATAAAAGGAGTGCTAATGGGGTGTTGTTAAAATAAATAAATAAGAATGAATACATTGTTAAGTGTGAAGTCTATGAAGGTAGTTCATATATTAGAGATAAAATTACTTTGTTAGTTTTGTGGTTAGTCAGTTAGTTTGATTATGAACTACATCATATGTGATTTATCTTTATATATAATAAGTTTTCACCATTCAATGAAATTATTTGGCTTAAATATTTTTATTGTTATTCAAAATAATAAGGCTTAATTGCAGTTTGGTTCCCCTATTTTAACAAATCCAAAATTTTATTCCCCCAATTTTTTCTGTAATTTTATTCCTCTGTTAAATCGACATCTAATTTTTAACAGATATACTGACTTAGCTTAGTGGTAAATGTGTTAATTTTGGCTATTTAGAACTTTTGGAATATCCATGTAAATAAGTCTACAACCACGTCAACATAACATGTGCATGCCATGTCAACACCTAATGATTACGTCAGCACGATACGCGTATGTCACATCACTCCTTTGCTGTCACATTAGCATTTTCGGGAAAAAAATGTAAGGACAAGAATTGTGAATTCGATAATGTTAGGGGACTAAAATTGCAAAAAAAAAAATTAAAAAAAATTGGAGACTATAGTTGTGAATCTCTGAATAGAGAGATCAAAACTAAAGTTATGCAAATAATGAAATAATGTGATCTTATTATGGAAGTGTTGTCGCTTAGAAAATATCTAAAGAGACCTACATAATAATGATATATGAGATTGTTTGACTAAGACATGTCTTGGTCAATATTCGTTTAGGGCCAAAAGTTTGGTGGTTGGGATAGGACAGAGACAAGATATGATATGAAGCAGGATAAAGATGAGATATAATGAGACATGATAACTCTATCATATGTTGTGTTTGATGCACAACACTTAACAAGAAATAAGATAATGTGTATTTTCTCTTTTTAGGTACAAAGTTAACATTTGTTATTCTATTATATATTTTAGATAAACTATTAAATAATTATATTATAGGCTCAATAGCACTTTTGGTCTTTTACCTTTGACTAAAATTTCATTTTGGTCATTTACCTTTTTATTTTCTTGTTTTGTTTACTCTTCTTTCATTTATGTGACTTTTTGGTCCCTATTTGTGTTTTCCGTCCATTGAAGTTAACAGACGTCTTACTGACAGTTAACGCCTGACGTAGCGTCTTAAATGTCATGTTTGATGTGTAATTCATTAAATGACATGACATTTCTTTATTTTTTTAAATCAAAATCATAAAATACAAAAATAGAAAATCTAAATAAAACTAAAAACCATAGCTCCTTCCGTTTCTGATTTCAGTTTCGTGTTTGATTTTACATCAATTTCACTGAAATCTCTTGGTTTCATTCACTTACTGCTATAATTTCGAGCATTTTGCAATTGGTTGGTGCAATTTGGTTGAGATTTGAGATTTGTGCTACTTTTTTGTGCAAATTGATGGTGAATTCGTGATCCTTGTGAACAACACCAAATCAAATGACATTGGTCTAACTCGTGCAAATTGATGGTGGATTTGTGATCCTTGTGCTGCTTTTTTGTGCTACTTGAAGTTTTTGAATCTTCACCTTCAACCTTGGTTTTCCAGAATCACTTTTTCTTAAAAGTACCTCTTTGTCCTAAAACTTGCATAATCAGATTCCTTATGAAATTTTGAGTGAAATGGACACCAATGTTATGTAATTTGGTCGAGTATAACACGAATAATCATGTTACAATAAACCATTGTATTGTTGGTGTTCTTACTATTGTCCTTCAATTTCTGTATCTTGATCCGATAAACACTTCAATTTGTGTTTGTGAATTCATTATAGCTCACTTTTCAGTGATTCAAAAGGCAGGTGGTTACTTGGCTCAAAATCTAGTACTATTTGAGACATTGAAAAAAAATTCTGAAAAAATGAAAAAATACTGCAAAAAAAGAACAAAAAATTGTATAATAGTCAAAAGAAAAAGACAAAAACCTAATCGTGGGATCATAAAAAAATTTCAAAAACTCAAGTAAAATTTATACAGTTAGTAAACATTTTTTGGATCATTGAGAAATTTTCTCAATTTTTTGGGGACATTTGGACCATATACAGTTTAAACTTGTCTTTAAGTATATTTGGTTTAGCTTTATGAAATTTTTGCCTTCAAAATTCCTAATCGTGGTTTCTTTCATTTTTTTTGTTATTCTTTGATGATTAACAAGGATCAAATTGAATCTAAAAGAAAAGATAGGAGTATTTTCATCAGCTATATAACTTTTAATTAAACAAAGAAAATGTGTGTATATTTTGATTCAGATACATCTAATATACAAACTTACAATTACAAAGAAGGAAAGTTGCTCCCAAATTTACATGCATGTTTGTTTTCTCTCAAAACCCAACTTATACATGCATCATACTTTAGTGTTCCCAAGCATCATTTATTGCTGCTCAAGAATATTATTGATAAATAAACTATTTTACTACCCTCAAAATGACTAGAAAAGGATTGTTAGTATTTGATCTTAACACCTAGCTAATGATGACTCAACTAGAGAAACAGAAGCCAGAGATGACGCCCAAACTTGCGCGCTTCTCGTCCTCTAGAGTCTCATTAATAAAAAAATATTAAACAACATTAAAAAATTAAATTAATTATTAATACTATTACCTGTCCAATACGAAGTCTCGATACCACGTGGGTAGGAAGCCGATGCAACAAAGCTTGGTCCCTAGGATTGTAATCTAGCCCCTAGTGCACCTGCTCAGCAGCATCTTGCTCAAGAGCCTCATCATACTGCTGTAGAGCGTCTGCAACCTCCACAAAGGGGGTCCTGATCAACAACAGCATCGTGATCAACATCAGCCCCACCAACGTCCCGATCATGGACACACCTATTACGCTCAAAAGCGTGACCGACTATCCTGGTCGTGGTAATCCTCCTTGTGCAGGTACTAGGAGCAGGAGTGTGATCTGCATCTTTGTCTGCTGGCTGTGACGACTCGCCTCGCTCAAACCGTTATGAATCACTTCCGCTCGCCACTACAAAAAGTATAAAAAATAAAATTAAAAACGAATTTTAAAAAAAAAAAAAATCGTCAACACCTCTTTTGAGGATGATTCCGGAAAACCTTTTTCTTGGACTTTCCGGAAACATCTCACAAGACGTATTTCCGGAAGTCAAAAATGACAATTCATATTTTTCTTTAATTTAATTTTAATTAAAAATAGTTATAAATTAATGACATTATCCTTTGTAGCATGCCAAGTCAGCAGTCAAACAATAGTCAATTAGCCACATAATCAATGGGTTGATGGTGTTAACAAAAAAACATTAAAAGGGGCAACAGTGTTACGTTTTTAAAAGTTAAGAGACCTATGCGTTACAAAAAAAGTTAAGGGACCTGGGAAAATATTCGGCTTAAAATAAAATTAGAATTAATGTAAGCTATAACCTATATTTATAAACTATCTAATAGAATTTATTAAAGTAGGCTTAAAACACGTCCAATAACTTGTTTTCGTAAGCTCTTCTAAATAGTGTCACAAGTGGTTATGTCGTAGATATTTACAAATAACCTAATCCAAACATGAAATGTGAGGAGGATATGATATTTAGAGGATATCTATCACGTTGGGATAGTTTCCTATTCTATTGGGCTGATATATTGTTAGGAAAAATTACAAACACACTGACGAACACGAACAAAAGGGGCTGAGTCACGGACTAGGTCGCTCTCTTTAAGACGTTTCGTGGCTCTTCCCAAGGTGTGCAAGCAGTCTCTCCTAGCCCCATCGTCCCTAGGATAAAACAGTATTCTCAGAAAATAAATACGATCTTCCCTGCACCTAGGAAAACCACCAAACTCACACCCCATTCTCTTTATTTTACTGCTCGGTATACAATCAAAAATACAAGTGGAGTCTTAAGCACACATTTTGAAAGTTCCTTTTTTCTTCTCTCTCATCAAAAAAACCCGTAGGCTCTTTTTATACTTGAAAATAAAGTAAAACTAATAAACCAAATCAATTGGTTTCAATGGTGTTAATACCATTGTCTCAAAACTGATGTTTAAAGTAATAGTAGAATTTATCTTTCCTCAAGTAAAACATGTGGCACTTTTACAAGAAATTAACTTTTGTCTTTTGTCCTTTGTCCGAACGCAGTTTGGAAACCAAATATGCTATTGGTAGCAAGAAATAAAATGTTTATTTTATAATATAGGAAAATCACTCAATGGATTGGCTCGCATAGTAACTCCTCTTATAGAGTTTAGACATTTAGAATATTATATTACATATATTTTTCATCATTCCAAACTTACATCATTACGAATCATGAACTTTTCATGCTCTCTTGAGAAAGTACTAATGAATTTGAAATCCACGAAAAGCTCACACAACACAATCACAACTAATGTATCGTTATAATTCTACATTATATTCAATTTACAAATAAATATATTGTCACCTATTGGTGCATCATTTTTACCAAATTTTTTTCCATAGTCCAACAATATTATTTTTCTTTTTTGATTTTTCCCTTTTCTATTACGAAAGGTTAAAAATAATGAAAGGTTGGTAAAATTAGAATAAAATCTTAATTATGATTGACAAGGTTTTTATGTGACCTCCTTACTGTGTTAAAGGGGCAAACATAATAAATTCTATTATGAAGAGAAAATTAATAATGATTCTAATTTTAGGTAGGTTTTTTTAAAATTCCTTTTTTTAATTGATGTACAGAGAGCGTGGAGTTTATAAATTATAGGCAAAAATTATAAAGTGATAAAAATCTGATTCTGTTTGTGATATACAGATGGGGGAAATATGATTGTAATTCTCAAGTTTGTTTATGTTATGATTTTATTTCTTTCCCTATTTCTTATGGCAACTAACATTGAAGGTAAGCTACCTTTTCATCCTTTTCAATTTTGTTTATTTACTTTGTATATATGACTCTTTTTACACATTTTAGTAACATTCTCTTTTTTCACTACAACAGCTTTTCGATGTACTGAAGATTCTGATTGTGCATATCTTGAATGCCCTCCTGGTTTTAAATCGAGCTGCATAGGGGGCGTTTGTGTACCTGAACGAATATTGCCGCTCTAGTAAAATTGGGAAGTTCTTGCCCTTGCAAACGATCTTTGTGACATCCCTTATGTTAGGCATCCAAAATAATTGAACTTTTTCTAAATTTTTTTCTTTTGCTTATTTTATGGGACTTGTATCAATGATTTTGTACTCTAATTGAGATGATTTTATGGGACTATGGAGTCATTGATAAGCTTCTCCCTAAAAGATATATCAAGCAGGAACCTTACTTATCATTATCCGTATTGTTTCTCTGTTTAAGGATCATTCTCTTTGTACTTCCCGAGATTATGTCGCATTTCCAAGCATTTTGGCATTCGTATGTGAGTGTTGAGCCTAAACAGAATCTTTATTCTTGAGTGCTCCATCACTTTTCAAGATTCTTCAGAACTTGACTTAATTCTTGATTGCTTTTACATTGCATATACATACAAATACAAGATTGAGGACTTTCTTTTTCTTGATAGCTAGAGCCTTAAAAGGCCTACCCTTAAATATTGACCTTTGAGCATCCCATTTGAGCCTAAATCCTTTTTTCACTAGTGCAAAATCTTCTTTAAAAAGCACTATTAGGAATCGGTTGTGTGAATAACCGATTCCAAAACTTGGCGCGGTGGCAATTTTGGAATTAAAAGGATGTTTTGGAAACTTTTTAGACATTTGAATCGGTTGTTTAAACAATCGATTCATAATGTGTGTATTTGGACATTAAGAATCGGTTTTGTAAACGACCGATTATTAAAGTCCCTTTTTTCACCTCAACCCTAACTTTTCAGTTCCCTCTCACTCACCGTATTCACTCAACCGGTCAACCCTCTCTCCATCACCGTCGTCGTTGCCGTCTCCGTCACCGTCGCCGTTTCCTTTCCTTCACCATCGTCGCCGTCGTCTCATTCAAAAAAAATTCACGATGATTAGGTTGCATTTTTTGTTTGGATTCTCCTCCATCTGCTTTGTAAAACAGGTTAGGGTTTCGATTTTTTGAATCATCGATTCTTTATTCTAAATATATAGACAACTCTCTCAAATTTAGCTGTGTGGTTATGATAATTAGATTTCTAAAATCCTAATCGTATTTTTGGAAATCGTGATCAGGTTTGAGTCATTTTTATTGCTATTCTTCGATTGAATTGCATTCAAAATTGAAAACCAGGTGAGTTAGTGTGTATCGTTTTGTTTTTGCTGGTTTTTAATTCTTCGATTCCATATTTTGGCGCTGATGTGAGATGTTGATGCTTGTTATTGTTTGGTGTTGGTGTTGTTGTTGAGGATGTTGTCTAAGATCTTCCTTACTCTCTCAATCATTGCATTCAGTTGTTTCAGATGGCTGGAATATGCAGAATAACTATTGAAAAAGTTTTTTGATACGTTTTCTTGTCAAGTTGGTTTCCCCATTGACTTTATCAATTTATCTTACTTGAAATACATTGTTAAAAGTTATCTTACTCATGATTCAGTTTGTTTAATTTTTGGGTTTTTCCAGCATGAAGTTTTCCTAATTCATCCTTTAATCAGACTATTTCATTCAAGTTGTTCCTGATAATCAGGTGGTTATTGGTGCTTCTTAGACCCTATATAGAATAAATCTTAAGTGTATATATCATATTCAGTCTTTTAGCTTATTAGACTCTATATAGAATCAATCGGAACAATATTGATTGTGGCTTTCATATTCCCTCTCACTTGCAACCTTAGATTCTGTTCCTGGTTCTAATCCGCATTTGATTCTTATACTTTCAGTCGAGATAAGATAAATAAACGCTTCACTACTTTAGAGGTATGTTCCTGGCTCTAAACGCATTTGATTCTTATTGCGGTGGCTTCTTCAAAGTTTAGAGGTATGTTCAACGTGATAGAAATTCTTTGAATCTTTTTTTATGTATGGCCGGTGATAAAATGCTTTGAACCTTTTGATAAAATGTTATATCAAAAATATTCTTAAGTTGGAAATTTTGTTGAAACAACATGTCAGACTACTTTGTTAAGCAATCGACAATTTCCAAGCAAGAGACCATATTATACTAGTCATATGTATATTTCTCATTCATAATAGATGAATATTTTTGATATTGCTATATTCTGGATTTACATCAAAAAAATTTATGATATGTTTGAATAAGATATTCTATTCCATTGATAATGATTTATGTTTTTTCAAAAACATTTATATCCTTTTGATATGCTCTTTTCCTGTTCTGCCAGCTTGAAGCAGAAGAATCAGCAAATAAGAAGCTGATTTCATCTTGCCCTCAAAAACATCATCGAAAAGCTGATTCCATCGAAAAGCTGATTCCATTGATAATGATTTATGTTTTTTCAAAAACATTCATGACTTTCATTTGTATTAGTTTGTCTTGTCCCTTGGTTGAGTTCTGTTTGTTTATATGTGTTTGTTCCCTTGGTTTCCCTTTCACATTTTCCTTTGTTCTCTGGTTCTGCTTTTTTACATCACATTCTGGTTATATGTGGTCAGTCACAGCAGATGTCGAGAGCTTGGCATAGGATCCACACAATGAGCACTCTTTTGTGGTGTGTTATGGTTATTTCTAATGCCTATATACTAACCTTAGTTTTTTCCTTCGTTCCTCTGATAAAACATACTAGCATTCTTTTAGCTACTAACTCCATGTTACATTTGGTTTTGTCAATTTTTGCTGTTTTCTTGTATAATGATACAACTGATTTGAATTCTTTTCCTTTGACTGCTTTTGTCACAGGTAAAGCTTTGGGATTTGTCTAACAACCAACCATCATGTGTAGCATCTAAAACTCCGAGACTAGTGAGTTTATGTTTCTCACTAATGGAGTTATGTATGTTTCTAAAAATTTTCCTTAAGAAACTTGTATAACTTTCAAGTTTAATTAATTGTTGGAATTTTGTGCTTGTAGCACTTTTAAGTTCAATAGAAGTAAATTTATGAATTATTGAATTATTATGAGTTGCTGCTTTATGGAAATCAGTTTGCATTGCAATTTGGTTAATAGGTATGAATTAAATTTTTTTTTTTTATAAAAAAGGGATATTACAAATCGGTTGTTTAAATAACCGATTTAAAATGTTACATTTTGAATCAGTTATTTACCCGATTCAAAAAGGTCCCCACTTTTAGAATCGACAGCACATGAATCGGCCAATAACCGATTCCAAATATGCCAAACAACCGATTCGAAAAGCCTTTTTGCATTAGTGTTTTCTGGTTACTAGCCTCATTACAAGCCATTAACTGAAAAACCAAGTGTCCCACTTGTTTGGAATTGAGGAATGTATTGTCATTATGGATCCTTGGCTATAAATTAAGTTTGGGGTTGTTTGAGGACAAACAATTTTTCTAAGTTTAGGGTGGGTATACAAAAAGTAGGTTTGTAAAGAAAAGAAGAGAAGTCAAGTCAAAGTCAAGTACATCAAATTCAAAAAAAAGGAAAAGAAAAAAACAAAAAGGAAAAATAAAAAAAAGTACAAAAAAAAGAAGAAAAAGAAGAAAAGAACAAGGACAATATTTCCTTATTCTTTTCAGGAGGTTTCGTAAGTGATGATCAAATTTAGAGTGAACAAGGTCAATTTTTCCTTGTGGGCAATTCTTTTGAAGAGGTTTGGTGAGTAATGATAGGATATAGAGTGAAGAATACATTTCTCAATTCCAATCAAGAAAGCCTAGATTCCAAAATTTATCCACCGTAACCTAAGCCCCATTACAACCTTCAAAAAGTCCTCATGATATGTGTGGTATTTGTGTGTGATTGTTTTTCTTAGAATTTTGTCAAGCCTATGGTAGATCATTGCAAGTGATGTGAATTGAGTGGAAATATATACCCTGAAACACTTGAGTGAGAGAGAGAGGGAGAGAGAGAGAGAGAGGGAGAGAGCGAGGGAGAGGGAGAGAGAGAGAGAGGGAGAGGGAGAGGAGGGAGAGGGAGAGGGAGAGAGAGAGAGAGGGAGAGGGAGAGGAGGGAGAGGGAGAGAGAGAGGGAGGGGGAGAGGGAGAGAGAGAGAGGATTTGTATGTTGCATCTAGTGGATCAAAAATTTGGGTTACTTTGACTTACATTCACTTGTTAGCATGAACTCAAAGATTGAATGAATTGATCATGGATTGATTGTTGCAAATTTGGTAGATTGTTCAAAGTGTTGTGAAAGTTGAATAAAGTTCTAAGAAAAAATTTTGTGGTGTGCAACTCTTCTTTTGACTAAATTGGATTAATTGCTTGAGGACAATCAAAACTTTAAGTTTGGGGTTGTGATAAGTCTGCATTGCATACAGTTTTGATGGTCTAAAACTAAGTGGTTTTATATTGAATTTATGAAACTACATTGATTTGGGACCACAAATTGCCACATTTGTCATAACCATGATTTTCAGGTGCAAATTGATGTTTTGGATCTTGTTGAAGCTTGAAATAACGAGTTGAGTTGCTAAGAGTTCCACCGTGTGCCCAAGGATGTGTCTGCCGAGCATTTGGAGCGCCTACTACTCCAAAGATCTGCTACAGAGTGCCCAAGCGCTTCCGCATGCGTTTGGGGTGCTTCTGCATCTGTTGATTTTGTCTGCCATGCGCCCAAGCGCTTCTAGATACGTTTGGGGCGCTTTCGTATCTGTTGTCATGCGCCCAAGCTCTTCTGCATGCGTCTGGAGCGCTTTTACATCTGATGCTACTGTTTGTCATGCACCCAAGTGTTTCTGTCGTGCGCTTGGGGCGCTTTCTTATATGGTGTTTCGATCTGTCATGCGCCCAAGTGCTTCTGTCGTGCACTTGGGCGCTTTTCCTCTGCGAATTGGTTTAAGTTGCAATTTTCATCCAACTTAGGGGATCTTTTTGCCACTTTCTTGACCTAACTTAATTAGAGAGCAAGGGAGGCGACCAAGGGGCTCACACCCTTCATCTCCATTGAGGATTCAAGACTTGGGAACAAGATTTTTGAGCTTCAATGTGGTCATTCTCTCCATTGATCGAGTTTGATTTTCTACTTCCCTTCTTCTTTATCTATGTCTAGCTAAACCCTTTAGGGTTAGGGATGAATGAACACTGATGAATCACTATTGTATCTGGTTTTGATTGTTTTAAACGTGATATTCCCTCTTGCTTTGTGTGTTTAATCTATGTTCTTAATGCTTTTCATGATTTGACCCATGAAATGATTTATGGTTCATCTATGGAATGGAAGTTTTATATTTGAATGCTTTAGATTGAATGCCTTCAATTCTTAGTCTAGGAATATCCTTGGAGTTGTTGTATCTTGCAAATCCTTGATTTTAATGCTTGTTGACAGCTATATTCACCTAAAGAATTAGGGTTTTTAGTTTTTCACAAAGGGTTATTCACCTAAGGAATTAGGGATTAATTAATGTTTTGGGTTTGATAACAAAGTAAAAGAAAAGTTATTTTCCTTGTTGAATCAATTTGCAATAGTGTGAAGTCAGTGGAAGTTCATCCCTAACTTATTTTATCATATCGTAAACTTTGCGTTCTTTGGTTCTTACTCAAAAATACAAAAACATTTTATTTTCTTTACTTTAAAAGTTTTTGTTACTTTACCATATCACTCAAATTTATGTGTGTTCATTTAGTTGTTGTTAACGTTTATTGGTATTTGCATTCGATCATTGAGTTCGACACTCGGACTTACCGTTTTATTATTACTTGCGACGATTTGGAACACTTGCCAATATCGTCATCATGATTAATATTCTTTTTCCTAAATTAACGCTAGTTTGGTCATGCTAGAATTTAAATTCAAGAAACGCATAAAGTACAAAAAGGTTGAATGATTGGAAGACTAAATTAAAGTTTGGTCATTCATTAATTATAGTCCCAATTATCTTATTGGTCCACCAACTAGTTGTAGTGCGGTCTTTAATCAACTAATTAATTATGAACATGGAAAAAGTTGTCAATCCTAATCATGTGATAAAACAATAGGATAATATTAATTGAAATAAAAACTATGAATTCAAAGTATAAATTAAAACATAAAAATGTCTCTAATCAAGCAAGATCCGCCTAAGACCTTAGAAGATGATTTAGCTATCCATAGTGTTCAAGAACAATGAAATAAAATAAGGAGTCATAAATTACAAAAATTAAAATAACCCGAAATATAGAGAAAATTCCGATCTTCGGTATTTAGTCTCCTTTTTCTACTCCAAAGCCCTCTCACAGTGTAAAGAACGGCTAGCCAAAACTTCACTCTCTCCCTTGAATGTGTTACTGTTGCCGTTTTCAATTTCTGATGTTGTAGTGTACAGCTCCCCTGTGTACGACTCTCTCCCTTTTTATAATCATGATATGATGGCACCTAGGGTTCCACACCAACACATGCTTTCTATGCAAGTTAACTCCAATTCCTTTCTTTTTCTTAAAAGTCACGTGCTCACCACTTTTTGGTCACCAACGGATTCTCCCTTTTCTTCAATTTTTTTTTGGTTCAAAGTTGTTTGACTAATGATAACGGGCAAGGCCCAAACCAACACAACTCATCAGAGTTCACAAGCCCAAAACGGGTTACATAGGCCCAAAAACGGGTTACAATTAAAACAATTGCCAACATGGCCCAAAGGATCCACCACGGGACTTTCACTAAAACGGGAAAAAAACCTAGAACCAACACTGAGTCATCTTCTCCCATATACCCTAATTCGACAAACGAAGCACAGCACCTTGAAAGCTCATCAATGACAACACCAACCCACAGTAACTACTCTACACCTATCACTCTCACAGTAAAGGCAACGACGATTACTTCTTACCAACCTATTGGTTTGGCTCTTCACGATGCAGGTTCTGACAGTCCTTCATGATTGCAAGACGAAGAGGATCAGGTGGAGCTACCAACCAATTGCCATTGAGGGAATCATTCCCCTCTCTTGAAACCCAGGTAAAGGCACAATGACTAAAACTCTTTTTAAGCTCTTGAATATCATTGATTAGACCTTTGATTTCTTCTTCTACTTTGTTCCCTCTACACATTTCAACAAGATCCAACGAATCGGTCTCAAAGATAGTAGAGGAAATTCCAAGATTTGTTGCAAGATCCAAGGCTTCTCGGAGCCCTATTGCTTCAGCAATAAGAACCGTGGATGCAAAGATCTTCTTAGCTGTTGCAGAAATCATGGTACCATTATAGTCTCTTCTAATCACTCCTATTGCACCTCTTCCTGTTTCTTTTATAAAAGCAGCATCACTATTGAATTTAATCAAAGGTGTGCGAGGAGACCTCCACCCTTTGTTACTGGGGAAGTTCAATGAATTCGTTGGTGGTTCTGGGTAGGAATAGAATCATGAGCTTGAAGAAATTCAAGGCTTGAAATGTTTATCTGATAAACAGTTGCGAGGGGGTTTGGGACACTTCCATTAAATACCACCTCGTTTCTTGTCTTCCAAATTGCCCAGAGAGAGAATAATAGCTTGTTGATCAAATCCTTAGTAGTAGTTCCTTGCAGTTCAAACATATCAATTTTATCCAGGATCCATAGTTGAATAGTAGATAAGCCCTTCTTTCTAGGGTTAGGACCTAGTTAGAGGGCAAACCAGCATGGCTCTGTCCATGGACAAATAAGGAATAGATGCTCTAGAGTCTCATTTTCACAAAATATTTAAGTTTTGACCTGCACAACACCACCCACATGTGGATAGATGGTTAGTACAGGCTCGTCCGTTGGAGTTTGATTCGACGCCTTTGCAAGTCATCAATCACGAGCTCATCTCGGCATTTGTTGAGAGGTGACATTCAGAGACCAGCTCATTTCACCTTCCTTTCAAAGAGATGACTGTTATATTGGACGACGTGTCCAACTTGCTCCATTTGCCGCTGACCGACACATTTAGGCAGCTTAGCAATGGATTTACTGATGAAGATGTCGTTTATGTCGGGGTTCAGTTGCTGGATATACAGCAAGGTGATTGTTTGGGAGAGTGTTGTTTCAATCGAGGACCATACTTAGGGTTCAGCTTTTTGGAGGAGGCCTACAGAGGTAACCTGGAGCTGGGTTCTTTTGATCACGCTGCACGGTGCTATATGTTGCTCCTGTTGGGCTATACCATCTTTGCCGACTAGAGTCATACATATGTGCCCGTCAAGTGGATCCTATAGATTCAGTCATTTGAGGAGTGTGGTCAATGGGCGTGGGGTCCAACTGCTTTGTCCATTTCATACGAGCAGCTGAATGACGCTTGCTTTTGGAAGACAAAACAGTTGGAGGATACACTTCATTACTCCAGGTAAAAATTAATTACTTTTTTAACAAATAATTAATTACTTTTGAATATTTACCTTTTTGTTTATATAATAATATATTTATTTATTCATATTATTATTTCAGTGCTGGATTTTCGAGTACTTTCCTACCATCGGCGATCGCAGAGACTTTGGTTCTTCTACACGTCCACGTTGTTGTAGGTGGAAAAATAAAAAGAATGACGTTGTGAAGCTTGTTGATTTTTAGGGTCAGATGGATGCCTTAGGACCCAAAGACGTTGTATGGAGGCCTTGGGAAGACCACAGACAACACTTGCGATTTCATTCCATATTACTTTTAAGAGGTCATCTGTTATGGGATGATATCATGAATATGAGCTTCTCTCGAGAGCTTTATTTGATTGTGACATTGACCGTTGATGTATTTTTTTGTATTTTATTATGGTATTTGTACTCGTATTTTATCGGATTTGATATATTATAGTTCTCGTATTTGTACTCGTATTTTATCGAACCAAACCACTTTGGGTATGAACGGGGTTGTTCGGGTTAGATCTGAACTTGAATGGGTTAGATAAAATGTGTTAGTTTGGTTTGGATCCCCGGGTTGAACTGGTCGGCCCAAATTTGTGAGCACCCTTAAGGTCTCCCAACATTTCTTGATGCAATATGTGATTCTTCATCATCCATATGGTAAGTGTGATATCCTAGCTGCTTGTTCTAATTTATCTTTTAATGCATCATTCACTCACATCAGAATCCACTTTCGCTCTCCTAGAAAGCCGAATCACAACTTGAGTACCACTTGTTGGGAAGTCCAAGAGAGAACTGAAAGTAAGAACAAACTAATGATCAAGACCATCGAAATATTTGGGCACTACATCTTCATCCAAAATTCTAAAGCAGCAAACGTATTGATCACCTCTCTTACAACACTCAAAGTTGAATTTCCACGGAAAAATGAAATTATTGGGTTTTTTCTTTCTAAACCTCTTAAGTTGGAAAGTGTGAATCTGGATATGAGAAGCTAAGAATAAATTTGAAGAGTTTATTCAATCTCAAACAGAGCCTATTTTTTAAAATTTGAACAGGACCTTCAAATTGTTTAGGAAGACCCTACTTTCCTCTTTGTGAGTTTGTATATTACATGTGTCTGAATGAAAATATAGTAATTACATACATTTTCTATGTTCAGTTAAAGATTGCTGGTATGTTTGGTATCTCGGTAGAAAGGTCAAGGCTGGCCAAAAGTTACAAGAAATTAACTTTTGTCCAAATGCAGTTTGGAAACTTTTTCAATAGGCCAAATATGCTATTGGTAGCATGAAAGTTACATTTCATTCACGTGATTCCTTCCTTCCACTTGCTTTCAAACTAGTGTGTTATGTTGTAGAAGACAACTCAAACGACATGTGTTGATTTTTGGCTTTGTACCTAAAGAAGAAATGAGGTTGACATAATTATATAAGACGTTTGAATTATCTTGGTGTCTTTTTTTTTTGTTGAGGGATTTAAAATAAATCAGTTATTTTTGTTTTTGTTACATTTCCATTTTTGTTGTTACATTATGCCGACATTGAAACACTATTAGCTCAGTGGCATAATCTACCCTAGATAAGTCATTCGTTGAAAACGTTGGGACACACCATAAATAACCAATAATGGTCCTAACCCAAAAAAACTATGCCTCTTCAATTTGCTGCTTCTCCATGCTTTTCCTCTAATGTTTTGGTTGGTTTCCCCTTGTGCATAATGTCAAATTCAGTTCGAGGTAAGTTTCTTGTCCCAACCACTGGCGGATTTACATGTTACTCAGGGTGTGCACTCACATTTAAAATTTTGCATCAATATCCCTATTAAAAATATACTTTGACACTCCTAATTTTGTTTTTTGCTCACCTTGCTACTATTTTTCTCTTTCTAATCCTAGCCACTCTTTCCATTTGCAGCTTTAGAAGGGGTTGGTAGAATAACTATCAGGTAGTTTTGGCTATCCAAAATTAATATATGTACTAGGCAGTTGCCCGTGCTACGCACGGGTTGGAGAGTTTAACGAAAGAATGGTAAGACAACATCCAAAGGTGCCTTAATATAAGGAGTGTTGGATGGGAGCAATTGGTACACAAAAATAGTTCCAATTTGTTGTAAGACAGAGAAAGGTGAGAAATTTTAAATGAAAGGACTAATATTATAACACCTTGACATACTATCAATTGTAACCACCATGATTTACTATATTTTGTTTGAATGAAACGATTTTTATCAACTATTACACAGTTTACTCCATCCGTTACGATTTTTATAACTAAAACAAACCCACGGTTCTCAACTGTAAAAGAGTCCCACTTCATCTATTCATTATCGGGTTGTTACACAACTGTTAACCGGTTTATTCACCGCCGATTTCGTGTGATGGTTAACCGAGCTGTTGAGCCACTATTCCGACTTCATCACCATTTCTCGACTAGTTTATTATGTGAAAAGATACGAAGTGATGGAAGTGAAGGGTTTTTGACGCGTGTGCTATCGTGACACATTGGGAAGATGCGCTTTCCTTTATGTTACTTCAATGTCAAGGGAAAATTCAAAATACCGACGACGTTTTTTCAATCACTTAAGTTACTATGTACACCAAAATACCAACCTTGAAATTTGTTAAGCCTGGCAAGTTGTAAAACAACTATAACCGACGACGAATCACCCAGTGTATCTGTGTCAATATGGCCCCAAGCCCCAAGCCCACCCCACTTGACCCACTATTAAACCCCAATAAAATTAGGCCCCCCAATAAATGGGGCTTGTTTTAACCCTAGCCCACTTTTTTAATTTTTTGAGTGGGTAGGGCTGGGGTTCCACGCTTCCACCGTTCCACAATTCACGATTCACGATTATTACTTCCAGATTCACACTCATCTCTCTGTCAAACCCACGATTCACACTCTCCAGATTCACGATTCACGATTCACACTCATCTCTCGGTCAAACCCACGATTCTTCTCACCGCCGTCTCGCATTCACACTCTCCAGAGTCACGATCCTTCTCTGTAAGTAAGTCTCCTTGATTTCTGGTATTAATTGCTATTTTTGTGAGTTTTATGGTAATGGGTTTACTTTGTTCTTCATCTGTATGAGTTTTATGCTTTTGGGTATTTAGTTAACTGTAATTTCTTCTCATAAAGTGTAATTTCTTCTCTCAGAAGCTCCATTTTTGTTCCTGTTGGTGTTAATCAGCTGCTAAGAAAATGGTATGTGCAGCTTCACTTGATTATGATTGGTATTCTGCTAATAATTAGTATTCTGATTCTGCTATTGAGTTGTTAAACTGGTAATAATTGGTATTCTGCTAATAATTAGTAGATGATAATTAGTAGGATGAATCTTATGCTTTTGGGTATTTAGTTAAGTGTGATTTATTCTCATAAAGTGTAATTTCTTCTCTCAGAAGCTCTATTTTTGTTCCTGTTGAAGTGTTAATCAGTTGCTAAGACTTTTATGCTTTTGGTTCAGTCACTATAGTGAAGAAAATGGTATGTGCAGCTTCATTTGATTCTGATTTGTCAATTTGTAGTTCTGAACCTTGTGATTTGTCAATTTATCTATTGATTTTTGAACTTTTGATTCTGATTTGTCAATTTGTAGTTCTGAACCTTGTGATTTGTCAATTTAATTTGTAGTTCTGAATGAATGATAAATGATAATACAATGAATGTGTTTAATTTGTGATTTTGATTATAAACTGTTTTGATTACTAGAGAAGAATGTGTTTAATTTTTAGTTTCATGTTTAATTTTCATTTCTTGCTTTTGTGCCTTTTAACAGTCTATGCATAAAAGCACTGTGAATGTAGATGATGAAGTTATGTCAGAAACTCCTACAGAAGAAGGTGGAGGTGGAGAGACTCCTAAGAGCAGATCAAATGTGTGGACGAAATTTACTAGAATTGGTAAAGATGAGGAAGGGTATGAAAGGGCTACGTGCAATAATTGTAGTCATGCTTATAAAGTTGGTAGAAACCCCGTCAGCGGCCAAAATTATGGGACTTCACACCTATCTCGCCATATTTGTAAAGGTACTGATGAAGTCACTAGTAGTAGAAAGATTAATCTTAACACTCATCGTAATATGCTTGCTGAAGCCATTATTAAGCATGATCTTCCTTTTAGTTTTGTGGAATATGATAAAATTAGAGCATGGATTCATTATCTAAATCCTGATGCTGAAATGATTTGTAGAAATACGGCGGTATCAGATGTAGAAAAAGTATATGCCATAGAGAAAAACAAACTAAAGGAAATGTTGTCTAGGATTCCAAATAGAGTGTGTTTGACTTCTGATTGTTGGACAGCAGTTACTGGGGAGGGTTATATTTGCTTGACAGCTCACTTTGCTGATGAAAATTGGAAGTTGTGCAGTAAGATTTTAAATTTCTGTCGAGTAAAACCACCACATAGTTGTATTGAATTGGAGGCAACTTTGTTTGAGTGCTTAAAGCAATGGGGAATAGATTAGAAAGTGTTTTCTATTACCTTAGATAATGCATCTGCTAATGATTGTTTGCAAGACATTTTGAAGACCCATCTTTGTGTGCAAAGCAATTTGTTAAGTGAGGGTGAGTTTTTTCATATTCGTTGCTCGGCACATATACTAAACCTTATTGTTCAAGAGTGTTTAAAAGTAGCTAGTGGGGCACTTAGAAAAATAAAAGAGAGTGTCAATTATGTGAAACAATCGGATGGGAGGATGGTAAAATTTACAGAGTGTGTTAAAGATGCAGGGATAAATGTGAGCATTGGTTTGAGAACAGACGTGTCTACCAGATGGAACTCCACATTTATAATGCTTGAAAGTGCTTTGGAATATCAGAAAGCCTTTGATTATTTCAAAGTTGTTGACAGGAATTTCAAGTGTTGTCCATCTAATGAGGAGTGGAGTAGGGGAGAGAAAATTTGTGAATTCTTAGAACCTTTTCACGACATTACACGTTTGATGTCAGGTTCATATTATTCAACATCTAGTTTGTACTTCATGGAGGTCTGGAAAATTCAGTGTCTATTAGAAGCAAACCAATCTAGTGATGACAATGTCATTAAGGAAATGTCTAAGAAGATGAAGACCAAGTTTGACAAGTATTGGACAAATTATAGCGTTGTACTTGCTTTTGGAGCTATTCTTGACCCACGGTTGAAGGTTGCCTTTTTGACTTATTGCTATGAAGCACTCGACCCTTCAACTCATTTAGAAAAGGTCAAACATGTGACAGACAAGTTTGACAAACTCTATGAAGAATATGCAACCAATTACACTAATTCTAATACTTGTATTTCTCAATCATTCATCGATTCTACCTCATCTTCTATCTCTAGTGGAGAGAGAACAAAGCCCAAGCGGGCAAAAATTGTAAGTTTTTAATGCTAATTAAATCATTAAATATCTAAATTATGTTTAGATTATTGATATTGATATAGATATATTATGCATACAGGGTTTCAATCAATATCTGAGTGAAACTAGTTCTCCCATTGGTAAGAGTGAAATAGAGGTATATTTGAAAGAACCAAAGATCGATCTTGATGAAGAACACCCCGAAGAATATGACGTTCTTCAATATTGGAAGGTTAATGAGAAAAAATATCCCATACTCTCCATTATGTCTTATAAATTTAATTTGCATAGTTATCTGAAAATTGGTTTTGTAATTGTATCTCAATTGTTTGCATTTTTAGATGAAGATATGTGTGCAAAAGAGGAGTTCGAGTTCGATGTGCACGATGTTGATTTGCATTGATTCAGGTATTGCTCTACATTATCATTCTATTTGCAACTTTGAATTTGATGAATAACTCTCACATTCGGACTTAAGTTAATTTTTCTGTTACTGCAAATTAAGTTAATATTATACATTTTATGACTTGTGCAGAGGGCAGCTGGTGTTAGGCAAGAGGGCAGCTGGTGTTAGGCAAGAGCTTACAAAGCTGAAGAAGAGTGTGGCTTAAGCATTGCATAGTGTTAAATATTTTTGAAACTCTGTTAATTGATTGATATGCTAGTTCTTTCAATTAAAATATTCGGTTCCATTTTATTGTGGTTTTTCTATGTATGTTTTGTTGCTTCCTGTGTTACATATCTAGTTACTAGATAGGCAAGTTGATTAATAAAGAATGCTAAATGGTCTTTTATAAAATGAAAAGTGCCTTTGAGTTTGTAAAATTTGTTTATAAAATGAAAAGTACCATTTCTCAGGTATGTTTCTGGGGGTTAGGTTGGGCCCATGAAGTTGAGTGGGCCTTTTTTCAAAAAAAAAAAGGAATTTGGGGCCTGTGGGATGGGCTGGGCCCATAGGGCTTTATGGGGCTTGGGGCCCATATGGGGCTTGTGTTAGTGGGCCTATAGGCCCATGGGCCATTAGACCCTAGGGCCATGTGGGGCTGGGGCTGGGCTGGCCCATATGGGCCAAATTGACGGCTACAGTAACTATGCATGAACTCAGCATGATCTCCCCACAATGTACAATTGAGACGATTATGCCTACGGAGACAAACTCAAGGAATTAACACAAAAGAAATAAATGAGTAATTAAACAATAGATTACAGAAACTGGAGAGAAAGCCCACCTGAACTGGATGCAAGAGATTATACTGCAAATATATTATGGTGAAGTTGGTGAAGGACGACGACTTAGTTGCCACTATATATAGACCTCATGTTTATGCTTGCTCGCTAACATCACTGGCAATAGGGGGCAACAAAGGGAACATATCACATATAACATAACATATTAATTAATAATGTGAAAATCCAAACTTTGATTGGAAGTGGTTAAAACTGATGACATTAACAACACAGTCCTTTCTTACACACTGTACAAACACATAGTGAATTGAATCAACTAATATAACTTTTTAACTCTTAAGTCACACTAATCAAAAAGAAATACATAATTAACCCTTCGTTAATCATGGATTAATAATCATTTTAATAAATGTACAACAATATTATAATATTCTAAAGAAATTTACAACACTCAATTTCTAAGACATAACAACTTTTTTTATAGATCCACGACACAATCATAGGTCATAAATTTAAGATTATGATATTTTTAGTAAATGCGTAAGCATAAGTGCTAATATTTTTTATAAACAAAAGGAAAATAAGATGCATCACCTTACATCATTATTTAGAAATTTTAAATTTTTTAATAATTGTGAGAATTAATGTATAAAACTTTTATTTTTATTTTAGATAAACACATCACATCACCGTATGTCAAAATATTGAGTTTACAATATTTTTAATAAATTATAAATGATAATAAAGTGAATCACATTAGATAATAATTTTAAATTTATAAAATTTAACGATTCTATTAACATCAATTTATTATTAAATATAAATTAATCATACACTTATTGTATAGCCCTTCCATACACTTATTAAATATAAACTAATCATACACTTAAAAATAAAAGCGGACACTAACACCTGTAGTTAATTTATTTCGTCATCATAATTTTTTATTACACAATCACTACAAAAAAAAACGCTTATTTGCGAGGGACATTAGCGAGGGAATAACATTCTCTCGCTAAAACTGACTTTAGCGAGGGAATTAGCGAGGGAATGTGATTCCCTCGCTAAAACTCACATTAGCGAGGGACCAGTCCCTCGCTAATGGTTAGCGACGGAATTTTCAACATTAGCGAGGGACTGGTCCCTCGCTAAGTGGAGGCGGGAATTTGAAAATTTTAGCACGAAAAACAAGGTGGTTAGCGGGGGAATTGGTCCCTCGCTAACGTGAATCTGACCGTTAGCGAGGGAATTAGCGAGGGAATGGTTAGCGAGGGAATTAGCGAGGGAATTGGTCCCTCGCTAATTCAGTCAAATTCACGCAAATCAAGGAGTTTAGCGACGGAATTTTAAATCCCTCACAAATTAAAGTGACTATTAGCGAGGGAATTAAAATCCCTTGCAAATTTTTTTACTTTTTTTTTTCCTTAAATCCGTTTCAACCACACAAACACACAACCACTCTTCTTTCTCACTCAACACACCCTCACTCTTCTTCTCTCCTCTTCACCATTCCTCTTCCCTTCCTCTTCCTCTACTCTCCACCACCACCACCACCACCATCACCATCACCACCACACAACCAACCAACCACCCTCACTCTTCTTCTCTCCTCTTCACCCTTCCCTTCCTCTTCATCTACTCTCTCTCTCACCTACAAACACTAACCCACTACCACACAACAACCACCACCACACAACAACCACCACCCACGACCACCACCACACAACCACGACCACCACCTTCTTTCCTCTTCCTCTCCTCTCTCTCTCTCTCTCACGATTTCCCCCTTCCTTCTTCTTCTCTCCACCTTCTTCCACCACACAACCACCACCACCACCCACGACACAACCACCACCACCACCACCTACGAATTTCTTTCCTCTTTCTCTCCACCTTCCACCACCACCACCACCAACACAACCACAAAATTAATAATATAATATAATATAATTTTCATTAATAGTATAATAATAAATAGCTTCAAAAAAATATAATAAATATAAATAAATAAAAAAACAAGCCAATCAAATTTTAAAATTTGAAAATTTGCACAGACATTAGCGAGGGAATTAGCGAGGGAAATTTCCCTCGCTAATTAGCGAAGGATTCAAAATCCCTCGCTAATCCCATTAGCGAGGGAACTGGTCCCTCGCTAATTCCCTCACAAATGACCATTAGCGAGGGATTTTGGTCATTTTGCGAGGAAAATTTCTCTCGCTAATATCCAATTTTTTTGTAGTGAATCACCTATAACCTCATAAATCGATTACACAAACATAGGTCATAAATTGTTAATAAATGTATAATTTAAAAAGTAATAATGTACAATAGTTAATTTTTAGAGATAGATGACACATCCTTATGTCATAATTTTATAGATAAATATCACAAAATGTTGCATATTCATAACTTGGCACCATGACACAAACGTAGGTCATAATTTCTACAATATAACATTTTTATATAATAGTTAACTTTTGAGAGGTAGATAACACTCCCCTATGCCATAGTCTTACCAAAGCAAAGAATGGAACTAAAATACCAAGATGAAATTAGATTTAACAAAATGGTGTGGTTAGTATAATTCAAAACAAAGATAACTTAAATAGTTTCGTCCACTAATATGAAAAGGAATTGAGGTTAAAAATTGATAACCTTATAACAAAAAAAGGTGACAAAACGTTGTTTATTGTTTCACATATAATATGCTGACCCTATTTTAATTGTTTAGCCAAAATTGGAACGATGATACCATTTGTTAGATATGGAAAAAATTGAGTTGAAATAAGGGAATGATAGTGGCCGAATGTATTTAAGAGGAAAAAAATTTCAGAGGACGAATGCTAAAGAAAAAATTTTGAAGGAGTAAGTGATAAACTTAAATTGTCACTGTATTTTAATTTTTTACTTTATAAGTATGGAAATTTGTTATTATGAAATAAATCCTATTCTTAAAACTAACCATATTCCTTAATTGATCAAATGAATGGCATTTACATGTTTTTTTTTATGGAAATATAACAAAAAGCTAAGTTATTATTTATTTATAACCTTTTTGTCAAAATAGAATATTCCAAAAGAGGGTGAATCCCATTATGTCATAATACTCAAAATAATATTAAAATTTACAAAAGCATAACACATTATTTTAAGTTATGTTCCGGACTGGGCCAAACCTTCACTGGCTTGGGCCTGGCCCATTCCCGTACTTCAGGATATCCGCATCCACGTTTGATCTGTACCCAACGGTCAAGATCTCTCCCACACATCCAACAGCTTAGGTACGGCACACTGTCTATAAATAGAGGTTCCGCCCTCCATTTCTAGGTAACACGCACACTCTGTTAACACTTCCCATAAACCATCACATGTCTCTAACTCTTTTCTCTCTTTCTTCTCTCTTCCTTTTACTAACTTGAGCGTCGGAGTGTCTTGCAGGTACCCCCCACCCGACGTGGACAGAGGATCACTTCGGGAAATCCGGGCTCCAGCTTCAACCTACCTAGCTCAACCTTCATCCTTATGAAGCACCTCAACTGGAAGCATACCCGTATATCTTATGCCCCGGGCTTGGCTGCGCATAGAGCTCGGGCACCTCAGATTTGTACTCCGGTACCGAACATTGGCGACCACAGTGGGAGTGTTATCACTTGCTTCCGGACTCTCTCGGTTTCTCTTAAGTGCGCGGACTCTCCTAGCGCGGAGTTAATTCCAAAAGTTTTCCCGACTTGGTTCTTCTCCCCGAGGTAAGCTCCAATTCTGACCTATCACTTCATTTGCTACAATCTCGTTACCTCCGCAGGTCCCGCTTGCCTTCGACACGGCATGAGCCCATCTCAAGGACAAAGACAACAGTGGTTATCAGCTTATCTCCACTTGAGCACGGTCTCCTCTACTTTCGACCAAGCTGGGTTTCTCTGAACTATCTTCTAATCACAAGGCTTCGCTCGCCTCCCAAACCAGGCTTGAGTCCACAAGGTTTCGCTCGCCTCCTAAGCACGGCTTGAGCTTTCATCCTATCTCAGATCTCTCTATTCATCATAATGGATTTCTTCTTGGAGTTCTTGCATTTGATCTCGGACTTCTATCCTGAATTGGATTTCCATCCAGCCCCTAGCTTGGGGGGATTTCTTTGCAGGTTTCCCTGTGTGACCTCGGGTCCATATCTTGCTCCTCTGGTCTTCAACAAATAGCCTGCAGCAGCTCCAACAGCTCTCTGATCTCCGAACCCTGCGCTCCATCAGAGAGTCCGACCTTCCCTCTGATGTTTGAGTTGACGAGCTCCATCAGAGGCCGAAGGGATCCCAATTTCGCCTCGTGAGAGCCTACCTCCCTTTGATCTCCGAGCTGACGGCTCCATCAGAGGCCGAGGTCTTCCCAATTTCCCCTCGTGCGAGATTGCGGCACCTCTGATCTCCGAGCCCCGCGCTCC
Source organism: Astragalus glycyphyllos (assembly GCA_963573325.1). Classification (NCBI taxonomy): domain Eukaryota; kingdom Viridiplantae; phylum Streptophyta; class Magnoliopsida; order Fabales; family Fabaceae; genus Astragalus; species Astragalus glycyphyllos. The sequence continues at coordinate 42,932,028 of OY754312.1, read as the reverse complement.
ATCAGAGGCTGAAGGGCGGGGGTCCACAGCGACCTCCGTTGGAGGAATCGTTGGAGAGAGGAGCCCGCAGCGGCTTTCTCATCTATAAAGACTTAGGCCCACAATGGCTCTCTCGTGCTACTTTGCTACGGAGAGGGGGGCCGCAGCGGCCTTCCCATCTATGAAGATTGGGGGGCCGCGGCGGCTTTCCTTCGAATCTTATTTAATTGCAAGGATCTCACAGGTTTTCGGATTTCTATTATCTGTGTCGAACTTCTACTTTTCTATCTATGGAGGAGTTCTATTATTTATACCTATGCCAGAATCTAGCCGTTCTACGGATTTCATTCTCTCACGTCGGCATCGGATTTCTACTCTCCCACAAGCATTCAATCAAGATTCACAAATCATTCAAGATAGGTAGAATTAAAAGCAATAAAGTGCAAAATTAACGAAGACCGGAAAAGGGACGGTGCCCAATGTAATTTACAAATGAGGGTTGGCTGTGGACATGCTCGAGACCAACTGCAATCAAATCAAAATACAAATAAAAAGATCATTCAGCCTTCTCGGCCTCCTCTCCTTCAAACTCGGCGCTCTGCTCCGCAGTAGCTGGATTGGCCTCATCTTCAAGCACAGGGAAACCACTGAAGTCGGGTCGTAGATCACGGTACCCTGATAAACAATCTTCCTGTTCTCAGACTTGTACTTGGCGTCAAGCAGGTCGATGTTGAAGGAGGGCTCCAGGATCACGGCCATGTTGAGGCAGCGGTCGAAGCCAGTCTTGGCTACCTTCGCCATCTTCATGGCGACGTCGGCCTTCTTCTTCTTCAGCTGCTCAACCAGCTTGGCTTTCTCCTTCTTTTCGGAGTCGGCGGGGGCCAGTCTTTCCTGAACGCCCTGGAGGTCTGCTTTTAATGTCAGGATCTCAGCAACACTCTTGGCCTGCTCGCTGACCTTGGCGTTGGCCTCTTCAAGCTGCTGCTGGACACCTGTCAAGCTCCTCTCTCAGGCTCCGGTTGTCTTCAGAATAAGCTACCAAATTATGACCTCGGTAAGTGTTCAGTTCGCGACATGTATGAATTAACTTGCCTTCTAAGTGTCTATTTTCAGCTTCAAGGGCAGAAATCTTACCTTGAAGACGTTCAGTCATTTTACCGGCCACCAGATCCTGCAGTTCCTTGAAGACCTCGGCACCGGTCTGACCGACCCTGATGCAGGCCTCGAAATCAGCCAGAGTAGCCTTTCCTTTCCCCTTCTCCACCCTTCTTTCCTCCTGCCACTGTTTTTGTTTCTTCAGGGCAGCAGGATCATCGGAAACGGCGTCAGAGTGGCCTCTTTTGCGAGCCTCCTTGCTGGCAGACTCCGAGCTCGGCTTTCAGGAGGAGGAGGGCCGGACTCCTGGAGATTTTATTTAAGATGATTGTGGAGGTTTTTGTTTTTCAGGGGCAGGCTTGCCCTCAGAATGGGACTTGCCTGCCTGCTTATCTGAGGAAGGGTCAGTCCCCGACCCAGAGTTTCTTTTTTCTGTGACTTTCTTCACAAGTGCTTTCTCTACACGGGCAGAAGTATCAAGCCCGGTCTCAGCAAAAATGTTATCAAGATCTACCTCGTCCATCTTACCAGCAACAAGGAAAGAGCAGTCAGCAACGGTGAAAAGCCGAAGCCAACCAGGATCATATCAACAAGAAAAAGATTAAATGAGAAGTACAAGAATCAAAGTATCTATTCAGTGGAGACAAACTCATAAAGACCAAGAGACAAGAGTGGGTGGGTGGGTGTGTGGGGGGTGTTTGGAATCTGTGCAAGAGATTTCTGGAAATGGAGAAGAAGAAGAAGAAGAACCAGCAGGGGCCTATTTAAACACGTTGCGTAATTGCAGGGGCCCATTAAAGTATCACGAATTACATAGAGTTAACGCTGTTAAGCTAAACTAACAGCAGGGGCCCATTTAAACACGTTACGTAATTGCGAGGGTTATTTTAAAGTTTTTTTTTACATGGACCTATTTGGATTATGCGTGTATTTGCAGGGTCCGAACGAATATTTAAACCATAAAAATATAACGATATTTGACATCACAATATGTCACTAATTTGGAATTAATTTTTTAAATGATTGTATAACCGATGGAGATACTCATAGTACATAACTTATTTTTTAACAATTTCATGACACAAATCTAAGTCATAATTTTTAATTTATAGGATGGGATGGTTACCTATATGCATTAGATGCGGTTATAAATTCCCTTTCCTCTGACCTAAACTAAATTACTCTTTATAAAAGCAAAACATCCTTTCTAGGTAACAAAACACCAAAATAAATATAAATATAATATAGCGAGGTAAATTTTTTATACATAACAATGCACATTTTATGCCATCCATAACATAAATATTTGAAGGGGAAAAGTGAAGGTTCATTTGTGTATTATTCGTCAGATTGAAGAGAAACTTGATGCATATTTTAGATCTGGTAAGTTTAGTCTTCATTTTTCTATTTTATTATTAAATGTTTTCTGGTTTAGTTTTGAAATGCAGGGTATTTTCTAATTCCTTATTACATATAAAATATCATATATATATATATATATATATATATATATATATATATATATATATAAATATATCACTACAACAGAAAAAGCATTGGCAGCGCTTCTTTTTGGCCTTTAGAAGCGCTTCAAAGCGCTGCTGATCAGTGCGCTGCTAAAAGCACGGATAAAATCAGAAGCGCTTACGAAGCACTGCTTAATATTAATAATGGGCAGCGCTTTGAGAAAATGCACTACCAATAGGCTAGAGAATCAACAGCGCTCGCAAACAAAGCACTACTATTTGTCTATTGAATCAACAGCGCTTTAGATTGGTAGCGCTTCTCTTTCAACCCTTTTTTGTATGTTTGGCAGCGCTTCTATGAAAGCGCTTCTAATTGTTGTTTTTTTTAATATTTTGAGCATTCCTTCCCTTTTACACAACTAGCGAGACTACCTGTATTGACTTATATTTCAACATATATATACCAGCTCAACCAGACCAATAATACACAAATAATTGCATAAATTTCCGTTGATCAAAATTACATACCATATATCAAAATTTAATTACGTCAAGTTTAGCTGAATTCAAATAACCATAGCCACAAATTTTAATCAACAACAAAAATAACAACATTCAAGTACATATATGTCTAAGTATACACAAAAACCCATTAACAAAAAACATATTGTTTCTTAGTTTTCTCCAAACCACCGCTGGTGAATAAAACTGGTAACATACTGACACCACTCTTCCTTAAGCTCAGCAAGTTGATCAACAGAGTATGATTGGAATCGACATTCAGGAAAATACTGCAAAAATAAAATTAAGTCAACTTAGAATTAAAGTGGTCAAATGTATGAGTAATATTTAAATACATAAGCTAGAACTAAAATTACGTACGTCTTTTGGAATTTGCATTTTGTTTTGAATGACAATGTCCTTCAAAAACTTCATAACATAGTACCCACAGCCAATTAAATTCTCCTGGTGGGGACACTAGAAAAACAAAAATAATAAGTTAATTTATGATAATTCAATTAATTGCATAAATATTAATATTGATTAGAAATATACCTTTATACATATCCATTTAGTAGAAATCGTCAATTTTCTGTTCTTGGTTCTCATACTCAATCCTCGATGAGTTTCCAGAGCACTAAGCAAAAAAATATATAATTAATTTCAATCCTCAAGGCCAAGGATGCAAGAAATCATTTTAGCTATACAAGATGCTATCAAGATTGAAAAAGGAACAGAAAATAAGCTAAAATATTCAACTTCAAGTGGTAGTAGTAGTTCAAAACCACAATCATCTAGGAAAACATTGCTAACAAACTTTTTTGAAATTGAGACCCCTGACTTGTCAAATGGTTGCCTCCCATCAGCAAGATAACACAATACATTGCGCATTCTCACTGGTCAGGATAGCTATGAGATTAATTTCTTCAATTAATGTAAGTGGTTAGAAAAAACTGAGTCCAAAGTACCAATTCCAAAATTTTAACTCCTGATATGATAGGTAAAATTTATAGTTCTACTTGGTTGCAGTCCACTTCCAATTACTTGCAACCAGATTTGGATGGCTATTTGCAAAAACATGAAACTTTTATTTACTTAAGCATGCTTCTTAAACCATTTTCAATGTGAGGTCATCCTCCAAAGGCTACTACCTGACTCATTCAGAAACACTATTAGTTATCAATATCATTGATGAGATGGTTTTTCTGCATAAATGCTATAGGGAAAAGCTCCTTTATAGTAGTCAGTTTGTCTCTAAATTAATCAAGTAAGAGCCTATATGGTCTTTACAGAAAATTATCGTCAATTTACTACAACAGTTCTAGTTCTAGAGTTCCAGTTTGACAGCATCAGTAGGAAATTTTGCAGAAGACATATCCACTTCTATACTTAACCAAATTCCGAAAAACAAGAGTCAATCATGAAGAAAATTTTGTCTATTTTCTGTGAGTTCAGGTTTCAGAACCATACAATAAGTATTCATTTAATTATGGCAAGAACAAGGTGGCTGTATCATTTCTGCTACTGCTCCTAAGTTGTAATTTGTTAGTAGATTTTCATCCTCAATACTCAATGAAATCAGGCCATTCTTGTGTGATTTATGAAGGTTTTTGTGTGTAGTTTCCATAGAAACAAAAATGAAATACGAACACTTAATAGCAAAACTATGTTGATTGTTGAATGGTCTTAGAATAACGTATGTCTACAACTTCTTACACATGCTCACATGCATTATCAACTTTACAATATTTCTTCTACAATTAATTAATTGATATATATAATAATTATATGATGAAGGGAAATTATTCATTCATTTGTTCATTCTGTGAACTGCCATGGAGGCCCTTCGATGCTACACAATCTCTTTGTTACTACCATCGTTCTTCCTTATTCTTTTCTACATCATCTTCAGTACTCCAGTAATCAAAGGAAATACCCAAATCAAAATGGAATGACACAAAATCAAGTAGAAATTGGAGGAATCATAGAAAATACCCAATCAAAATCAAATGACACAAAACCAGAAAAATCAAAAGCATGATTAAAACATAAAACACTCAAATGTAACAAACAATCATAAAACATACCTGATGGAGGGATATGGAGGGCGCTTTGCTCAGAGAGAGGCAGGGTACCTGATGAGCTCACGTTCAGAATTTGAGAGAGGTAGGGTTTCCTTTGATTTTGGGGAAAACTTCAATTTTAGGGTTCAAATTGATTTTGCAGAGAAAGAGTGAGAGTGAAACGCTGCAGCAATAGCATGAGAGAGAGTGAGAAGTTTTAGGGTTCAATTCGTTTTTCTAGAATGCGAGAGGCTCTAGCTAATTCGTGGAGGGAGAGTATACGCGTGTGAATGAAAAATTTTAGGAAGCTAATAAGTAGCGCTTCACCGTAAGCGCCGGCGAATAGCCTCCGTGTTGTAACGATAAGCAGCGCTTCCCCTTCAAGCGCTACTTATTTTGCTCCGTGTTTTAACAATAAGCAGCGTTTTCCCTTCAAGCGCTACTTATTTTGCTCCGTGTTTTAACAATAAGCGGTGCTTCCACATAAAGTGCCACTTATTCTACTCCGTGTTTTCACAACTAGAAGCACGTACACACGAAGCGCTGCTTATCTCTTTCCATGTTTAACTTTCACTAGCGCTTTAGCAGAAGCGCTTCTGAAGGGTGCGCTTTTTATTTATGTTTCTGGCGTAGTGTGTATATATATATATATATATATATATATATATATATGAATCTTTCTCATACCAAATAAAAGTCAAAACTTCGTATTGATAGCTCATTTCAAGAGAATTGTAACTTTTAGAGGAGGCTTCTATAAGTGATAGGCCGTGAAATACAGAAACAATTCTAAGAACTCTTGGAATTATGGCCATTGCTAAAAGGCTTCCACATGGCTAAATGCTATCATTGACAATACTATGAGCTAGCCACAACATCCACTGTCATTTCCAGTTGGGAAGATGAGATGTAAAAGGCTATTCCAGATAGAAAGAAGTTTTCATCGCCAACGCAAGCATTTGGATATATTGGAACCTTTCAGGGATTTAAGCCCCCCTAATTCTTAAATTTACATTTTAATAGGATTGGTCCTTGACTTTAACTTTTTTACTCCATAATGCGGTTGATTTTACTATAATTGTTTATGTTCTAACCATATGAACATTTACCAGTTTGTTAATTGTGTTGCCAATTTGCAGCACCATTTTCATTGCTTGAGTTCTTGAAAACAAAATACGTTAAAAACACAATGTTGTGTCAAAAAAAATTGAGCACATTTCTAAAAGACTAAGTTAACAAGTAGGCTATGTCAAATCGCTAAAAAGAGAATGAAAACCGGAGTGAGTAACGTTTGTTTCTCTTTTGTTTTTTTGTTATGGGTAGCTTTGTTTTTACTTTATTTTGTTTGACAGATAGTTTTTATGTACCTTTTGAATTACAGGGTCAACCACTAACAAATGTTGTTATTAAAATTGAAAAGAGAGAGAGATGAGTGTAACTTTAAATTTGTCTCAACCACTAGAGAGAGAGAGAGATTGAAGGCCACAGTAAGAGAGATTTGTTTATCCGTTTTTAAGGGATAGCTTTATTTTTACTTTACTTTATTTTAGTAGTAATAGTTTTTATTTATGTGCTTCAATCTCTTACAATGTCAACTACTATCAAATGTAGTTATTTAAAATCTAAAGAGGTAGCACAAAATAGGCAGAAGTGAGTCTAACCTTAATTTTCTCTCAAAAAAAGTAACACAAAAGGCAATGACTAACACAAACGCGTTATTATTTTCTCTCAATAAATTAAGTTTCGGATTCTTAGTTTTTTTCGGTATATCTTTTCATTTTCCAATAAATACTGATGGCGAATTTTAGATACGACCATGTTTATAGGAATTTCGAAATTTCAAGCAAGTAATCTACCCAAAGTTTACTTTTCATTTGTCTTTAAATCCTTATCATCTGTTGTACTTTCTTCTCTACATTTTTTTAAATATGTTAAACAAATAATTAAGTCTCGTGCAGCGCACGTGGGAGGGTCTAGTGGAATGATGAAAGATTGATAGCATGTATTCATATACATGTGAAAACCGTATAGATATACGGTGAGACCACTATTGTCTCTTTAATAATAAAGAACCTATCAATTCGAGAACTTTGCAACTGCATAACTCAATTGTTAACATAAGTTTTCCCACGTATATACTCGATTTTGTCGGTCCGTGTGGTTCTTCCATTCCAACAGAGTTTTTGCCACATCAAAAATTTGAACCCCGGAATTTGAGGTGGGATCTAAGCCTAATTACCACTTGGACCAACCCTTGTTGGTTAATAAATTTGTAATTGATAATATGTTTTTTATAGAAAAATGTAGGAAAATAGTCGCATACATTGAGAAATAATTTGTAATGTTTAAAAATTTATTTTTTATAGATGTATGACATCACCCTAGGTCATAATTTTTAGTTTATAATATTTTAATAAATGACATAACCCTAGGTCATAATTGAAAGTTTATAATTTTTTAAATAAATGTGCAAATGATAATGATCTTTTAATTTTCATGAAAAAGGCCGGTGATATTTTTTCAACACTTTAGATAAGCGTCCTAAATAATAAATGTTGAATTCATAATATGTATTTTAGAAGATAATATATTTGATATGGTGTAATATTTTTGAAAGAAAAATGTCGTGTATAATTGATGCGGAAACTCTAACTACAAAAACCACCAAGATTAACTAAGTAAAGGGTATAACAAATCCTGTGAAAGACCCAACCTTAACTTTTCTGATCAAAGACTAAATAATTAAAATAAGGTCAACATATTATATGTGACCCATTAAAAAACATTTTATTACATTTTTTTTTGTTATAAGGTTATCAATTTTAACCTCAATTCCTCTTCATATTAGTGGAACAAATTAACTATTTAAGTTATCTTTGTTTTGAATTATACTAACCACGCCATTTTGTAAAAGCTAATTTCATGAATTCTACATTTATTAAGAATTTTAGAAACTCATAAGAATGAGACAGGCTTTTCTTAAATATATCCATAAATAAAAAATTATGTTTTGTGTCTTACAAATTATTCAACTCTTCCTCCTTTGAAAGGTCATACTATCAATTATACATTTTTTAAAAATATTATAAACTTCAAATAATGACATATGCTGATGTTAAATAACCATAAAAAAATGTTTTATACTATCATTCACAAGCATCCCATCTAATAAATGTATAATCTATACATTTAGTAAAAAATTAACTTTTATACGTTACAATGCCAAGAGAAAAAGATTCCCCCTGTGTGGTCCCAGCTGCATGAGGAATATTTTGATTAATTGTGGTCCCTGCTTCGTCAGCTTTTCGGTCATTAGCATCAACAGTAACCGCGTCATTCATTACCTCATTTTAAAGGCCACCGGCCAAAAGTTACAAGAAATTAACTTTTGTCCAAATGCAGTTTGGAAACTTTCTCAATAGGAGACCAAATATGCTATTGGTAGCATGATGAAAGTTACATTTCATTCACGTGATTCCTTCCTTCCACTTGCTTTCAAACTAGTGTGTTATGTTGTAGAAGACAACTCAAACGACATCATGTGTTAATTTTTTGCTTTGTTCCTAAAGAAGAAGAAATGATATTTGACATAATTATATAAGATGTTTGAATTATCTTGCTTTTATGCACTATTATGCACCTTTCGAGTTGTTAGGTGCATGCTTGAGCAACTTAATATACAGTATATTATTAGAGAATTTTATCTAAAAAAAGTAAATCTAACTCACAGATAAAACTATGTGATGAAACAATATTAGTGATAATGCTCACTTTAGAAATTTGAGTTAAATGAAAACAAAAATAAAGTTCTTTTTTCCAGAAATAAAATAAAATTATTATTTGGAATCTCCCAATTACTTAAATTCAACTTTATAATTACTTCTCTTTTGTTTTAACAAATTTACTGTTGAAATTTTTTCCAAACCCTAAATTATCAAAAACACATTGATAAGTGTCGAGCTTTACATGTTTTGTCACAAAACTAATTTTCTTTTGTGTAAGCCGGTTAATGAGAATCGAATTTGGCGTATTTGAATAGTTAACTTTTTTTCATAGCCATAAAAGTACCCGAAAACATATTGTTTAGCGTTGCACTTTACATATTTTGTCATAATTATTTTGTCACGCTTTACGTATTTTGTCAGGAAGTTAATTTTATTTTTCACCAAATTGGTTAATAATGAAAGAACTTTGCATATTTGAACAGTTAATTTTTGCTTTAATCATAAAATACTTAAAACGCACAGTTTAGCGTCACACTTTACATATTTTTGTCATGAAAGTAATTTTATCCACCAAATTTGAAAGTTAAGAAAATTTGAATCCTAAAGTTCAGAAAATTTGAATCCTAAAGTACCCCAACACACATTGCTTAGGATCGCACTTTACGTGCTTTATCACAAAATTAGTATTTATTTTCACGAAACCGATTATTAAGAAACGAATTTCGAATATTTGAACAAATAAATTTTTTATCAAACTCTAAAGCACCGCAAAACGCTCTGGTTAGCATCAATTTTGCCTTAAAATTAAAATATAATAGCATTAAAAAATACATTTTACCATAGCGAGACCCACCAAGGCACATGCAATTTTTTTTTCAAATTGAATAACTCCATTTTCTTACTCACAAATAACGGGACTCACTAAAATATTTTTAAAAAAAGATTTTATTTCTAGACCAGTATAACCCGTATCTATAGTACTACACCTATGTATTTTTTTTGGTAGGAAAGGAAAAAGGCGAGTTTACAAAAGAAAAAGGACCGGAGAGAGGAAAAGAAGCGAGAGAAAGTGAACAGACATGAAAAAAGAATTAAAACAACTTGTAAATTGAGGAAAACAATTTAAAATATTTTTTTGACCAAATAATTTAAGTGATCAGCCTTCTTAAGTATATAAATGACTATTGGACTCGCTTTGCATTCCGATTTCAATGCAATTTAGACAAATAAATGATTTCAATTATATAACATTTGATGAACTGTCCTCTTACGATTCTAGGAAACCTAGGCCTCACTTTTTTTATCTTTCATTTCAGCATGTGTTCAACGATGATTGAAGGTCTCTTTCATATTGCAATATTAATTCCAAGGATTCCTATAAATATAGACCCACGTTAAGTTCTTCTTCCCCCACCTCACCTTGCAATCCTAAACGAAAATACTAGGTTTAGTCATTTCACCAGGAGAATTATGTCAGCTTCAGCAACACAATCACCAGTTGCTCCTCCAACCCTTAATGCCAACTCCAACATTTCTCGACGTTCAGCAAATTATCATCCCAGCATTTGGGGGAATCATTTTATTCAATATGTTTCCGATGATATGGTAATATATTCCTCAATATAAGTCACAAAAATATTTTTATATTCCTTCTATTTCTTTTTACTTTAAAGAACCTATTTCTATATCCAAGAGCACTTTAGTAAGATGGTAGGAGTCTCTTCCAGCTTAACCAAGGTTCTGGGTTCGAATCTAGCCTTGAACATGCAGCAATGTTAAATCTCTCGAGGGCGAGCATTTTGCCGCCCGTTGTGGTCCTACCCGGCTACAGGGTTTAGTCTCTGCAGTTGCACAACAATGTTAAATCTCTTGAGGGGAAGTTTTTTGCCATCCATTGTGGTCCTACCCGGTTCTCGAGGTTTAGTACGTCTCTACAGTTGCACGCAGAGAATACCCACTTTAGACCAAAAAAAAGAAACTATTTCATTTTATTTAACATTTTGATAGTTTAAGATTAAAGTAATTGTTTATTCGCAAATGGGATGCTAGGCAGAAATGAGCTAGAATTGGACTCTAACTTGCATAAAATTTTGCAAGGAATTCAATGGAACCAAAATTAAGCTCACAAAAGTGCTTATTCGCAAACAGTATTCTAGGCAGAAATGAGCTAGAGGTTGAAGATGAAGATTCTTCAACCTTGAAGCACCTGCAGTGGCAACTCAATCAAAACAACACTAAATTGAACGAAATTTTTGTCTAACTTGAACAAAACAAAATAAGCAATCAAGATATGACAATAGATTTGTCAAAAAAGTACTTACAACTTAAACGCGACGCAATTTTTAGAAGTAGATCGTGAAATCGTGTTTTGGCTCGAAAGTGCTTAAATCTCATAATATTTCACCAAAATATTTGCAATAGATCCGAAAAGAGTTCAGAAACAAGACTCAAGCAAGAAATTGCTAGGAAAAGCATCGAAAAGCAAAAACGATATGAAAAACAGAAACACGATTTTGGTTCCAAAATTGGTTTTCGCATAAGCACTTTATGAGCTTAATTTTGGTTCCATTAAATTCCCTGCAAAATTTTATTCAACTTAGAGTTCGGTTTCATTCATTTGGTCACATATTGCATGAGTTATTCAAGAAGCATAGTGTTATTCATTATTGTGATTTTGTTTTAAAAAAATGAAATGCCACGTAATTTAATGAACTCTTAGTCAGCTGTGCCACCTAAGACGTCATGTCATTAACATGGTGTACGAAATCATAAAAAATTACCACTTTAACACAGATTTGAAAGAAATGATCAAAGTAGGAAAAACAGATAAAAGACCGAATTGAAACTTTGGTCAAAGATAAAAGACCTAAAAATGCAGTTTAGCCAAAAATATTTTTGCAAAACAACCTTAAAAAAAGACATGTAGAAATAAAAAAGGGATTATGAAATTATTTCGAATGACAATTTTGGTGTCAGTCTGTTTTAGGCTTAATTTGCGTAGGAATATGTTGTACATATATATAACATCAAATAAGTTTTAATATGCAGGAAGTGGATGAAGTAATGAAGAATATTATTATGCTAGAAGAAAAGGTGCGAAAGATGATAGTTCATGTGCATGAAAAGGCCACAAATCCTTTGATGGAAGCTAACTTGATTGATTCAATACAACGTCTGGGATTATGTCACCATTTTGAAGAGATTGGAGAAGTGTTACAACATATTCACAATAAGCACGTTGAAAATGGGATAATAACTCTTAATGTCCTTCATTCTGTTGCCCTTGTATTCAGGTTACTAAGGCAACAAGGATACCACATTTTGCCTGGTAGGCCCCAACATTTCTATTTCGGTGAAATTTTAACCATAATTATTATATATATATATATATATATATATATATATATATGTGTGTGTGTGTGTGTGTGTGTGTGTGTGTGTGTGTGTGAAGGATCTTAATGAAGAATATTATTTTGAAGTAATGAAGTTTTGTCAGGAAGTGGATTATGAAATTATCTGGGAATATGTTGTATATACAACATATGTTACTAAGACATATAGTATTTGTTTGGTTACCACGGTGAAGTGACACTTTGTCACATCCTAGTGTGTGTGGTCACCGACAATGGAAGCTATCTCTAACTTATTCTATCTAACCCTGAGTTTTATGTTGAAACTATTGTAGTTTAAAATTTAAAAGATACTCATAAACATAGATTAGATATTATTAGGAAAAAACTCTCAACATATGAAAAATGAGTAATGTTAAACATCACGAAACAAATATATCGTGATACATCCCGAAGCAAGCTTAGGTTTTAAGAGGTTGCCACTTAACAAATCGGGATCCATTGAGAAGAATTTTCTCGAGACAAATAGTGTGCTCATGAAAAATATTTATAAAAAAATAACAACATTAACTGTAATTATAAGTTGACTTTGCAGAGTTGAGTTAGACCCAAAATTCTAATATATATATATATATATATATATATATATATATATATATATATATATTTGATATGATTTTTAGATTCTTTTAAGAAGTTCAAGAATGTGCAAGGAAACTTCAGTGAGGCAATTATTGCTAATGTTGAGGGAATGTTAAGCTTGTACGAAGCAGCACATCTCAAGATTCACGGAGAGGATATATTAGATGAAGCACTTGCTTTCACTTCATCACACCTTAAAATCATGATAAATCAATTAAGTCCCTCACTTGCTGCAAAAGTTAATCATAGCCTAAAGAGGCCACTCTTCCATAACATACCTAGGCTAGTGGCAATGCATTACATTTCCACTTATGAAGAAGATCCATCACATGATGCAAATTTGCTACTACTTGCCAAATTAGATTTCAATGTGCTACAAAAACAACATCAAAAGGAAGTTGGCAATATTTCAAAGTAAGTTTTTTTTTAAAAACCATTATTTTTATTTTACATGCCAAATTAGACTCTTGATTGTTGAACTTGGTTTAAATGAATTAGATGGTGGAAAGATTTGGATTTTGCAACAAAACTGCCTTTTGCAAGAAATAGGATAATTGAAGCTTACTTTTGGGTATTGGGAGTGTATTTTGAGCCCCAATACTCTCTTGGTAGAAGGCTACTGACCAAGGTGATATCATTGGCATCAACAATTGATGATATATATGATGTTTATGGAACATTGGAAGAGCTACAACTTTTCACTGAAGCAATTGAAAGGTTTGAGGCTTAACTACAAAATTTTCACTTTTCACAATTGAATTATAAATTTAAAGGGCTACAATTTGTTAACCATTTGATGACCTTTGAGATAATGATTGAAATTATTAGGTGGAATATCAATTGCATGGAATTTCTACCTGAATACATGAAATTTTGTTATAAAGCCCTTTTGGATGTTTATGAAGAAATTGAGCAAGAGATGAGCCAGGAAAGAAGAGCATCATTCTGTGTAACCTATGTAAAAAATGAAGTAAAACTCTAACTCTACCTTTTTCTTTCTGCTTTCTTCATTAGTACAGGCTCTAATGAACCATGTACTAGCTAATGTAAGACATGAGTTCGCAAACAAAAATTGGCAGAACATACTCTCTCTAGCCTTATTTATAAGAAAAAGTTGCAGTTCTAGATTCATTGAAAAACTCATGTATTTGATTTATATTATATAAATCAAATATATCGGCTATTCAATGAACCTAAATCTGCATTTTTTTCCTTATAAGATCGTAGAGAGTATAAAACTAATTTCAGCCTAAAAGCCATTAGTGGTAATAAACTAGTAGATATTGAAAATTTAAAAGGGTTAGTTGAAACTGGTTGTTTTGATAACTAATAAATATCTCATTTATCAAATAAATTAAATTATATAGGTGAAAGAGCTTCCCTTGCACGTCTATATATATATATTCTATGTCGCCAATCATTTATCTTAGTGAATTTATTTGTTGTACTAATTACCAGATGATAAGATTGGTCCAGGCCTACTTTGCCGAGGCAAGATGGCTAAATAACAATTATATACCAACAGTGGAAGAGTACATGAGTGTCGCACTAATAAGTTCTGGTTATTATCTAATCGCATCAATATCCTTCATTGGCTTGGGATCTATTGCTACAGAAGACACATTCCAATGGTTAGCCCATAATCCTAAAATTGTTAAGGCCTCATCAATTATTGCTAGACTTATGGATGATATTGTTTCCAATGAGGTAATTAATCAATTTACTTATTTTAAAGATTTTATCCTATTTACGTATTGTTTAATAGTTCATTCCCTCTATATTGATTAGTTTGAGCAGGAGAGAGGCCATTGTGCATCTTCTCTAGAGTGCTACATGAATCAACATGGTGTTTCAAGAGAAGATGCCATTAATGAACTTTCAAGACAAGTGACAAATGCTTGGAAGGATATCAATGAGGAACTTCTTAATGCTATTGAAGTGCCAAAGCCTGTCCTTATACTAGTTCTCAATTTGTCACGTGTGATTGATGTGCTTTACAAAGATGGAGATTGTTACACTCACTCTGAAGGATCAACAAAGAATGACATTATAGCTATACTGGTGAATCCATGGCCAGTATAAGAAAAGGGCTTCGTTCTTCATCGCTTATACACAACTATTGCAATAAAAGGAGTGCTAATGGGGTGTTCTTAAAATAAATAAATAAGAACGAATACATTGTTAAGTGTGAAGTCTATGAAGGTAGTTCATATATTAGAGATAAAATTACTTTGTTAGTTTTGTGGTTAGTCAGTTAGTTTGATTATGAACTACATCATATGTGATTTATCTTTATATATAATAAGTTTTCACCATTCAATGAAATTATTTGGCTTAAATATTTTTATTGTTATTCAAAATAATAAGGCTTAATTGCAGTTTGGTTCCCCTATTTTAACAGATCCAAAATTTTATTCCCCCAATTTTTTCTGTAATTTTATTCCTCTGTTAAATCGACATCTAATTTTTAACAGATATACTGACTTAGCTTAGTGGTAAATGTGTTAATTTTGGCTATTTAGAACTTTTGGAATATCCATGTAAATAAGTCTACAACCACGTCAGCATAACATGTGCATGCCATGTCAACACCTAATGATTACGTCAGCACGATACGCGTATGTCACATCACTCCTTTGCTGTCACATTAGCATTTTCAGGAAAAAAATGTAAGGAAAAGAATTGTGAATTCGATAATGTTAGGGGACTAAAATTGCAAAAAAAAATTAAAAAAAATTGGAGACTATAGTTGTGAATCTCTGAATAGAGAGATCAAAACTAAAGTTATGCAAATAATGAAATAATGTGATCTTATTATGGAAGTGTTGTCGCTTAGAAAATATCTAAAGAGACCTACATAATAATAATAATAATAATATATGAGATTGTTTGACTAAGACATGTCTTGGTCAATATTCGTTTAGGGCCAAAAGTTTGGTGGTTGGGATAGGACAGAGACAAGATATGATATGAAGCAGGATAAAGATGAGATATAATGAGACATGATAACTCTATCATATCTTGTGTTTGATGCACAACACCTGACAAGAAATAAGATAATGTGTATTTTCTTTTTTTAGGTACAAAGTTAACATTTGTTATTCTATTATATATTTTAGATAAACTATTAAATAATTATATTATAGGCTCAATAGCACTTTTGGTCTTTTACCTTTGACTAAAGTTTCATTTTGGTCATTTACCTTTTTATTTTCTCGTTTTGTTTACTCTTCTTTCATTTATGTGACTTTTTGGTCCCTATTTGTGTTTTCCGTCCATTGAAGTTAACAGACGTCATACTGACAGTTAACGCCTGACGTAGCGTCTTAAATTGTCATGTTTGATGTGTAATTCATTAAATGACATGACATTTCTTTATTTTTTTAAATCAAAATCATAAAATAGAAAATAGAAAATCTAAATAAAACTAAAAACCATAGCTCCTTCCGTTTCTGATTTCAATTTCGTGTTTGATTTTGCATCAATTTCTCTAAAATCTCTTGGTTTCATTCACTTACTGCTATAATTTCGAGCTTTTTGCAATTGGTTGGTGCATTTTTGGTGAGATTTGAGCATTTTAGCCTATCAAAAACTTAAATCCGTTTTTCGGCCAAAACGTGTTTTCAAATAAGTTGTGCTACTTTTTGTGCATATTGATGGTGGATTCGTGATCCTTGTGAAATTTCATTCAAATTAGGCACAAATTTCATTTGATTTCGTGTTGTTTTGAAAATTTTACCGGTGTTGACTTGAGGCTTTTGAATCTTCATCCTTCAACCTTTGTTTTCCAGAATCACTTTTTCTTATAAGTACTTTTTTGTCCTAAAACTTGCATAATTTGATTCCTTATGAAATTTTGGGTGAAATAGACACGAATTTTTATATATGTAATTTGGTCGAGTATAACACGAGATAATCTTGTTACAAGAAACCATTGCGTTGTTGGTGTTCTTACTATTGCTCTTCAATTTATGTATCTTGATCCAATAAAAACTTTAATTTGTGTTAGTGAATTCAGTAGAGCATCCTCAATGGAGAAACTCTCAATTATGTTCTTAAATGGGTCCCACATGTACACATCACTTATTTATTGTTTTTTAATATAGTACTTATATAAAAACTTCAGCTCTCCAATCCAAAACTTCAATAAAATTTTACTAAATAGATCCCACTATACATTTTTATTGATTATTTATTGAAAAGTAAAAGTGTGGGTCCCTACAAAAGAGGAGAGAGAGGACTTTCTATTCAAGAACTCCATCCCAATAGGTACCCATTTTTTTTCTCCAGAAAGGGGGTACCTATTAAAGCCTACTTCTTAAAAGATAAGAAGTCCCCATTGTGGATGCTCTTATAGCTCCTCTTTCAGTGATTGAAAAGCCATATTACTTGGCTCAAAATATAGTATTATTTGAGACATTGAAAAAAAAATCTTATAAAAGAAATAATACTGCAAAAAAAGAACAAAAAATAGTATTATAATCAAAAGAAAAAGACAAAAACCTAATCATGGGAGCATAAAAAAGTTCCAAAAATTCCAGAAAAATTTATACAGTAGTAAACATTTTTTTGGATCATTGAGAAATTTTCTCAAATTTTTTGGGGACATTTGGACCATATATGGTTTAAACTTGTCTTTAAGTATATTCAGTTTAGCTTTGTGAAATTTTTTGCTTTTGATTTTTATTTTTGTCTTCAAAATTCCTAAATTGAGTTTGTATCACAACACAAATCAATCAATGAAGTTTACAATATTCAGATCAAACTCTTCTTTCATGGTATCATGCGCTGCATACGATCCTTTCAACCATTCTTCCGCTCCTCTTCGTTGATTCACACCTTTTCATTCTGTCAATCAATGGCCGCTGCTTCCGCTGATCATAGCGCCGATGGCGACGGTGCCAACTGCGGCACCGGCTCCATTTTCTAAAGCACAACTAAAACTACTCCTCAATTTGCTTCTGGACCAAAACTCTCCGTGAAGCTCGATGATAAGAACTTCTTGTTGTGGAATCAACAAGTGGAAGGCGTCGTAAAAATGCACTAGATGCATCGCCTCCTTGTGAATCCTTTCATCCCTCAGAAATCTGTTACGAAAGCATATCGGTTAGCTGATGTTGTCTCCGATGAGTTCGAAAAATGGCTCGTCCAAGATCAAACGCTGTTCACATGGTTTCTATCAACTCTTTCTGAAAGCGCTCTCACGCGTGGCTCACTTGTCACCATTCTTGGCAAGTTTGGGAGAAGATCCAACAACACTACTTCTCTCACCTCAAAGTTAGGGTTCGTCAACTGAGAAACGAACTCAAGAACACCAAAAAGGGATCACTATCAATTTCTGAATTTCTCAAAAAAATTCACTCGATTGCAGATGCTCTAACATCTACTGGTGAGGTAATCACTGATTCTTATCTCACTAATGTCATTCTTGATGGCTTACCTGAGGATTACAATCCTTTTGTAATGATGATCTTTGGATGAAGTGATACTCCTTCGGTGTCGCAAATCGAATCACTTCTCCTTGTGCAAGAATCTCAGTTAGATAAATATAGGCAAGAATTGGCTGTTGCTAATGCATCTGCAAATGTGGCGCATGTATCCACTCAATCTACTCAAAACAATGGTCAAGGTGCTTCCAATGGTCGTGGAAACTACTCTCGTGGTCGTGGTCGTGGCAGAGGATGTGCTCGTGGTGCTACACCGTCTGGCAATCGTCCTACATGTCAGTTGTGTGGTCGTTATGGTCACTATGTATTGGAGTGTTGATATAGGTTTGATGAAACCTTTGTTCCTCCTCAACCTGCTGCTACTCAAGCTACTACTTCTGCTGATGAACACCCTGCTAAGGACACACACACAGCCACACCAACGGTAAATCTTGCAGAAGCTCTGTCATTGGTCAGCACAGGTACAATTTCTGATGTATCTATATCAGATGATGATGCTTATGAGGACAGATATGGTGATACTGGTGCATCACACCATGTCACTCCTAATTCTGCAAATTTGCATTATAGTAAACCTTATAAAGGAACCTCTAGGGTTAGAATGGGCAATGGAAACAATTCAGTAATAGAATCCATAGGATCCTCTAAATTTACTTCACCTATCCATCCTCATATTAACCTAATTCTAAATAATTTATTGCATGTTCCTCACATCAAAAAGAATCTGCTGTCTGTCTCAAAATTTGCCTATGATAATAAAGTCTATTTTGAATTTCATGTTCCTCACTGTTTGGTGAAATCACAGGACTCTAATCAAGTGCTTTTGCATGGAACACTTGGCAATGATGGTCTATATGTGTTCAAGGGATTACCTATCCTCAAAAATACTATATCTACTTCTCTAAATGAGCCTAAGGCTAATTATTTTACTTTGAATTCTAATGTATCTGCTTTAAATTCCTTTGCATCTGTTTCTGTTGCTTCTTTATGGCATGCTAGACTAGGTCATGCTCATACACAAGCTGTGTCTCATGTACTGAAGCACTGTAATGTTTCTCAATTGAATAAATCTTCTGTTGATTTTTGCAATTCTTGTCAACTAGGAAAATCACATAAGTTGTATGCACCTCCTTCACAAACATAGTATCACAAACCGTTTGAACTCATATGCACAGATCTCTAGGGTCCTTCACCAATGCCATCTAGTGCAGGTCACTTTTACTACATTGCATTTGTAGATGCTTGCACTAAGTACACGTGGATCTATTTTCTAAAACAAAAGTCTGATGCTCTCCAAGCCTTTATTTTGTTTCATAAACTTATCCAATCTGATAATGGTTCAATCTGATAATGATGGTGAATTCTTGCCCTTTAATAAGCATCTAGCTAGTCTAGGCATCATTCATAGATTATTGGCCCATGCATCCATGCCACTAAAATTCTGGGATCATGCATTTACCACTTTAGTCCAGCTCATCAATAGGTTGCCTACTTTTGGTCTGCACTCCTTTATTTCACCATTTCAGGCACTCTATCACACAGTTCCAAATTATCAACAACTGAAAACATTTGGATATGCTTGTTTTCCCCACATGCGCCCCTACAACAAGAACAAGTTCCAATTCAAGAGTACTATGTGCATTAATCTTGGCATTTCTCCAGTACATAAGGGCTATAAATGTCTCACCTCTGAAGGGAAAGTCATAATCACCAAGGATGTCACATTCAATGAACACAGCTTTCCCTATCATACTCTATTCCCATCTCAAGTCACCACCTCACCACCAACTGAGTCTCCTACACTCCTAATTCCAACTTTTTAGTCACCATCAGCTTCACCAGAACTACCAAACACTCACACTCAACCAATTGCTCCAAATTCCCCAGCAACTCCCACCTCACCTCCATCACTTGCATCACAAAATGCTTCTCCTCAGCCTGTTTCCCCTCAACCACAAATAGCTCAATTTGATCCTCCACCACAGGCACCTGCTCCACCACCAGAGAATATTCCTCTTCCACCAACTACCAAAACTCATCCTATGATAACTAGACTAGAAACTGGTTCATTGAAACCCAAAATATTCCTAGCTCACACTGAACCTACAACAATAAAACAGGCTCTCAGTGATCCAAAATGGAAGACAACTATGGAACTTGAGCTCAAAGCTCTCAATTGTAACGCCCTAAAATAATTTAATTATTTATTTAATTGAATTATTTATGGCTTACAATAATTTATTAAGTTAAATTAATAATCCGGTATTTTAATTTATTCAGGAGGTGTTATGAGTAATTAATGGAGTGGGAATAGGAGGCCCATGATCCATTAGCTAGGCCCAAGAGTCTAATTATCTAGTCTAGGGGTTATGAGATGGTGCTCATTTGAAACAAATCAAAGAAAGAAAGAAAGAAGTGAGATAGAGAGAGAGAGAGAGAGAGAGAGAGAGAGAGAGAGAGAAAACGCGAAGAAAGAGGGAGAGGAGGAGAAGAAGAGCTCGCAATTTTCAAGGAGAAGGGAAGAGGAGCTTGCTTGCTTGCTTTTGCTTTGGGGTTTTGTGGAGAGTGCTTGTTGTCTTCACCAAAATTCAAGGTAAGGGTGGGTTTTCTTCTTTTATAATGGGATTGTATGATGGTTATTATGTGGGGTTTTAGGATTTAAGTTGTTGTGAAATAATTGATTTGGTGATTGAATGAGTGATGATGTTGTTGATTTCATTTTGATGAAATTTGGTATGCTTGGTGTTTTGTTGGAATAATTGATGAAATTAATGTTGCTTGTAAGGTGTTTGATGAAATGATTCAATGATTTTGAATGTAAATATATGGTGCTTGTATGGTGTTTGATGATATGCTTGAAAGAGTCATGAACAATGATGTTGAAATTTGGTGGTGGAGTGTTGGGTGTCTCGGTGTTATGCCGGTGTTGTGCTGGCGCAGTGTGCTGCTAGTGTTGCCTGCGTGCTGGCGCAGTGTGCTGCCAGTGTTGCCTGTGTGCTGGCGCAGTGTTGCCCAGTGGCGCCAGTGCTGCCTGCCAGTGTTGCCTGTGTGCTGGCGCAGTGTGCTGCCAGTGTTGCCTGTGTGCTGGCGCAGTGTTGCCCAGTGTTGCCCAGTGGCGCCAGTGCTGCCTGCCAGTGTTGCCTGTGTGCTGGCGCAGTGTGCTGCCAGTGTTGCCTGTGTTGTGCTGGCGCAGTGTGCTGCCAGTGTTGCCTGTGTGCTGTGTGCAGTGTTGCCCAGTGTTGCCTGTGTGCTGTGTGCAGTGTTGCCCAGTGTTGCCTGTGTGCTGCGGGGCGCCAACTCCGGTGACTGTCCCGTGTCTTGGACTTATAAAGTAGTCTATTTTTTTGGTGTTGGTGTGTCCGGCGAGTTTGGTGTTAGCCATAGAGCTATGATTGGTGATGTACTTGGTGAATTTAAATACGGTGATAGGTGATGGGTCTATGACCACTTATGGTGATGGTGAATTTAATGACGGTGATGAATCTAATGATTATTGGTGATGTTGTATTATACATATAATACTATGATTGTGGATTGTTGTTGGTGCATTGTTCATGGAGTCGCATACTTCATATGCATTTACCAGTGATGTAGGCTTCGGCCTTATGATTAATTATAGGTGATGATGCCCGAATGGCAATTATTGGTGATGATGGTACCACATGCATATGCCCGTTGGTGTGGGTTGCACCTCATGCATATACTCATGCAATTGGTGATGTTCCTTGATGCTTATGAATTGATGTTGTATAATGATGTTGTATGTTCGTAGTGTTGTGAGGCGGTGTTTATGGTTGCCTTTACTCTAACATATTGCTTATCATACATGCTATTATATTTGTTAGAGACTCACCCCTTCTGCTTTATATGTTGCTTCTTATGTCGGCAACGTGCAGGTGATCCCGAGTGAAGGTTCTTCTACCTTCCTTAGTCTGGTCCGTGTCGTTTGCTCTGATACGTAGCACCTGGGGGGGGGGGGGGGGGGCGATCATTAGTTTTGTTGTTGTTTTATCTGTTGATTTCAAACTATTTATTTGGGATGTATGAATTATATTATGAGACTTGTCTTTATTCCGCTGCGATGGTGATTATAATAACTGTGGTGTAGTCGAACAGGTGTTTTGAGGGTTCGTCCCGATCGATGTGCTATGTATCACATTTCTCTATTTTGATGAATTTTAAATATGGTTATTTGTTGTATGGTGTAAATGTTGCACTCCCTTGTGGGTGTATCGAAAAGGTTTTTGAAAACTCTGATTTTTATATTACTTTGGACGTGTTAGAAAGGGGGTGTTACATTAGTGGTATCAGAGTAGTTCGGTCTGTCCGACCAAGTGTCCGGTCGTGGTGTCTCTTAGTTCTAATTACATCTTATGGTGTAGTGTTTAGCTGAGATGGCGGGAAGGAATGATGCTGCTCTGGCCGTTGCTTTGGAAGCTATGGCTCAAGCTGTGGAGAATCAGCAAGGTGCTGAGGGTGCTGGGGCTCGTAGTTTGGCTACCTTTCAGAGGGAGAACCCGCCTACCTTCAAAGGCAGGTATGATCCCGATGGAGCTCTAGCTTGGTTGAAGGAGATTGAAAGAATCTTCCGTGTGATGGATTGCACTCCCGTGCAGAAGGTTCGCTATGGCACTTATATGTTGGCTGAGGAAGCTGATGATTGGTGGTTGGAGGCTATGCAAAGATTGGAGAATGCCGGTGAGGAAATCACTTGGGATGTTTTCAAGAGGGAGTTCATGAGGAAGTACTATCCGGAGGATGTCCGTGGTAAGAAGGAGATTGAGTTCCTTGAGCTGAAGCAAGGGAACAAGTCGGTGGCTGAGTACGCTGCTAAGTTCACCGAATTGGCTAAGTTCTATCCGCATTATAGTGAGGCTACTGCTGAATTTTCTAAGTGCGTTAAGTTTGAGAATGGGTTGAGGCCTGACATTAAGAAGGCGATTGGATATCAGAAGATCCGTGTGTTCTCTAAGTTGGTGGACAGCTGTAGGATCTTTGAGGAGGATAGTAATGCTCACTACAAGATCATGAAAGATAAGAGGAGTCATTCTCAACACCGTGGTAAGCCATATGAGGTTCCTGCTGGGAAGGGTAAACAGAAGGCTGCTGCTGGCAAGAAGCCTAGTGGGGGAGATGCTTCTGCGGGCATTGTGTGTTTCAAATGTGGTAGGTCTGGTCACAAGAGCATTGATTGCAAAGCTGAGACAAAGAGGTGTTACCGCTGTGGCAAAGAGGGTCATGTGGTGGCCGATTGTGATCGTAAGGATGTGGTCTGCTACAACTGTGGAGAGGTGGGACACATTAGCACTAAGTGTACCAAGCCAAAGAAGGAAAAGTCTAGTGGAAAGGTGTTTGCTATTGCGGGGTCTGAGACGACCAATGAGATTAGAGGTACGTGTTTCATTAATGGTACTCCTCTACTTGCTATTGTTGATACCGGTGCTACGCATTCTTTTATTGCTGCTGTGTGTGTTGAAAGGTTGAATCTTGCATTGTCTTCTATGATGAGAGAGATGGTTATCGATACTCCAGCTAAGGGTTCGGTGACTACTTCTCTCGTGTGTTCTAAGTGTCTTTTGTCGATTTTCGGCCGAGATTTTGTTGTTGATTTGATTTGTCTGCCATTGGAAGGAATGGATATTATCTTAGGAATGGACTAGTTAGTGGATAACCATGTTCATATTAATTGTTTTAGCAAGTCTGTGAGTTTCTCTTCTCCCGTAGAGGAGGAAACTGTTTTGTTGCCTGCTGGTCAGCTGCGGAAGGTAATGAAGGGAGAAGTTCAGTTGTTTTCGCTAACGGCGTCATTATCTGTTGAGAATCAAGCTAAGGTTGATGAGTTGCCGGTGGTGCGGGAATTTCCTGAGGTTTTCCCTGATGAGATTCCGGATGTACCACCAGAGAGGGAGGTTGAATTTGCTATTGATCTTGTACCTGGTACTAGACCTGTTTCTATGGCACCTTACAGGATGTCAGCATCTGAATTGTCTGAATTGAAGAAGCAACTTGAGGATCTGCTTGAAAAGAAGTTTGTGAGACCAAGTGTGTCGCCGTGGGGAGCTCCGGTGTTGCTAGTGAAGAAGAAGGATGGGAGTATGAGGCTCTACGTTGATTATAGGCAATTGAATAAAGTGACGATTAAGAACAAGTATCCGCTTCCAAGGATAGATGACTTGATGGATCAATTGGTGGGTGCTCAGGTGTTTAGTAAGATTGACTTGAGGTCGGGTTACCATCAGATTAAGGTGAAGGATGAGGATATTCAGAAGACGGCTTTTAGGACTCGTTATGGGCATTATGAGTATTCGGTGATGCCTTTTGGTGTGACTAATGCGCCGGGAGTATTTATGGAATACATGAACCGTATTTTTCATGATTACCTGGATCGATTTGTGGTGGTGTTCATTGACGACATTCTAGTTTACTCTAAATCGGAAGAAGAGCATTCCGAGCATGAGGTTGGTATTAGAGATCTTGAGGGATAGGAAGTTGTATGCAAAGCTGTCTAAGTGTGAATTCTGGTTGAAAGAAGTGAGTTTTCTTGGTCACGTGATTTCTGGTAAGGGAATTGCGGTGGATCCGTCTAAGGTTGATGCCGTGTTGAAATGGGAGGCTCCGAAGTCGGTTACTGAGATTAGAAGTTTTCTGGGGCTAGCTGGTTATTATAGAAGGTTTATTGAAGGCTTTTCTAAGTTGGCACTTCCGTTGACTCAGTTGACTTGTAAAGGGAAGGCGTTTGTTTGGGACGCTCGTTGTGAGGAAAGTTTCAATGAATTGAAGAAGAGATTGACGACGTCTCCTATTCTGACGTTGCCCAATCCGGGAGAGCCTTTTGTGGTGTACTGTGATGCCTCTAAGATGGGTTTAGGAGGTGTGCTTATGCAAAATGGTAAGGTAGTTGCTTATGCGTCGAGGCAGTTGAGGACTCATGAGAAGAACTATCCTACGCATGATTTAGAGCTTGCTGCAGTTGTGTTTGCATTGAAAATGTGGAGGCATTATCTTTATGGTTCTAGATTTGAAGTGTTTAGTGATCATAAAGGCTTGCAATATCTGTTTGATCAAAAGGAGTTGAATATGAGGCAAAGGAGGTGGTTAGAATTGTTAAAAGATTATGATTTCAGTTTGAATTATCATCCGGGGAAGGCTAATGTTGTAGCCGATGCTTTGAGTCGGAAGGCTTTGCATATGTCAGCAATGATGGTTAAAGAACTTGAATTGATTGAGCAGTTCAGAGATATGAGCCTGGTTTGCGAAGTGACACCTCAGAGTGTTAGATTGGGATTGTTGAAGATTAATAATGAATTTCTGGCTAGCATTAGAGAAGCTCAGAAGTTGGATGTTAAGCTGGTGGATTTGATGAGTGAAGCCGGTCAGGCTGAGGATAATGATTTTAAGCTAGATGCGCAAGGTGTGTTGAGGTACCGTGATAGAATTAGTATTCCTGATGATGTGGAGATAAAGAAAGCGATTCTTGAAGAGAGTCATAGGAGTAAGTTGAGTATTCATCCGGGGGCTACAAAAATGTATCAAGACTTGAAGAGGCTGTTCTGGTGGCCTGGGATGAAGCGTGATGTGGCTCAGTGTGTGTATGCATGCTTGACTTGTCAGAAGTCGAAGGTTGAACATCAGAAGCCTGCAGGGTTGATGCAACCGTTAGAGATTCCGGAATGGAAATGGGATAGTATTTCAATGGATTTTGTGACGGGACTGCCTAGTACTGTGAGAGAGCAAGATGCCATCTGGGTGATTGTTGATAGGTTGACGAAGTCTGCTCACTTTGTACCGATTAGTATTACTTATCCGGTTCCAAAGTTAGCTGGGATTTATATCCAAAAGATTGTGAAGCTGCATGGTGTTCCTCTGTGTATTGTGTCAGATAGAGATCCTAGATTCACTTCTGAGTTTTGGAAAAGTTTGCAAGAAGCATTGGGTTCTAAGTTGAGATTGAGCTCAGCGTATCATCCGCAGACTGATGGTCTGACAGAGAGGACTATTCAATCCTTAGAGGATTTGTTGAGGGCTTGTGTTCTTGAGCAAGGAGGTTCGTGGGATAATCATCTTCCATTGATAGAGTTTACCTATAACAATAGCTACCATTCTAGTATTGGGATGGCACCTTTTGAAGCATTGTATGGTCGGAGATGTAGGACTCCTTTGTGTTGGCATGAATCTGGGGAGAGTGTGGTACTTGGACTTGAGATTGTTCGCGAGACCACTGAGAAAGTGAAGTTGATTCGTGAGAAGATGAAAGCTTCGCAAAGTAGACAAAAGAGTTATCATGATAAGCGGAGGAAGAATTTGGAATTTCAAGCTGGTGATCATGTGTTCCTGAGGGTCACCCCTATGACCGGTGTTGGGCGTGCTTTGAAGTCTAAGAAGTTGACCCCTCGTTTTATTGGCCCGTATCAGATTTCGGAGAGAGTTGGGAATGTTGCCTATCGGGTGGCCTTGCCACCTAACCTTTCGAACTTGCATGACGTGTTCCATGTGTCGCAGCTTCGAAAGTATGTCCCCGATCCATCTCATGTGATTCACATGGACGATGTGCAGGTGAGAGATAATCTCACTATGGAGACGATGCCGGTGCGGATTGAAGACCGTGAAGTGAAGATCTTAAGGGGCAAGGAGATAAATTTGGTGAAAGTAGTTTGGTTGGGAGCTGCTGGTGAAAGCATGACGTGGGAATTGGAGAGTAAGATGCGGGAATCCTACCCAGAGCTGTTTGATTCAGGTAAAATTTCGAGGACGAAATATTCTAAGTGGGGGAGAGTTGTAACGCCCTAAAATAATTTAATTATTTATTTAATTGAATTATTTAAGGCTTACAATAATTTATTAAGTTAAATTAATAATCCGGTATTTTAATTTATTCAGGAGGTGTTATGAGTAATTAATGGAGTGGGAATAGGAGGCCCATGATCCATTAGCTAGGCCCAAGAGTCTAATTATCTAGTCTAGGGGTTATGAGATGGTGCTCATTTGAAACAAATCAAAGAAAGAAAGAAAGAAGAGAGAGAGAGAGAGAGAGAGAGAGAGAGAGAGAGAGAGAGAGAGAGAGAGAGAGAGAGAAAACGCGAAGAAAGAGGGAGAGGAGGAGAAGAAGAGCTCGCAATTTTCAAGGAGAAGGGAAGAGGAGCTTGCTTGCTTGCTTTTGCTTTGGGGTTTTGTGGAGAGTGCTTGTTGTCTTCACCAAAATTCAAGGTAAGGGTGGGTTTTCTTCATTTATAATGGGATTGTATGATGGTTATTATGTGGGGTTTTAGGATTTAAGTTGTTGTGAATTAATTGATTTGGTGATTGAATGAGTGATGATGTTGTTGATTTCATTTTGATGAAATTTGGTATGCTTGGTGTTTTGTTGGAATAATTGATGAAATTAATGTTGCTTGTAAGGTGTTTGATGAAATGATTCAATGATTCAATGATTTTGAATGTAAATATATGGTGCTTGTATGGTGTTTGATGATATGCTTGAAAGAGTCATGAACAATGATGTTGAAATTTGGTGGTGGAGTGTTGGGTGTCTCGGTATTGTGCTGGCGCAGTGTGCTGCTAGTGTTGCCTGCGTGCTGGCGCAGTGTGCTGCCAGTGTTGCCTGTGTGCTGGCGCAGTGTGCTGCTAGTGTTGCCTTTGTGCTGGCGCAGTGTTGCCCAGCAGCGGCAGTGCTGCCTGCCAGTGTTGCCTGTGTGCTGGCGCAGTGTGCTGCCAGTGTTGCCTGTGTGCTGGCGCAGTGTTGCCCAGTGGCGCCAGTGCTGCCTGCAAGTGTTGCCTGTGTGCTGGCGCAGTGTGCTGCCAGTGTTGCCTGTGTTGTGCTGGCGCAGTGTGCTGCCAGTGTTGCCTGTGTGCTGGCGCAGTGTGCTGCCAGTGTTGCCTGTGTTGTGCTGGCGCAGTGTGCTGCCTGTGTGCTGTGTGCAATGTTGCCTGTGTGCAGTGTTGCCCAGTGTTGCCTGTGTGCTGTGTGCAGTGTTGCCCAGTGTTTCCTGTGTGCTGCGGGGCGCCAACTCCGGTGACTGTCCCGTGTCTTGGACTTATAAAGTAGTCTATATTTTTTGTGTTGGTGTGTCCGGCGAGTTTGGTGTTAGCCATAGAGCTATGATTGGTGATGTACTTGGTGAATTTAAATACGGTGATAGGTGATGGGTCTATGACCACTTATGGTGATGGTGAATTTAATGACGGTGATGAATCTAATGATTATTGGTGATGTTGTATTATACATATAATACTATGATTGTGGATTGTTGTTGGTGCATTGTCCATGGAGTCGCATACTTCATATGCATTTACCAGTGATGTAGGCTTCGGCCTTATGATTAATTATAGGTGATGATGCCCGAATGGCAATTATTGGTGATGATGGTACCACATGCATATGCCCGTTGGTGTGGGTTGCACCTCATGCATATACTCATGCAATTGGTGATGTTCCTTGATGCTTATGAATTGATGTTGTATAATGATGTTGTATGTTCGTAGTGTTGTGAGGCGGTGTTTATGGTTGCCTTTACTCTAACATATTGCTTATCATACATGCTATTATATTTGTTAGAGACTCACCCCTTCTGCTTTATATGTTGCTTCTTATGTCGGCAACGTGCAGGTGATCCCGAGTGAAGGTTCTTCTACCTTCCTTAGTCTGGTCCGTGTCGTTTGCTCTGATACGTAGCACCTGGGGGGGGGGGGCGATCATTAGTTTTGTTGTTGTTTTATCTGTTGATTTCAAACTATTTATTTGGGATGTATGAATTATATTATGAGACTTGTCTTTATTCCGCTGCGATGGTGATTATAATAACTGTGGTGTAGTCGAACAGGTGTTTTGAGGGTTCGTCCCGATCGATGTGCTATGTATCACATTTCTCTATTTTGATGAATTTTAAATATGGTTATTTGTTGTATGGTGTAAATGTAGCACTCCCTTGTGGGTGTATCGAAAAGGTTTTTGAAAGGGGGTGTTAGAAAGGGGGTGTTACATCAATGACAATCATACATGGACACTCACCTCACTGCCTCCTAACAGGAAAGCAATAGGGTGTAAGTGGGTCTATAGAATAAAAGAGAACCCAGATGGTTCAATCAAAAAAGTATAAGGCAAGGTTGGTGGCCAAAGACTACAACCAACTTGCAGGCAAAGACTATAGGGAAACCTTCTCTCTTGTTGTAAAGCCAACAACCATTAGAATATTGCTTTCACTTGCTCTCTCCAATCATTTGGACATCCAACAAATTGATGTAAACAATGCTTTCATCAATGGCCTGTTGCAAGAAGAAATCTACATGTCTCAGCCACCTGGCTTCCATAGTGCTGACAAGACACAAGTATGCAGGCTACACAAGTCTTTGTATGGCTTGAAGCAAGTCCCAAGGGCATGGCATGATCGTTTAAAATAAGCTCTGCTTCTCTTTTACTTCTCTCCAAGAAAGTGTGACCCTTCCTTGTTTGTTCACACTAGGCCTGGTGTCCAATTATTTGTTTTAGTTTATGTGGATGACATCCTCATCACAGGATCTGCCTCTGCTCTAATCCATGATCTCATCAGCAAGCTGAACTCTCAAGCATATGGGTAGACCTGATTACTTCCTTGGAGTTAAACTCAAGTATCACTCAGATGGTTCTCTCACACTCACACAAGACAAATACATCAGAGACATGCTGCACAAGACCACCATGACAGATTGCAAAAGCATTGCCACTCCAATGGCATCAGGTACTAAACTTAGCAAGTTTGGCAATGACAAACTGCAAGATCCACATTCTTACAGGTCCATAGTTGGAGCTTTACAATACCTCACACTCACAAGGCCAGAAATAGCCTATGCAGTTCTGTCAAATCCCCTTGAGTCACATTGGAGAGCTGTGAAGCGCATTCTAAGGTATCTAGCAGGCACCAAACATCATGGTCTTGTGCTGCACCCCTCCACCATCACTGGACCTCTTACACTGTGTGCTTACAGTGATTCTGACTAGGGCAGTGACCCTGATGACAGGCAATCTACTTCTGGCTCATGTGTATACCTTGGCCCTAATCTCATCTCATGGAGCTCAAAGAAACAATCCTTAGTGGCACGCTCCAGTGCTGAGGCAAAGTACAAAGGCATTGCTAATGCTACAGCAGAACTTCAATGGATTCAATCCTTGCTCAAGGAGCTCCACATTCAGCATCACGCACCAGTTCTCTTATGTGACAACATGAGTGCTGTGGCTATTTCCCACAATCCAGTGCTTCACTCATGCACGGAGCACCTAGAATTGGATATTCATTTTGTTAGGGAGAGAGTTCTATCCAAAACTCTCAAAATTCTTCATGTTCCAGGTACAAATCAAATAGCTGATGCACTGACAAAACCTCTGCCAGCTCCACTGTTTCAAGCATTGAAACTCAAGCTGAAAGTACAACCATTGTCTCCCTCTCAGCTTGAGGTGGGAGAAATAAAGAATAAGAGCAATGAGTCAAAGCAAGTCACATGTGGCACTCAAGGTCAACAAGTCAAAGCTAGTAAATAAGTCAAAGAAGGCTCTCTCTGTTGACGTGGACTAACACTGAGTTCCCTTTCCCTTGTAATATCACTTTCCCTTTGTATTTCAGTTAGGGATTTAGTTTCTTCAGGTAGAAAACTGTTAGGGAAGTTTTGAATTCTGTTAGAGCTCTACTGGCTCATATATATTGAGTTTGTATCACAACACAAATCAATCAATGAAGTTTACAATATTCAGATCAAACTCTTCTTTCATGGTATCATTCGCTGCATACGATCCTTTCAACCATTCTTCCGCTCCTCTTCGTTGATTCACACCTTTTCATTCTGTCAATCAATGGCCGCTGCTTCCGCTGATCATAGCGCCGATGGCGACGGTGCCAACTGCGGCACCGGCTCCATTTTCTAAAGCACAACTAAAACTACTCCTCAATTTGCTTCTGGACCAAAACTCTCCGTGAAGCTCGATGATAAGAACTTCTTGTTGTGGAATCAACAAGTGGAAGGCGTCGTAAAAATGCACTAGATGCATCGCCTCCTTGTGAATCCTATCATCCCTCAGAAATCTGCTACGAAAGCATATCGGTTAGCTGATGTTGTCTCCGATGAGTTCGAAAAATGGCTCGTCCAAGATCAAACGCTGTTCACATGGTTTCTATCAACTCTTTCTGAAAGCGCTCTCACGCGTGGCTCACTTGTCACCATTCTTGGCAAGTTTTAGAGAAGATCCAACAACACTACTTCTCTCACCCCAAAGCTAGGGTTCGTCAACTGAGAAACGAACTCAAGAACACCCAAAAGGGATCACTGGCCATTTTGAAACACTAGTTTTATTAAATTCAGGGTACTATTGGTGAACATAGAGGAGAATTCGCGAGCGTTGTATTTCTATATCATAGTGAAATAGAATGCAATGTGATCAAATGGTAATGACTCCGAAACTTTCATATCAAACATGTGTTGCATAATCAGATGATGATGGACTAGTTGTTTCTCCAACTGCTGCCAACAATGATGATCATGCCAAAATGGGTAGAGTTATGCAATTGCATGACTTCGAAGTGATTTTTTTAATGCACAAAGTCAGGGTGAGTAATATTTGTGCTAATTTCTCTGATTATTTTATTTTATCACTTTAACCATTTTACTTTGAGCACAATTCACCTTGAGATATTTGTCATCAACAAAAATGTGGAGAATGTGATTATATGTCTTGACAGTATTATTTTATTTTGATGATCGACGAAGGAATGACGAATTTACAAAAAGTGGTTAAAGATGTTGTTTACCAAAGCCTTGGATTATTAGAAATCGACAAAGGAAGGACGTGTTTATAAAAAGCGATTAAAGATGTTGTTTAGCCTTGGATTATTAGAATTATATTTTCTTTATTTTCAACGTATTTTTTAGGATTCTATGTGGGTAGTAGAAAAAGCTCTCTTAAAGATGAATCGCATATTCACAAAATTGTTACTATGTACTAGCTTTTGCAAAATAATAACTCTTTCTAAAAACTTCTCCTTTTGAAAATAAAATACTTCTGAAAATAAAATTATTTTGAAAATAAAGTATTTGGATCTCTCTAGTTTGATGACAGATGTTTTAACTTAGCGTAATTGATTATAGCCAAAGCCATAATCCATTATGAGCATGGGAGAAAGACCGCGCGTTGCACAAGCTGCCATAATTGATGTTGGAACTTGTTGGTGAATTGAAAAATTGGGAAGTCCCACATTGGAAAAAATAGATACTTTAAGAGTGTTTATAAGTGTGGAGATTGATACCTTTGGATGTGCCCCAATAGGTACCCAATTTTACGAAAGGAAAAGCACGCACACTAACTGACCACCACACACGCGCGCGCCGCCGCCTCTGACTGCCTCGGTCGGGCCGGGCTTGGGCTTGACTTGTGAGGTGTAAATTTCTTTTTGCGAAAATAATTAATTATTTTATTTTTTGGTACGTTGCTTGTTCAGATTCGTTGAACCGACCAAATACGATGTACTTACCATTGCGCGTCTGATATAGCCGTTTAAGGCCGTTCTTATCCGTTGACTTGCGCAACAAACACTTTGTTCTTATCCGTTGTTGACTTGCAGCACAAGTAGTACTCCGTTCTTATCTGTTGAGGATTTTTCTCCAACAAATTACTTGCGCAGCAAGTCCAATTCTCTCCTATAAATAGGACCCTCCCTCACTTCATTCCTCACACCACTTCACGATAAATCCTTCCTCAACTTTTCTCTCTTCTCCCTAATTTATTCTCTTCTCTCATATTTATAGAGTGGTCTACGTACCATATTAGAGTGGTCTTCGTACCATATTTGAGTGGTCTTCGAAGCATAATATGAAGGTGTATTTCTCTAGCAAAATTTCACTGTGCAGCCTGCCTGCACAATTTTGAGCAGTGCCACGAAACGTCTTAAAGAGAGTGCTAGTCCGCGACTCAACCTAATGGATTGATTTTCTAAAATATCTTTCGGAAATTCAAAAACAACAATTTTAAGACGTTTTGAAATTTAGTCATGACTATCGAAGACATTACTAGGTCTGATTGTGCTGTTTCTAATTTCAACAAATACTTTTATTTTCAAGAATGTCAATTAAAACAATGGCAACAAAATCAATTTTTATTAAATATGAAAAATGTTGCCAACATTTAAAAGATGACATTCAAGTGCTCACTGAAAGAGCTAATCATAAAGGAAGAGATAAAATAGCTAAATAAATATTTCTATAGAAAGAGAATAATTTTCTCTATACTATTTATCAATAGAAAGAGAATGGTTTTCTCTATAGAGTTTATTATTGGAAAGAGAATAATTTTCTCTATACGGTCTTATAGAAAGAGAATTATTATCTCTATATCATTGTTAATTCTACGGAAAGAGAATAATCATCTCTACAAGAATGAACATTTTTAATTCATATTGTTTGGGAAAGGCTCTGGCTAGGAAAGATTTGGTACTTATGTGTGTCCATTGTGACCCACCTCTCTTTCCTAGGAACCTACTCGACAAAAATGAATTTTCTTAATTCATATTGTTGCTGTTAGTTGTTGAACTTTCGGCAAGTGTACCGAATCGTGCAAGTAATAAAACCGGCAAGTACCGGGTATCGTCCTCCAGGATCGAATTTAATTACCAGTTACGTTAACAACTACTAAAGGAACCAAAGTGAACTAGGATGAGATTGATTTGATTGAGCTATGAAGCTCTAAAGTAAGCAATAAAATATTCTTTTTATGTTTTTAATAATAGAAACGAAGAACGCGTTTGAAAAGATACGATGGAGAAGATGCTAGGGATGAATTCCTATTGATTTCACACTATTGCATTGATTTAATTTGAAGGATAAGCTCTCTCTAATTTGCTATCAAACCCACAACATTCAATAATTCCTAATTCCTTAGGTAACTAGTCCTTTGTCGATAACTACAAACCCTAATTCCTTAAGCGATTCTAATTAACGACAAGCATTTAAAACGAAGGTTTGCAATATACAACAACTCATAGATTATTCCTAAGCTACGAATTGAAGGTATAGAATTTCAAACATTCAAAAACAAAACTTCCATTCCATAATTGAACAAAATATCATTGTATGAGTTTTCCAACCATAAAAAGCACTAAGCGTAGAAATTCGATACGCAAAATACGAGAGAGTATGATATAAATAAAATTCTAAACCATCGACAATAGTGCTACGTCAATATTCATTCATCCCTAACATTAGGGTTTAGTTACACATGATTAAGGAAAACGAAAGAGAAGAATTACAAATTGGAGATGAAGACGAACACATGTGAAGCTTCAATCCTTGTTCCCAAGTCTCGAATCTTCAACGCCGATATCCAGAGCAATCAGTTCTCTCGTGTACTAGGATTCAAAAATACGTCAAAAGATGCTGAAAAACGCGTCCAACGCGTGTTTTAACGCGTCTGCCGCTGATTGGCGCGCCACTCGCGCTCCAGCGCCACTCACGCGCCAGTTGGGCGCCTTTCCTGCTGTCTTCTCGCGCGTGGTGCGCCACTCACGCGCCAGTTGCGCGCCATTTGGCTGAATGCTCCTTGCTATTGCACCATTGAGTCCATTTGCCTGCACTGCTTTGTTCTTCAATTCCACCTAGTCCCTGGGCACAAAATCACGACAAAACCCAGCATAAACACTGCATAGCAAATAAATTTCTAATAGCACAAATTGTTAAATTCTCATCAACTTCATTGTTATTCATCAAAAACTCCAAGTAAAAATCCCTTTTTAACACTGAAAACCATCATGTGATGGGGACTCATCATTAGTGGTTAACGCTAACGGTTAATGATTTTAAATCATAGAATTGCTTTTTAGCAATATTATTATTTTTGAGAAGTTATGCTTTTTACGATATATTGCAGTATAATTTTCTAGAAAAACTTTTCAAAAATTAAAACGGAAATCAGGCTCAAAGAAACGACAACTAGAAATGACGCTGCTCCTCCATTTAATTGTTTCGATTGCGAGAGAGCAGGTCATATGGCACGCAAGTGTAGGAACAGGCCAAGCTCTGCCCCGCAGGCTAACCTGAATGAATAGCAATTTGTTGCTATCATTTCTCAAATCAACAGTGTTGGTGAATGCGAAGGTTGATGGATGTTTACTGACTATGTTTTGAACATACATCGTTGCTGAAAATAAGAAAAATATGTTGAGTCTGGTGAAAACTTTATTTTAAACAATGATATTTTTTTAAAGCATTGTTTACTTCGTGTATCGGAAGTTTTGTACACTATATAATTTTAAACGTGGCTGACTTTGACGTGTAAACAAATGCATTTTTTTCAATAAGAGCCAAATATCATTTTTCAAAAGTTATTTTTTTTAAATGACTTAAGAAAAAAAATTTGATTTTTGAAGTCAAGCAAGAATTTTCAAGACTTCGCATAAATCAGTAAGGAAATCTGAGTATTAGTTTTGACTCACTCAGATATATGCAAATAAGATAGAACATTAACCAGAAATGGAAAACGATAGTTTATCACTTTTATTTATAATTGTTTTGACTACATTATAGTTTAATTTGGGAAAAATAAAAGTGAAGTGCTTGACATATTCAAAGTTTTCCATTACAGATTTTTGAAAATCAATTAAGTAGAAAGGTTAAGAGTTTTTATAGCGATTAAGGAACGAAGTATGATTCTCATTAATTTAATGGAATTATACATGAAGCGACTACACCATATTTTTTCTAAAATGAATGGTAAAGCAGAAGGAAAAATAAAATATTTATTGATTTGCTATTTTGCTGAATTCTAGCACTTGATCTCTCTTGTGAAAAAAATTTATACACTGTTGGTTATGTTATGAATAGATTCGCTGAATCTAAATAAATAAAAAATTTCCTTTGGAGATCTTGAAGAAAAGACAACCCATCTTGTCTTATTTTTGAATTTGGGATTATATGGCTTATGTCATAATCCCAAAAAAAGTTAAACTCGCAAGTAGAGCCTATGAATGTGTTTTCATTGGGTATGCAGTAAATAGTAAATCATACTGGTTGTATGACCTTAATGCAAAAGTGATCATAGAATCAAATGACGTTGACTTCTATGAAAATAAATTCCCTTTTAAATTAAGAAATAGTGGAGGCACTGAACTAGTCAAGTTTCTATGCCTAGGAACGT
Organism: Astragalus glycyphyllos; assembly: GCA_963573325.1. Classification (NCBI taxonomy): domain Eukaryota; kingdom Viridiplantae; phylum Streptophyta; class Magnoliopsida; order Fabales; family Fabaceae; genus Astragalus; species Astragalus glycyphyllos. The sequence continues at coordinate 42,895,618 of OY754312.1, read as the reverse complement.
TGAAAACAACGAACAAAGGGAGATTTAACCTCGAAGAGGTAAGAAAGCACAAGTTGCTAAAGAATATGGAACCTATTATACGGTCCATAAACTAGAGAAGGATACATATAACATTCAAGAAGCTTGTCTTCTTGGATGCAGATTTATGGCAAGAAGTCATAAAACAACGAGATGGATTCTCTAGAGTCTAACAAGACATGGCACTTAGTGGACTTGCCTCCTGGTTGCAAACCAATTGGTTGTAAATGGATTTTGAAAAAGAAACTAAAACCTGATGGCACTATTGATAAATACAAGGCTCGCCTTGTAGCCTAAGGTTTTAGACAAAGAGAGAATATAGATTTCTTCAACATATATTCACCTGTTACTAGAATTACATCCATACGGGTACTAATTTCGTTGACTGCTATTTATGACTTAGAAGTACACCTAATGGATGTCAAAACTGCTTTTTTAAATGGTAAATTAGAAGAAGAAATCTATATGGAGTAACCTGAAGGTTTTGTAGTTCATGGGCAAGAACACAAGGTCTGTAAGTTGGATGAGTCTTTGTATGGTCTCAAGTTTGATAATTTAATCATATCGAATGGGTTTAAAGTGAATGAAAGTGACAAATGCATTTATTACAAAATCAAGAATGATATTTGCACTATCATATGTCTCTATGTAGACGACTTACTCATATTTGGATCAAACATTCATGTTGTAAATAAAGTGAAATCATTGTTGTGCAACAACTTTGATATGAAAATCCTCGGAGAAGCAAGTGCAATCCTTGGTATTAAGAATACTAGGTCCAAGAAAGGAATTTCTTTGGATCGATCTCATTATATTGAGAAGATCTTAAAGAAATATAACTACTTTGGTTGTAAACCTTCCTACTCACCATACGATCCAATTGTCAAACTTTTTAAGAACACTGGTAACAGTGTTAGACAAACGGAATATGCGAGCATCATTGGCAGCCTAAGGTATGCCACTGATTGAACTAGACCCGACATTGCATATGATGTGGGGATTGCTGTGCAGGTTTACCAATCGACCTAGTATAGAGCATTGGCACGCTATTGAGAGAGTCATGTGATACCTTAAGAGGACCATGAATCTCAGATTACATTATCAGAGATTTCTAGCTGTACTTGAAGGGTATAGTAATGCTAATTGGAATACTCTATCAGATGATTCCAAAGCAACTAGTGACTATATATTTAGTATATATGTGGTATTGTCTCCTAGAAATCTAAAAAATAGATCATTTTGGTTCAGTCGACTATGGTGTCTGAAATGATAGAATTGGCAACCGCCGGTGAAGAAGCTAGTTTGGTTGAGATGCTTACTAGCAGAGATTCCTTATAGGAAAACCGATGACAGTTGCGTTGATCCACTGCGATAGTACCGCGGCTATTGCAAAATAAAGAATTGTTATTACAACGATAAAAGGCGACAAATATGTGGTAGGAATAACATTGTTAGAGAAATTCTCTCAAAAGGAGCTGTAAGAGTGGATCAAATACGCACTGATTAGAACTTAGGTGATCCTTTGACGAAAGGATTAGCCAAAAAGAAAGTCCAAAATACATCTTAAAAGATGGGACTACTACCATTAGAACCATGAGTCACTCATGATGGTAACCCGACCTAAAAGAGTGGAGATCCCAAGAATTAGGTTCAATGGGTAATAACAAGTTGTGAAGTGATAGGAGATGAACATGCTACTATAGTAAGAAGCATGATTCCTGAAGCGATGTAAGGTTGAGATGATAAAAACTCTTAATGAGATCTATACTCTATGTGGAGTGGAACACCTAGCTACAGGAGTACTCTTCATAGACTCTCCTTTGTGAATGTGGAAGTTGGGCCGCTTTCTATGGAATTCGTGGCAGAAATTCCTAGAGCGTTCACTAAACTGCGATAGACATGCAGGGTCATAAAAGCACGGGCTTTTGAGAATACACCTTTGGAAAAGGTTGTGTGTGGTTTTGATGATTAAAGATAGAGTTCAAGACTACGAGTCACTCTTGTTGAATCTAAATCCTAACCGCTATGCAAAGGTTCAAGTCTTATGACACCTATGCTTATGCACAATCTTATGGAGGCGTTTGACGCTACGTACTTCTGAAACTTCTTTTTAAATTCAAGTGGGGGATTGTTGGAACTTGTTGGTGAATTGAAAAATTGGGAAGTCCCACATTCGAAAGAATAGACACTTTAAGAGTGTTTATAAGTGTGGAGATTGATACCTTTGGGTGTGACCCAATAGGTACCCAATTTTGTGAAAGGAAAAGTATGCACACTAACTGACCACCACAGACGCGCGCGCCGCCGCCTCCGTCCGACTGACCGGCTCAGCCAGGCCGGGCTTGGGCTTGGCTTGTGAGGTGTAAATTTCTTTTTGCGAAAATAGTTAATTATTTTATATTTTGGTGCGTTGCTTGTCCAGATTCGTTGAATCGACCAGATACGATGTACTTACCATTGTGCGTCAGATATAGCCGTTTAAGGTCGTTCTTATCTGTTGACTTGCGCAACAAGCACTTCGTTCTTATTTGTTGAGGATTTTTCTCCAACAAATTACTTGCGCAGCAAGTCTAATTCTCTATTATAAATAGGACCCTCCCTCACTTCATTACTCACACCACTTCACGATAAATCCTTCCTCAAGTTTTCTCTCTTCTCCCTAATTTATTCTCTTCTCTCATATTTATAGAGTGGTCTACGTACCATATTAGAGTTGTCTTCGTACCATATTTGAGTGGTCTTTGGACCATAATATGAAGGTGTATTTCTTGAAATTTCACTGTGCAGTGATATTTCGTAATAGTTTTGACTGAGCTATTTTATTCTGGGGACGTCGTGGTTGATAGCCTGCCTGCACCTAGTCCGCGACTCAACCCAGTAATTTCTTCTATGGATTGATTTTCCAAAATATCTTTCGGAAACTCAAAAAACAACAATTGATATGGCATCTAGTATAATCGATTATGGATGCAGAGTCTTCCTCTGCTTTTTCGCCATAATCGACTATGAGCGATTTGACGACATTGTCATTAGTACAGAATATTTGACTTCTTAATTATTTTTTTTCCAGATTTTGTCACTATCTCAATAAATATGAGTCCTTTTTGACATCTGTTTTTTTACACACGCGCTGACACCAAATTTCTAAGTAAAAATATTCTCTAATCTCTCGCGTTTTTTTATGCACCTAATTTTATTATTCTTGAGAGCTTTTATACTATTTAGTTTATTGTGTAATTCTATTGAGCTTCAATTTCTCTCATCTACACTTGGGTGTAATCTTTTCTTTATTTATTCTCTGGAAAGTATCTCAATGAACCCTCACTTAGGAGACGCAACCAGACTGTTTCCGGGAGCCCTGAGAAATAAGAAGTAGGATTGTCACTAACTTCATCAACTTCGCATAGGGACTCAGAAGAAGAACTAGACAAGTTTATCACCTCATAGAGAGGACGAGAATGGCCTCTCCCCTTCCACCTTTCTAAATGTCTAGTCCAACTCTCTTGTGATTCCCTTAGGATAATTGCTAAACCCGAAGAGACCTTAACAATTTCTCTACCATCTTCATCCAACTCCCAGATTTCAACCCTTTCCTACCTTCTAAGTACGCTAAGCAAGATGACAAAATAAAAAGGTAAAGAAAGGATACCTTCAATGACAAATTCTTCTAAACTGCGATAGGTGGCCTTCGAAAAAACTCAAGACGCTTTAATGTGCATCTTCAGCATTAGCACAGTCTGTTGCTGTAACTGTCAAAATATCAATTAGCAACATAAAATGGCTTAGGAATACAACTGCTATGCAACCATAGATGATCTTATTTTAAGCAATAAATTCAAATTGCTTACTGCTTAATATGATCAAATAACAAGGTCATGGGCAACAAACCAAGCACAATAAAATAAAAATGTAAGAAATATAAATCTGTTTCTAGGTTCCATCCAACAACTCCAATTTTTTAAACGGGTGATCCTTGACAAAAATAATCGAAAAAAGAGACTGCTCTTGAGACATAGTTAATCAAATTCAAAGGCGCGAGAAGTCTTACCTCTCTGTACATCTATCCTCTAGTTTTATTTCTTAATAGTTAGAACAACAAAATCATAACAACTAATTCAACATATTCATAACACAATTAACCAATCAAACCATAGAGAGAGAGAGAGAGAGAGATTTTATATCGTTAAAATGAAGAAGAAGGAAGCGAAAACCCACAATCCCGAATCACAACTCGCTTCCCAATTCCCAAATCCAACAAACCCTGCAAAACAAAATGAAGGAGAAGGAAAACGAATATGAATTCAAAGAGAGAAGGAAAACAAAATGAAGAATTAGAAAAACGAAAACGAAAACGAAAGTGAAATGCATAGGGAGGAAAACAAAACGAAATCTAACCTCGAGAAGAACTGCAGTGCATTCGCGAGTAGAGGCTAGCAGTGGACTGAGCGACGGAGCACATAGCAGATTGGCGGTTAGAGGTGGCGGTGTGTGGTGGTCGTTGGACTGAGGGTTTGTGGCTTTCGTTTCTGGTTTTAGGGTAGTGAGAAAGAAATTAAGGGAGAGATTAGGGAAACGAGCGAATAAAATAGGGAGTGATAAAAAAATTATTTGGGAATTTTCGACGGTCAAGTCCGTTGCAAAAGGACACAATTCCATCGCTATTGACCTTTTATCATGCAAGCTAAAATCTGTCGCTATCCGCTACAAATGACCCTTTTACCTACGGAAAAAATTCTGTCGCTAAAAATTCGTCGCTAATAACCCTTTTTTTGTAGTGCACCAAGTGAGACAAAAAAGACAACATTCACCAAACTCCCTCTTAAATAGATTAAGACTAGGGTGCTTAACAGTCACACTCCCTGGTGAACCCACGCTCTCCCCACACAAATTTTCCGCAGAACGTCATGTCTCCGATCCCTTTTCTCTCTCCTGCTTTAAATGACATGTTTTCAGTTCACGAGTTTCAAAGATGTAAAAGGGGATGTCTATTCATCTGAACCCTATGTCAACCATCACACTCTCAAGATACCTAGTCGTTGGTATTTTCAAAATAAAAAAGGCTATCGAACCCCTTCGGCCACTCGACGTGTCTAACCGCTGTAACCTCTTGCCTTAGGTATTTTCTTTTATTCGTTTAACAACTCGCAGGTACATCGTGGAGCAAGTTAGCCGAAAATGTTTGACGCGGCCACGATACGACTTGCAACATCTGGAGGATGTCTATTCATCTGAACCCTATGTCAACCATCACACTCTCAAGATACCTAGTCGTTGGTATTTTCAGAAGAGACACACACAGAAAATAGACTAGACATGCCGAGATAGATAAAAAGTTATCCGGCAACCATTGTAATTTACCGAGTTGATCAATAAAATTTGATTCAAGTACAGTTTGTGATATTAGAATTTTCCCCAACAACATAAATTATTTGAAATTAAGGTCTTTCTTACTTGAGATCGCACGTTGACCTTCCTCTTTCTTGATGCAGTAGGTGATAGTAGTGTGATCTCTTAGCTGCTTGTCTTAATTTGAGTTGAGTCGTAGACTAAGTCACTCTCTTTAAGGCGTTTCCCAGCACTGCTCAAAATTGTGCAAGCAAGCTATCAACCACGAAAACAGCTCGGTCGAAACTGCTACGAAAGATCACTACACGGTGAAATTTTGCTCACGAAGTCCCCAGGATAAAACAGCCCAGTCAAAATTGGTACGATCTAGAAATACACCCTCATATTATGGTCTGAAAACCTCTCACTTATGGCACGAAGACCACTCTAATTTAAGAAGAAACGAACCTGGTCCAAGCTTGTGAGAGAACTAAGGAGTTTGGTGGTTCAACGAATCGGGTCATGACTTGTTACGCAAGTCGGGGATATGATCGTTGGTAGCTTGGTGATCAAGTTACACGTACGCACAAAAAATAATAATTTAATTTTTTTCGGATAGTAATAATTACACCACTTACTATCCCAAGCCCAGGCTCAACAGAGTGCAAGCGCGTGTGGTGGTCAATTTTGTGTGCGTTCTCTTCCTCTCACAAAATTGGGTAACTATTGGGGTACATCCAAAGGTATCAATCTCCACACTCTTTTTTGACACAATCAATCTCCACACTTATAAACACTTTTAAGATGTCTATTTTTCCAATGTAGGACTTCCCAATTTTTTAATTCACCAATAAGTTCCAACAGTTCCCCACAAGAATAATCAATTCTATTAGAAGTAACTATAGTTTATAACACCCAAATTAAACGTGTAAATCAATTAAGTCGACATCAATTCTTCTAGAGAAACAAACCCAGAAATCAACACGTCATTTGAGTTGTCTTCTAGGACATAACACACTAGTTCGAAAGCAAGAGGAAGGAGGGATTCACGTGATAGAAATGGAACTTTCTTGCTACCAATAGCATATATGGTTTCTTATTGAGAAGGTTTCCAAACTGTATTTGGACAAAAGTTAATTTCTTGTTGGCCAACATTGATCTTTCTAATGTGTGTATATTATTATATTTTCATTCAGACACATGACACATATGTCCAAGGCTGATTCGTCGTAGCGACAGAAATGTCGTTTATGGACACCCACTTACTGGGTTCGATCTCCCAGAGTATCGAGTCTTGGTTATTCCGTTTGTATGTGTCTGTTAGGTACTAACACTTGCTAATTCTTTTATCAGGCCAAAAAATCAGGCCAAAAAAAAGAATCAGACACATCTAATATACAAACTTACAAAGAAGGAAAGTTGTTCTCAAACTTACATGTTGTCAACACTCAATATAAATTAAGTCGTGGGTCAAAGGCTGAAAGTTAGAATTAAGAGAAGACCAGGGCAGCGAGGCAGACCACCTAACAATTTCCAAAAAATATCTGCTGAAGGGACAATCTCAAAGGAGAGGCTCCAGGCAAGAATGTGAACGCCTCGAGGAGGGGGTTAAGCTCAAGGAACAATGGATGATGCCAACAATGGATGAGGCCAAGGCAAAGCACGTCATAACCTATATAGTGTCATGGCCACAATGGCTTAGTTGCCTAAGTTTGACGACTGTGGGCTAAGGAAGAGGATCAGCCGAGGAACTATATGGCCGAGGTAAGGAAGACTTGCTTGGAAGGCAAGGAAGAGAGATGTGTGGATAGGACGTGGGAGCGGTTGAAGGTCAAGCAAAGTGAGGAAGTTTTTCATCCCACTAACGTACCGTGCTAGTGAGATCGTGGGTTACGACTCTGATTTCTTAGGGCTTAGGAGCGAGATTAGACGTTGATCTTCAATTTATCCAACGGTAAGCAAACGTAGGCTCGCATAGTGGCCAACGAGGGCCTATGATATATAGAGAAGAATACTTGTACAAAAAAGACACACATCAATCAATACACAAATCTATTTTTCGCAATTTATCTAACTTTATTGAATTTATTTTACTTTCATGCACTTGGCCAGTAGATAATCCAATTCTCGCGTCCCTTCTATCCAACCTGACCCTCTTTGGAGGAGTTAGGAAACCCACAGTTGAGGAACAAAGTTCATTCTTCAACGCAATTGCTTGAAGAACAGAGGAATCAAAGACTGTCAAAACCTCCGGACAATCCCACCGCTAGGATATAAGAGTTTGACGACAACACATGCCTCTTTTTTTTTCTCTCACAGCTAGGATACTTTTCTTAGTTTTCCCAAGCATTATTTATGCTACTTAAGAAATATTACCTGAGAAATAAACTCTTTTACTACCCTACAAATGACTAGAAAAGGAGTGTTAGTATTGGACGTTATCATCTAGGGAAATAGAAGACACTAGAGATGGCGCCCAAACGCGGGTGCTCCTCGCCCTTTATGGAAGTTCCAGCTCTTGCATAGTCTTAACTTGGTCTATCGGATTGTTTAAATGTTTTTTCCAAATACTCTCACTTAATTTACTATAATTAAGGAACTAAGTTATCTAACTCCAAATTTATTTAAGAATAAATCGCCAAATTCGTCTTTAAGTTTACCCGTCATTACCTATTTAAGTCCTAAAGTATAGAAAAATAAGAATTAGTCTGTAAAATTACTTCCTAAAGTTTTATAAATAGTCTCTAGGGGAGATTAATAAGACAGATTTATTAAAAATTGGGTGCAAATATAAGGACACTAGTTCAAATTTAAAATTTCAGGAAATTCATAATAATTTTATACAGGGAAACTAGTACTAACATTTTTTTCCGGGGGGTCCAACTGAACCCCCTAGACACAATGTAGCTCCGCCATTGTGTCCTATCACTTGGCTAGTGTTTCCAAATACTTGCATGTTCAAATGAGGAACATACAAATGCCAAAATACTTGGAAATGCGACATAATCTCGGGAAGAACAAAGAGAATGATCCTTAAACAGAGAAACAATACGGATAATGATAAGTAAGGTTCCTGCTTTATATATCTTTTAGGGAGAAGCTTATCAATGACTCCATAGTCCCATAAAATCATCTTAATTAGAGTACAAAATCATTGATACAAATCCCATAAAATAAGTAAAAGAAAAACTTTTAGAGAAAGTTCAATTATTTCGGATGCCTAACATAAGGGATATCACAAAGATCGTTTGCAAGGGCAAGAACTTCCCAATTTTACTAGAGCTAAAATATTCGTTCAGGTACACAAACGCCCCATATGCAGCTCGGTTTACAACCAGGAGGGCATTCAAGATGTGCACAATCAGAATCTTGAAAACATCGAGCAGCTGTTATAGTGAAAAAAGAGAATGTTACTAAAATGAGTAAAAAGGTTCATATATACAGAGTAAATAAACAAAATTGAAAATGATGAAAAGGTGGCTTACCTTCAATGTTAGTTGCCATAAGAAATAGGGAAAGAAATAGAATCATAACATAAACAAACTTGAGAATTACAATCATATTTCCCCCCATTTGTATATAACAAATAGAATCAGATTTTTATCACTTTATAATTTTTGCCTATAATTTATAAACTCCACGCTCTCTGTACATCAATTAAAAAATGAAATTGTAAAAAAACCTACCTAAAATTAAAATCATTATTAATTTTCTCTTAAGAATATAATTATTATGTTTGCCCCTTTAACACACGTAAGGAGGTCACATAAAAAACTTGTCAATCATAATTAGGAATTTATTCTAATTTTACCAACCTTTCATTATTTTTAACCTTTCGTGATAGAAAAGGGAAAAATCAAAAAAGAAAAATAATATTGTTGGATTATGGAAAAAATTATTGGTAAAAATAATGCACCAATAGGTGACAATATATTTATTTGTAAATTGAATATAGTGTAGAATTATAATGATACATTAGTTGTGATTGTGTTGTGTAAAGCTGTTCTCAAATTTACATGCCTCTTTGCTTTCTCTCAAAGTCAAAATCTAACTTATACACCAACATCCTTTGGTGTTCCCAAGCATCATCTACCGGGCTAAGGCTTATGTTACTAAGTGTTTTGTTTAGTAACTATTACTAAATCAATAATAGTCATTGGATGCTCAATCTTTTAATGAAATTCCATCCAATGGTTATTATTGAATAAGGGCATTATTGTATTCAATGTTTTTGGTATTAATTAAATTTAATTGCATTTAATTAATTCCTATTTTTTTTCTTCTTTCATCTTTCTTCTTTCACGTTACTTTTTTTTTCTTCCTTCTTCTTTCTTTGTTCACTTTTTTCTTACACTTTTTTCTTCTTTCAATTTCTTACACGTTTCTTCTTTTTGTCCTATTATTTATGAATAACCAAAGTTCTATAATTAGGTGGTTAGAGATCAGGTAACCAATGTTTTGTAATTATGTTGTTAGTGTTACATTTTATTGTCATGTTTTTTAGTTACAAGTTTAACGACCAATTTCCTATTTTATATGAATAACCGAAGGTCTGTAATTACGTGGCTAGAGCCAACTAACCAAAATTGTTTAATTTTGTGGCTAGTAGTAAACTAACCGAAGTTATGTGACTTCGTGGCTAGTAGTCGACATGTTTATGGTTAGTGACACTCTAACCAGCTAGTAGTAAACTAGCCGAAGTTACATGACTTCGTGGTTAGACAAAACTAACCAATGTTTTGTGACTTGGTGGTTAGACAAAACTAACCAATGTTTTGTACTAACGTGGTGGTTTTTGTTTAATTTTGTGGCTAGTAGTAAACTAGCTTAAGTTATGTGACTTCATGGTTAGACAAAATGAACTAACCATTGTTGAGATTCCAATGTGTTTGGTATCGATGAGATTCCAATGTGTTTTGTGAGAGATACTCATATGTACAAAAGGAACTAACCATTGTTGTTCACTTTTGTAGTTATTAAACTCTATAACGACCCGTTGCCCATTATATATTAATAACCAAAGTTCTATAATTAGGTGGTTAGAGCTCAAGCAACCAATGTTCTATAATGATATGGTTAGTATAACGACCAACTATAGGAACCAATTACACTAACCATTGTGGTACAAATCTGTGGTTAATGAACAATTTTTTTTTCGTGTGGAAAAGAAACCCAGATTTTTTTTGATAAAAATGAAACGAGATATTCTTAAGTAGGAACGAAAGAGAGATGATTTCGTTTTTATTTCAGAAAATTGAATTCCATAATTAAAAATATTTTTGCCAGTTTTTAATTTGAAAAAAAAAATTGAATTCCATGATTTTAGGCATTTAATGTGTTCAATTGATGAATACATGATTTTAGGAATTTATATTGAATTATTACAATTCTACCCATTTAGTAATAGTTACTAAACAATGAGTTTAGTAACATAAGTCATGCTCCATTTACCGCTTCTCAATGAATATTATTGGTAAATAAATAAATAAACTCTTTTACTACTCTCAAAAGGACTAGAATGATTGTCAGTATTTGATGTTACAATCTAGCTGATGATGACCCTTTCATGGAAGTTCCTACTCTTGCATAGTCTTAGCTTGGTCCAAATCCGCTTGAGATCAACTAGGTCAAGAACACGTCCTATCGCTTGGGTCATCTTGCCAAATATTTGCACGTTCAAATGAGGAACATAGGAATCCCAAAATGCTTGGAAATGCGACATAATCTCGGGAGGTACAAAGAGAATGATCCTCAAACATAGAAATAATACAGATAAAACTAAGTAAGGTTCCCTGCTTGATATTTCTTTTCATCACTAGTCAAAATGTTTAGTTGACCAAGTACAACATCACTATCCATCAAATCCTGGGTCATCAATATCATTCTTAGTCATTGAAGTTTGTTATACTCCATGTAAATGACTGTTATTTTCAACACACTAATTTTCTTGTAAACTCTCAGATTAAAAAAACAAAGGACACCCAATGATAATGATCAAGATATCAAATCAACTTGGAAATTCCATCAGAAATGTACAAACAAGATCCAGGATATGCTTACCGGTGTTTCTCTCGTAAAATTCTACTAAGTAGGTAAGATTGTTTGCACTCTAGATGTCTGGTTCACGAGTAAGATCGCTGGCAAGCTGTGGATTCCATATTTGGAATATAAGCTGCATGGAAAAACACATGAACATACACACATCAAAAGACATACATGAAGTTGGAGACACTGGTGAACAAAGAATGGCTCTAAGCATGACAACTATAATACAGAATCCAAATTATGCATGTTACAAAGAGCACAAGAAATAAATTTCATAACTACCTAGAAACAAAGAAGAAAAGTAGAGAGAGATGGCTTCAATATCTTGGCAAAGCTGATGATTGGTCAAGTGCCACATGTTCTACTTGAGGAAAGATAGAACTAAGGATTTCAAATTCTGGAAGCATTCTGCATGAAAAAGGACACCAGGAAGCATAGAAGAGTATAGAAATGTATCCGACCCTCTTTCTACCAGACAAAACACCTTCTATGAAATTCCCATCCACCTGAACAAATCAAAATGAAAAATAAAATATATGTCACCAGTATGCATATCGATACAAATTAATTAAACACATGACTCAAGAAATCAGGAAACTATTCTTAAATCTTCACATTATCCAACAATTAGCTCTAATTATAAGAAAAATAAGCATTTACAGGAAACTCTAAATTCACAACAATCCAAAAGGGAATAGATACTACTTTCCCAATATCTAAGAAAAATATGAATAACAATAATAATATAATTATGCCATGGCATATAAGGAGTTAGACCATGGTTAGAAGGAAACACAATGCGGATTGAGAAGCCATAGAACGTGGAAGAACAGCCAAAGCATGCACTGAGAGCAACAAGAGGCTGCTTAGCAACAAAAGTAAAGGGGGAAATTACAAAAAATCAAATTCTTGGAATAATATTTCTAGTTTAGGAACGAGTAGCCAGTCAACTAGTTAAAATTGTCTAAGGAGTGGTTATTATGAAGAAAAATTATAAGGGTATGGGATTGGGATAGGACCACAAAACATTTCCTAGGTAGACATTAATTATGTTCCATTGCTAACCACAACAGCTACTTTTCTAATTATGTTTTGAACTATCTGACCTTTGATATGATGGCGGATAATCCTCTGAAACTAGCCCTTATAACAATGCCAAAAGCACAAATGGTACAAGATTAAGCATACTGATGGTTTTCCTTTTATTTGAATTGGAGAAAGCCATTCTGGTAAAAGTATCAGCCAAATAGAATAGGAAACTATCCCAACATGATACATATCCTCTTCATCTTATATGTTTGGATCGCCTTATTTGAACTTAACTACCGGCATAAAAAACTAGTAAGATTGTTTGGGAGAGCTTAGAAAACAACTTATGGACATGTTTTCAGCTTATTTTGATAAACTCTTTAGCATAGCTTTTATAGCTTATATGAAAACAATTTAACTTATTCTATCTTCTATCATGAAAATAGCTTTTACATGAATACTTATATGATAATCGCTTATACCGTAAGTGTTTAATTATCAAAACAGAATCATGTCTTAAAAGATTCCAACATAGTTTGTATAGCTATTTGCCATTAGGTGATTGTTAACAGCTAATATTCCGAATCCCCACTTTCAAATTATGAAGCCACAACCTAATTCCTCAAATGAGGACATCCATGAATTAAAACACCGCCATTATATTTAATCACAAGCAAAACATTGCAAATGAACGAAAAAGCAAACAAACCAAAATCAGTCAACACATCATATCAACGAATAAAAACAAATTCCCATCATCAAAATCACATAAAAAGCTAGAAAAGCACTTAAAAAAGGAAACTTGAAAGGGACATAGAAGCATGTACCTGAATTAGAGAGTTAGGGGTATCAGCAAGAGAGCACTGAGATTGAAGAGTGTGGAGAAAGGAAGCTGAAGGTGGAGTTGGGGAAGATAAAGATTGTAGAAAAGAGAGACAAGTGATGAAGAGGAGAAGAAGCGAGGTGGCCATTAAAAGATTGAAGAAGCAAAGAAGTTAGAAGGGCACTATGTTATTATGTTTTGTGTGAACAACAACACTATTTCAGATGACACATAAAAGGTTACAAAGAAATGATGAGATTGCGTTTCTTTTTGTGATTCTGTTTTAAAACTGAAAAGTGTTGTCTGGTTGGTAATGTTGAAGGTGTGAAGTGGCATCTACTCTTGGGGGTGGGTTAAGGTTAACGTGAAAGTGCATCAGCAATTAATAATGGAGAGGATAAAGAAAATGACCCAGTTGGGTTTGGTTTGGTTTGGTATGGTATGGTACCATGATTTCAAACGCAAAGTGTCCATGGAACCTACTTTTTTTAGACAATAATAACATAGTTATCTTAATAGAAGGCATGTCGACACACAAAAGAACAGAAAATTAGCTAATTAGATTAGCACTCTTAAAGGAGGTGTTAGAATATGATGTAATTCTGTGGGAGTGTTAGAATATGATGGAGTTAGTTAAAAATAGTTGTAATTGTAAGAAATTTTATGTCTCATGTGTGATAAATTATATTGTGGTTTAATAATTAATTGAAAGGACTTATTGATTTATATTTAAATGAATAAATATGATAGTTAGAGAAGTTATTTATGAAAGGGTACATACTGTTTGGTGAAGAGATATATTGTTTGATGGAAACAATATATATAATGAAGGAATTAAACATTCCCAATCTCTACCTATGATAGTATGATTCTACCACCCATCAATAAAGAGAGTCATAAGAAAGTAAGGGTAGGAGATAGAAAATATTACTATTCAAGTCATTCCAAGTGTTGAAGAATTGCATTTACCATGGACAAAGGTTAGTGCCTCTTACTATGTGAGAATCATGAATTCTAATATCCTACTTATGTAGTTTTGCATGTGAACCCTAGAAAACTACAACTTACATGTGGTATCAGAGCATTAGGTTATGGAATTATGTGATTCTCCATGAATGTTAATTTTCTCCCAAAATTATTATCAACCCTAATTATGAAATTTAAGTTTTTGGTTAAGTTTTCGGTTTTCTTGAATTTATGTTTTCTGCTGCGTATATATTCACTGCGAATAATGATTGTGCCATTGATAAAGTCATGGGTTTTTATGAATAATCCAAAATCGTGGCACAGATTGAACATGTATTGCTTGTTCAATATTTCAAATCCCTTCTTTAATTATATGAAATCACGCTTAGCCAAGAAAGCCTATTTGTTGTACGTGGCCTCATCAAAGATGATGTATGGGGGGCTCTTAAAATCCAAAGACATAAAATTGTCGAATTGGATTATTATATTATTGCTAATATGTGAAACTGGTTTTGGGTGGTTAGCGTGAAATCATCTTCCATTGGGTTAATGAATGTTCTTTGTTTTTGTTTTTTTTTTTTGTGAAATTACTTGATATTTCATGATCTCATGCTTTTGAATGGATACCGTAGAGTTTTTGCATTTGAATAAGCCACGTTAAGTGTAAGATTGAGACGGAAACGTGGGTTCAATGCCAATTATAGCTTCTGGTAGAAAGAACCACGGCCAACCCGTGTTCCTTAACACGGGTGTGCCACTAATATACATTCACGTGTTTAATTAAATTTTGGGATTAAAATTATGTTAAGTTTGTTAATCACCAAAGTGGTCAAACTTATATGCTTATTTGATTCCAAGTTAATGAAATTATTATTTCAATTACCCACAGTATGGATGCTAAATTTTATAATTGTTTATGTATGGGTAAATTGAAGTTCATTGTTATAAGGCATTTCTGGATCACCCAAAGGTTGATTAATTGTTCTTATAACTAATGGACATTATAGTGGTAATGTGTGTGTATTATTAGTTTTATTTATATATCCAAAGATAATAAATATTTCTGATTAGTGCATATGTCATGCCAAATAAATGTTGAAGTTAATAGCATCATTATGTTTGTTTTGTGTATTGATGTATCTCCCAAAGGAGAACATTGGTATACATAGAATGTGTATTTGTCTGAATCTTATGTTTATTTATAACTCAAAGTATTAATGTTGAGCATGTATTAATTGCAGTATCTGTCCCTTTTTCTTTGCATTCTCAAGCTATGGCTGTTCCGGTCTTTAATGGATTGAATTTTTCTGAATGGAGTGAACAAATTCAATTTCACCTTGGTGTATTGGATCTTGATCTCGCTCTTCAAGTTGAAAGACCCGCTGCTATTAATGATGATAGTAGCAATGAAGAGAAAATCCATTATAAGGCTTGGGAAAAGTCAAACAGACTAAGTTTGATGTTTATGCGAATGAGCATAGCAAATAACATGAAGTCAAGTCTTCCCAAAACTGAATGTGCTAAGGATTTTATGAAATCTGTGGAAGAATGCTCTCAAACTGCTGACAAGTCTCTTGCAGGGACATTAATGAGTACTTTAACCACCATGAAGTTTGATGGTTCTCGTACCATGCATGAACATGTCACTGAAATGACAAATATTGCAGCAAAAATTAGGTCACTAGGAATGGCAGTTGATGATGGTTTCCTTGTGCAATTCATATTGAGTTCATTACTGTTTGAGTATGGGCCTTTCTAAATGAACTATAACACTATAAAGGATAAGTGGAATGTGCATGAACTGCACGGTATGCTAGTTCAAGAGGAAACCCGACTCAAGAATCAGGGAAATCACTCCATTCATCTAGTGAATCATCAAGGAGCTGGAAAGAAATATCAAAAGAAGCATGGAAAGGGCAAAGGACCATTAAAGATGGCTGAGTCCTCTGTCAACATTCAGAAGAAAGAATCAAAAAGCAACAAATGCCATTTCTGTGGGAAATCTGGTCATTTCCAGAAGGATTGCCCAAAGCGTAAGGCTTGGTTCGAAAAGAAAGGTGAGATTGTTGCTTATGTATGTTTTGAATCAAATTTAACTGAAGCTCCCCATAATACTTGGTGGGTTGATTCTGGATGTACAATTCATGTTTCTAATACGATGCAGGGATTCCTTACGATCCAAACTATAAAGCAAAATGAAAGATTTGTCTTAGTGGGAAATAGACAGAAGGTTCCAGTGGAAGGTGTCGGGACTTACCGTTTGATCTTGGACACTGGATATCATTTAGATTTATTTGAAACTTTGTATGTACCTAATATTTCTAGGAATTTAGTTTCAACTTCTAGACTTGATGTTGCTGGATACACTTATAGTTTTGGTAATGGTTGTTTCAGCTTGTATAAGAATACCTTTATGATTGGTTCTGGTATACTTTGTGATGGTTTATATAAATTGAATCTTGATAATTTATATGCTGAAACACTTATGACACTGCATCATAATGTTGGTACTAAACGTGGTTTAGTGAATGAACGCTCTGCTTACTTGTGGCAAAAGCGATTGGGACACATCTCCCAAGAAAGAATGAAACGATTGGTAAAGAATGAGATCCTTCTGGATTTAGATTTTACTGATTTAAATGTTTGTGTGGATTGTATTAAAGGGAAACAAACAAAACACACAAAGAAAGGAGCCACAAGAAGTACTCAGCTTCTTGAAATTATACACACAGATATTTGTGGACCTTTCGATGTCAATTCTTTCAATAAAGAAAAATACTTTATCACCTTTATTGATGATTTTTCACGTTATGGTTATGTCTATTTACTTCATGAGAAATCTCAAGCAGTAAATGCCTTGGAAATTTACATAAATGAAGTTGAAAGGCAATTAGACAGAAAGGTGAAAATCGTTAGGTCAAATAGAGGTGGTGAATATTATGGAAGATATGACGAATCAGGACAACACCCTGGTCCATTTGTTAGATTCCTTGAAAAAGCGTGGTATTTGTGCTCAATACACAATGCCAGGAACACCACAACAAAATGGTGTGTCAGAAAGGCGTAATCAAACCTTAATGGGTATGGTTAGGAGTATGTTAAGTAATTCATCTTTACCTGTATCGTTGTGGATGTATGCCTTGAAAACTGCCATGTATTTGTTAAACAGGGTTCCTAGTAAGGCAGTTCAAAGAACACCTTTTGAATTGTGGACTGGAAGGAAACCCAGTTTAAGACACCTGCATGTTTGGGGTTGTCAAGCGGAAATAAGGATATATAACCCACAAGAAAAGAAATTGGATGCAAGAACAATCAGTGGATATTTCATTGGTTATCCAGAAAAATCCAAAGGGTATAGATTTTACTGCCCTACCCATAGTACAAGAATTGTTGAAACTGGGAATGCTAGGTTCATTGAAAATGGTGAAAGTAGTGGGAGTGAAGCTCCACAAAATGTGGAGATTAAGGAAGTTAGAGTACAAGTTCCTTTAAGTAGTACTCCTACTTCATCAATTGTTGTTCCTTGTGCTCAATTGCACAATGATCAGGAAGAACAACAATTTAATGATCCCGAAAGTGACAATGAACCCGTAGTAGAACAACCACAAGAAATAGCATTAAGAAGATCCCAAAGAGAACGGAGGTCTGCTATTTCGGATGATTATTTGGTTTATCTACAAGAGTCAGAAAATGACTTAGGAATTGATAACGATCCAGTTTCATATTCAGAAGCCGTCAATGGTGATAATTCTGATAAATGGTTAGATGCCATGAAAGATGAGCTTAAATCTATGGAACAGAATTGCTTGTGGGACCTTGTGGAATTGCCTGAAGGATGTAAGAGAGTTGGGTCTAAATGGGTCTTTAAGACTAAGCATGACTCTCATGGCAATATTGAACGTTACAAGGCCCGACTTGTTGCTAAAGGTTTTACTCAAAAAGATGGTATTGACTATAAAGAAACCTTTTCACCAGTTTCCAAGAAAGATTCCTTCAGAATTATCATGGCACTTGTAGCTCATTATGACCTTGAGTTACATCAAATGGATGTAAAGACTGCTTTTCTGAATGGGAATTTAGAGGAAGATGTCTATATGGATCAACCAATAGGCGGGTTCGTAGAAAAGGGAAAGGAACACATGGTGTGTAAACTTAAGAAATCAATATACGGGCTTAAGCAGGCTTCCCGACAATGGTATCTCAAGTTCAATGATATCATTGTGTCCTTTGGATTTAAGGAAAACATCGTTGATCGGTGTATATATCTGAAGGTCAGTGGGAGTAAGTTTATTATTTTAGTTCTATATGTTGACGATATCTTGCTTGCAACTAATGATCTTGGTCTATTAAGTGAGACTAAGAAATTTCTCTCTAACAACTTTGAAATGAAAGATATGGGTGAGGCAGGTTATGTGATTGGAATAGAGATATTCCGTGACAGATCACAAGGACTGTTAGGCTTGTCTCAGAAAGCATACATTAACAAAGTTTTAGAGAGATTCAAAATGGAGAAATGTTCAGCAACTCCCGTTCCAATACAGAAAGGAGACAAATTTAGTCTCATGCAATGTCCAAAGAATAAATTGGAACGTAAACAGATGGAAAGTGTTCCTTATGCATCTATTGTTGGGAGTTTGATGTATGCTCAAACATGTACGAGGCCAGATATTAGCTTTGCAGTTGGAATGTTAGGTAGATACCAGAGTAACCCAGGAATGGATCATTGGAAAACTACAAAGAAAGTATTAAGATATTTGCAAGGGACGAAGGATCACATGCTTACTTACAGAAGAACGGATCAACTTGAAGTGATTGGATATTCAGACTCAGATTTTGCTGGCTGTGTAGATACAAGAAAATCCACATTTGGATATTTGTATCTATTAGCTGGAGGAGCGATATCATGGAAGAGTACGAAGTAATCGGTCATTGCTGCATCCACTATGGAGGCTGAATTTGTGGCATGCTTTGAGGCCACAGTTCAGGGTAATTGGTTGCGGAACTTTATTTCAGGGCTTGGAATAGTCGACAGTATTGTCAGGCCGCTGAAAATTTATTGTGATAATTCTGCAGCAGTTTTCTTCTCAAAGAACGACAAGTATTCCAAAGGTGCTAAACATATGGAGTTGAAATACTTTGCGGTTAAAGAAGAAGTTCAGAAACGTAGAGTGTCTATTCAACATATTAGCACAAATCTTATGGTTGCCGACCCTTTGACGAAAGGGTTACCACCTAAAGTATTTGCTGGCCATGTAAAGAGTATGGGCATTATGACTGCTAGCGAATGTTAAATTATGATGTTTATTTTATGTTAGACACTCTGAGCTCATTGATGTATTTGTTTCTGAATTGTGTTTTCTAATTATGTATATGCATGCAATTTGTGATATTGAAAACAAATTATATTATTACTAATGACATTATGTTTGAACTCATTATGGACTTCTCATTGATGATCATGTTAGGAATAATGCTAATATAGTAGTACATGGAAGGAAGTGTATTGATTTAATAATACACAACCGCCATGACTCTTATTAATTTTGTCCTTAACTATGACTTATGGTGTTGCCAATGTATGTCCTTCCTTATGCGCATTATGATTGATAATTTATTAAATCGAAAAGTGACATTTTATCACACGAGCCAAGTGGGAGAATGTAAGAAATTTTATGTCTCATGTGTGATAAATTATATTGTGGTTTAATAATTAATTGAAAGGACTTATTGGTTTATATTTAAATGAATAAATATGACAGTTAGAGAAGTTATTTATGAAAGGGTACATACTGTTTGGTGAAGAGATATATTGTTTGATGGAAACAATATATATAATGAAGGAATTAAACATTCCCAATCTCTACCTATGATAGTATGATTCTACCACCCATCAATAAAGAGAGTCATAAGAAAGTAAGGGAAGGAGATAGAAAATATTACTATTCAAGTCATTCCAAGTGTTGAAGAATTGCATTTACCATGGACAAAGGTTAGTGCCTCTTACTATGTGAGAATCATGAATTCTAAGATCCTACTTATGTAGTTTTGCATGTGAACCCTAGAAAACTACAACTTACAGTAATTAGTTAGACTAGTTATAAGTTAGTTAGTTTAGTTAGAATCATTATATAAGGTGTATCATACACTAACCGGAATCATATCCATTTTCATTAAATTAATTCCAACATTCAATCTTTATCTTCTCTTTTTGTTGGGCTCAACCATGCTTCTCAGAGCTAAGACAACCACCTTGGAGAAAATTCAAGTTCTTGGTTGGTGGCATGCTTCTTTAATTTGTTATTTTTTTGGTTTATCTCCATTTTAATAATCAATATAATTCCTATGCTACAAGCACTTTTCATTCTTTTTACGCTTATACCATATGGTTGTTATGCCTTTTTAGTTCTTCTCGTACTTCTATCCTATGATGGTTAAGCCTTATTCATTCTATTTATGCTTGCGCCCAATGGCGGTTAATTTTTGTTAGCCTAATTTGGCAGTCTCCAAATAACAGAGTTCTTGATTTCAATGGAGTAAGTGTTGTGGAGATGTTACTCTTTAGTTAGTTACTCTTTCTAGATAGTTTTTATTGGACATGTGTACATCATGGTAGATTGTTATTATTTTCATATGCTAGCTGAGGCTAAAGAAAAGGACAAACAGAAAATCCCTATGGCCACTTTGACCAAGGCTTTGGAGGAGACCTTCCCTAAGCCTGTCGAGGCTAATGCCCAGTGAAGGATGTAGTGGAAGCTCCTAAGATTGCACCATCTCAAAAGAGGAGGTTGAGTTCAACAACATGATTAGGCCGGTAAAGCTTACCAATAGCCCAATCAATGATGCTGTTATGAGCTGCCCCTATGAACCTATGAGCCTCATAGTCCTCACAGTCCTTATAGTCCTCATAGACCATATAGCCCTCATAATCCTTATAGTCATGTTAGATCGAAAGAGCTCAACACTATGGTAGGATCGGCACAGTTGGCCAAATAGCCCAGTCATTCGTGCAACAATGAGTTGTCTGGATAGCCCAACTAGTCCGCTTAACCCTGTCACAGAGCCATTCAACGATTATATCCTTGATTATATCTTTAATGAAGAAGCAGATGGCCTCATGGCAGAAATTGAGGCTATTGGGCTATTACGTGTTGAGTTCTGAGGTGCTTAGGGACAATCCGAGGCATAGGAACACGACGTTTTTGTTGAGGAGGCAGAATGGGCAACGTTGGCCAAGCCAGATAACTAAATAACAGAAGACATGTTGTTTGAGAAGCCAACTATGGAAGTGACCAACACCTAAAGCCCTTGTACATCAAGGCTCATATTAATGGAAAACCTTTTAACAGGGTGTTTGTGGAAGGAGGGGTTGTGCTAAATATAATGCGTCTAGCCACCATGGTAAGGCTTGGCAAAAAGTACGAGGATCTAATTGATAACTATTAGAAATAAGAGTTATTTATGCCAAAACAAATAAGAATTAATGCTATCCGAAAATAATTAGTGTAAATAAACATGTCTTTTGTTGATAATGAAGTAGTTAAGTGTTTAATAGGCTAAAAGGATATTTTAGGCACACTTGGTGCCTTTTTGTTGAATTTTATCCGTGTAATTAATGTGCAGGAATTTTTAGTTAGAATGTTGTGATGATGCTATGGCAGTACCGAGGTAGCTGAGGACGTGTTGATCGAGAAAGAATCAGAGTGACCCCATGTGACAAAATGAAGAAAAATGTGTTTTGTCCTATGTGAGCATGTGCAAAGGTGTGACAGCGCATTAATGGGCCACAAAAAAAAGGGAAACAGTCCTTGATTTTAGGGTTGGCAGCACCGTACCCGTTTTGCATTGGCCCAATGTGGTACTCCAAGTGAGAGAATGTTGTATAAAATGGCACTTTAACCTAGAAAGGGTATCACCCATCACATCCATAGTACACACATTAGCATCCACCATTCCTTAGGTCAGAGTACACTGTTCCATTCCTTCAATTCCAGTACTTCATCTTCTCCAACCACATTTCCACCATTTTCAGTGCTGAAACTCCATTTTTGAAGCTGTAAATGCAGGATCTGCAGCACAGATCTTCATCTGCACATCACAGAGACTCTGGAGTAGATTTACAGCATCTGAAGCTTGCTTTAAGCTTCATTTCAGTTGTATTTTCTACATTTCTCTGTATACTTTGTTTTAGTGTTGTACCTATTTTGATGACTTCATTTATGGTAGCTAAGTTCTATTTTGTTATGTTTAAGCTCATTATGAGCTAAATCTTTTTATAGTCAAGACTATGGTGATGTAATTATTATAAGTTGATGTTTAAATGTGATTATTGTTTGATGCTTCATTAATTTGCGTGAGTTAATGTTACACATCATCTTTAAACTTGATCAATTTAATTAGGGTAACGTGCTTCTATATTTGGAAAGAAATTGAAGAGCTGATTTCGCAAATTAATATAGTTTGAAAGGTAATAGGAATATTATATTTTCCTAGTGAAGGATAGGAATATGAAGCTAGGGCTATAGTGTGATCGGAAACGTGCTTTTCACCCTACGGAATGAACCTTAACGGGAGCTTAGGAATAAGGAAACCTTAACGAGATTCTGTTTCATAGGATAGGAATATCCACATTCGTTCTGCACACTGAATGCTATCACAGCACTGATCACAACATTACATCAATATTGATTAATTACGGATCATTGTCTTGGCTATACTCATCTCTCTGATTTTACCTTTACTTTTTACTGTTTCACTGCTACTTTATTTTAACTGTTGCACAACAATGAACTTTTACTATGCTTTTATTGTTACTTTTTACTCATTAATCCAAGTGCTAGCAAGTAGAGTTAGTTATTAAACATCAATCCTCGTGGGAACGATCTTTCTTATCACTTTATTACTTGTTAGACTGTGTATACTTGCACATGTTTTTGCACAACACTAATCCCTACCAACCTTAAGATGACCAACTTCATGGGTCATACTTCCCACGCCTTGGAGTGCTAATAGTTGATGTGGTTGTTCGTTCCAAGGTTTTCCTGCCTTCTTTGTAATGGAAGGAAAGCCTTCTTATGATGTTATCATCGGCAGAGATTCGATCCACACTAGTGAGTGTGTACCATCCACACTACATCAGAAGTTGATGTTTGGATTGGTGACGAGGCTGAGGTCATTGAAGTTGACAAAAACCCAAAATGTCAGAAGAGGTTAATATACAAGAAGCCCTGTTATACTCTTCTCATATAGACCCTATTGTCATACCTGAAGGATATGAGGTAGGGGGAGTGGAAATGTGTGACAACTAAAGAAGGTTTCAAATTGGAAACCTTGGCTGATGCATCGCCTACCACCAAGTCTAATGATTAATACACCTTGAGAACTGCAAAGATGGTTGGATCAGCTCTGAATGTTTCAAGAAGAATCTTTTATCTTTTTATCCTCACTTTGGTCATTTATGTTTCAAATTTGTCACAATGTGGTCCTTTTTTAACATAAAGGATCAAAGTGAGACAAAAAAAGACAACTTTAACACAGATTTGAAACATAAAAAAGCAAAGTGAGAAAAAAGACCACTCTTTACACATATTTAAAACATCAAGGATCAAAATGAAAAAAGAAGATAAATGACCACTTTGACATGGATTTGAAATATAAATAACCAAAATGAGAAATAAGAATATAAAGGATCAAACTGAAAATTTGGTCGAAGATAAATAAACAAAAAATGCAATTTGGCCTAATAAATAGGCAACAAAAAACAACGATAACACAAAAAAAAAAAATTAAATACCAAAATACTACACTTTTGAGATTATTTACCAAACTAGCACACTTTTTTGGTGTAGTTGAGAAGCCGCCCCCTACCAACGAAACTTCTCAACTCCAAAACTTATCTTTTTATATTTTTTAGTTGAGAAGTCGCCTTTCCCCACCCCAATTTCCCAACTATGTCTTTTTAAAATATTTATTTTAAAATACGAAATTAAATTATCTAAAATGAAAAATTTAGTAATAAAATATTTTTGGTAAATAAAAAAAAGTAATATATTTATTTTAGTAAAAAATAATTAAAAATAAATAAAGTTATTATTTAGCAATTATTTATAATTGTTTAATTAAAATTACATCATTAGTTAATGTAATGAATACTAAAATTGGATGCTTAAATTAATATAGATGATTAAAATAGATGCACACTTAAATTGGCATGCAAAGTTTTATTCTCCTAGATGGTGCCCAGTCCCACATCGTGTTAGTCGACGATTACAATGTGGACGATGTTGTGTTGGGGCTTGTTCGTCGTTGGAGACATGCAGAGGAGGGTGGTTGTTCGTGTTGGTGCCATGTTGATGAACTAGCACCTGTCTGGTTGGTGTTTGACGGCTGGCATAGTCAAGCAAAGACCTACAATAGGCATATGATTATGGCGTACCAAGCTGGACACAAAACAAATTATTCACAAAATCTTGGTCGATTGAAGTCGTAGATCGCCGACAATATTCTTGGTTTGACTGCCTCAAAATCTTGATGGGTTGATGTGAAGGAAAAGGAGTGGCGGTGGCGAAAAAATATTATATACCAAAAGGGGAAGAAGGGGAATGTTTAATAAATTGTGTACATGTACATATACTTGGGTAACAAATACATTTGTGTGTACATATATTTGGGTAACAAATACATTTGTGTGATAAACCTGTAAACTGTGGGAAGTTGGGGAGGGGGGGCGACTTCTCGACTAAAAAATGTAAAAGAAGATAAAAGTTTCATGTTGAGAAGTCTCTTTAGTGGGGGGCAATTTCTCAACTACACAAAAAAAGTGTGCTATTTTGGTAAATGATCTCAAAATTGTGCAATTTATATATTGAATCTTTTTTTGTTACAGGTGTTTTTTTGCCCAATAAATATTTGAAAATAAATGGCAGAGCAAATGTATACTTCCAAGTTTCAGAGTTATCTTCAATGAGAAGATGAAGTTGGCTCCCATCTCATCCTCCATCCTTATCCGGTTAAAGAATTATGAATGTTATTTTTTTCCTAGTAGATGAAATGATAAATAAACACTATGCACACATATTACCATCGGTCACATCCAGATTTGAACCCGGGAGCTGATGTCCTCACGAGTCAGGTCGTTGCAGTTGCCAAGGCAACCAACCTTGAGAGACATCAAGAAATTATGAATAAAAGAATAGTTTCTTCATATGTTTGAACTTATTACTTATACACCAAAACTATAGTCTTGTGCTTACTTGCTCCACTACTTCTCTACCACTGAGGGGAGATGTAGACTGAAAGGAAGACACAAAGACAGAGTTTTGTAGATTCAGCTAAGTCTTTAATGCTTTAAATCTCATTGTCGCTTATAGTTGAAGTGGCAGCGGACATGGCCAAAGTACTACAAAATCCCACAAGAAGTTTGTCCATTTAAAAGTACAAAATTGTATGGACAAAATTGTTAGGTTATGATTGTCATTCTGCTGTTATTGATTTTGGTAAATGTGTACTATTGTCCTGTGTGTCCTGTCCAATTCCAAAATTGAACAAGGAAGACATAAAAGGAAAATTAACCACTGATTATAAGTAAGAATACACAAGAAAGCACGTTAAGAGTAAACTAATAATTAGAAGCATAAGGCCACACATTACAATTGATTAAACTCTACCACTCTAGTCTTCATCACAAACAAAATAAATTTTTTGGTTCACTTTTCAATTTTTTTATCTGTTAATTTGTTAATCCTAATTTAACAACTTTAACTACTACTAATGATGTGAGTGTGTAATAAAAAGTTTGTTACATCATACAAAAAGATTGAGTCTCTCAAAGTTGGTTGGATTGACAGTTTCAACGACATGATAATACTAACTCCCGAATTCAAACTCATATATGACTATATGATTGTGTCCGTAGTGTTTATTTATATTTTGTCTAAACTAATAAAAATATATCAGACTTACTTAACAGTGTTGGTTAAAAAGAATCAATCATGTGGACATTAAAAAGTTAAAAAATTAACGTCGGCAACTGTTTAGGATTATTAGCTAGCTGTAATGGGATGATGATATAGGAGAAAGATGATAGTTAAATGGATATGCCATGCCAAAACGAATATTAGATATTTCAGGAATAAAGAAGAAGATCTATATCTTGATGTGCCTTTGATGTGCTATGAGCTCATGACATGAAATTACAACAAACGAGACAAGGATGTGTGTGCCCCAACAGAAAAGTTAAGACAACACATCATAAACATGACCCCTTCTATCATCCCCACACAATATTTATAACCTTCTTTCTCGCTTCTAAACTAAGCACTCTCCATACTCATATATATAACTAAAAGGCTTAAATACAGTTTTGGTCTCCCAAGTTTCACCAACTCACGATTTTGATCTCCCAAATTTTAATTTCACGAATTTGATCCCTCAAGTTTCCCAATTTGTAAAATCAGGATCCCCCACCAATCTGGTCAAAATTGATGCTGACCTGTCTGCCACTTAAACTACGTGGCAGCCACGCTGGCATGCCAAAGTGGCTTTTTTATATTAAAAATTGTTATTTTTATTTTAACATTTTGTTTATATATTTATATTATATTTAAGAAATTAGAAATTAAAAAAAATTGAATCAAAATGGATATAAAATGTTAAAATGTTAAAATATAATATAAAAAAACCATTTTGAAATGCCAACGTGACTGCCATGTAGTTTAAGTGGCGGACAGGTCAGCATCAATTTTGACCAGATTAGTGGGGGACCCTGATTTTACAAATTGGGAAACTTGAGGGATCAAATTGGTGAAATTAAAACTTGGGGAATCAAAATCGTGAGTTGGTAAAACTTGGGGGACCAAAACTTTATTTAAGCCTAACTAAAAAGAACATAGTTTATATACATTTGATCTTTTTAATTTCATGTAAAATAAATAATTGTACTAGTATATCTTTATTTTCTTGGAAGTGTGTGATGATCTTGGAAAATAAAAATAATTAAATAAAGGTTTTTAGAATAATAGCATTAAATATAAATAAAAAAAGAATAATAGAATTGAGTTAGTTGATATTTTCTTAAATCTGAGTCCAACAAAATTGGTTCTTTTTTGCTTATAATTGAGGTTCTGTTTAACATGTCTCATCCATTAGTGAATAGGGGAGTTGACTCACGCATTTGACTAGCAGATAACGAATAAACGTTTTTGATAAACACTGCCGTTTAAATTTTTTTGAGTAGTGTTTAGCATTTTTTCAAATGCTACTTCAAGTAGCTTTTGAGCTTATAGCATATAGCTTGTCACTTTTTTTTGTCATTTTATCCTCATTATTTTTTTGAAATCCCTTCTCTATCTTCGAAAATTAAGGGGTTAAACCTCCCACAGAAATGGAATTAAACACTAGGGGGCTAAACCCCCAAAGAGATGGAAGTAAACACAAGGCACAAGGCCCCTCAAGTCTACATCATGTGGTGTCCTAAGGAAAGGAGGGACCGCATAAAAAATATTACAAACATCAACCATAGAATGAGAGTTTCTAGCCAATAGATCAACAGGGATATTTCCTTCCCTATCTAGATGTTTCCATTTCACGACCGCACCTTGATGCTTGAACACATTTTAATGCCATGGATGAGGTTGTGGTAAGGAAGTAAATTGGACTCCGGAGCTTTGAGCATACCTATAGCTTCCTTAGAATCCGATTCAATTGCCAACTTCCGGAGACCTTTGCCCCAAGCCAAAAAAATCCCATGGTATATGCCCCAGAGTTCCGCTTCCAACAGACCGTATCTTCTACTTTGTGCGAAAAGCCAAAAAGAAAGGAACCCTTAGATTCACGGGCAATTCCCCTGCATTCAGCAGAGTCTCAACAGTTAATAACAATCTCGTTGTAACAAATGGAAATAAAACTCGGAGGAGGCAGGGTCCATCTGTGAGGGAGATCGTTATTTCCTAGTCTTCCAAACTGAATGGTGGCCTTCATCTTGCGAGATCGCCAAGACCCGGTGTTGAGTCTTCCAAAAGATAACTTCTGGATCAGTGTTCCTGAAGGAGAAGACTTTCTCGTTCCTAGCTTGCCAAATTGAGGCGCCTTTCTAACTTTGGTCTACTAATGGCATTCCAATTTAATAGGTGGATTTTTTTTCTTGGTTTTTAGTATCCCCCCACAAAAAGGAGCTGCATTTTCTTTCAATTTCTTCACAAGAACCTTTAGGAACTGTGCAAGATTGCATAACATAAGTAGACATAGCTTGAATAACAGACTTGGTTAAGGTTAAACACCCCGCAAATGATAAATTATGCGCTTTCCAAGAACTGAAACGTGAATTTACATTATCAATGATAAAACCAAAGGAATTTCTTGAGACTTTTTTATGGAAGATGGAAACCAAGAACAATACTAATCTCTTGTCTTCTCTCCCAATGAACATTTTTAGAAAAATAAACACGAGTCTTATCATGACTAACCTTTTGTCTGGAGCTATCACAAAAGGAGTTTAGGATCGCTTTAATAGCCCGTCGTTGATCCACTGTGGCTTCGGCGAATAGAAGGAGGTCATCTGCAAACGCTAAATGGGAAACCTTTGGCCCTCTTATCGAAGTAGGGAAAGGCCTCCAATTGTGATCTTCAACCGCTACGTCAATAAGATGAAAAATGTGTTCCAAACTCAAAACAAAGAGATAAGGAGATAGGGAGTCACATTGCCGAATACACCTCGAGGGGAGGAATTCATCCAAGGCTTCTCCATTCCATATGACCCGCATAGAAGGAGCAGACATACAAAACCAAATGAGACCAATAATTTGAGGAGGAAATCTAATATCTTCAAGGGTTTCTTTAATGAATTGGTGTGCTTTATTAGTTTATTTATTTATTCAAATTAAGAAAAGCGATAAATGAATAAAAAATGTATACCATTTTTACAAAAAATATCTCCGTTAATTAATTAATGTTATTATTATTATCATTATTATTACCAATACCTAATAGTGATTTAAGAATAGTATTCCTAGTGTTAATTTGGAAGAAAATTTGAAATAAAATAATAAATAATTACTAACAAATTAAAAAATTAAACAACATTTATACCAAAAAATAAAACAATACTTATTTGTGATAGTTTTTTTGTATAAGGACACTTAATTTGTGATGGAGAGACCAATTCAATTAAGTGTTCTCTCTTTCTTTTTTTGGTAAACAAATGAGTGTCCTCTTTAATTCTGTCAAAAAAAATGCCCTTTTTTAATATTTTTTTTATACCAGTGTCCCCTTTAACATTAACAAAGTGTTCTTCATTATTTTGATCAACTATTAAAAGTATGTAACCACTGGTCAAAAAAAAGAAAGTATGTAACCATTTGACCTTTATGGCCTGCCTTCACTTATTGAACTTCTGTCGTATTATAAACTCTTGACAGTTATTTTAACATTAAACCTCAAAATATCTGATTGATTAATGAATATACTAAAATATCAAAATTCATTAACCATAAACATAATTTCATTAACCACAATACTGATGATAATATTTGAGATGTTCCAATGAACATATTATTATAAAAGTGTTTATTTTCCGGTGATGTGCTGTTTAGCTGAAATGTAGTCTCTCACAATTGGTTGTTTTGACAATTTCAACGATATGGAGACGCCGACTCTCGAGTTCGAACCTTGATGTGAACAGTGATAGTGTGCGTAGTATTTATTTGTCATTTCATCTAAGTCGGGAAAAAAATGTGATCTAACATAATGATGCAGTTGCAGTTAATTTTTTGTAAAAAAAAATACTACTATAAAGCGTTAAAATTTATAACTAATGAAGTTCAGTTGAAGTTTAATATATTCACTAATTAATAAATTTTAACATTTCATTGATGTTAATGGTAAATAAAATAACATTTCTCTTTAAACTGTAAAAGAGAGATAAATATCTAAGATTCTTCTTTGCTTGTTTCTCTTCTTTTCTCTCTGTCCTTTGCACTTTCCTCCTCCTTCTGATTTTCATTTGAAGCACAGAAAGAGAATCTGAATTCTGAGGCACAGAGAAGATGAGAGAGATAATAAGTATTCATATTGGACAAGCTGGAATTCAAGTAGGGAATTCATGTTGGGAGCTATATTGTCTTGAACATGGAATTCAACCTGATGGTTTGATGCCTAGGTACACTCTTTTTTTCTCTCATCAATGTTCTTTCATGTGTTCTTTACGATAATTCTATTGTTAAATGTTTATTATTGTGAAATTTGATTGGTTTTTTAGGTCTTATTTAGTTTTTTTAAAATCAATTTGTTGCCCCCAGTATAAGAAACCTTCAATTTAATTGCTTAGTTAGATGTAACCTAAAATTTAATATCTTTCCTAAACTGTCCTTTTGGGGTTTTCTATTTTTGGTTGATTTCATTTGTGAGGTCTTTTGAAAAGCTTTGACTTGAATGAAAAATATCAACTTTGATCATCTAGTGTAGATTTCTTACTTATTACGTTTTCTTCAGTTCTATGATCATGCACTCTTGAATAACATGAACAAATAGTTTTATACACTTGTTAACTCATATGGTTGACTTGTTGTGAAGTATTGGTGTGATGTTAAGAGTATAAAACAATTTGGTGTTCAAATTCATATTGCAAGGATTTTATCCCCTTTTTAACCTTCTAATTTCTCATTACCCTGAAACTAGAACTTGACTTTTGACATACCAGATGTAAATTGTAATTGTTTCTCCCTTTTTCTTTTAGCACAAGTAATGTTGATTTCTTTCTGCTTGCATTGCAGTGATACCACGCCTGGTGTAGCACGCGATGCCTTTAACACGTTCTTCAGTGAGACGGGATCCGGAAAGCACGTCCCAAGGTCTTTATTTGTTGATCTAGAACCTACTGTTATTGATGAAATTAAAACTGGTCCTTATAGACAACTCTTTCACCCTGAGCAATTAATTTCTGGCAAGGAAGATGCTGCTAATAATTTTGCAAGGGGACACTACACTGGTATGCCATTTTGTCAAAATTTGCTATTTTCTTCACTGTTTAGCTGGACAGTGGCCATTTATTGTGTATATTGCTGCAGTTGGAAGAGAAGTTGTTGAACTATGCCTAGATCGTATCAGAAAATTAGCAGACAATTGTACTGGTTTGCAGGGATTCTTGGTTTTCAATGCTGTTGGTGGTGGTACTGGTTCTGGTTTGGGTTCATTACTTTTGGAAAGGTTGTCTGTAGATTATGGGAAGAAGTCTAAACTTGGCTTTACCATCTATCCTTCTCCTCAGGTATTGTCTTAAAAATTGCGCGATATTCTTCTGTGAATTTCATGATTTTCTTTACACATGTTTTATGCTTTGCTTATTAA
Source organism: Astragalus glycyphyllos (assembly GCA_963573325.1). NCBI lineage: Eukaryota > Viridiplantae > Streptophyta > Magnoliopsida > Fabales > Fabaceae > Astragalus > Astragalus glycyphyllos. The sequence goes on along the minus strand of OY754312.1, from coordinate 42,864,075 downwards.
TTGTTTATATATTTGTTGTGTGTGTATTATTATTGAGTATCCATGTGGAATCCTGTTATGGTAATACTTTTTAGTATGCAGGTATCAACTGCAGTTGTTGAACCTTACAACAGTGTTCTGTCCACTCATTCTCTTCTTGAGCACACTGATGTGGTTGTGCTTTTGGACAATGAAGCGATATACGATATTTGCAGAAGATCATTAGATATAGAAAGGCCAACTTACACCAACTTGAACCGTTTGATTTCTCAAGTTATTTCTTCTTTGACCACTTCCTTGAGATTTGATGGTGCTATTAACGTCGACATTACTGAGTTCCAGACTAACCTCGTGCCATATCCTCGTATTCATTTCATGCTTTCATCTTATGCCCCTGTAATATCTGCTGCCAAGGCCTACCATGAGCAGATATCGATTCCCGAAATCACCAATGCGGTTTTTGAGCCGTCAAATATGATGGCCAAGTGCGATCCTAGACATGGCAAGTACATGGCTTGCTGCCTGATGTATCGTGGAGATGTTGTGCCCAAAGATGTAAATGCTGCTGTTTCAAATATCAAGACAAAGAGAACAGTTCAATTTGTTGACTGGTAATTAGACTTCCTTGGAATATCATATTATGAGTGATAGTTTATATTATGTTCCCTGTCTAATTGTTTTAATCTTTCTGTTGCAATTCTAATACAGATGTTTTCTACAATCAATTTATAGTTCTCTATATATTGGTATTTCTTTTGATTAATCTTTCCAAAGATGCTCGTTTGCAAATGATCTAGTTAAGCTACGTAGAATGATAAAAATGATGAAATCTTGCATTTTTGTTGCTTAATTGTGATTTGGACCTGCTCTAGTTGTGCATTGCATCTCATAACCTATGAAGCTGACACAAACACCCGACATGACACTAACATGTGGACACCAATAATAATTTGAGAAAATGAAAGTGAATAAGTGATTGATGTGTAATTTGAAGTGTAATCTGAAGTGTTGGTGCTACATAGCTCATAACGGCTCAATTTTCCGTTTCCCATAACTGGTTTTGATGACAAATTTCAGGTGTCCTACTGGTTTCAAGTGTGGAATCAACTACCAGCCTCCAACAGTGGTACCAGGAGGTGATCTTGCAAAGGTGATGAGAGCAGTTTGTATGATAAGCAACAACACGGCTGTTGCGGAGGTTTTCTCTCGCATTGATCATAAATTTGATCTCATGTATGCTAAGAGGGCATTTGTTCACTGGTATGTGGGTGAAGGAATGGAAGAAGGTGAATTCTCAGAAGCTCGGGAGGATCTTGCTGCTCTTGAAAAGGATTATGAAGAAGTTGGAGCAGAAGGTGAAGTTGATGAAGGAGGTGAAGATGATGATTACTGAAAGTAGTCAATCTTTCATCACCAGCTTTCTATGTCTCCCTTCTTTTCTCTTTCTCTTGTATCTCTGGCTGTGTTATGAGTACTTTCTTTTTGCATTGTTTTCAAGCTTCTTTATGTTGTGTGCTAGCTCTGTTCTTATGAATGTTTCAAGATAAAAATGTCTGAGATAATTGTTTTGAATCACTTGTCAGCCAATTGCTATTATTTAGTTTACCAAAAAAAATTGCCATTACTTAAAAGATATTGGATATTACCTCATAAAACATAATAAAAAATAAGAAAAAGGAAAAAGAACAAAGGAATTTCAGAGATAAATTGGCTATTGTGTTTGTAGTTAGGTTTAGAGTTTACTGATATACTGTTATGAGGTCTATCTTTCAAATTATAGTTGTGCATCAAAACTTGCCACTATTTTGTGTCAAAAAAAAAAAACTAGCCACTATTTGCTATCACAAATTTTATTTGGACCAAAAAAGCGTACCTAATACGAATATGTATGGGATAGTTTAATCATGACTAATCTATGCTAGAGAATCTAAAGGCACAGAAGGTGGATAGTTTCCTCCAAATCAAGTATTTTTGGTTTACAAGAGTCATGATTTGAACCTATGTCCAATTGCTAAAGTGGTCCTAGCCCATAACACCTGGACCAACCTAAGTTGGTTAACATGGCAATGTATTTTGGTGGAATCTCGTGTGCGTTATCATTTCCCAGCCTCCTATTCTCCCCAACTAAAACCACCCTCCCATAGTACATGCAGAAACAAACGAACTATCTAGATTAGGAGAAATTATGTGTTACAATTACAAAACCATGAATGGTACATGTCCTGTGCTATGGAATGGGAATGGATCCTCTTCTGCGAAATTTTCAAAATAAAAAATCCAGTGAAATCTATACCAATCATTTAATATTACCGCAGGCAGTAAAGGGGAATTGAATGACAGAGATTTCACTGGATTTCCTCTCGTGAAAATCTCACAGGAGAGGATCAATTTCCGCTATGAAACATAGTTACCAGGTCCTCTAAACAACACTTTGTACCGCCACCTACTGAATTCACTGCCACATACTAGTAGTGTATAGTTAACAAACTGTGTGTGCCTGTATGAACCATATATCGTACTCTACCGCGCTTTTGGTAACTCAAATGTTGGACCAAAGAGCAATGGAGTTTGTGTTCATTGAACTCTGCATTTACGATTATGTATAAAAATATGCAAAGTACAACATACCAGAATTGCATTAGTTTTTGATAAATTTCACTCCAAATTACTCATAAAATAACTGATTTGTCTTGTGCTAAATAGAAAAACTCATATTATAATATGAATGAAGCCTCTTTTTGTTATTGAAGAACTTCTTGTTTGGTCAATTTTTTTTAACTCATCTGCCTCAGAGGTGGCTTGTCTGTACTCACGTTCTGTAGTCTCATATTTATATCAAATTTGACCCCCTTCAACTATACTTTCCCCTCAATATCTTTTTTTAGAATAAGAAGTGAAAGCTGCTACTTTGTGACATGTTGGCCATGTCCTGTTGAAAATGAATTTGACCCAGTATTTATGAAAACAAAAAGTTACAGTTGCCAAAGGATTTTAGTCATTGTTAATTATAAATATGTTAGCTCCCTTCTTTTGTACATATTATGTTGAATTATTCCATGTAAGCATGCCTTTGAGACTGGTTCTATGTTTCTGTATGATAAAAGTTTAGGTGAGTTGAGTCTTGAGTACTATTAAAGGTAAGGTAAATCCCCGATGTTCAAAGAGTACTTACATTATATAGGTACTTATACTTATATATTGTCCATCAGAGAGATCTTCACATCAGATCAATGAGACTCGAACTTACGTCTTTGTGACATGTGCTGTGTATCTTTACCAATTCAACCAAACCAAACTTCTGAAATTTTCACATCATTTAACTATTATATATCTTATGAGATTTGTCGTTTCTTGGAATTCATATGTACTAATAGACTCATTCTTAGATACAAACGGCCACTATCCAGTGTTAGTTCTTGTTTCAGATTTTAGCCTTTGGTAATATCTAGTTGTTTGTTTTAGAGTGTACCCAATTGATAGCTAAGTCTCAATGCAATCTTCACAAGCCATATGGAAGAGAAAGGAGAGGATAAGAGAAGAATAATAAAAAGGAAGTTTATGGGTCCACACTCCACAATACAGTTGACATGAAAGTGATGTCTTTGAACTGTATACAAGATTTTATGTTACCATATCCTTGGATTTGATAAGTACTATAACCTCAGATTCTCAGTCCTATCACTTGATCTCTAAATAAATAAGATTCTATCATTTTATTTATGGTTCACTCTCTTATAGAAGTTAGAACTGGTACATGAATGAGACAAATTTATGTAGCCACAATTGATGGAGATATCATGGCTAATGCAGATGACCAAAAGACATGAATTATGCAGAAGTATTGGACCAAAATCTTAGAAGATACGATTGCCTTTTTTTGTTAATTAATAATAAAGAAAGCATACTACTTGTCTCGTGTGAAAGAAATTTGTGTGTAATTCCACTGTTTATCCATGTAAATCTATGTGAATAGTCATTTTCAGTTTAAGGTCTAACATTCCAATTTGCTTGTTTTGTCTCCTAGAATCCGATTTTCACACTAGTCTGTTCCTAGCCATGGTTTTATAAAAGGATGTCTAGTCATAGTCACGATCTGGGACGCGACATCGATTCCTATGTCTCCTCGATCGCAACATGATTGTGGTTGAGGCTGCATTCTGCATCGACTGCATTTGACTGCAATTCTCTGCAATATACCGTATTGTGATGCAACTATTAATGTGACTGCCACTTAAAACCTTGTTTCAAGCAAAGAAATTTTTAACAAAAGAAACTTCAAGCTTTACTTTTGGTGATGAAGAAGAACATAAATGCTTAGACTTTGGCCTTAGCTGGATAAACAACTTAATTAAGTATTTATAGCACAAGCGCTTATTATATAAGTGCTTATGTATAAGCTATTCCACAAAGTCAAACTATTTTCATATAAGCTATAAACTATTCTCATAGGCTATCTTCAAGAGCCTCTGGAAAATACGCTGAAAACAATTTATGGACAAGTCATAAGTTATTTCCATAAGCTATAACAAGTATTTCACAAGTGCTTGTGACAATAGATCAGTCTAAATAAGTCAATCAACAATTACATGAGAATGATTGAGAAATGGCTCCCTCAAGCAGCTGATGGAACTGATGACTTTTACTACTGACATTTACAAAAGAGTTGGGAAACAGAATTATATCTCATTAAAGCTATATGTTATTGTAACAGTTCAATCAATCTCAGATCCAACACTCTTCCCTCAAAGTTTCCAATAATAGTAAGAAAGAAAAAAGTAGCACTGTAATGTAATAATAATATTTAGAAGAAACGTTCTTAGGACCATTTAAACTTTCAACATTAACAGAACAGTGAGCACAAAGGTGGAAGATCCCAAAGACCTTCATTAGAATCCTGAACAGTTTCCATATACTCATGAACTCCATTAATAGCATAAAGTGAAGCTGATATTTGTCTCTCAACCTTCATTCTCTCAAATTCTGAAAGCTCATCAGTCAATCCATCAACATTCTTTGGCATATCCAACATTTGACCAATAGGAAAACGATCAAAGAAAGGTCCAAAACCCCATGAAAAGTTTGATTGTGAACCTGACTCAAATCCTTCCTTGTAAATATTGCTCATATCTGGTTTATAAACATCATCAAAAAGCTGTGTCTTTTGATTTGTCCCAGAATTATCAATATCATTGTTATCAACATTACTACTAGTACTAGTACTCGTTGTAGTGGCACTAGTAGGAGTATTTGCACTTGGGAGAGATGAATCAACATGATCTTCTTGTTTTTTTATACCCTTTTTGTTGTTAAGAAGGTTTCTAATCCGAGAAGCAAGAGGAGAATCCAAGGAAACATGAGTGATGAAATTTGTTCGAGTATTCGAACCGCGAAGAAGACATGCAGCTTCATCATAAGCTCTAGCAGCTTCTTCAGCTGTTTCAAATGTTCCAAGCCACATTCTTATTTTCTGTGTTGTGTCTTTTATCTCAGCTACCCATCTACCTGAAGGTCTTTGTCTCACTCCAACAAATTTGTTTGTACTATTGTTGTTGTTTCTGTTCCTTCCTTTCAATTTTCCTCCTTTTCCTCCTTTCTGATTCTGCTGTTGCATGTTTGGTTGCTGAAATTGAATCTCCATCACAAGTTGTTCAAAAAAAAGGTATTTCAATGTGAGAAACTATAATAGAAGGCTATTACTAAATTTGTTGCTGTATTTGCAAGCTATGACATTATGTATATATAAGTGTATGAAAAAGTTGTCAAGGTCTTGAGGAAGCAAGTGGAATAATATAATACATTATACATGCACATCTTCTTGGAATTTGGTAGTTGTTTAATATTTTAAAGAAAATATTTTAAGTTTAGGATGATGAAGACATGGTACCCTACTACCCTTAAATTCAATTGCTTCCTTTAATTTTTTCAACAGAATGGCTACTGGCCCTACTGCTATAGCTGTCGTTTATAAGCAGACAAGTTTTAGTTTGGATGTATGTATGTGCCAAAAACAAAATCAACTTATATCTTGTTTCAGTCATTATGTTTCTAAAGTAAAAAGAAAAATATAGTTAATTAATTATTAAGACCAACATTCTAAGTTCTAATTATAGTGTCCCTATTCCCTATCCCTATAGCCCCTAAAATGGCTAAGTATGTTCTTTAGGTTTGATTAATATGCTTTAAAATTTTAAGTAATTTGTAATTTGGTCCATAAATTTTTAAATAATTTATGGTCTCCCTACATTCATAGACTCGACTACAAGTTATTTAAAAGTTTAAGGAGCTAACTACAATTTTTTAAAGAGTTTAGGAACATGATTAGAATATAGAAATCTAATTACAATTTCACTAAAAATTTATGAACCCCATTACATATTTTTTTTAGTTTAGAGACCTATTTAGAATTTTTTTTGACAAATAGAAATTCTTAAATAGTACAAAAACTTAGGAGTAACTGAACCTATTTTTTTTTATTGTTTCTTGAGTTTTCTCATTAGTACATTATAATCTTGTATATCAAGTATTGTTTACCAATTGGTATATATTTAAGGCTTAAATATTTGATTTCCCCTGCAAATATCCAATTTTCCATTTACACTCCTGTAAAAAAAAGTTTTAAAATCAACCTTACAAATAATAAATGTTTCTAGTTACCCCCCTGCAGAGGGGTAACCGTAAACTTTTTATATTTTGCAGAGGGTAACCGTATATGGTTTATACCCATTATACACTACATAATCTAACAGAGGGGGGTGACCGTAAACTGTTTATATTTGCAGGAGGGTAACCGTAAACTTTTTTTACAGGGGTAAATGGAAAATGGGTATATTTGCAGAGGATCAAATATTTAAACCTATATTTAATTCCAATTGCATCAACTTATATGTTAGATTTAATGTTAGATTTAAAGATTAGAATCTTATGTTGATAGGTTTGAGGACAAATTTAGCATATGATATTGTAGTGACTGACATCTCAAATACTCCCTTCGGTCCCTGTTATAAGCATATTTTACAAAAATCACAAAGACCTAGAATGTTATTAAATATGATGAAATTTAAGTCTTATCCAATTATATCCCTACGTTTTATGCCCACTAAATGACTTTCTAGTAAACCTATATCTCACATTAAATAGTGGTGTAAAAGAAACTTTAACAATTAAAATGCTTTGAAAAATAATCTCTAAAAAAATGCTTTGAAAAATGTATCGCTTTCTTATAATTAGGATAAAAAAATGTACCAAAATTTTTCTTATAATAGACACAGGAGGGAGTATAGTTTAAAAATTGAATGTTATGAGAAAAATCTAAATAGGACATTTTTGTAACATATATACTATTAAAGAACGTATTTTTTTCTAACCTTTTTCGTTAGAGCCTTCGTTATTATAGTATTTTTTTCTATCATAGCAATCCATATAGTCATCGAATAACACAATTAGTCAATGTCCAAAACTGATCAGCAAAAGGATCTTAAGGCCACGCTAAAGAATATGGAATCACCAAACCACACTCAGATAAAAAGAAAACAAGGTAGGGTTATAGAAAGAGTTGAGGGTACCCATTCCTTGTCTCCATTCTTCCCTCTTTTTCTTAAGTCAAACAGTTGAAATTGAAAGGCATGAATGGGTGCCATTTGGAGGCTCCAAAATGATCCTTAAGATGCACCCAAAAACAAAGACTAAAGCACCATGTTTAGGACTATAAGGTAAACTAATTAGTCAATTGCTACCTCACATATATGGCTATACAAAAATAATTAATAAGATATTAAAGATTCATATACATCTTTCTCTATCGTGCAAGCTGCGTTTGTTGCATGAGTTGTAGCCCTCTTCTCACGTCACCAATGAAACTCTTTTGTTCTTACCACTATTATTATTATTATTATTATGTTTATTTATTAAATAGATTCTTCTTCACCCTCTTTCAACCAGTCCCAAGTTTTTGATTTGTGTGACATCGTCATTATCTTCTTTCTCAATATTGATTTATATCGACAACTAGGCTAACCTAAAACAAATTAATATATTAATTAGTTTAAAGTTGACATTACGAGGGTTTTTTTTAATCAAACAGGCATCAAGCCGAGTACAAAGGGGTATTAGACCAAAATTCTTGACAAAAGATAAACTAAAAACAACACAATAAAAGGGAGCCCCTAACAGAGATTTCTTAAACACAACTAGAACAAAAAAACTAACTAACTAAAGTTAGATAAAAGAAACAGAACCAAAAGAGAAAAATTACGAGGGTTTCATATTTGGGAGGTGTCATTTTATATTAATATTATTTTTGATTAATTACGCAGAAAGTAAAGTGAGTAATCCAACGGTTTATGAGAAAATCATGAGTGATTTGTTATAATTTTTAAAATAAAAATATTATTAAAAGAGAAAAAAAAATGAAATAAAATCATGGGTGTGGACAAAAACCAAAACTCGTGCAAAAGAAAAATAAAAACAAAATAGTACTTAAAAATGAAATAAAAATAAATCAAGCGTTTCTAAATTACGTTTTCTACATTTCCTCATGTTATACTCCTGAACATTATAAATGACCACTGTGGACTCAGAATCAACCTTAGCAGCATTATTAATAATGTCTGAATTATTCTTTCCTTCTATTGCCCAATATTTTTTTAATATCAAGTTAGTTTTCACGATGTAGAAAAAAATGCTTCATTTAAATCCTTTTTGAACGAGTCTAAAAAGGAAATCATTGTATCTGATTCTTTATAAGGGCATCTTCTGAAGAGATATCGGCAACTAGCGTATATAGGAGAATCTATATGCATGGATAACCTTCACACTAATATATGGCGAATTATCAAAATTCCTCGTGTTATTCTCTTTATAGACTTCTTCAGAAGTATTCACAACAACATGTGGGAATTCATTTCTTTTTCGACAATCAACTAATTTTTCAACCTGCAAAGAATCATACTCATCAATTTGTTATACATGCGTAGCTAATATCAACTTTTAATTTTCTGATCTTGAGATTGCCAACTATTTTTTGTTATCGTGTTATTTGTGCATTATATTCATCGGTTTTGTCGGTGATTAATCTACATCAGATAACCTGGTTGGCCACGTGTACTCGACTTTGCCAGTCCGTATGGTTCTCTCCTCCCGAGTTTTTGCCACACCTAAGACTTGAATCTGAACCAAGTTACCACTCGGATCAATCTTTGTTAGTTGAGATTGCCCACTTTACTCTCTATGGTTTTTTATAATTCTCATACTCTCTAAAATTAATGGATCACGATCCATGCAGTTGCAATCATCTGCAAAGTCCTGAATTTAGCATAAATGTGTGTGTTAGGAGTTATTTCCAAAATAAATTGCTCATTTTTGAGAAGATGAATCATAAAATAAATATTGAATGCCACTAAAGTTCACAATGGATCGATCCAACGTTAGACAAGAATGAAGATATGGGGAAAGAAAGGGACACAAGTTTATAAAAACAAATAATTTAGCAGCCCAACATGGCATTGTTATCTTTGAAAATATTTTCGAGATTCAAGTTTATAATAACTATATTAATTCATCCAAAAAAACCATATATAAAAATTCAGTAATCATGTTCTTTTTATGGAATTCATTAATTATGTTAATTTATTAATTTAGTGGCTTTTTTTTAAGATTTATAATTGCAAATATTAACTTGTAAATATTTAATTTTATTATTTAGAGAAAAAATTTACCTTTATTATAAATAAAAAGTTAAATAAAAAATAAAAATAAACTTCATCAAAGTTTGAGTGGTGTGGCATGAATATATTGCACTAAAATGTTCAAATAGTGTTTTTGACGGCAAAATGTTTAAATAGTTAAAAATTATAAACCTTCGGCGAATAATAAAAGAAAAAGAATTTAATTTATATACACTAACGATGTACTATTGAGTTTTTTACAATGTCATCCAATCATGAAGTGATCCATCATAAAAGAAAAAGAACGACTTCATCTCAAGTTTCTAAGTCACTTATATCATAAAATTTGATTGATTGATGATGTATAAAAATTTAAAACAATAGTAAATTAGTACTTGCCAATTAAACTCAAAGAAAAATGAAAATGCCATGCTACCAGAAAAATTTAACTTCCGAGGGAATTGTACTGAATTCTTTTTATAAGTAAAACATTTTATTCATTTTTATAGTAATATCTCCCACCTTTTAGAAAAGATCTATCATATATGGAAGCTAAATATCAAATCAATACAAAATCGAATTCAACTTAATGCAAATTATAGTGATTAAACAAAAAAATTATCAGGATGAGTTCCAAATGCCCTGTGTCCTCTTTTAGTGAACATTTTGTTTTTCAAATTTTAATATTAGAGTAGAAGATAATATTGAGGAACGTGTGATATGTCATGCTTCAACTAATAAAATTTGTCAAAAAAAATATGCTTCAACTAATTAATAATGAGATGAAGGGAACCTTTTATGACTTTCAAGAGAATCTTTTTCCACGAGAAAAAACAAAGACTCTGCCTACTTTCTAATTTTTATGTATCATTATCCTTTAGTTTTCTTGGTTGCTTATCAAATGCAGACATTTTATTGTCACAACAAAAAACAAATCAAATGTAACCTTTAGTTTCCTTTTAAAGTTAATATTAGTGCATTTAAAAACGATCTAATTCGACACCTAATACTTACTTTTGGACCTACTACAACCGCTAGTAGTTCCTCTTTTTTCAAAAAAAAAGAATTTGCTAGCAGTTCCTCTAGACTCACAAAAGATTGAGAAAAACAGTACATATATAAGTTGTATTTGACAAGTCTCATTTGCTAATTGGATAGTGGATTTCACTAACAGATTTAACTAGCAGATGACGAATAGACGTGTTTGATAAATACTCGTGTTTGGAGTTTTTTAGGTAGCGCATAACATAATTTCAATCCTCATTAAAATAAACTAAATAATTTTTATCCACATTATTTTTGGACATAAAATGGCTGCATTTGATAAGCAACCAAGAAAACTTCTACTATAGCCTTTTATGATACATAAAAATGAGGTAGCATAAAGTGTCTCACTTTTTGGATATTTTATCCACATTATTTTTCTTAAATTATTTCTCAATTCTCATTAAAATAAACTAAATAATTTTTAAATTATATTTCTATTTTAAATCTAGCGTCTCAATTTTTCCTTCTTTATTCCTTTTTTTAAAATTTTAAATTATATTGCTATTTTATCATTTTTCCCCCTTCTATATTTCTGTTTTATCTTTCTCGAATTATTACATTGCAATCTTAATATTAGTTTAATTATCATTAACTTATATTATTAATAATTTTTTAATATTTTTAAATTATATTGTCATAGTTTATATTGATTAAATAAATTTAGTTATGAATTAAACATGTCATTTTATGACGTTTACAATTATCAATTAATAATGTAACCAATAATTTTACCAAACACATCATTCACCGCTATCACCTAGCTTATCTGCTATTCGCTAGTTCATCCGCTATCCCCTCAGGATGAAGAGGGAGAAGCTCGAGTGTTCCGAGTTAAAAAACGAACTACAATGTACCAATAATACTCTTTACTTTTTTTAGTGATAATTCAATTTTAGAAACCAATTTTGTGCAACAAACAATGATATGAGATGTTATATCATTAAAATATAAATCTTTAAAATATGAGATGTTATATTAAAATAGAAACCAATTTTTTAGTGATACTTTTTTTCTAGGATATGAGATGTTATATCTTTAAAATATAAATCTTGTTGAGTCTCCCACTCTAGTTTCCCTCCAAAACTCCCCCCCCCCCCACCCCCAACAAATTTTTTTAATATTTTTATTTTTTATATTACATTAAAATTTTGAAAAAAATTATTTTTTTCGATAATCAGATTGGTAAAAAATGAAAATTAATTTCGTGATATATTATGTAAAATGTGATGCTAGCAATTTTTTGAGGTTCTTTAGAGTCCGAAACAAAATTAGTTGTCAAAAAAATAATAATTTTTCCCCAATAATCGAATTGCTAAAAAATGAAAATTAATTTCATAATAAATTATGTAAATTATGATGCTAGCCAGTGTGTTTTTGTGATGCTTTTTCAAATACTCAAAATTCATTCCTAAATACTGAAAAAAGTTTACGAATACACAAAGTTTGTTCCTCAGTGACCGATTTGGTGAAAAAAATAAATTCAAAAAAATATGTAAAGTACAATGTTAAGTAATGTGTTTTTTATGCTTTATTGTTTCCAAAAAGATCTACTATTCAAATGTCAAAAATTTGTGACTCAATAACCGATTTAGTGAAAAATATATATAATTTCATGATAAAATACGCAAAGTGTAATGCTAAGCAGCGTATTTTTGGGTACTTTAGTGTTTGAAAAAAAAATTACCGTTCAAGTACTCAGAGTCCATTCCTCAATAACCGATTTAGTGAGAAATAATAATTTCGTGACAAATATGTACACACTCTATTTTAGTTTTTAAGTCCGCAATTGCCTTTATTAAATAAATATTTTTTTAGTTTATACTTACCTTCAATTTAAACAAAGTTTTCTCATGTTGCAATTTAAAAAACAAATTTTACCCGATAACAATTCTATATTAACTAGAGCTTTTACCCTGTGCCAATGCCACCTATTTAAGAGAAGTGTCAATTATAAACCTATAAAACTTGGATATTTTCTCTAGCATGTGAATAGCAACGACCTATAATAAGTTGACACTAACCAGAAAACTCTGTTTTGTTCATAGGATTACAAGGTAGGTTGATGAAGCTGAAGACAAAGTTAAGGCTACAGGGGACAAAAGTTTGCAGTATCATTCTACACCACATTTTAAAACACCACACTTTGAGAGTAGAGTGATGACGTCTTATATCATTCTTGAGATTCTTGCTTTCCTTCCTAGCAACTTTTTCTTCTTCACTTCTTTTTCTTTTCATCTTTCAATCCTTTTGTCTTTTAATTCCCTAGAAGATGGTGGAATTGGGCAGAGGTCTATTCCTATAAGTTTGATGTTCTTAGATAGAAAAATAGTTCTTTCGTCACGTCCTACAACATTTTCTAAAGCAACATCACAATACCTAAAGATTTTGGTTAGTGTCATTCCATATTGAAATAAGGATGTGATCCTATCAGAGTTTTAGGATAGGATATGATAGGATTTTTATGTACCCCACCCAGTAGGGAGTAGTTAGTCCCAACAATATGTTTCCACACCATTTAAACTCAATTTGGTATAAAAAATAGTGCAAAATAGATGAACTAGCGGATAAGAATACAGTGGATAGTTGGTAATAGATAAACTAATAAATTGACATTAAAGTGTTTAATAAAATTAGCAATTGAATATAAAATAATATACGAGAACATTTTTAATAACAAGAGAGGGTGCAAGAGTTAATAATCTCTATTATTGCCTTGAGCTTTGCTTCTTTTATGCCAAAGGTTTTGGCTTAGTCCGCCTTGTGCTCTTCATTGTCTTTTCCTCTCTTTTTTTAATAAATTCAGGCATGATGTCTGTTTGATTAAAAAAAGAGTTAATAATGTCTTATTTGATTTAATAGAGAATAAATAATAATTTAATTAAATATTATAAGTTAGTGATTATCAAACACCTACTACGAACTTTTCCACTATAAGCTTAATTGCCAAAAATGAAAACATCCAGACAACTTTAAACTGAAATCTAATATCTATTTATACAAACAAATCACACTTAAATTATCCAAACAAGCTTCCATATTTACTTGCATCTAACTAAGGATAATATTGTAATTTACTATCCCACTTTTTTCAAATTTCTTCTCCCAATGCATTTTCTTCTCACTCCCACTTTTTTCTACTTTCTCCTACTTTTTTTTTCAAATTTCAAAATTCAAGCCAACCCCACCCGACTTTCTTTTCCCCCTTTCTCCTCCCAGTGCACTTTCTTCTCACTCCTTTTCTCCCTCTGTCACCGTGACTATTATTCTATCACCCGCTTCCCATTTCCTTTTTCCTTCTTTCTGTTCTCTTTTCTTTCTTTCTCATCTCTTATTTTCTTTTTGGCTAAAATGCTCCCGGGGTCCCTTATCTTTATTTAAAGTAACGATTCAGTCCTTTATGTTTTTTTTGTCCCAAATAAGTCCTTTATCTTTCAAATTTTAGGCAGATAAATCCTTTTCCGTCAACCTCCATCCAACTCTGTTAACAGTGCTGATGTGTCATTAGAGATGCTTATGTGGCTGTCTAAAATATTATCCACCTCATTTTGATTTAAATTTTATTAAAAACTAATAACAAAAATTAAAAATAATTGCAGCAACCATGTCTTCATCTTCATCTTCATCAACAACCAGGTCTTCATCTTCTTCTTGTCAAAAAAAGGTCTTCATCTTCATCAACAGCCAGCCATCGTCCTCACCACCTCTCCTTCATCTTCATCTCCTTTCTGAATCCATGTCTTCAACAACAACCGGGTCTTCAACAACAATCTCGTTTCTGAATCCATGTCTTCAACAACAACCAGATTTTCATCTTCATCAACAGCCACCATCTCGTTTCCGAATCCAGAATCATTACAAACCCCAAATCGATTTCAATCCCAAAATCGATTTCAAACCTAAAATCGTTTCAAACCCAATCTCGATTTCATACCCAAAATTGTTTCAATCCCAAAATCGATTGTTGTTGTGTGTTGCTTTTGGGAAACGAAAATGATTGCTACTGATTAGAGAATATTGTTGTTGATTTGGAAATGATTGTTGTTGATTTTGAAAAAGATTGTTGTTGATTTTAAAATGATTGTTGTTGCTACTGATTAGAGAAGGTTGTTGTTGCTACTGATTAGAGAAGATTGTTGTTGATTTGGAAGATTGTTGATTTTAAAACGATTGTTGCTGTTGTTGATTTTAAAATGATCAGAACATGGGTATCAAGAAGAAGATGGAAGCAATTAAGATGAAGAAGAAGATGGAAGCGATGGGAATGATTCAGATGTAAAAAAATATTAATTTAAATGAAATAATGAGTCAGCACGCCACATAAGCATAAATACAATAAAAAATAATGAGTCATCACGCCACATCAGCACTGTTAATAGAGTTGGATGGAGGTTGACGGAAAAGGATTTAAGTGCTTAAAATTTGAAAGATAAAGGACTTATTTGGGACAAAACAAACATAAATGACTAAATCGTTACTTTAAATAAAGATAAGGGACCCAAAGTGCATTTTAGCCTTTCTTTTTTCTTGCTTCCTCTCCCATCTCTATTTTTGCGGTTTCCATTTTTGCGGGTGTGCAAGGTGGTGCGATATTGCAGCGAAAAAGAGATGATGGAACGAAACTCAAGGAGGAGAAACAATAGGAGAAGGATGATTTTGTTGTGGTTTGTGCCGGTTTTCAAAAGAGGCCGCTGGTGAGAACCACCCTGGGTGGTTGTAAGGTAATGACTTTCCTCCTATTCATTTCTCTCTTTCCATGTTCTCCTTTTTTTTTTGAATTGTTTTAGTTTTTTTACTTTGTCTTCTTTAATCTCTTTTTGTTAATAAACCTCTTTGGATCTGGTATAACTTTTAATTTTGAAGTTCATGTGTTTTTTTACTTATGTTACTTAGTTTTACTTAAAAAAGTTATATATTTACGATACAAGATACGATACACAATTCAAAAAATAGGTCTTCCGATACCCGATATGTATCCCAATTTGATAATCATGGTTTAGCATATAATATAGACTAGATACATCATTTATTGAATGATCCTAATAAGTTTACGTTTAGTCATAAAATTTTCCAATTGAAATTATTGAATTTATTTGATACAAATAAACAAATTTAGGATCTGGTATTGATTTTTTTTGACACAAATGCAGCTCTCAAAGTTCACTCACAACTTTTCACCTCAAAAGAAAACCTAGATAGATTAGAAGCTTAGAAATAACAAAAAGTTCACTCACAACTTTTCACCTCAAAAGAAAACCGGAACAACTAATGTTTTCCAAATAAAAGCAAACATTGAAATCTTCATCAGCATTTGTCCTAATTTTTTTCCTTAGCTTAGGCTAGACTTGACTTCCACATAAAAACTCCAATCTGGATGAGACGATGTAATTGCTGGTTGTCCAAACGAATGATCCTTCACGTAAGTCTGAACATCAAGAGCATCAGCAAGTCCTTTCAAGTACATGTACAGTTCACCCTCTGGGTCTGTGAAAATTTAAACAAAACCTTATAGTTACTTTTTCTGATTCAAAGGTACAAATAAAAAATAATAACAAAAAAAGTATATTTTGTCAAAAAGAAACTAAAAAACTATAAATCTTCTCACCCAAAGCTTTGTCGTTTCTATTCTCTGGATTGTAGGATTCAGGAAAAATTGCAGTATTGAGCTGTTATTTGCAATGACTGAGTTATTAAAACTGACTTAAAAAACAAAAATTCAAAAAAATAAATTTCTAATTGAAATTACTGGATTAAGAAAAGCCTTGTATGGTTTGTCATCAATCAGCAAAGTATTTAATTTCGAGTAAGGGCCTCCTTTCTTAATTCTAAGAAATACTTTATTCAGTTCCTTGAAAAAAAGAGGCTTCCTTTTGTTCTCCAAAGATTTAAATCCAGAATCCATACATTCTTCTTGATCCTAAAGATATTAAAAAAAAACACACATATTAATAAAAATGAAAATATTAACATTCATCTATAAGTAGTCACACAAAATAAAAAATAAAAAAAACAACCAAAAACAAAGTAAATGTACCCAAATAAACAATAGTTTGCTAGACAATGATGATCCCATAGCACAGGTTAAAGCAGCATTGACATTATGCCTGATTAAACGTTCAAGAAGATACCACTATTATAACCAAACATCATATTATTAAGATTTTGTCAAAAAATAAAAATAGAAATTGAGAAGGGTGTTACTAACTCCATTGCAGAAGACCAAAGACCCACTTCAAATCTTTCTAAGCAAAATTTCATAAATTCTTGGCTAAAAGGTCTCTTGTAAACTGTATCACAATTAATAAAAATAAAAATGCATATAAATTTTTGTTAAACTAAGACAAAAAAAAAAACAGATTTGAGATTAAAAAATGTTTACGTAGAAAGTTTCCAGATATCTGGTCAGGGGTTCGAGACTTAGGAATTCCTTTGTTATCACGACAATGAACTCTGTGGAGGAGTAACCCGTTGAGGTTCATAACAAGTAACTTCTTCTTAGGTCCAAGATTCAGCTTCTCAAGAGAAAGACCTAATTCTGTTTCAGATTCTTGATCATCGGAATCAGAATCAGAATCTCCATAATCGACTTCAGAGTCGCTGGCATAAATGTAGCACTTCTTCTTTCCTTTCGAACTCATACTTTGGTTAGCAGATTTCAGATAAGATATTGCAAAACTCTTCGTGCTATGCTAGGTTTATATAGAAGTAGAAGTGGTATAATGCATATCGTGCAGTAACATGTAATCATGTCCAATGTTCTTGTATTAAATGGTGGAGTTAATTAACCGATACAATGTTCTTTAATCACAGGAATAAACATTGGAATTCCTAAACGTTAATCCGTCCCTTCAATTTTGCCTTTTTATCTTCCACTTTAGTCTTCTTGGAAATGCTAAATGTAGTTACTACTAGTACTATTAAGTTCATTCAACGTATTGCATCAAAAAATAAAAGTTCATTCAACGTACACTTTTGAAGACATTGGAAATATTACAACTCGTGCCTGCAATCCCACATTTGCTTTTCAGTTACACTGGAATTAATGTCACACAAGCATACATACATGAATATTGTATTAGCCCCGGCGGCTCTTTTGTTTTGAAACTAGGATATTCTATTCCTCTATATTCACCACACAAAATAGGGGTGGGAACTGGGAATAGTCCAGAACAACTGACGGGCCTATTGCTTAGCCTACGTTAGGTCAAGGTCAGACCAATTTTTCAAGGATTTTTTAGAAGTGTATTTAACTAAAAAAGTGATGCAACAAACTATTCAAAAAGACGTTTAAGTTTATCAGGTTCGACGAGCTACTTAAGTAAATTATGTTTTGTATTAAATCATAAATTTGTTAAGATTTTTTGTTAATTAAACATATTGACCTACATCATTTTTTGACATATTTAAAATTATTATTATAAAATAGAATTTAAATAGAATGTCATTAAACATAATTATCTAAAAGGTTAAGTTAGACCGAGAGTGGCGTAGGCTTCTGTAAAAAAAAATGAAATAAACATTGGCCATGGCTTATCCCACATCCCTCCCTACTCACCCCACACCCCTTTACCCTATGAAATTACCAAAATAACCTTACCACTCAAAAACATTCCAACCATCTCCTTCATCCCTCTTCTTCTCCTCCATCTTACACACCCCACCCTAATCCCCAAAGCTCCCATCTCTTCCACTCCTCTCCCTATCCACCATTTCTACATCATTACCCTTCTAATCATCTTCTCAACATTGGCAAACATCATAAGGTATTATCCCTACCACACATTTTTCGTTTTAATCTCATTTAGTTGCTATTTTTATCTTTTTTTTTTGTTATCGCGCTCAACTCGGTTGATACTGAATGGATTTGGTTATGCTCAACCGAATACGAAAAAAATCATATTTGGGGGTGTTTCCAATTGGTCATTCGGTAGAGGGGAACCGAACGCATTCGGTTTAGGGTAACCCAATGTGTTCGGTTAAGGGCAGCCGAGTAGTCGTAAACCAGAAACTCCAGTAACTTGTGTTTGAAATTTCTTTTTATTACAGGATCATATAAATGGCAACAAATGATGTGTTGATGGTACATGACTTTACAAGTTCGTTCACAACGATATTTATTTAACTTACCATTTTCAGTAGTTTCCAAACCGTGATGAGTTGTTGACATGGGTACGTAGCATCGGCAGATCTCTTGGCATACAGCGAAGATTTGATGCATCTGATCGTGCGGGTAAAATTATGTTAAAGGCAAAAGCACGTGAGTTGGCCTTCCTAGACACTACTTCCATGTGCTCCCCTCCGGAACCGATCATCACAAAGGGAGCACCTAAAAAAGGCAAGAAAGTGAGTTATGCATTCTCTACAAAGCGAAAAAACTCACATTGGGAACACATGGATGAAAAATTTGACTCCCAAGAAGATACATCATCTTTTGCTCAGTCTCGAAAACGTCCTACTCCTACCCATAGTAAGAGTTTCACTAGCACTCCACCTATACCAAAGTCAAAGTGTCCAGCACCTACTTCATCACTAAGCAAAAAGAGAACTCAAGTTGACAGTTCAACTACTACACCTACTCCTCCTCTACCTAAGAGGCAGACACCCACACCAGCTACTACTGTTACTCATACGGAAGCTTATTATGAATTCATAAACGGCTTACCATCAATCACTCATCCTTATGTTGAGAATATTGTTAATGTTGAAGATGATGGGCATTGTGGATTCCGGTGTATTGCAGCATTACTTGGACGGGGTGAGGATGTTTGGCTTTCTGTGAGAAATGATCTTTTGGAGGAGATCAGACAATACATTGACTTTTACATTTGCGTATATGGTGGTATGGGCAAAGTCACATTTCTGATGAAATTGTTGATGCAGTCAAACACTGGTGAAGACAATTGAATGACTGTACCAGATATAGGGTATCGCATCGTTAACAAATATCAGGTTGTATTGACTTGTTGGTCTGTTAACGGGTCTTTCACCATTTACCCATTTCATATTGCCCCGTTCAGAATTGTCCGTCAGTTCAACATATGCTTCACGGATAGACGCTTTGTACAAATATATCGACTTTTATTTAGAAATCAATTTAAAATCTTCAAACATCAGTAAACATTATGTTCTTTTTGTCTTTGTAAGGTTTTTTTGAAGACTGGAAGTCCACTACCTCCGCCTGATGCGCTTTGGAATGTTAAGAGGAAACCCGTAGCAAAGGGTTGGGAAACAACGTTTATGGGTCGTACGGAAAAGTGGAAGGCCATGGTCTTTGATGACCAACCACCGGCTTATGTAGATATAAGTAAAGATAGTGATAATGATTAATTGTTGTTTTCGAATTTGTATTAAGACAATGAATTTCCCACGTATGATTCTCATGACTTCCATATGTTATGTACTATTATAAATCAAAATCAATTTGAGTTAGTAATATTTGTCTGCAATTGGTAATTTGTAACTTAAACAGAAACTTTTTATGGTTTTCATTCATTTTGTTCTGTAACAGGTTAATTCAATTGGGATCAACCGAATGGTTTCGGATCCCCTCCCCCGAACAAACAAAATTTATGGTTTTCATTCATTCAGTTTAGTAACAGGTGAATTCGGTTGGGATCAACCAAATGGTTTCGGTTACCCTCCCCCGAACGAACAAAATTTAATAGCACACCCCCTATTTTTTTTATAACTATCGATTGACCTCAACTGAATGCTTTCGGTTGGCCTTAGCCGAATATATTCGGTTGACCTCAACCGAATAGCTCGTAAACACATCCTCTCATTAAGGGTAGTTTCGGAATATTTTGAGTTAGGAGGTGTGGAGTGAGTAGGGAGGGATGTGGGAAAAGCATGGGCCTAAACATTTAAACAAATTTTTAGGTCTTGCAACAGTTTTTTTGTCCAAATCTTGCAACATCAAAAAGGTCAAGTCAATCTTAAAAATGGGCTTATGACCGATCGCCATCTATTTAGTATTTCCTCATCAGTGCCAAAAGAAAATAGTTATTTATAAGTTCTCACAAAAATAGTTATTTATAAATAATAAATTTATATGTACTGTTGGTCAAAAAAAAATTATATGTACTGAAAAATATAAAGGACATCGATAATGTGTAATGTTTCTCTGTTGGCTCCTTAAAGCAAAAATAAGCATTCTCTTTTAAAACAAGAATGACATCTATAAAGAGTAAATATTCAAAATAAATAAAAAGTTTAAAAATATAAAAATAGTATTCTTGTCACCATTGATAGAACCTGACCTTCTCTCCCCAAAATTCTTTAGAAAAAGAAAGTGTCTGTGGTGCATTTCTCTCAATATCTTATGCCACACTTTATATCTCACGTATTTCTCTCTTTTTCAAACCTCTTCCTCTGTTCTATTCTTCTCACAACCAATCAAAGGCTCCGTGAAAATATAAGGAGAAGAGCAACGACATAAGGTAACGGATTATAAAAATAAATCAAACTATGACAAAATTGTCAGCATCCAAGAAAATGACTCGTCAAAACTGTCAAAACCCCTAAATAAACAAAAGAATACTATGCGGTTTGCAGAGTCCTACACGACTCAATGCCATGCCTCGACCTCATCATCCAAAGACAGGATCGAGCCACACTGTTCATTCCTCTTAATATACACATTCGACACCAAAACTGTTTCTCATCCCAACCAACTCCACCGCTCCGCGGCAAAGCCATACCTTAGAAGTCATGGATGGGGTTGGATTGCCAAATATGGATTCAGCAGCCAAGAAACATGACACCACAACTTCCCAAAGGGCAAACATGACATCCTATGACAAAAAACACGCATCTTCTGAACACAAAAATCCAAAATAATTAGGATGATAGGATGGTTTGGAGTGCAAGCTGTTGCTGAGGATGCAAAGATGACCAGGTTGAAGCAAGGGTAGAAGGTGGTAAAGTCTGTTGAAGTTGTCTCAATAAACTAATCATCCGACTCACAGTTTGTTCACTGGCTAGATCATTTCCCGCACATAAAATCTACATCATAATGGATGCCAAACAAACATAATTTTAGAGGGATAAAGGAAGTAGAATCAGTAATTAAAAACTGCATTGAAAGAAGGTTGTACCTCGGCAAAAACTGCAATAATCTTGGGGAGATATTGATTGTTATGACCTATAACTTCTCTATCTGATCTGAAATTGAATCCATGTACAGAACATATCAATATCCATAGGCAACAATATCCATAGGCAACAGGAAAAGAGGCGAAATATTAGGCAAATGGCATTTATTGGGATATTTTAACTTATCTACTGACATAAGCACTTGTGAGTATGTTTAGGAGAGCTTATGACATGATCGTAAGTTGTTTTCAGCTGATTTTCATAAGCTCCACAGAATAGCTAATGAAAACCGCTTATGACTTATAGAAAAATAGTTTAACATTATTTTATTCTTTATTATATAGAGTTTATGATAAGCACTTATATGATAAGCGTTTATGCTATAAGTGCTTAATTAAGTTGTTTATCCAATCAGGCCCTAAGACTTGATGTGGATCAGACATGTACCTTTCAACCATTGAGCAAAGTTGGTCATGCACAACCTTTGCCTCAATTAAATCACCTTTAATGGGCAAGCAACTTAGCCAGGCAGGAACAACCTGTCACCAAACAATAATGAATGAAGTTACAAATCAGACACACATCTTGATAACATAAATGATAAAGACAATACTTCCACGACAGGGAAGACATGAAGCACTAAGATGTAAAGTACCTGCGCTGCATTTATGCTATCACGATGGAACTGGCATATTTTTCCAAGTGCAGAAACAGCATTGTCATATGCCATTACATTATCAGAATGACGTGCATTTGGATGTGTTATCACGGCATTTAGCCTTGAAAGTGCCTCTGCAATGGAACAACAAAAAAAACTGAATAAAACAATGGTGTACGACACAAACGACATAAGCAAAGGTATGAGTATGAGCAACTGACCTTCAACAAGGGGTTTGAAAACAGATCCACCAAACTCGGCACAGACACCAACCCCATAAACCGCTGCCTGAAAATAAGTTTGATTTTTTTCTTTGTTAAACAACACAACTATTATATAACGAAGCGAAATGAGAAACATTAATATGAAGTAAATCAAAGGGAGGAGAAACCTGTCGAACATCTGGACATTCATCATTGCAAGCTTCAAGCAAGAATGGAAGATATGAATCATAATATCTGTAGCAACAACATAAAGCATTTAAAATACAGAACAAAACAGTTCCATAATGAAGGGGATAAAATTTGTGTGCATTAAGTTACAGACAATTCACAAAGAATAAAAGAAAAAGGGACTGCTTTTTTTGTGAAAGGAAGAGGAATTCGTACTTAAGAGCTGCTTCACGGCAGTGCTCAGCAATATCATCAAATATACAAATGGCAATTCTCCTTTCCTCTGAGGTTTTGTCTTTACCCTGATTATTAATTGTCAATAAGAGAAAAACTTGATTTAAAATTAAATGGCAAATGTGTTTAAATGAAGATGAGGAGAGAGGAAAAGAAACTTACAAACATAGGTGTTAGATATGACGAAAGCTCATCAAAGAGAGGCAAAAAAGAGCCTCTGAATGTTTTTATCAATGTCCCCAAGCAATCACCAACCTAGCACATAAAAATGTTTAAAATAAGAGCTACAAAAGCATGGATATGTAGTTAACGAGAAGAGTCATAGGACAAAAGCATATATTATTCATACTTGATCAAAAAGTTCTTCTTCTTGCTCATTTTCTTCCTTGAGTATTTCTATTTCATCAGCATCAAAGTCCTCTTCTTTGGCTCTCTGTGCTCTTTCATGTTTTCTTGATGAACTGGCAATGATAACTTGTTTTATCTCATCAACAATGCTCCTTACTTGCTTTTCATCCAAATGTGGTCCAGAGACCTGTATGCATTCATTCAGTGCGTCCAACATGCTTGCACAAATTTCTACCTCTGGCTCCTGGCAGACAGTTAAAAATGAAATACATTGATACAAGCACAAAAACTATAAATTAGAGACCAAAAGGTCAGCAGAATAAGCAGCATTTTAACCTTGTGTAAAGCTTCCACCAAATTTGGTACTATATAATCAGACAACTGTTTTATGTATGTCGCATCACGACCTTGTGATTGTCCCTTCTCTACAGCTGATTTTGCTGACAACAACAGCTCTGGCATAGCTATTAACAAAGCAGGTAGGTGCCATTAATAGTAATTCAATAAGGACTACCAGAAATAACCACACTAGGAGTAAGATTTGGTTCTTACAGAGTAAAGAAAATACCTGAAACTGCTGCCTTTCTAACTTCTTCATGGAAGTAAAATTTAAGAAGAGGAACCAATGTGGAAGCAACCTAGATGATTTAACAAAGTTAGTCAATAAATATTCTGGTCTAAAAATGCCAATAAAATAGAAAACAATGCCAACCTGGTCGATCCAAGGAAAAAATCCCTCCTTCAATTCATCAGCATAGCAACATAGCATGTTACAAGCTGTAGCCTTCTCCTCCAGGACACTGGTCTTAATACCTATTCTTTTATCCCCAAGAGTGATGGTCTCAATGCTGTCATCATCTTCATCCAATTCAGCATCAGAATCAGCTGATGTAATCGTCACGTCAGGCTTAAGTTGTGCAGACTGCAGCAAGGGAGGCATGACAAAACCCATGTATGGGAGAAAATCTTGCCCCAGGCACTTGCAAAGCCGCGCCCACGCCTGATAACAAACAGCTAAGTGAAAATCTGAGGTATAAATGAACTTAAACTAGAACAACGAAAATATATCAAGTCCAAGACATAAAAATGGAAAGAAAAAAAAAACGACCATACTTGCAACATGTAACTTGCAGTTGGATCATCGGCATCAAGTTGAGATTGCTGCAGCGACATCAAGACATCCATAACCTAGTAAAAGAAGAATGAAAATCATACATTAGAACAATAAAAGTGAACAGTGATTACACAAAATAATACATTAAAAATCTTACTTCCAGAAATACTATGATTACCTGGAAAAAAAAAACGGAAGAAACATACAAATAAAATTAAAAATCACCTGTTTGGCATCATCTCGGAACTTTTCCTTTCCAACTGCCATTCCTACCAAACTAATGCACTCCATTGCTTTGGCACGAAGTATGCGATTAGATTTATCGTTTGCATTCATCAAAATAGCTTTTAAGTATGGCATCACAGCATCATAATACTTCTGAAATTGTTCCTGTTAACATGAAAGTTCTTTTGTTACGAAATATACAAACTTAAAAAAAAATTGATTACTATGAAGAAGACTGGTTGCAAAAAGTACCTGTGAAGAATCTGCAACTGAAGCTAAAGCTGTCAAAGCCCCTTCTTGAACCATTTGCTTTCCAGTCTAGAATACATACGTTTAAAGAAATGAAAACCAAATTAATAGAATTCTAAATTTAACATCCCAGATACATAAAATATAAAACATGCATCACATCTTTAGAATATACATCACTCTGCAACAATGGATCAAACAAAGTTACAATATAACAAGATTCACATAATCTTAAAAGAAAAAAATTAAAAAATTAGAATCCTATGATCTCCCCAAAGATATTGTGAAAATATTCTATGATATTACTGCAGCTAAGTGTTAACAACAGTCAAATACCTGCAGGAGAACAAGAAGTTTGCTGACAATCCCATCCAAATAAGGTATTAGGATATCTGGGGTACAATTTTCGGTGAAATTTAGCACTGCAGAAGCGGCATGAGCCTGCAATAAACAAGTAACAAATATTGAACAACATTAATGACTTTTTGAATTCAAATGAGTTATCAACGATCAGGAAACTTAAGATTTATATTTATACAATAGCAGTGGCATTAAATAACAGACCCACTACTGGTGATGAAGAGATAACCTGGACACTAATATTTTACAGAAATTGATCGGATAAGCCATGTTCAATTGATGAAAAATCATACAAAAAACCAAAATGCCAAAACGAAATTATCTATAAAATTAGTCCTAACAATATAACTTTCATAGATCTAAATGTCTAATAAGATTGAGAAAGACCACTAGACAGTAACACAGATGATAAATGCATGAGATAAATTTGACTAAACACAAGTGGGATCAACCAATGCATTGAAACAAAACGACAAAAAGAAAGAAAAAAAATGACATCCAATAAAGCTAGCTTTCTTAACCTAATATGATTGAGAACATTCAACGGTCTATTAGAGTCAACAAAATTCAACGGTCTATATGAAAAAATTTACGTGTATTTTAGAAAACAAAACTCAAAGTGATAAGGGTATGTATCGTATACCCCTACATTCTGTCCATTGTAACATCCATTGTTACAGAATACTCTAATGACACAGACTAAGTTGTAAGAAACTGTGAGATAGGCTTTCTATCAGAGCCGTTATAAAACTGTTAGTGAGTTAGTTAGAGAACAAAACTCAAAGTGACAAGGGTATGTATCGTATACCCCTACATTCTGTACATTGTAACATCCATTGTTAAAGAATACTCTAATGACACTGACTAAGTCGTAAGAAACTGTGAGATAGGCTTTCTATCAGAGCCGTTATAAAACTGTTAGTGAGTTAGTTGGAGCCCAAGCCAATTCTATAAATTTAGCTACTACACAATGCGTCAGCAAGTCAAATATCACAATTCAGAATTAGTTTTTATCTCTCTCCAATATTATCTCTACTACAAAATTCGTTCAGAGAGCTACAGGAGACAAGATACCCAGCCTAGATAAAAATGCAAACCTGTACTCGGGGATTTTGAAAATCATCCATGGCTCCAGCTAATGCCGGCAGCACTAAGTGGTGATATTTTTTCTGCAAGTCTGGCCCTAAATCCGTAGACAATTGCCCAATTGCATTTATTGCTGCCCACCGCACTCGGGGATGAGGATCATGAAATGAACTCAAAATCATTGATAATACTGGCTCCAGATTCTTTATCATCACCTGCACCATCAAAGATTATGATGTAAGAGACATGCGGAGTTGCGGACCAAGAATTTTACTGTTATAAATAAAGGTTGAAAAATTACTGAGACAGAAACACTGAACTTAATCACAAATCCAACTACAGCTTGCATATAAAAGACGTTGATAGTTTTTACAAAACAATCAAATTGTAATGTAGTAGTAAATGCGGTAAATTGAAGAAAAAATCAATTATGAGAGGTAAGCATAAAGCTAGCAAATATAAGTAAAGCATACTTTTGAACAACCCTCCGCAATTTGTGCAAGTGCGATAAGTGCAGCATGATGCTTTTGCCATTCAGGTGCAGCCAAGTAAGTTGGCAACACCTCGGACGCAACTGGCATTATCGTGTTTCCACCCAAAGAAATTGATAGCCTATCCAAACACTCCTGTCCAAATCCATAGTTACTAGTCTCACCAGCATCCTCATCTTCCGTCTCCGCCGTATGCCACGCAGGGTCATCCTCAACATCCAGCAACAAATTCATCAACACACCAAATAACTTGCTCACAAACTGCGGCAACTTCCTCATCATCCCAGGAGCTCGCTCCCTTGCCTCCGCAAGTGTCACGACAAATTCAATAGCCAAATGGCGAGTCCCTTCTTCTAAGGTCTCGGCTTCAGCAATCTGCAGCATAGAGCCAACCACATCAACAATTTGCTTTCGCAGGAATCGTGGCTCAGTCCCCGCAAGCTCAATAAGAAGTTCAAGCGCCTCTTGTGCAGTAGCCTCCTGACCAGAATTCAGTGCCTCTGTCAATGTCTGCATCATCAGTGGCAGCAAATCCTGGAACCTATTACACATGTACGAACAGTTAGAATTCTTCTTTCACAAGTTCTCAACTCAATGCCTCAACCAACTTCATTCAGGTCAATTTGGATAAACTTTTGAACAAGTTCTCAACTCAATGTCAATAACAATTCAACCAACTTCATACAAGTCAATATGGATAACCTTTTGAACAAACAAATACAATCAATAACTTCTAAGCAAAGCATCTCAATTTTCATGAAACCTAAGACCTTATTTCAATAGAAAAATACCAATTGGACCATAATGTACATAATAACATCTCTCATTAGTTAAAATAACTTGAAAGCCCATCATCTCAATTTTAATGAAACGTATGACCTAATTTCAATTAAAAAATCAAAATTGACTTTTTCGTTCTACAAAATACAAAACCGTTTCTAGTACCTGTCGCGGTCAGAGGGATTGGATAAGCACTGAACGAAGTTGATACTGGCAGCTAGGGCAGCAATACGAACATCAGATGACGTGGCGGCGCTAAGGCATCGGAGAAACACAGAGTGGAGTGTAGTCAATTGAGGAAGTAGGGTTTCACCAATGTAATGAGCCAATTGAGCAAAAATAAGAAGCGAAATTTCCTGAAGCCTAGAATCAGGAGAAGTAACCCATTGAAAAAGAAGAGGCAAAAGGTCAGGCCAGCCATCAGAATCATCAGAGAGAAGAGCAGAAGCAAGTTCAGAAACGGTATCACATAACTTCTTAACAATCGATTTGATGGGTTCTTTATGAAGTGAAGAAAGGAGAATAGAACGAAGCGAGGAACGAGTTGAAGGAGAAAGATGTGGCCAAAGGAAAGAATCATCATGGTGGCGAGTGAGGTGGCGGCGGAGAAGAATGGTACACATGGTACGAGTTTCATGGTTAGGTGAATTATGAAGAAGTTGAGCGAGTTTGAGAATTAACAAATCAGGTTGAGTTTGTTTACAGAAATTGAATAGGGTTTCAGAGGGTGAACGTTGTTCATTGATGGAAGATGTTAGGTTTGAAATTAGGGATTCTAAATGGGTTGAATCTGGTCCTAGAATTAGGGATAGTTGAATTTGGGTTTGGTTTGGATCTGTTGCCATGGTTGTGAATTGGTGAGAGGAAGAAGGAGAAGGAAGAAGAGAAAGGGAGGGAAGTGTGGCTCCAAATTCCAAACTCGAAACAGAGAGAGAAGCGAATAAGGGTTTCTGTTTTTGTTAATTGTGTAGAGAAGGATTTTAAATGGCGGGGATATGCTGCCCCCTAAAAAGGTTCCTTATCCTACCGTTTTTTAAGATTTCTCTTTGAGAGTCAAAAAAAATATTTCTCTTTAACAAAACCTATCTGCAATTCCTCTTACTTTATCTACTAATTATTATTATTATTATTATTACAAGATTACATGCTTACTACTATTAATTATTTATAATTATTTAGGTCTTAAATTTTAATAAATATTGAGTCAACAAAACTAATTAATATTAATAAATATAATTAATAAAAGTTGGATTTAATATATACACACAATAGGTGTACATTATGTCTGCATACGGGATACGATACGGAATACGACTCGATATGAGTATGGGATTGGAAAAGTTTTGAAAATCAATATCAAGATCCGATACGGTCTGGATACGGTCGGGATACTTTTATATACTTTATCAAATATATAAAAATCAAATCATAATTTACAAACATAACTAAAGATAACAGTAGAGAGATATTCACTTTACTAATTGACAATTACTCAAAATAGGAAGAAAAAAAAACGCACGAACAAAGAGGAACGAAAAGGACAGCAATTTATCTAGAAGGTAGCAACCGCTTTTAGAAAAAATTGATAATTGACATATGTAGTAAATCCTTTTAGGATTTAATAATTTATTCTTGTTAAAAAAAGAACTTAATATTTTATTCTAGTTTATTTTTAGAATATAATTAAAAACACCCAGAAAGGCATCATATTGGTTGTAAAAAAAAGAAAGAGGCCCACATGTCGAATCGCGTCATATCCGTATAAGTCTGAAGTATTTTGGACATATTTATATGAGCCAGTCATATCCCATGAGTATGGATCGTTTATCTTCCATGTATTGGACATTTTTCTTTTAAAAAAGTAAATAAAAATTCCACCATGGGTACAGTATCTTGGTATATCAGACTAGTATTGGTATCAGATATGTGCCAGATATACTTGGTTTGTTTTAGAGTATTGGGGCTCCCTAGTTTACACTATCTACCAATTACAAGTTGACATGTCATTAAAAAGAAGTTATGAATTAGTAACCACCTTATATGTCAATCATTCCATGAATTATTATTGGTTGTAGTTGTAAAAGCTTATACATTATATGTGTACATAATTAAACTCTTAAAAATTTTAAAGTCATACAAATATTTGGCTTTTATCTTTAAATTATCCTAAAGTCACACATATCCTAATTTCTGATTGTTAGTAGTGTAAAAATAAATTTTACAATGTCGATGTATACCAATTAAGCTATTGCTTATATCATATATTAGGATTTAATTCATATACACTATTGGTACAAATATTTTTTATACTATCACTCAATTGTAAGTTCGTAACTATTAAATCACCAAAAATATTTGACTTTCATTATAACTATTTCAAGTCACATATATGATTATTTATAATTTATTGCAAAACTTTTTACACAAAGAGTGTGTAAAAACTAGCCTCTCTATATTATACCTTTTATTTTTAAAAGAAAAATTCATGTCTTATGTTGTAGGGGTCTTTTCTACCTTAACCAAGATCCTGGGTTCGAATCGAGTCTTGGGCATGCAACAATGTTAAATATTTTGAGGGAGAGTTTTTTCGCTCTTTGAGCAATGTTAAATAGGTTTTAAATTTTAATAAATATTCTGGTCAAAAAAATAAATTTAATAAATATTGAGTCAAAAAATATTAATTAATATTAATATATATCATTGAAATTACTTGGGCTTATCTGAAAATACTTAACTTTTATCTTAAAATTATCTTAAAGTCACATATACCATGAATTCTGATTGTTGATGGTGTATAACAATTGAGAATGCATCTCTTGTATATCTATATCTATATTTATAAATATATATATATATATATATATATATAACAATTGAGAATGCATTTGAATAAATGATGTTATACGTGTCCTCTTATTTTGTGTTTGTTATTTATTACATTTTATTGGTCACACACTTTTATGCAAGGAAAAATTAATTTCATTTATATTAAGAAATTCATAAACAAATAATGATATTCATCAATCAAAAATGGATATGGTAAAAAAAAAAAGAAATAAAAAATGGAGTAAAAATTATGGTTACGATATTTGCAATTTAATGTGCTTCTCAAATTATTATTATGTTCTCATCAAAACGTATAATTCTAATAGTCAAGACATGAAATTTTAAGAAACCATTTCATTTATCAAATAAAAAATAATATTTTCTTTTGACTTAACAAAAAAAAAATGATAGAATTAAACATGTGAATTGACTATGTCTAACAAACATTTAGTCAAACAATTAATTAATAATAATATATATCATTAAAATTACTTGGCTTATCTACAAAAACTTGACTTTTATCTTAAAATTATCTTAAAGTCACACATATTGTTGATAATGTAAAAATAATTTTTACAATGTCGATGTACACCAATTAGGCTCTTGCTTATCTATATCTATATCTCTATATCAATATATCTATATTTATTTATATATTTATATTTATATCTATAACAATTGAGAATGTATCTCAATAAATGATGTTGTGTGTGTCATCTTATTAAGCATTTGTTATTTATTACATATTACATATTACTAGTATATATCACCCGTGCCAGCACGGGTATACATTTCCTTTTAACTTAAATTTTGAAATTGTTGTTTGGGGATTAAAAAAGAGCCAGTTGAGTGTTTACGTATATTATGTCCAAAAATTGACTACTTTGGACACCTTAGAAAATAAACCCACCATGACAAATTTTAGTAGGACACGTTTATTAGATTAGATTGTATACTAAAAAATATTAATATAAAACTAAAAAAATCATAGTTTAATATTTTAATATAAAATTTAGTCATCCTTTTATTTATTGATATTCAAAAAATAAAATTAATAATAAAAGATAGCAGTTAGCACATTTATTTTTTATTAATATTTTTAATTAAAAAACACATATAATGTACTCAGACAGCGGAATGGTCCCCGTCCCCATCCTCAACCTCATCCCAGAGTTGACAGCGGGGGAATTATCTCTCTCGTCCCCGTCGAGATTTCCACATACAGGTAGAAAGCACTCGTTTAGTCGAGTGTGAGACTGTGAGGGAAGGATGAAACAACACATCAATCCATAAGTATACATAACAAATATCATTTGGTCACTCTAAGATCTTCCTCATGATCTTCATCAAACTTCCACCTTGAGTAACATCAAACTTTGCTATCTCCGAACCTTCATCGCAGAGAAAGAGAGTCAGTATGTTGGAAAAAAGTAGATTAAAAAATATTTTATTACCAGATATTTAGATGTTTATTATTACTTATTTAAAAAACAAATTGTTATATTAAAATATCATGTTTTAATTAAAATTTTCATGTGGCACTCAAACATGGGATGTCACGTCATTTATCTTAGTACCACTTCAACCATTAGTTTGACCAATTTTGGCTAAGGGGCCAAAATCGTGAATGAACTAATATAGGGGGACCAAAAATGTAATTAAACCTAAAATATTTGATGTTATAAGTTTGAAAGCAAGATACAAAACGAAATTAGAATATCAATATTAGTATTGCTTATTCCCCATATTTTCTTTTTTAAAAGGGCCTTATTCCCCATATGTTTTTGCCTATAAAGCTCCATAATTAATGAGGTATATTTTTTTTTTAATTGACAATAATTTATGATATTTTATTTTAATATGAACATTATATATATTTTTATTTTATTAAACCTTATATATTCATTCTATTGTAACATCTATGACTGAATAATTAATAGTTTTTTTTTACAAAAATAATTAATAGTTGGAGAATGGTACAAATTTTACTTAATAATTAATAAAAACATAATGATGCATTAGATTAAATTTTTTTATCATACGTGCGATATACAATAGTAGTTGGAGAATGGTAAATATTTTACTTAATAATCAATAAAAGCATAATGATGCATTAGATTAGGTTTTTTTATCATATTGTTAGTATCCAACGACTTTGCCAGCGACTAATCTAATTTTTGTAAAAAAAAACTAAATATGGAACGATATATTGCAATCTAATTATTATTACTCACTATTAGGAATAAGATTGAGAGTGACGATAAAAAAAAAGATTGAAAGCAAACAAAAGGAATACAGAGCAGCACCGCTTTTCACATCACGCGATAGGGTTTGAGAGAAGTCTCAAATTTAGTGGGATATAGTGACTGTGCAAAGAAAGAACCATTAGTTCAAATTTTATTTTATCTTAGGGTTTCTCTCTTGGTGAAAGCTGTGAAATTGTATCCACGAAATCCTCTTACATTGACGATCGAGACATTGTCTCTAACAGTGTAAGTAATGTTATGGATTATGGTTTGTTGGAAAGTCTTAGCTTAAAACTATGAACGTTATTGAAAATTAAGATTTACGCTTCACCTTAACAACATTTGATTTATCTTTGAACTTTTTAAGCAAGTCCTAATCAATCATAATCCCTCAAACATGAAATGTTTTCTCAAATATATTCTCGATGAGTCCCTCACACGAACTTTGAAGAGAACCTACCAATGAGGTCAGATATGTTCCTAGGAAAACCCATAGGATTTATATTCAATAAATAAGTATTAGATATTGTTGGATATTCAGCAGTATCCCTATTTAAAACACTAAAAGCTCATCC
Source organism: Astragalus glycyphyllos (assembly GCA_963573325.1). Classification (NCBI taxonomy): domain Eukaryota; kingdom Viridiplantae; phylum Streptophyta; class Magnoliopsida; order Fabales; family Fabaceae; genus Astragalus; species Astragalus glycyphyllos. Next base: position 42,830,712 of record OY754312.1, on the reverse strand, counting down.
GAGAATTCAAGAAGCTATGAGCAAGACTTTTCAATTAGGCTCACTACATCGTGATTAAACAGAATAAAAGTTGCAAATTCAATATCATATATATAACAGACAGCTTCACAATAACCTGAGATAAATTTATATATGACAGACAGCTTCACAATATCCTAATTGCACCACTATTTATGATAATTTTAATATTTGGATTTGAATAATTGTATTCACTCTATCCATATCGTATCCATCATTGCTTAGTAGTTACTTACACGAACCCCAAATTACTACTTAAAGTAAGTTGAATGCCATGTGCAAATGAAACATAAAATTGAATTCTAATTTTATATTTTGCAACCCCAACATGTACTAAAATGAAAATGCAATGCAAAAGACAGAATATTGGCAAATGAAATAAAAAAAATTAAAGTTGAAAAGAATGGGGAAAACCAATATGCAATTATAAGAATACTTACGGAAAGAACCCAAAATAGGTTCAGCACCTATGTTGTAACAACTCGGCTACCTTGTTGCTCTTGTGCTTCTGATAGTCTCCATCTTCTCTCGATAGTGGTTCCGGCCGAAAGGATTTTCAAAATTAGCATTGTATTCTTTATTGGATCCACAAAATTAGCATTGTATTCATTACTTGCTGTTTTTATTTTTTTGGAATAGTCAGCTGCAATCAATGTTATTAAAACCGACCCGGTGATCAACCCGAGCAAGTCACTGGGTCAATGGTCGAACCGAGGGGTCACTAATTGACCCACATGACCCGATATCAATAAATTTGGTATTAAATTAATATGAGAATTAGAAAATGTAAGATATTATAAGTCAATATTTTTAAATTTAATATAATCCTGAATTAAAAATAAACTTGAAAATCAATAAAATTATTCATATTTAATAACGTTTTAGTTAATAAATATATAGAATCTAAAATCTATGGAAAGTGATATAAAATATTTGAGAAAACTTGATTGAAGAGAGATTGTCGAGAGAGAGAGAGAGATTGAGTCCACAAAATTAGCATTGTATTCATTACTGGATCCACAAAATTAGCATTGTATTCATTACTTGTTTTTGTTTTTTTGAAACAATTAGCTGCAATCAATATTATTAAAACTGACCCGGTGATCGACCAGAGCAGATCACTAGGTCATTAGGTCAATGGTCGAACCGAGGGGTCACTAATTGACCCGCATGACCCGATATCAATAAATTTAGCGTTAAATTAATATGAGAATTAGAAAATGTAAGATATTATAAGTCAATATTTTTTACTTATATATAATTTTGAATTAAAAAATAAATTTGAAAATCAATAAAATTATTCATATTTAATAACATTCTAGTTAATAAATATATAGAATCTAAAATCTATGGAAAGTGATACAAAATATTAGATGTCAAATAAATATGATATATAAATGTAATATATAAGCATTAAAATACATATAAATAAATATAATTAGTAGGTAATAGGTTTTGCTAGAAATAAAAGGAAAAAAAGGGTATATATTGTATAATAGGTTTCAATTACAACAAAATGTGGTTGCTCAAATGGTTAGTGTTGGAAACTGTGGGTCTAAGGAAGGGGGTTCGATCCCTTGATTCCTTTATGAATCATTTTTCCTTTTTAAAAGATTAATTACAACGTACCCACAATTCCTTTTCGAATTGGTCAATAGCATCGAGAGTTTCCTCTCCACCTAAGTACGCCTATTTAACTATTACTGGTAATTCAATTTATGAATTACAAACATATTTAATTAGAATAATATCGGCTACAATAACTGACAACTACCGATAATTATTACAAACATATTTAATTAGAATAATACCGGCTACAATAACTGACAACTACCGATAAATTCTCCCGTAACATATTTTAGCACAGCACCGACTACAATAACTGACAACTATCGGTGAACCCCACTGGCCAATAGTACTTTCCCTAATGGCAATTGAAATAATCATCTGAGGGCCTAGGCTAAGGGCTCATGACTTCCCTCGCCTAGTATGCTAACCTCTGGAGGTCGTCACCTCGACTCGATATAATTTATATATCGTGAAACATAAACAGTCTATGATGATAATATACTCATCCCATATCCAATCATTCAATGTCAAGTTGAACTAATAGTTCATTTTATTTCGAAAATACTTGTCCCCACAATCCAAAACAAGCATCATGCAACCAATACATTGCAAGTTTCAAAACGGAACAATCAAATACTTTCACATACAGCACATGTACCGAGTTTTCTGCAGTTATACGTCTACTTCGGCGACATAATTAAAATATCAAACGATATCAGATTTAGACAAACAACCACTTGTTGGAAAGCTAAGAGTGCCTAGTTTCTGAATAAATTTATAGTTTTGCTAAATAATGAGCCGACTAGTACAGTTTTCAAAAATAGACCGAATGGTTCCTAGGTTGGACAGAATCCGTCTCCTAACTTCTTACACTTCTAAAGTGACCAAAACTCAACCAATTAACATGAAACTTGAGTCTAAACCATATAAAATTGAGTCTAGTTTTCAAATAATCAAGAATAGTTCAAAAAGGAGTTCAATTGAGAGCACAAAACGCAAAACACTGAACTTATACCCAGTTTAACTTCAGAAATTTGACCTAACTTGGAATACTCATAACTTGAGATACACAGCTCCAAATTCAACCAAACCAGTGCCAAAATTACCAGAACTAAGTCTAGTTTCTAACAACATAAGCCCCAAATTTTTTGGATAAACAGAACATTCCCAGTTTCAAAACGACAGCACCTATGTCCAGAATGCTTCCAGAATATTACCCTAACTTGTGAAACCTATATATTGAGCTATACAACTCCAATTGTGATGAAACCAGTGCCAAATTAAAGAGCCTTAAGTATAGTTTTCAAAAATGTAGGACACAGAATTTTGTGATTACCAGAATTCACGCAACAGCCAAAATACTGAACACATATCCAGAAACTTTCAACAATGAAATTTTATCATCAATTTTTCTAATTTTCAACAACCATCAAATTAGAACAAGCACAAAATTCATATAAATTCCTAAACGTGAGTAAAACTCACCTCGAATCCGTAGAGATAACAACACCAAAACAGAGAAATCGAAACTTTAAAGCACCAATCAACTCCTAAGCTCCCCATTTCGAAACCTCAGCCCTCCAATCCTTAACTTGAGCTTTCCATCGACAATGTGGCTCTTCTAAAATGCGATGGGAATTCTGAAATTGCTTAATATTGCCTTGGAACCAACATGCAAGACTTGAAATGGCTATTGGAAGCTCAAACTCTCACATGCAAGATGATTTGGGAGGAAGGGAGGATATATGTGTTTGGCTTGTTTTGGGCAGATTTTCTAAATGAGAAAGGGAGGATAGAAAGATGCAGGTGTTGAAGGAGATGTTGAGAACTGAGTATGGTGTATGGGATTGAGGTATGGTGTGGGTCATCTTCCCCTTTTCTTCCTCTATTCCTCTTTCACGCCACTCTTCTCTCTTTTCTCTACTTTCTCTCTTTTCATCCAATTCAAAGGGTGTGAAACTGAATGTTGGAATATAAATTCTGATTTGGGTACAATCTTTCTTTTTTAATGCAAACCCGTGTATTGGCAAATGCAAGCGGCAAATGCAAATTATCATGCAACAATTTACGTTGATGTTCACAACTATAGGCGGCAACATGCATTTACAGTTGCCGCCCCACTCGTTTTTTGAATCGTAAATCGAATAAATACAATAAAATTGTAATCACTTCTTGCCGAAACTACTCGTTCCATTTTACAACGTAAATACCCCCTCAAACTTAATTATCTGTACCGTTCCTACAACAACAAAATAGTGATGCCTTAAGTGTTTAAGTACATCTCTGTGTTATATTCAGTAAAATTCCTGCGTTTACTAACTAGACGGGCCACCGAAGAACCACTTCGTTGCTTCAACATGAATTTTCTTCTACCACACCGAACCATATATAGCTGTAAATGATACATCCAGTTAAAGATAATTCATTCTTTCCTCACTTGTAGTCAACCAATGCAATCTTCCACCCATTAAATTTATCAACACCTTCCTCTTTCTACCAATAAAAAGCCTCAACCACATTCCCTTCCACCTTTGTACTTACAATTAAAGCCTCTTTTTGGGCCCAACAAACACAAAGCATGTCCACTTTGACATATGCTTGCGACCCCTAATTCAAGGGAGTTTTTCAGGTTCAACTCATTTCTTTTACGCACCCGTACAATCGTAGATCCCACAAATCTTTCCCCTAGGTTTCTTTCTTCTAGCAACATTCATATTGTTTACCCTATTATAGATACCATCATACCAAATCTTTGAACCGATTTGTCCCGCCTCACGCAAACTTGCTGTAACCTTTTATTCATTGCCTTGTTAAATAAAATATCTACCATGTCAAACCTTTGTGGTTGTGCTGAATCCACCCTCCCTCCTCACCCTGAACCTGCAAAACATTTACAAGGTCACAAAAAAATGAAGATCTCTACCATTAATGAGCTTCTCCCTACTTTTAACTCCACCAAAGTATGTAACGAGCAATGTTTATATTTATTTTATTGTAAACTGACCAAAATCTATTTTAACCACACTATCAAATTGTGCACTGTTATTTGTCTTAACTTGCAACATGTTTTGTTCTTGATATTCAGAGGCAATATGCTCCTGATTCACATCCAGAGGAGGCTGACACTGTCCATATGTTCAACTCACAAAAGGTATTTGCAAGGCCAACTTTTAAATACTTAAAAAAATATTTTACACATCTTACGTTTTAAGGTTTACAAGATATTTCTTACTCTACTTGATATGATTTATTTTGTTATATATATTTTTATTTTTTTCCGGAGGCCATATGTTCCACATTCCCCTCCCAAAACCCGTGAGTTTCTCACTATGTTGGACTACCAATTGGTATGTTAAGGTTAACGTTAAAATGTATTATTGTTTAAGCTTGTTAGAAACCACCTACAATTTTTTATTAAATTAACAAAGCACAAATTTTTCTTCTTTAACTGGAAAAAATTGAAACATTTCACAGATCAACGACCAACAACATGCATAGCAAAAATTAACCAAAACATGCGAATACAATAAAACCAAACCATGTTTACACAAGCATAGTATCCCCAAATATTTCATCGGATACTATAGTAGCAGACTAGTACATATAAACCATTAACCAAAACATGCACAGTTAATAAAACCATTAAGTATTTGTTGAGATTGAACGAAAATATTAGCAGATGACGGAAGAAGAAATGAAATCTTACCTTAAGTTTTTGCAGAGGAAGGAAAAACGCGGCACCCAAAAATATTTTTGGTAAAGTAAAAAAGCTTACCATATACGAATCAGTTGCTATGAAGTTTTACGGTATTTGGTTTTTGTTGTAAAAACAATTGAGGCCCAAAGTTAATTTCTATGCAGTATTCACTAATAGAACACCACTATTTGCACCCCCAAATTCATTTATATAATATTACTCTTTGCACCACACAAATATTACTTTATACCACACAAAATATTATTTTATAACATATTTTTTATAAACTATCTTGTGTTTTCCACATACAATTTCTACTTACACCACACAAAATATTATTTTATAACATACTCTCTCTCTCTCTCAAATTCTATTGTTAAAACAAGTGTCTGTTTTTGTGTAAAGCTTTCAGTGGTGTGGGAGTGGTCAAATAATAAATGGACCAGCTGAGGGATATTTTGCAAATATGAAAATGTCTCTTTTATCCTTATTCTATGCACACCCATCCTATTACTCCTACACTACCTAATGACGGTTTAGATTAAGCTAGCAATCAAGCACACAAGTCAACGATTATGCTTATCAATCATCTATAGTAAACTCAACTAGATAACGATTAAATAAAAGCACTCAGTAATCTCAACAATTTAAGAATTCGCTAAGGCTCTGTTGGGCAAAAAATAGCGGATAGTGGATAAACTAGCTGATAGTGGATAAGCTAGCTTATACCTGATGAGGTAGCGGATAGCGGATGAGGTAGCGGATTGAATTTAAAGTGTTTGGTAAAATTAGCGGTTGAAATAACTTATAAAAATAAAATTACGTAAATAGACATTTGTAATTAATACTTACAAATGAGAGAGAAATTCATTTAATGGAGGATAAGTGAGGAATTTAATTAAAGTAATGAGGGTAAAGTTGGGAGAAAAAATGAAACGCTATAAGCTATAAGCTCAAACGCTACTTCGGCTCTGTTTGGCAAGTCAGATCCACTAGCTTATAGCGGATTTGACTGGCTTATAGCAGATGGAAAAAATTAGAGGTTTTAGCAAGCAGTAGCAGATAGCGTTTCTGGGGTAGCTTATAACATTTTTTGAAACGCTACTTCAAGTAGCGTTTGAGCTTAATAGCTTATAGCATCTCATCTTTTTAGTCATTTTTACCCTCATTAATTTTAGAATATTCCTTCTTTGTCCTTAGTAAATTAAAATACGATTTTAAATATCTCTAATTTGAGCCGTACTCGTTTATCTTTTTTTTTCTCCACCTACTGTTCATTCTGCCTTTGTATTGTAGTCGAGGTACATAACGCTTTTTTATTATATTATTCAATTCTTAATTTCTTATCATTTTACGTAACTGGTTGTTTATTATTATTATTATTATTATTATTATTATTATTATTATTATTATTATTATTATTATATTTGTTCAATTAACATGCATAAAGCTACATGTATTCCTTGTTGTCTAACCATTATTTTTTTATTATACATTATTATTTTTTATTTTAATTTTATCTTAAATTAGACTTTCAAATAAACATTTAAATTAGGCTATTAAAATATATATTTAACAAATTTATTTCGTAATTTTTTTAATAATTGGTTTGATTATCATGAATTTATAACAAAATAGTTTAAGCATATTTTAATATATTTTCTTTTGATTAAATAAATTTAACCATTAATTAAACATGTTCTTTTATGTCATTTTACATTTATCAGCTAGTTCAACCGCTGATTTTACCAAACACTTTATAGCCATCAGCTAGCTTATCCTCTATCAGCTTTCCGCTATAAGCTACCCGCTATCAGCTAGCTTATCCGCTATCCGTTAGCTCATCCGCTCTCTGCTAGTTTATCCACTATCCGCTTTTTTTTGCCAAACAAAGCCTTCAAGCAGCGTTTCAAAAAATGCTATAAGCTAGTGGAAAAACGCTAAAAGCTAGTCGTGCCAAACACTTACAACTAGCGGATCCGCTATAAGCTAGCGGATGAGCATTGCCAAACAGAGCCTAATTTGAGGGTGTTACATACACTATTTACATTTTAATATATTTCTCGAATTATCGTTACTTTTTCTCATCAAAACGCATAATTCAAAAATTCAAGACATGAAATTTAAAGAAACCATGTCATTCATCAAATGAAAAATAATAGTTTCTTCTGACTTAATAGAAAAATGATAGAATTAAACATTGTGAATTGACAATGTCTGATATTTTGGTTTAAACGTTGTCAAAAAAGCTACTTTACATAATCACTCGAATATACTATTTAATTTTAACCTTATTAATTTATTTATTTTTCATAATTATGATCCATAGATTTTGGTAAATAATATTACAGTTTCTCTATGACTTCTAGAATCAATTGATGAGCTTTGAAATGTACTAATAGCAATAGAAAAGGAAAAAAATGTCAAATAAAATTACTTGAATTAGACGGAAAACTATATTTCATTTAAAGGATTAATAAATGAGAATTAATTTGAAATTAATCTTCATTTCAAATATATTGTAGACTCTAGTATTAGGAAACGATGGCAGGTGGCAACGATGCCATCAACTCTAAAATGTTTGCAGGGACATTAGCAGAAGTAGCCTTAAAATGGTTTAAGGGGCTCCCAGAAGACACTCGGGAAAAGATCCAAGAAGACACTCGGGAAGTGACCGAGCATGAAAGAGCAGACAAAGGTAGAATCTGTAACAGCCCGATTTTTGGGTGTTGTGGTTCGTATAATATCTGTTGTTCTATGAATTATTTCGAATTGATTAAAGTAAATTATTTGTGTTTGAGTTATTAAAATTTAGTTGAAATCACATTTAAAAGTCTTTTTATATGCTATTGGTATTATATGAGTGTTATTAGATATTTATTTTATTTTCATAAATATTAGTATTTTATTGGTTAATTATTATTATCAGTTATTTTGGGCTATTGAGGTGTTAAAATAATAGTTGTAGTGAAATTGAGTTTTAAAAATGATTTAAATAGGATTTTAAGCTCTTTTTATGCATACAGCCCCATTAAGTTGCTAGTCGCACCCCCTGTGGTCCATTTCCACGCAGCCCAGGCCCAGCGAACCTTACAACCCGACCCACCTTCCTTCTTCTTCTTCCTTGCGTTAACCTGTACAGAAAAAACGAAAACCCTAAGAGCAACCCCTTCTCTCATCGTGTTCTCACTCCACAAGCCACGGCCACATCCCAAATTTCACATACCAACTCGAAATTGCCCCCTGAATCCGTTTCCAACCACCGTTTCATCAAAGGAAGCACTGGTTGTCACATATTTTCACTCTAGGCGGACTGTATTTCGCGCTTTTCGACCACCACAGTTTCCGGTTGGAAACACGGACGTCGTTTTCAGATTCTACGCGTCGAAACCTTCGGGAAGCACTAGTCTCTTTTTCGTTTCGGTGAAGTTGACGTCGGACCCCTTTTTCAGTGAGACAGTTACCGTAATTCAGTTTTGTTCCTTTAGACTTCGTTGCAGTTTTAGAAATTCCAGAAATAATTAGTTTATAATTACTATTGCTTTTGTCCAGCCGTATTGCACTCTCTGTACAACCTGTTGAATTTCCTTCGTGCCTGTTGAGTGTTGGACTGTCGCTACCGGCAGACTTTCCTGTTCTTGTTGATACCACAGAGTACTTTTATCAAGGTAAGGGGGTAGTTTGACTCTTTAGTAGTGAGTGGGTGAGAAGATGAGCAATAGGGATGTCCCATGATCCCTGAATTTCGCGCAGCCTTAAGCGAATTAGTACCATTGCCATTGTGATGGGAAAAGTTACTACTAGTGATATTTAGGAACCTATATGATTGTTGGAAAAATGAATGATAGTGTTGTTGTTGCCGGTGTCCTTGTTTAAGTTTTTGTTCTTTTTGTTGTTAAGTAGTATTACACTAGATGCTAAAGTTGTTAAGTTGTTGGTATTGTTATTGTTGTTGATGATATTCTGGTTGCTCTTGTTGTTGTATCACTGTTGTTGTTGTTGTTCTTGTTAATTAGTGTATCATTAGATACTAAAGTTGTTAAGTTATTGTTGTTGTTGATGTTAAGTTGTTAAGTCGTTGTTGTTGTTGATTATGATGATGTTAAGTGGTAAAGTTCTGGTTGTTGTTGCTGCTGGTTGAAGTTGTTGCTGCTGTTATTTTGATGTTAAGTTGTTGTTGTTGCTACTGATGTTAAGTTGCTAAATTGTTGTTGTTGTTGACGATGTAAATTTGTTAAGTTGTTTGATGTTCTGGTTAAATAGTATTCCAGTAGATACTAAATTGCTAAGTTGTTGCTAAATAGTATTATACCTTATACCAAAGTTGTCAAATGGTTGTTGTTCAATAGTACTTTTACTAAAGTGCTTAAGCTGTTGCTGTTGCTGATGTTGTTAGACACCACATTTGAATATGTTCACGCATCATGGTGTCCACATTGTCGTTGTTATTGTTGTTCCGGTTGTTGTTGATGTTTGTTGTCGTTGTTAAGGGGGCGTTATCGGGCAAGCTATCCCGTTCGAGCATGGTATCTCGGTCCTGTTTGTGTCGTCGTCGTCGTTGTTGTTAGTAGGGTGTTATCGGGCAAGGTATCCCGTTCGAGCATGGTATCTCGGTCCTGTTTGTGTCGTCTTTGTTGTTAGTAGGGCGCTATCGGGCAAGGTATCCCGTTCGGGCATGGTATGCCGGTCCTGTTGTTGATGAGGTATTACGGACAAGGTATTCCGAAACGGGCAAGGTATCCCGGCCTCGTTGTAGTTGGTCCACTTGCATGTAGTGACGGTCTTAGTAAATACATCTTCACATGGTAGTGCATTTAGTTGTTGTTAGTTTTATATGTTCTCATAAATGCTGTATGTGATGCTTTGTTATTCTGTCAAGTTGTTGTTATAAAGAGCATTGTTTATCTATCTCTCTTACGATACAAACTACTTGAGTGTATGATGACTAACCCCTTTGTTGTAGCTATGCATACACCATTGTGTATGTATAGAGGATGTGCTTGCAACGTTGATGGAGCCGAGGAGTGATTTTGCTCTCGGAGTTATCCGCAGTTAGGATTAGCCAGTTTATGTTTTGGAAGTTTATTTTCCGATGTGTTTTATAAGGGTTAGCTCTGAACCGTTGTGACATCGGGGATTGGATTATTTGTTTTAATTAGATGTTGATACATTTATAGTTTTTTTATTTCCGCAAGTTTGTGAATGTGACAACTTTACCTCGTTGGATTAAAGTTTTTGTTTCAGTCATAATTTTGTTTTGGTTGTTTTATTCTTTATATTTATGCTATTAAAATACCATGACGGGGTAGAGAGTATCACAGAATCAACTCTATCGCCGGAGGTTTCTCGGCCGGAGGAGCCACCTAATCGTCAAGAAAAAGGTACGAAAAATCAATAATGTCGATTGGTAACAATAAAGGGTTTTCTGTCCAAGAGTACCCCAAGAATCTCCTTCGAAGTCCGGATTTCAACGGGGTCCGACCCCACGCAGATGACCCAATTGTGATCTCGGTCACCACCAGCGGTTTCAAAGTCGTAAGGGTCCTAATTAATGGAGGAAGCTCAGCTAATGTGACCTACGGAAAATGCTTCGAGGAGCTCAAACTCCCTTCAAATATGCTGAAGAGCTATCCTGGCACCTTGGTAGGATTTTCAAGAGAACAGGTAGCATTTCGTGGGTATTTGGATCTCCGCACAACGTTCAGAGAGAAAGACAATGCAAAAACTATGATGCTGCAGTACATGAGTTGGAACAGTAAAGGGAGACTAGGCAATGACAAGGAGGTGTTACGTCGAAAGCGTGTAAGTCAAGTTGGTCCAGAAGGCGAGCACCATCAACTGCAACAAATCGGACAGGCCAGGCCGAAGAAAAAGACCGAGCCGGAAAGACACTAACCCGACCCTCCAAAAAAGAAAAAGAAAAAGAAGAAAAATAATGTACTATTGTAGAACGGCAATATAGGCCCCCAATTGTTCCAACACAAAATGAAATGAATAAAGAGGACCGATTAATTCCAATATTGTCTTACAAGTCTAGAATGGATCACAATAACCCCAACAGGTAATAACCGAGCAACCGTCAATATGATTGACTTAAAAACTTCTGATGAAGATGTTAAACCGACTCTTCAACTATTACGCGTAAATGCTAGGATGGCAGCCACGTCACAACATGTTCTGTTACCTTCAAATTCAAAGGATCACGACGAAAATCTTATAAATACCACATATACACAATAATACTCTTCATTCCACAAACAAGCTGCTCCATAGTTTCTTTGAACCGAAGCATTCACCACAGGTACTGTTACTGTTTTCTTTTTGTTCAGATTTATTTCTAAAATTTTGTTTTCCTTTTTCTTTAAAATTATTTAATTGAGTTGGCTTATAATTAAGAAGAAGCAATTCATCAGTTCAGCTACCTATAACTATAAGAAGGAATATATAAATTCAGATTTGGATCCCTGTCCGTGAAGAATATGAATCTTGGATTTTGAATCTGCTATAGCTAACATATCCAATATGAGATGTAAAATTCAGATTGGGATACTCATAATCAGTTTTTCTGTTTAAGCAAATAAAGATCTAAAATGGATTTGTCTTATGCTTACTGTTTATAATCTCAGATCTTGCACATAACTTCAACGAATCTTCTACGTTTATCTTATCAAGTTTCTCTTATGTGATATACTTGGAATCTTGGATGGACTCGTTTACATAGCCAAATTGCAGAAAACAAATTAGAGACTAACAGATTGGGGATTATCCTGTCTGATATTGTAGTTTTAAATAATTCAGTTCAACTTAATTACTGATTTTATTGAGCTTTTAGTGTTTGTTGTTACATATATGTCTAAGATTAGTCAAATGTGTATGCTTAATATCTCTCACACACACACACACACATATGTTTCAGGAACCTGTCAGATTTAATTTACTGTTTTTCATTATCTCTGTGTCAATATAATATAGATATGGAAGACTCGTATCAAATCAAGATAGAGGATAAAAAGCCAGCTGATGTAAAGGAAGAGAAAATTGAGATAGAAAAAGATGTGGAGACTAAATCAGTAGAGAAAGAGAAGACAAAACATAAGGATGAGAAGAGACACAAGGATGAAGAGAAATCAAAGAAAAAGAAGAAAGATAAGGAGGTGGATGAGAAAGAAAAAGATTTAGAAGATAATAAAGATGGAGATGGTGAGGAGAAAAAGAAAAAGAAAGATAAGGAGAAGAAGGATAAGAAAAACAAGGGGGAAGAAAATGATAAGGAGGATGGCGAAGAGAAGATGGCTAAGGAGAAGGAGGGTAAGGATAAGAAGGACAAGGAGAAGAAGAAGAAGAAGGGGGAGGATGATGAAGAAGATGGTGAAGAAAAGAAGGAAAAAAAGAAGGAAAAGAAGGACAAGGGAAAAGAAGATGGAGATAAGGATAGTGAAGAAAAGAAGTCCAAGAAAGAGAAGGAGAAGGGAAAAAAAGATGATGGTGAGGAGGGTGAAGAAAATAAGAAAAAGAAGAAGAATGATAAGAAAAGTGATAAAGAAAAGGATAAAGGAGAGGAAAAGCATAGAAAAGAAGAAGGTAGCAAGGGTAAAATTACAGTAAGGGATATTGATATTGAAGAAGTAGTCAAGGAAGGTGAAAAAGAAAATGAGAAGAAGGATGAAGGTAAGGAAGTTAAAGAGAAGAAGAAAAAAGAAGACAAAGACAAAGACAAGAAGGAGAAGAAGAAAAGTTCTTCTGGAAAGGACAAGACCAATGATCCTAGCAAGCTTAGACAAAACCTTGAAAAAGTGAACGCGAAACTAGAAGCACTTCTAGAAAAGAAGGCAGAGTTAGAAAGGCAGATAAAAGAAGCTGAAGATGGAGGTCATGGAGTTAATGTGAAGGACAAATAAGAGATATAGTAGCAGTTCAGGATACAGGCTATGGAGTCACATACTATATTACATACCATGCACTATGATATATACTATGTTTGCATATGATGGGAGATTTTGTGTAATAAGACTATCGATCTTTTCTATTTGAGTGAGAATTGGTTTGTGCACAGTTTACACTTTATGTGATTGATTTCATTCCTTACATGTCAATTATCACTCAATGGAGGCATTAATTATAACTTTTTTTTTTGAAAGGTAAGACATCTTCATTCAATAGAAATCAAAGCCAACATTACAACTAGAATGAAAGAAAATGTGTTGGGACAATATTTCCCATCCACAACCTAAGATAATCATCTCAATGAAAACATCATAAACATTATAGTCACAACTCGTAGATTGTTTAGAAACTATGGGAACATAGGCAAACCAATCACGCCAATCTAACAACCAAACTATCAGTAGCTTCCTCTCCCAGTCCTTGGCAATCACGAAAAGAGAAACTCTCGTCTTTTTCTCCAAATCCAATCCGGATGATTTTTGACTTCTGAAAGGCACATTTCGACTAATTTTGTTCTCAGGATTCAACCAATTTCCCTGGTATTCGATAGCTGAAAGATACTTGGAGAGACTAAAGCAAAAGGTGCTAGTCACATAGGCCTCTTCAGTCACTATGATGTACCAAAAAACATAAGACAGAATGCAAAACAAACCAGAAACTCCGTGAGGCCTTTTTTCAAACAGATGGGGTGCAGCACTAGTATTAGCATTATTCAAGAGCAACAGGGAAAATAGACCAGCTATAGCAGCACCATACAGCAGATTGAGCAACCACAAAGTGAAACCTGTAGTGTGACCATGGTGGCTTTGGCGGCGGTCGGAGAAGGCACAAAACAGTAACAGCAGCACAATAGAGACGCACAGCAGCACAAGGGTCTTTCACCACAGTAACAGACTCTGGTGGAGGAGGTTCAGGAGGAGGCCGAGACGGCGTGGTGGTGGTTCGTGGCGAGCGGAACTGTTCACGAAGAAGACTCGCCGATCTGGAGGCAACAGTTACGGGATGCACCTGATTGATTTTGAGAAAGGGTTTTGGGTTATGGTGGTGGCTTTTGCATAGAGCGACCGATGAGAAGGGGAATGGTTGGGTCGGTGACGGTTGTGCAGGTTGAGGTGATCGACGAGGGTGTGGCTGCTGGTGAGGGAGGGTTACGGTGAGGGTGAGTGATAGATGGAGAGGGGGTTGTTTGGAGGTCAAGGAGGAATGGGTTACGGTGGTTATGGGGAGAAAACGGTGGAGAGCAGCGGTAAGCCCCAACCGGTGGGGAGGAATAGAGCCTCCATGGCGGAGGGGAAAAAGCCTCCAAGAAGGAGGGGAAAACCTCCATTAACCCTAGGGTTGGGAGGAGAAAAGATGGTTCTAGAGAGAAGTGAGAGCTTCTCTCTCATCCCCATTAATTATAACTTAATCTGTAAACCAATTGCAATTTATTTAATCTGTAAACCAATTGCAATTTATTTGTCAGTGTATGAAACCACATGCCAGGCACTATAAATATATACTATGTTTGCATATGATGAGAGGTTTTGTGTAATAAGGCTATATTTTTTTTATTTGAGTGAGAAGTGGTTAATTTGTGCATAGTTTACACTTTATGTAACTGATTTCATTCCTTAACTTAATCTACAAACAAATTGCAAATTTGCAATCTATATCTTCAACCCTGGACTACACTAATAATCATTCCTATGCATATTTGTTGTCAGTGACATCTAACCATGGACATCTAACCACATTTATGCATATCTGTGGCCACTAACTATTGCTATGCACATTTGTGGTTAGTGACATCTAACCATTGGCATCTAACCACATTTATGCATATTTGTGGTTAGTGGCCACTAACCATTGCGATACACATTTGTGGTTAGTGATATCTAACCATTGTGGTACAAATCTATGGTTAATGAACAGTTTTTTTTGTGTGAAAAAAAACACCCAATTTTTTTTTATAAAAGATGAAACGATAGGTGCTTTAGCAGGAACGAAAGAGAGATGAATTCGTTTCAGTGGTGAATTCGTTTCAGAATATACGAGAGAGATGGAACGAGTGTTTGAAGCGTGATAGTAACGTTTTGATTTTGTTATCGTATCTTAAGCAAAATTTTAGCCAAAAATAACTCCCAGAAAATAGGGATATTGATTAACCATATTTTTATTTATTAGATATAAGTTACCTATATACCCCTTTAGTAAGAATTACTAAACATTTCTTTAGTACCGTAAGTCATACTCGGAGAAGAGATAATATCTGAACACAGTTGTTACCAAATAAATCATGCTTGGTTAATTGTTGTCCAAAAATATTGGGAACAATATTAGGAATAGGTGTTTATAGGGATGGCAATGGGGCGGGGCGGGGGCGGGGAGTACTCTACCGCTCCCCGTCCCCGCCTCCCATATTCTCCCCCATCCCCATCTCCATTCCCCGCTTCGGGGAGTTTTCCTCCCCCATCCCCATCCCCGCGGATCCCCGCGGGGACCCCAAAATTTTATTTAAAGTTAGCAAAAATTAAAATTAAAATATAATAAAACTGCAAAAAATGTATAAAATTTAGTCTTACCTTGATATTTTAATATATAAAGAGTATAAAGGTAAGAATAAAAATATAAAACTTAGCACAATTTAATATTTTATTAGTATTTTTATTTAAAAACACAATAAAAGACTAAAAAATCTATTACTTAGAATATAATTTATATCTATAATATAAATATTTATGTAATGTATTCGGGGGCGGGGTCCCCGCGGGGCGGGGGATATAGACCCATCCCCATCCCCGAATTGACTGCGGGGGATTTTCTCCCCCATCCCCATCCCCACGGGGGAAAATTTCCCGCCCACGGGGTCCCAAACGGGGCAATCCCCACGGGGATCCCCACTTGCGGGTAGAAATTGCCACACTATGTGTTTAGTTGTTAACCGTGTATAGCTGTATTGTAAAATAAGTATTAAATTGTAATTGAAAACGGAGTAAAAGGTGGATCAGGTAAATGACATTTAATATATTTCCATGGTGGTAACAATTAGTTAAAAGGAGCCTTTTTTTTTTAACGTGGGAATTAGTGGAAAGAGGAATTTGTGGAAGGAGGAATTTGTGATAACTAGCCGCCTGACCTGTGCTACGCACGGGGTTGACTAATTTTTAATTAGCAAAATTAAAGTAAAATCGGAAGGGGAAAACCTCTTTAATAAACCAATCATTCAAGACAACAGTTTTCTGTCCACTGCAGGAATCAAACTCGGGAGCACTAAGTCGACCTCGTGTCCTAGGGTAGCTTATGCTAGTGGACCAATGATGTTGGTTTGTAAAATATATAGTCAAATAATTGTGGATTGAAATTAAATTATAGCTATAAAGTAGATAAGAAGATTATAAAATTTAAAAAGAATATTGACTAAAAACGTTGAAATTAAACATCCATAGATAATGAGAAGAAAATGTCTAAAACTTTTAATAACATAATCCATATATATATCAAATATAAATATAAAAACTTAGCCCATAATAAAAAAGAAAAGAAGACAACACAAATAGAAAGTGAAACACGTGGGTATCAAGCATGGTTGTATGAAAACTCATGATAAAATAGGAGCAGTTATACAAAGTTGAAAGAAGATGGTGGAGGTTGTATTATAAATGTGGCTGAAGTTCCCGTTGAAAAAAGATAAAAATTTAAACACCAGTTAAAGTATGTTTTCAATACCGTTTGATGCGAAATGACAAAAATAAAGAAGACAACACAAATAGAAAGTGAAACACGTGGGTATCGTGCAGGGTTAGATGAAAACCACCAATAAAATAGAATCACCTATAGAAAGTTGAAAGAGGGCGATGCGGGGATCTATTGTAAACGTGGCCGAAATTCCCGTAAATAAAAATTAAATTAAAAAACTATAAATTAAATAAAAATACTATAAAATTAAAAATAAACATTAACAAAAACATTGAAATTCAACATCTATAGATAATAAGAAAAAAAAACGTAAAGAATATTAATAACAACAAATACATTGAAATTGAACATCCATAGACAATTAGAAGAAAAAGTTTAAAAAACTTTAATAACGTTATCTATATTTATCAAATATAAATATAAAAACTTAACACATAATTAAAGAGAAAATAAGACAACATAATTAGAAAGTGAAACACGTACGTATAGGTATCATGTAGAGTTTGATTTAAAACCACCAATAAAATAGAAGCACATATACAAAGTTGAAACTATTTTTGAAGAAAGAAGTTCGTATATTTGAATAAAATAGAAGCACATAGAAACACTATTTAGTATTGCACTACATATTTTGTCACAAATTTATTCCACCAAACGGGTTTTTGAGGAATGAGCTTTGTGTATCCGAACATGTAAAAAATTTGAATCCTAAAGTACCTCAACAAATTGTTTGACATCACATTTTACGTATTTTGTCACGTATTTTTTTTTCCGTCAAACAGGTTGTTGAGGAACAAACTTCACGTATCTGAACATATAAAATTTGTTGTGGACCCTAAAGTACCCCAAAATTCAATGTTGGCATCACACTTTACCTATTTTGTCACAAAGCTATTATTTTTTTTTATGAAACCAGTTATTGAGGAAAAAACTTTGGGTGTTTGAACAACTAATTTTTTTTCTGAATCCTAAAGTACCTCAAAATACACTACTTAATATCATACTTTATATATTTTGTAAAAAAATAACATTTTTTCACCATCAAGTACACCAAAACATACTGTTTAGCATTCCACTTTACGTATTTTGTTATGAAACTAAATCTTTTTTCACCGATCGATTATTGAAAAACAAAGTTCGTAGATTTAAATATCTAAAATTTTTCGAGACCGTAGAGTACCCATTAGAATATAAAAGAGAGATAAAATTTAAAAACATAAAATAATAAAAAAACAAAAAACTGAAATAAAAAACAGAATAAAAAAAATAAAAAAATAAAAAAAAATGCGGCAGTTCCCGCGCGGCATTGACAAGCCGCTTACATTAAAGAGATATCTGGAAGGTTACTTTTTTATTTCGGCTTGCACAATAAGTTAAAAGGAGCCTTTTTTTTGGTTATGTTTTTTTATTATTCATTCCAATTACAGGTCAACGATTAAAGTGGCAAGCTGTAGTGTACACGTCAGATTAATGAGTTTAGGTGGACCAATAGGAGTGATTTGTTATTTTATTTCCTTTCTGAGTATATTCGTAAATGTATTATATATAGAATAGATATAGATATTGTTCTGCACCGTACTTCCGACCTTAAATGGTAGTCCGAGGTAGTTGGTAGATAGTGTCCTTGATCAGTTAGGTTAGTTGTCCGATCCGAGCTGGGTGTTGTATCTACAAAGACACTCCGAAGCTCAAGTCAGGGAGGTAGTCAAGCAGAGTAATAAGTTGGGTGAGATTGCTTACCATTAATGAAGCATTGAATGCTGTATTTATAGAGTGTGGTGGGGTTTGACCTAATGAATCTGAGTCATCCGATCTTAGGGATTAATCTGAACCCTTGATAAATGGATCTGTCTTTGGATATGGGCTTTCTGTTATTGGGCCCCTGTGGGGTGCAAATAGATGTGTGTATTGGGATGTATATAGTAAAAAGTTCTTTACCATAACAGTTGCCCCCCAAGTCTGGTCGTCTGAAGGGCGATCTTGACTTGTTTTAGCCAAGCCGACGATACGCTGCCCGATCTTAATGTTCTGTCGAGCCAATCGGGCTGTAAAAGTTGGTTGCCTCAATTCCGATGCGGACTTTACCCGAGGGCGATGCTAGGAACTATTGCGACGAGGCAGAGTAATGACCGTTGAGTGACTCAACGAGCCAGTAATAATGATGACGCTTCGATTTTTGTACGCGTAATAACTGTTCATAATTGGCACGTTTCCCGAAGGCAGCTGTTGCAATGGTGGCGCATTGGTTTGAGCGCGTGACTTTACTGCCATTGATTGGACGTGACAGTTTAGTTTTAAGCCGCTTCGTGTCTCTTGGTCCTTATAAATAGGGGATCATTTACTCCCCATTGACTGCTATTGTTTGAAAGTGCTCTGACTATCGATCTTTACTTGCCGAAGTTCCGTGCTGTGAATATTGTGGTGAGGGTACATCCTTTTCAGTGGAGTGCAGTGGTTCAAACTCGGAAAGAGCTTCGTCGTCGTCGACCTTCCAACAAACGAGGTTAGATTCTATGATTTCTTCTTTTTTTCTTTTTAATAACTCCAATTATACCGCTTCGCTTTGCTTTATTCTTCCACGGGGTGGGAGTCGTCAGGTCGGGTTCCGACTTGCTCGAGGACCCACCTTTTCGCCTTAATCCTGACAAACGGTTCCCCCATACCTGCAGGTCCGTTCTAGCGAGGAATAAATAGACCCGTAGAGAAATAAACCCACAACCCCCTCAGTTGGCCAAAGTAATGGCTTCGGAAACCGGTGTTCCGGAAGATGCCCGACCAAGTGTAATCCCCGCCGAACCCGAAGTATACGAGCAGCTAGCATCGACACCTAATAGTCCTGAACATGAGGAAGAAGAAATCGGGGTCAGCAACTGTTTTCCTACCGATGTGGCGAACGTGTCTGCTGAGGAAGACAACCCAACTCTAATAGCCGAGCATAATTCGAGCGGCTCGGGAGAGGATCGCCCCGACGGGGGTCATCTGAGAAGTGTTGAGTCTAGGAATTCCGAGGATTCTAGTTCGGGTTCCGATGATAGCTCAGACACTAAAGGGGAGAGCCCTTCTGGAGAAAACTCTGACGAAGATGAGGCTGTTGGCGACGACGTCGATGAAGATCTTGTCGTAGATGGTTCGCAGAGGAGGGCGGATGGAGATGCGAAGTCGTCCACGGATGGGTATTCTTTTACTGGGGTTGGAGCTATTGACATTGAGGTTCGCCCTGAGCTGACAATTCCTCGAGTGTATTCGTGGATTTTTGAGGAGGTGAAGGGTAAAAGATCGATCTATCGGTCTGGTTGTGACATGACCGATGTTGTCCACAAGATCACTAGTCGTAGGCGAGGCATTTGGACTGCAGAGGGGATGAAAAAGGGCGAACATGCCGCGATCTGGCCCTCCGATCTCAAATTTGTTATGTATGATGTGGTCCTTTCGACCATGCATATCCGTCCTCCTTTTACTTGCTTTCCACAGACTGTCCTTGCTGTCTTAGGTTTAGCACCCTCTCAACTCCACCCAAATGGATGGGCGTTTGTCCGAGCTTTCGAATTGGTATGCATTCACCTGAAGAGGCCGACTTCTATAGATCTGTTCTTTCATCTCTTCGAGGTTAATTAACAGGTACACTGATAAGGAATCAAAAGGTCGTGAGCATGTTAGTTTAAGGTCGTCCAGGAAAACTCGGGTCTTCCGACTTTATTCTGATTCCCTGAAAGGAAATTGGAAAGACAAGTTCTACTTCGTGCAGCCTGTTGACGAGAAGGCAATAAATTTTGTGGGCACATATGGAGCTGATGGCGAGTCTCTGGTGTCGACCAAGTTTCCACTGGGTTGGAGTCTTACTCATTACAACCGTTCACCCCATTCTTATAAGGTGGGCGAGGCTAACCTAACTGAAGAAGATAAGCGGACCAAGGCGATCATGCTGGCATGTGCAGAGCATATCCCTTATTCAAGGGAAGATTGGAAAGGATTTCAGACTGCGGATCTGGTTAGGGCCGCCACTAAGTCGGCTGTTATTGAGGCATTAGGTATGGTCGGGTTTATCTTTATGTGTTTGGTTAATATTTTTTGAAGTTACCTAACTCGTTTTTGTCATTCTTTGATTTTGCAGATAACATGTCAGGCGACGAAGATTTTGAATGGCTGGAGGCCATGGCTGCCGGCATAGCGGATTTCAGGGTCATTCAAGACGATTCAACGCCGCCTCGCACTCCCAATCATACCGAGCCTTTGGACGCAACTCCGGTTTGGACCGTCACTCAACAGGATTTGGAGAACCAGAGGATAGATCTGGAAAATCTGGATGCTGTCCGGATGCTGTTTTGAACACCAAAGGTCGTCAAAGGCCGGAGGTTGAGTCAGGTCGTCCCCCTCCGAGCAACCTGCCTCCCAAAGTCACTAAGAGGAAAGCTGCTAACCCTATGGGCGAGGACAAGCTTTCTAAGAAACGCAAGTCAGGATCTTCCAAGAAGCACAAGACTTCCTATCTTCCGGTTGACACCGAGTTTGCGAAGAAGAATTTCGAAGCCTATGTTGCTAATCCGGTGTCTGCTTCGATCAACGTTTTTCAATATTTGGCCGACGTTGTCAAGTCTCAGAAGGAAGACGTGGAGACCCGAGCTAAAGGTAAAATTTTGAACCGATCCATGTTGTTATAGATCACTTGTTTTGTCGATTTTCTTAACTTCAAACTTTTGGCTTTTCAGCTGCCGAAGAAGCCCGAGATCGGGGGAAGGAGCTGAAGGAAAATGCTGAGAGAAAGCTGGAGGAGGTTACCAAATCGCTGACAAGCATCCGAGGTGAACTAAAACAGCTGGAGAAGTTCAGGGATGATGTTGTGAAGGAGAGAGATGAGGAGAAAGAAAGGATTTCCGAGCTTAGGAACAGGATCAAGAAGCTCGAAACCATGGAAAAAGATGCTAAAACTGAAATTCGCACTCTAAGGACCCAGATCTCCGAGCTTGAAGCTTCGTTGAAGAAGGCTGAAGAGAACACTGCTTCCAACTCCGATCCTTTCGGGCGGATTGCCGAACTTGAGAAGCAGCTGAAGGAACAACAAGCTAAAGCAGCCAAACAAAAAGAAAATGCTATGCGAGCTGCTAAGTACGCCATCTCAATGCGGGAAAAGGGTTTCAACAAAGCTCTTCAGCAAGTCACTTTGGTGAATCCCGGTTTTCCAAGCTTCAAGGGAGTGTTCCATGTGGACCATGAAGTGCAGGATGGCGAGATTGTTAAAATCGACAAAGCCGCGAAGACCCGATCTGTCGTCTATCCTCCTCCTGCATCCCGTGCCTAGTTGTCCTTTAGAGCTTAGGATTTTTTGCAGAAGTTCCCGGTTTACACCGAGAGAGTTTTTAGCATAAACCTGAAACTTTGAAGCGACTGATTTTTGTAACATGATAGTATTTTGAAACTTGAGGACCCGGCCGTATCCGAGGTTAACTTGTAATCGTTTGTTTTATTAACCAGTGTTTGCTTCTTTAAGCTCGGTTTCTTATTTCGTATGCACGTGTATGTTTGCAAGTTATCTACTCTGTCTTTTAAGCTTTATTTCGTATGATATACTCTGAGCTCGCTTGTTTTAGGCTCGTATGGACAGTTTACCGGGGTTCGGCCCAGATTTAACTCGTCCGATAGGGTTCTTGGCTACTTAGGCCAATGGTCGGTTTAAGGACGTATCCTTAAAAGACCTTAGCATCCTTTGGGGCTGTTTACCAGGACTCGACCCAGATTGAACACGCCCCTAAGGGTTGCGACTACCTCGGTCGCATT
Organism: Astragalus glycyphyllos; assembly: GCA_963573325.1. Taxonomy (NCBI): domain Eukaryota; kingdom Viridiplantae; phylum Streptophyta; class Magnoliopsida; order Fabales; family Fabaceae; genus Astragalus; species Astragalus glycyphyllos. The sequence continues at coordinate 42,808,034 of OY754312.1, read as the reverse complement.
GGGAGATCTGACAAGATCGATCCTATGGACAGTTTACCAGGACTCGGCCCAGATTTAACTTGTCCGATAGGGTTCTTGGCTACTTAGGCCAATGATCGGTTTAAGGACGTATCCTTAAAAGACCTTAAGATCCTTTGGGTCAAATTACCAGGACTCGGTTCGGATTGAACTCGCCCCTAAGGGTTGTGACTACTTTGGTCGCAATGGGAGATCTGATAAGATCGATCCCAGTTAGTCTCTTTCGAAGAAGGAGACTCGGTTCATACATTGGTGCATTGATTGAATCAAAAGATAAGTATGGAACGTCGGCATAGCTACCGTTTTTGATTAAAGAAGGGGGACATTTACAAAAGATTGGCACACCCAAAAGTGGCATCCTTACATGAGATCAGCACAAGTCTTTAGATCGGAATGTTTAAATGTAATAACTCTTTAGTTTCGTGGCGTTCCAAGTTCGAACAACCATTTTTCTATCCAAGGTTTCCAATTTGAAAGCACCCTTACCGGTTTTAGATATAACGCGGTAAGGACCCTCCCAATTGGGTGCTAGCTTCCCTTGGGCTGCATTTTTCAAACCTACATCAGCTCTCCAAAGTACCAAATCGCCGAGCTCGAAATCTCTGGGGATGACTTTAGCGTTGTACCGAGTTGCTACCCCTTGTTTGATGACGGCTTCTCGGAGTGAGGCTCGCCCTCGAACCTCGTCGATGAGATCGAGTTCTTCTCTTAAGGTTTGATCATTTTCAGGTTGAGATTTGGGATTAGCTGTTCTCCAACTTAGTTCACCGACCTCTACAGGGATGACCACCTCGCTGCCGTAAGAGAGCCGGAACGGCGTTTCTCCTATGGAGCTTTGAGGGGTGGTCCTGTAAGCCCAAAGGACATAAGGTAACTCTTCCACCCAATTCCCTTTAGCGTCGTCAAGTCACCTTCTTAAGCCATTAAGGAGTACCTTGTTAGCTGCCTCAACTTGCCCATTGGTTTGTGGGTGCTCTACTGATGTGAAGTGATGCTTGATTTTAAAGTCGGACATCATCTTTCTGAAACCTTTGTCAGCAAATTGAGTTCCGTTGTCAGTAATGACTACCTCGGGGATCATGAACCTGCTCATGATGTTCTTTTTGAAGAATCTTATGCAGTTCCTTGCACTGATAGTGGCCAGGGGTTCTGCTTCGATCCATTTGCTAAAATAATCAATTGCCACGATCAAGAATTTGATTTGACCAGGTGCAGTTGAAAACGGTCCTAGAAGGTCTACCCCCCACCATGCAAACGGCCATGTGGAGGACAAACTGCTCAGCTCGGTAGGTGGGGCAATGTGGACGTTGGCATGGAACTGGCATTTTTTGCATCTCTTTACGTAGTTCCTAGCATCGCCCTCCATGGTCGGCCAATAATAACCTGCGCGTAGAGCCTTTCGAGCCAGAGATCGGGCTCCAAGATGTTGCCTACATATGCCTTCATGAATTTCGGCTAAAACGTAGTCCGCTTCTTCTCCTTCGATGCATTTTAACAATGGCGAGGAGAGGCTTCTTCTGTATAAGGTTCAATCAATTACGGAGAAGGCTGATGCCTTTCTTCTGATGATCTTGGCTTCATTTGAGTATGGAGGTTCAGTTCCTGATTCGATATACTCCAAGATCGGAGTAATCCAGCTCGGGCTCTCCTCAATTACGCATATGGTCGAATTAAACTCAAGAGCGAGAGGAACGCTGGGTTTGCGGAGCATTTCTTGGATGACCGTCCGGTGATTACTGGGGATCGAGGTGCTGGCGAGTTTGAACAAGATATCTGCCCTTTGATTTTTCGTCCTGGGGACGTGCCTGACTTCCGTTGTTTTGAGTTGTGCAAGTAACTCACGTATCCAAAGTAGGTATTTCTGTAAGGTCGGTTCCTTGGTTTCAAATAGATTGCTGATCTGAGAAACGAGCAAATGGGAGTCGGTATACAGACTGACCTGAGCAACTCGGAGGTCAATCACTAACCGTAGGCCTGCGATGCAAGCTTCGTATTCCGCCTGATTATTTGTTGTTTGAAAACTGAATGTCAGGGAAACTTCAATGACAACACCATCCGGGCTTTCTAACATTAAACTTGCGCCGCTTCCTTTAGGGTTTGAGGACCCATCCACGTGTAGGATCCAAATGTTGTTATCAGGATCGGCAGGGGTCATTTCTGCCACAAAGTCCACCAAAACCTGCGCCTTCATTGCCGTACGAGATTCGTATTTGATTCCGAACTCGGATAGCTCTACTGCCCATTTAATCATTCTTCAGGCCAGATCGGGCCGATGCAGGATCTGCCTTATTGGGTAGTTGGTTCGTACTACTATCTGGTGAGCCACGAAATAAGGTCGGAGACGCCGAGCGACGATGATCAAGGCAAATGCAATTTTTTCTATTTTTTGATATCGGCTTTCAAGTCCATGTAGAGCTTTGCTTGCAAAGTAGACCGGGCTTTGACCGGCCTCTGTTTCCCGGACAAGGATGGCGCCTAAAGCTTCCTCCGAGGTTGCCAAATATAAGTATAAAGTCTCCCCCTCGTTTGGGCGAGTTAGGATTGGAGGCTCGGAGAGTGCTTTCTTGAGCTGTTTGAGGGCTTCATCTTGCTCGGTTGTCCATTTGAACTCTTCCTCTTCTTCTTTTTTCAAAAGTTTGAACAATGGGAGTGATTTAAATGTTGCATTTGATATGAAACGGGACAAGGCGACGATCATGCCATTAAGTTTCTGGACTTCCTTGTTAGAGGTCGGCGACCGCATTTCCGTCACAGATCGGCATTTATCCGGATTTGCCTCAATTCCTCATTCTGTTAGGTAGAATCAAAGGAACTTTCCAGCTCGGACTCCGAAAGTGCATTTTTCCGGGTTTAACTTCATGAGGTTTTTTCTGATCTCTGCGAAGATTTCACGAAGATCTGCCACATGGGAATTTTCTTGTTTACTTTTCGCGATCATGTCATCAAGATAGACTTCAACGGTCTTGCCTATATGTTTTTGGAACACTTTGTTCATCATCCTTTGATATGTGGCGCCGGCGTTCTTCAAACCAAAAGGCATAACACGGTAGGCAAAGTTACCTTGGTCAGTCATGAAAGCGGTCTTCTCTTGGTCGGGAGGGAACATGGCGATCTGATTATAACTGAAGTATGCATCCATAAAAGACAGTAAACGAAAACCTGAAGCATTGTCGACGAGGCGATCAATGCTGGGAACAGGGAAGGCGTCATTCAGACAAGCCTTATTAAGGTCGGTATAATCCACACACATGCGCCATTTTCCATTGCTCTTCTTGACTAACACCGGGTTGGATAGCTAGGTCGTATATTTGACTTCTAATATGAAATTTGCTTTGATCAAATCCTCTACGACTTTGGTGGAAGCCACTGCCTTTTCTCCACTTTGAGCGACCCACTTTGCTTCCGGGTTGATGGCAAGCTGGTGACATGCAACTTCCAGCGGGATTCCGGGCATGTCTTCTGCTGACCAAGCAAAAAGATCAGCATGATCCTTTAGACATTGGGCTAGGTCAACTTTTACTTCCTCAGAGAGGTTAGCTCCGATCTTGACGGTTTTGGTGGGGTCATCTCCGAGCTGAACCTCGATAGATTCCCCATCTGGCTGGGGTCTTTTCATTTTTCTCTTGAGCTCTCTGGCTAAGTCATCATCATCTTCGTCTTCCGAGCTGTCTGGATCATATCTTGCATCCAAATCAGTCACATTTACTTCGGCAGATCGTCCCCCGGCTCTTTTTGTAGTTTGGCTCTCCACAGGGGGAACCCCTTCTTTTTTTTTAGCCTTCCTCTCTGCCTTTGTCCATAAGAAAAAGCACCTCGAAGCAAATTCGAGGTCCGAGTTCAGGGTGATTACCTTGTTGTAGAGGGAGTAGAACTTCATTTTTAGGTGAGTGGTGGAAGTCACCGCTCTGAGCCTTCCTAGAGTCGGTCTTCCGATGATGCAGTTATAAATTGATTTGCAGGGCAAGATGGGAAACTTCGTTTTGACGATCCTTACCAGAGGCTCTTCCCCGTAGGAAACCATCAGTTCCAAGTGACAAAGAGGTTTAGTCCGGGATCCATTGAATCTTGATAATGCAGTTCCTCGGTAAGGAAAGAGACCTTCCTTGTCGATCCCCATCCTTTCAAGAAGGTCAACGAAGATGATATTAGATGAGCTTCCTTGGTCCACTAGGATTCTTCTTACCTCCTTATTGGCTATCACAGTTGTGATTAGGAGCGTCACGTGTTTATTGGGTTTCCCATCCAACAGATCTTCTTCTCCAAAGGATAAAGGGGGTCGGTTTGACGAGGTCGGTGCTGCTGAGGTTGAGGCTACACTCAGCAGCTCTTTCCACTTTCGTTTCATTGTTTTGCCGGACTCCTCATGGGAGAGTCCCCCTGTGATCATCATCGTCACGGATCGTCCCTTCGATTTTCTAAAGTCGGGTTCTTCGTCGTCTAAGTCGGCCTTTTGCTTTCCCCTTCCTTTAGGTTCCTATTCTCTTTCCTCCTTTACTTCGCCAGGTTGCTGTTCGGGCCTCTTAACATAAGTAGCCAGTTTTCCCTTCTTAATCATGTCCTCAATGTCGTCCTTCAATGCGTTGCAGTGGTTGGTGTCATGACCATTATTCCGGTGATACCGGCAGTATTTGTTGGAATGTTGTCCCGGCCTTTGGGGAAGTTGTTTAGGAAATTTCTGATTTCTAAACTCCGTGTTCCAACATTCTCCTAACAGTTGAGCCTGGGTGATATTAAGGTCGGTATAAACTTGATGACGATTCCGAGGTCGGGGATCCCTGTTGCCTCGGTTATCGTTGAATCGGTTATCATTCTTGTGATCTTTTTCATTACGGGGTCTTGATGGTCCGGCCTGTGTTGCTTCCTTCCCGGTCTTAGCGCTTTCTTCCTCATTGATAAAACATTGGGATAGTTGGAGGAAATCTTCAAGGGTCTCAGGTTCCCAAGTGTTGACGTGTTTCTTGAACGGGCTTCCTGGGCATAGTCCCATCCCCATGAAATAAACTTGAAAAGCATCGTCGAGATTCCGAACTTGGACAGCTTCTTTGTTGAACCTCTCTATATACTCCCTTAAAGACTCGTCCTCCCCTTGGACGACGAATGCCAAGACGTTTTTGTTCTTGGGTTTACTCTTGGAATGGGCGAACTGAGCTGAGAAAAGTTTAGCTAGTTGATCCCAAGAGGAGATGGTGTTCGGCTTTAGAGTCCTAAACCATTCCGACGCTATCTTGTCCAACGTCAAAGGAAAAATCCGACATTTCATTTCCATGGGAACGTTCCGATATTGCATTATTGTGTCGAAGTAATCTAAATGTCTATCAGGGTCGCCTGTCCCGTCGTGTGTTTTCAACCCCTCAGGGGGCTTTTCAAGATATTTAGGCACCAAGAAGCTGTCGATCCTCTCAGTGAAAGGGCCTTTGCGCTTGATCGTCTGTGCACGAGGAGGAGACCGGTGGCGATGATGAGGATCGGGGTTCCTGTGGTACTGAGGGCGGTCTTTGTAGGGGAAAATCTCCCTACTCCGGGAACGTCGTCTTGGCGATGAAGAGGCCAAAGAAGAACAAACTCGTGGTGAATAATCAGGCGCTTCGTCCTCGGTGTACGCCCGAGCTGGAGGAGAACGGGAACCATTCCCTCGTAGTCGGCGGGGAGGAGAGCGATGGTAGTGCCTTCTTCTTGGTGGAGACCGGTGGAGTCTACGAGCGGGGTTTCTCCTTTCGGGAGAGTCCAGCTCAGGTGATACCTGATCCGGGATATTCCGGGCCCGGAGTTCCGCCACTTGACCCTCAAGCTCGGTAAACCAGTAGCTCCTTTCCTGGTTTGCTGCCTCCTGCCGGTTCAGTAGTAGGACGAGCTGTTGGACAGCATCGGCCGAAACGGGAAGTATTGGAGGAGGAGGGGGGAGACGATTTCTCACCGAGCTTCCTTGAACCAAAACAAAATTTGGAACTTGAGGTTGGATCTGAGCTTGCGTAGAGTTTGGAAAGTCTTCGACATGTCCTTCTGGGGTTGGTTGAGGTTCGACCTGCTGTACAGCTGGCTCGAGGGGGGCCCACCGCGAGACTATTAGCTCTCGAATGAAGGTTACGAGTCATAGCCGATCAAGGTGATGGGAGAGGATCTTGAGTATAAGATCTCCCACTATTGTCGCCAATGTTCTGCACCGTACTTTCGACCTTAAATGGTAGTCCGAGGTAGTTGGTAGATAGTGTCCTTGATCAGTTAGGTTAGTTGTCCGACCCGAGCTGGGTGTTGTACCTGCAAAGACACTCCGACGCTCAAGTCAGGGAGGTAGTCAAGCAGAGTAATAAGTTGGGTGAGATTGCTTACCATTAATGAAGCATTGAATGCTGTATTTATAGAGTGTGGTGGGGTTTGACCTAACGAATCTGAGCCGTCTGATCTTAGGGATTGATCTGAACCCTTGATGAATGGATCTGTCTTTGGATATGGGATTTCTGTTATTGGGCCTTTGTGGGGTGCAAATAGATGTGTATATTGGGGTGTATATAGTAAAAAGTCATTTACCATAACATATATAGATAGACATAGATATAGATTTATTATACTATACCCACATCTTCTCTATAAAATAGATATAGATAGAATAGATATAAATAGATATAGATCTATTATACTATACCCACATATTCTCTCTCTAAAAGAAGCCTGTGCTGTGGTCAATAAAAATGGAGTTTTAAAATGGAACTACAAGGGTTTCAACGAGCCAACGTGTCGTATATTTTAATAAAAATCAACAACTAAATTATTTCAATTAAAAACAACAAAGAATTTACATGCACATTATTAAATACTTAATATAAAAATAATATTTAATTCACACCGGTTCATGCAGTTCAACTAGTGATCCCTCGGTCTGACTTTCAATCCACGAACTCAATACCCTCACTGAGTCGGTCACCATGCCATGTTTTAAAACACTACCCGCAAGTATCCTAAATATCCATGAATTTTTATTAACACTATATGTATGAAATCTTTTTGACTAGTTTTATGATTTGAACAATTACTGGTATGTCTTTATTTTTATAAAATCATAAATTTTATATAATTATGATCTAAAATTTTATTAACTTATATAGTTTGACCACCCTGTGTCAGCGTCCTAGATACGCCATTGGATAGAATATGATATTCGTGTTAGTCCAGTGTTTGTTGAGCTAGCGAGATATGATAAATTTAAAATAAGTGAGAAAAAATAAATTTATTATTAAAAAATCGTAACAATAGAAAATTAATTTAATTTTCAACAAAAAATATAGTTGCCACAAGGGTAGTTTTGTCTTTAATATATAACCTATTATATCATTTTTTTTTGAAGCAAAACAACTTAAGCCATTTCATTAAGTAAAAGAGGTTCAATACAATGAGGAATCAAAACATGTACTTGGCTACTAGCGAAACATTGAGCCGCTCTAGCGAGGGTGTGAGCAACACAATTAGCTTGTCGCCTAATAAAACTGATAGAGCAGTTATGAAAATGAGTAAAAAGACGTTGACAATGTGAAATAATAACCCCAAACTCCGTCGCCATCCTTAGCCCGTTGTTGACCGCATCCACAACATGTTTACAATCGAGCTCTATGTCAACTTGTTGGATACCCAAATGTTGTAACCAACGGAGAGCTTCCAATAGGCCGAATGCTTCGATCTCTTGAGGCTTCAAGAAACTATGTTGCCAAATTGTCTTCGCCGATAGAAAAGATCCAAGGTGGTCCCGAAGACACATACCAATACCATACCGATTTTCCTGCTGAAACCACGCGCCATCAATATTGCATTTGACCCGCCCAAGAGCTGGTTTGCGCCACTGTTGCTGTTGTGCAATCTGCTGCTGGTGCGAAACAGCCTGCTGCGCAGAAAACTGCTGCTGTCTGTGCGGTTGCTGCTGCTGTGCGCGACTCTGCTGCCAGCTCTGCACCAGTACGGAAGCCTCATGGTGAACCGTGGCTGCTGTCCGAAGCTGGGAGTGCCACACCTGGTCATTACGACGCCGCCAAATCGCCCAAAATACTGCTGCCAAACCAGATTTGTCATGCGTTTCTAAATTTTCCAGCAGCCAAAAAATGAACTCTACAGCTCCCTCGGCCTCCTCGTACCCGTCACGAATTTTAGCCCATAGTCCCGCTGATTCCCAGACTTCCTGCGCCTTGCTACAGCCAAAAAATAAATGCCATTCGTTCTCCGGATAAGCGCTACACATAGGACAATCGTCGGTACAATGAACACCTTTCGTTTGTAACCTTGATCTAGTTGGTAAACAACCCCGAGCAACCCTCCAAATCAGAATTTTCAGCTTGGTAGGGACTTTGAGAGACCATATGGACTTCCAATTACCTTCTACTCTCAAGTGAGATGAATCCACCAAGTGCAATCCCAAATTATTTCATCACTCTCCAACGCCGTATTACGAGGCATTTGAAGAATACCTTGTGCCTCCGCGGGATTAAAAAGTGCATTTACAAGGTCAACATTCCAAGAGTTAGTGGTGGAATCCACCAGATCCGAAACAAAACAAAGGTCAACGCCCGGTGGTTGAGGAGATGAGACATAAGCATTTGACCGATTACGGAGCCATGGATCTTCCCAAATTCTAATATTCGAGCCATCACCGACTCTCCACCTCAAGCCTTCCTTGATAACTACCCGTGAAGCACAGATACTACGCCATACATAACTTGGGTTGTGGCCTACGGAGGCCCCCAAAAAGTCCCCTCGCGGGAAATATTTAGCTTTGAAAACTCAAGAAATTATAGCATCCGGGTTGGTGAGAATTTTCCAACCTTGCTTCCCTAGCATTGCCAAGTTGAAGATGTGAAAGTGGCGGAAACCCATACCTCCATACTCCTTCCGCATTGATAATTTGTCCCAATTCAACCAATTGATTCCTCTACCGTGTCCTCTATTCGAGCCCCACCAAAAAGAATTAATCATGCGCTCCATTTCCTCCCCTAGAGAGGTGGGAAGGAGAAAGGTGCTCATGCAATAAACACATATATAATAGCATAACATATGCTATCTTCCACCACCAAAAAAACACATGTTATCTTTGTACCTAAAAGGGGAATAATATATTACCTTATATCTTATCAAGTGTTGCACTTCAAACACATGATATAATATGGAGCCACATGATATAACACATGCTTCATATCATATCATGTCTCTATCCAATCTAAAACATGCCCTTTTTTTTAACAAAAGAAAGGGTTATGGAGCCTCATTAAAACCTTCTGATGAAAATCCCTCCTTAGGGAAAAAACATCAAGAAGATACAAGAGTACCCCCTGCAATTTATTGAAAAAAAGTGGAAAAGATGCAAGAGACATGGGGGACTAGGCCAATACCCATGAAAAGGAAAGTACAACCAAAAGGATAAAATAACAATCCTGCTAAAAGGAATCCAGTCCAAAGAAAGTTAAAATTGGCATGCAAACGCATCACTATAGTGACTCTCATCCCAACGAGGTTGGCACCAAAGCCACTAACAATCATCTGCAGCACACCAAAAGCAGAAGACCATAAGGAGCCTGAAACCATCAAACTGAAAATCAGCAGAACGTATAGCTAGGTAATCCTAACCTATTTCTGGAGAAATCCTCAGCAATGAAGCTAGGAGGAAGGTCCCACCAAACAAAACCACTTGTATTAGTACCATGCCCTGTAAGCTTATCCGCACAAGTGTTACCTTCTATATAAATGTGAGTGCAAACGAAGTCCATTTGTGTTGTCAAATATAAGCAATTATTCCATCTATTTCTAAGCTTCCAATGAACAATTTTGCAATTCTTGAAGGCGTCAACCACTAACTGAGAATCGCACTCCAACCACAAATACTTCCAATCTTTATCGAAAGCAATCTCTATAGCCAACATAGCCCCCAATAAGTTCAGCATGGAGAGCATAACTATTGCCAATGGGAGAAGAAAAGCAATCAAGAATAGCAACACTCCTGTCTCTAAAAATACCACCACAAGCGCCAGGTCCAGGACAACCCTTGGCAGCACCATTAGTATTGCACTTAATCATGTAAGGCGCCGGCGGGATCCACATAACTTCTTTGATGTTAGCAGAGCTTCTATCATTACCAGTGATATTAAAGGTCTTGATAATCATAAACTCGGCAATAGAAGAAGACATGGAAGATTTAGAAGCATTCTCAGCTAAAGCAACATTAGAGATAATTAAATTGATAGTCGCGTGTAAGGGGATCACATGATTGTTAAATCTAACTTGATTCCTGCAATACCAAATGACCCATAAAATATTTACAATAGAAGCAGAAATAATGTCATGCAATTGAGGGCTCCAACCATGAGAAGTCAATGCTAAAATGTTCTAGAAAGAGGCAGGATCAATATGGATACTCAGGATACCTCCAAGCCATCTCCAAATATGACTGGCAAAAGGGCAAGCGAGGAAAATATGATGAGAAGTCTCAAGCCATTCCACATAAGCTACAAATAGAAACGACAGTGCAACCTCTAAGCCAAAGTTGATCGTTAGTTGACATCTTATTATGAAGAGTCCTCCACAGAATAAAGGATTTAGAAGGCGGGATAAAAGGCTTCCAAATAGTCTTGGACCAAGGAACCACCTGACCTGGAGGGTTACGGAAAAGAAAAGACTCCTTAAAAGTCAGATCCCCAGAAACAGAGTGATTCCACATCAACTGATCCTCAGTCCAAACCAAAGGAACAGTTATCTCATGAATTTCAGAATAAATTTGAGGGAAATGATAAGTAAGGTCCGCTGGAATGAACCATTCACTGTTGACTATAAAATCCCTAAGGTGCGCTTTAAAATCCTTGTGCAAATTAGAAGGAATACCAATAATATCCACAATAGGCCTAGAAAGCGAAGTATCGGTCCAAAAATTTATGCTGACACCATCCCCAAGCTTCCAAGTAGAATGCTCAATCAGATCGAAAATATGAGGTTTAATCCCAAGCCAGATAGAAGAAGAAACATGATAATTTACCGGCTTATTGTTCTTAAAGACGCTAGCTTTCACAAGAAGAGCCCAATGCAGCTTAGTAGAAATGAAATTCCACCCAAGCTCGAGCACCCCAACATTATTTATAGCTTTGATAGACCGCAAACCCAGACTGCCTTCCTGAAAAGGCTTGCACACCTTACTCTAGGCCACAATAACAACTTTCCTGGTATTAGTATCACCTGACCACACAAAATTCCTAATCCAGGTATCCACAGTATTGAACAGATTAGCAGGCCAGGCATAAATGCGAAAACTGCAAACCATCATGCTAAGAATAACAGAATTAACAAGTTGGACTCTGCCCATGATAGATATAAGAGATCCTTTCCAGGAAGAAAGTCTAGCCTTTATTCTATCAGCAATAGGTAAAAGGTGAATTTTCCGAGGCTTACCTTTAAAGAGCGGGACACCAAGATAATTAAAAGGGAGAGCACCCTGAGTAAATCCAAGAGAATTCGAGATGGTCGTGATACGAGGAATGGAGATGTTGCCAGAATAAAATTTAGATTTTTCCTTACTAATCACCTGACCAGAAACTTGCTCATCATCAAACTAGATAAACTCCTCTTGGTAGCCCGACAAAAGATCATAATGTCATAAGCATATAAAACATGGCTAGGCATACTGAAACCTCTGGGACCAACCATCAGCTGGAGCTTGCCATCATCAACAAGCTTGGAAATACCTCTACTAATAACATCTTTAGCCAAACAGAAAAGAAGAGGGGACAAGGGATCACCTTGTCTAACGCCCCTCTTGCAGCCAAAAAAACCAACAGTAGACCCATTAATAGAGAAAGAGAGCTTGGCCGAGTGAAGGATAACATTTATCCAAGAGCAGAATTTGTCATTGAAGCCAAAAGCCGCCAAAACTTGAAGCAAAAAATTCCAATCTATAGTGTCAAAAGTTTTTTTGATGTCAATTTTTAGGTCTAATTGACCACCATAAGCCTTCTTCTGAAGCAAATTAATAGACTCAGAGACAGTGTAAATATAGTCAGAAATATTTCTACCTTTCACAAAGCCTCTTTGATTCTCAGAAATAATATTAGGACCTACCAGAGCAAGTCTGTCAGCTATAACTTTGTTAATAATTTAAATTTAAAATTAGCAAGAGCAATAGGTCTATAGTGCTCAACTCTATCAGCCCCCTCAACTTTAGGAATCAAAGCGACTATATTAGAGTTAAAGTTAGGGAGCATCCAACCTTGTTGAAAAAATTGCAGGACAACATTATAGACATCATGAGCAACAATATCCCAGTAGTGTTGGAAGAAGAAGCCACCAAAACCATCGGGACCTGGGGCACCGTCCCCATTAAGAGAGAAAACAGCGGTTTTAACCTCCTCCATAGAGGGAAGACTGGTGAGCATAACATTGTCCCTATTAGAAATTAAAGATGGGATAACTTCCTGAACAAGACCATTAGGCTGACAACCATTACTAACAGAAAAAAGATTTTGATAATAACTAGTAGGATACCCGTGCATACGCACGGGTGCAGTCGTGTTGTTTTTATGAATGAACTTAGATGGTATTTAAATAGTCTGAAAATGAACACAAATTTAATGTAGATAAAAAAGAAGTTTCAAATAAAAAATAGATAAATATTAAAATCTAAAAATGTAAAAGTATATCATTAAAAAAACAATATGTGCATTTATCCCGTGTTTTTTATATATCAGTGTTGTTATCCTGTGTTTTTTTATATATCAGTGTAGATATCCCGTGTTTTTATATATATCATTGCAGTTATCCCCGTATTTTTTATATATCAGTGCAGTTATCCCGTGTTTTTTTATGTATCAATGCATTTATTTCATAGTTTCAATTGGCTATCCTGTGTTTTTATATATATCATTGCATGTATCGGTGCATTTTTGAGTTGATTAGTAGATTATAGTAGATAGTAAAAGTTAGATAGTAGATTATCAATAAGAAATATTTGTTTTAAATATTAATTAGTATCTTAAATAGTCATTAAGTCTTCTTGTTTTTTAGATAGTGAGTTTCTAGTAGTAGTCTTCAAAAATTTTAATTATCAATGACAAATATAAATCTCATATTTTTTTATATGTCAATGTAGTTATCCCGTGTTTTTAGTAGACAGTAAAAGATAGATAGTAGATTATCATTAAGAAATATTTATCTCGTATTTTTTATATATTAGTGACAATTATTTGTCATTTTTAGGTATTAGTGACAAATATTTGTCACGTTTGTTTTAAATATTAATCTATTTAAATAGTCACTAAGTCTTCTTTTTTTTGATAGTAGGTTTATAGTAGTCTTCAAAAATTATAATTATCAATGGTAAATATTAATCCCGTGTTTTTTATATATAAGTGTAGTTATCTTGTAGTTTCAATTGATTATTTTAGTTGATTAGTAATTATAGTAGATAGTAAGTTATCAATAAAAGGTGGTAGTAGATTATCAATAAGAGTGTAAACAGATATTTGGAGAGAAAAATTAAAATATTAAGGTGGTAAATTTTTCGAAAAAGGTAATAGTTAAAATTTTAGTAGAGTAGTGTTTGTATAAATTTAGAAATTAAGTTAAAAAAACTAAAGTGAAGTGATAAGAGAAAAAGAAGAATTGTTTATGGAAAAAGTAAAGTAAAAAGAAAAAACAAGAAAGAGAGTGTAAGTTAAAAGTGAAAAGGATTGGTCAAGAAAGAAAAGTGAAAAATAGGAAAAAGAGTGTAAGAAGAAAGAGAGAGAAAATGAAGAAAGAGCGTGTAAGAAGAAAAATGTGTTAAAAGAGAAGAAAGAGAAACTGAAATTGTTGGAGAAAGTGAAATTGTTGGAGAAAGTGAAAAGTTGTTTTTGTTTTTTAGTGAGTCAATTATATTTTTGTCCTCAATTAGTGCAGGTGTCATTTTTCCCAGATGACTATATAGGTAATTTTAGTGGAGTAGTAGTTGTATAAATATATATTAGATAGATTCAAAATATGGTTCTCAATATCAACAACATCTAAAAGAATATTATCACCATCCTTCATAATAGAAATTCTATTTGTAGCACTTTTAATCTTTGTCATTTTATAAAAAAAAAAGTAGTATTTCGGTCCCCAAGGTTGTGCCAGTTAACTCTAGATTTTTTCCTCCAAAAAGACTCTTCATAAATTAGGGCTATCTGCAAGTTAGTTTGGGCCTCCTTCTTAAGAGAGAGTAAAGAATCAGACGCTCCTTGATTATTAATTTGATCCTGGATACTATAAAGTCTGTTTAAAGCTTCCTTGACATTTTCGAAGACATTACTGAAAACAGTAGTATTCTTGTCTTTAAGCTTAGCCTTCAAATTTTTCAACTTTTGGGATAAAACATGCATGTGACAACCAACAACAGGGGTTTGCCAAGCCTCAGAGACAACCCTCTTACAGTCAGAGTGTTGAGCCCACATTTTCATAAACTTAAAAGAAGAATGTTTCTGAGAAGACTCCTTTTTAAAAGCAAGAGAAGAGGAAAATGATCAGACATACTCCTAGTAAGCGTACAACAATCCACACTATCCCAAAAATTGATCATTGCAAATGGATCTATCCAGTCTCTTCTCAGTATAATTATTACCAATCCTACCATTAGACCAAGTATATTGAGATCCTCTAGTAGGAATATGGATCAAATGATTGACTTCAGACCAAGACGAGAACTCATCACAGGAAATAGCTGAGGGGAGCCCCTTACCACTGCACTCGTGAGCACCCAAAACTGGATTAAAATCGCCAATAAAACCCAAGGTCCAGAATGAACCCGCTGCAGGTTAGACAAGTCACTCCATAAATTTCTTCTAGCAATATAAGAGGCGGCAACCGCATATGAATTAATCACAACTCAACTACTTCCTCAGCCGATTATTCATCGACTGACCCTTCTAACTCAAGTGACTACTCATCGGCTACGCTTACAGCTCAACTAAGCCCTTACTCGTGAGTATTTAGCTATTTTTTGGGTATTAACCGACATAAATGACCGATTTACATAAAAGAAAAACCAGGTCGAAAAATAGTACTGATATTTTGTATTTGGCTTTATTTTGGTACCCCCTCCTTATACCCATACCCCCTAAATTGACCAAATGGACGAAATCACCCTTGAAATCAAAAAATTTCCAGAATTACCTAAAAATTATGTAAATTCGGAACACAATTTTTTTTTGGATTTTCGGATTTACCTCATTTTAGAGATAAAATGCGGAAGCAAAAAGATATATGTGGATGCCAATAGATAAATGCGATAGTCAAAAGATAAATGCGGAAGCCAAAATGGCTTCCGGAATTATCCTCCGATGAGATAAATGTGGAAGCCAAAATGACTTCTGGAATTATCCTCCAATGAGATAAATGCGAAAGCCAAATTGACTTTCGGAAATACCCTCTTTTTGAGGTGGTTCCGAAAATCTTAAAATTATTGCTTCCGAATTTAGTTTTAATTTCGAGAATTTTTTAAAAAAAAACTTTTTTTTTAAAAAAATCGGGGTATTTTTTGGATTTAAAAAATGTAATATCTCTATTCTCTTTTTCTATTCAATAAAACAAAATAGAGAGAAGAATTCTCATCTGTCTTATTTTTGTCTTGTAGTAGCATGCAATGACGTCTTCTGGTTAAAGTAGTTTTATGAACCGAGCACGTGTAGAAAAAATTAAAGTTGTTTCTCAACATTTTTTTTGGTAAACATTGGCGGCGTACACAGCACCGGAAGAGGACCATATGAACAGGACAACATATTTAACAATTTGATCGGATGTTTTGAAAATCAAACCAGACATTGAATTGTGGAGATCTTCTGGTTATGATTCAATCGTTTAAAATTGGATAAAACTGCTTTTGACTACTGAAATAACCGAGCTGTGTAAGGTGTCATAATTCAACCAGATCAACTGCTTCGATTGGTTCGTTTTTTAAAACACTGATTTGATATTAAAAGAAGGTTTAAATATATGTTACCCCCTGTAAATATACCCATTATCCATTTACCCCCTGTAAAAATAAAAATCTTAAAAAAGACATTGCAAATAATAATTGTTTCTAGTTACCCCTACAGGAGGGTAACTGTAAATGATTTATATTTTGCAGGGGGTAACTGTAAACGGTTTATACCTATTATACACTTAACACTGTCAACATTTTCTAAGAGCAGGGGTAACCGTAAACGGTTTATATTTGAAGGTCTTTTTTAAGAGTTTTATTTTTACAGGGGGTAAATAGATAATGAGTATATTTGCAGGGGTAACATATATTTAAACCTTAAAAGAAACAAAACAAAATGATTAGGATCCTAAATTTTTTAAAAATTACTATTATCTAATTTATCTAATTTATTGGATGTAAAAACTTGTCATATTAACAGGGGTGTAAATAGAAAAAATATTAAAAATTTCATTGAAAATCTAAAACAACAATAAATTTGAAACAAATTGATTTTACTAAACAACAAATAAAATGGGACAAAAGTATTTATCAGTATACTTTTATTTTTATAGTTTAACTATAAAATTAAAGATATGAAAACCACACCATACAGTTTGTGGTGGTCCGTGGAGATATAAAAACCGAGTCTTCAACATTTTCCTTTGCTTCTTAATTAAGCGTAAATTATTAGGACGCACCGCCGGAAAGAGGAAAACAGGCACTGCCGGCGACGGCGTCATTAAACAAAAATCAAGATGGTTAAGCTGCAAGCATCTGACAAGACTTCTGGAAATGTAAGAGTGATCGGCGAATCAAAGATTGGACCCACCGGATCTGAACAGTCTTATACCTGCGACTTACCAATGTATGACAACTACTGTCTTTTTATTGTCAGATTTTATTTCCAAAATTTTGCTTCCTGTTTTTTTATTCTTTAACATTTATCTTTGGATCAAGAGATAATTACTGTTTAATTAAGTTTACTTATTATGTGTGGTGGGTTGGATTTTTAGGGAGAATATACCCTGATTCAATGCAGGGGATTCAAAGGAAATGATTCCTTTCCCGGTGCCTTTGAACCTTTCTACGAATATGTAGAAAGAGAATTCGTTTTCTGAGTGATCAGTTGAGTTTTTACTCCTTTGTTTATGGGTTCTCAGATTGTGTAAAAGCCACTACTTCCAATCTTGCTCCACCAAGAATCAAAAACCCAAAATAGATTGAACATATGGGTGTAATTTCTTTTATATAAGCAGAAAGTTACTTAACTTTCTGTTTATATAAAAGATTAGTACAATCCATGTGCCAATCATTAACAATTGAATATTCTATTCCATTACTTAAAAAAAAAAAGACCAATGTTAACACATAGGAAGAAACAACCAACCTTATGTTTCCTTAGTGTGTTGGTTATCTTGACAATTTTAGCGATATGGGATGTCGACTTCTAGATTCGTGGTAGTCTATCTTGCGGCTTATTTACATAAGTACTCATGAATGAATAATGTGCATGAAATAAACCATAGCCTTGTTCAGTCAGTATTTATGGGGAAGGTGCATTTGTTAAACCCTTAAGCAAATTATTTACATTAATAGTATTTGACTTCACTGCCACATATATATTTTTCAGGGAGCTGTCAGAATCCAGGTTTTCATTATCTCTGGATCTCCGTAATACAAATAAGGAAAGCATCTTTAAACTCAAAGTAGACGTTACAGAGCCAGCTAATAATGTTTTAAAAGATAAAATTAGGAATGGCGGGGAGAAAGAGAAAAGGGAAAAGAAGGACAAGGATGAAAAAGCTGATGCAGAGAGAGTAAAGGAGACTAAATCAGTAGAGAAAGAGAAGACAAAACATAAGGATGAGAAGAAACACAAGGATGAAGATAAATCAAAGAAAAAGAAGAATGTGGATGAAGGTGGAAAGGTAGAGAAGAAGAGGAAGGAGAAGGATGAAAAAGCTGATGCAGAGGGAAAAAAAGGGAAACAGTGTAAAAATATGAAGAAGAAAGAGAATAAGAAAAGTCATGAAGAAAAGGACGAAGGTAAGGAGGTTACAGAGGAGAAGAAAAAAGAAGTCAAAGAGAAGAAGAAGAAACCTTCGAGTATAATGAACAAATTCATCTGTTGGTGCAAGTGTGCAACTTAGGAAACTGCATCTGCTTTCCTAGTTTATTGTTATTTATATATTTATAGATATTGCCCCATTTGTTTACAAATTATATTATATTCCTATGTTCTTTTTAATCTTTTCAATGTTACTAAAAGAAAAAATAAGGGCCTGTTTGGTGTGATTGTGTTTTTTTTTCTCGATAAGCTTTGAGGTGATTGTGTGTTTTTGGTTTTGAAAGTAAATTTCAAAACCAAAAGATATTTGGATAAAATGGTGTTGAATTAGTTTTTCCCTTATTTTTGAAACAGTTTTCCGTCAAAACACAAAACCAGTTTTAACCCTAAATAGTCATCACCAACAATCACTTCAACAACCACCGACCACACTCTGACCACCACCTCACCACTGACCACCGCTTCGGCCACTGCCAACCATTCGACCAACTACCACTGACCACCATTTTGACCATCGATCGCCACTTTGACCACCGCTGACCATCATTCCCACCACCACTGACCACCACTCTGGCTATTGTCGACCACTGCTCCGATCATCACCAACCACCACTCTAGCCACTGTCGACCACCACTCCAACCATCGTCAACTACCACTTTGACCACCATCATTCACCAATCTAGTCACTGCCGACCACCACTCCGACCACCTTCAACTACCACTTTGATACCACTTTTATGTTCATGTTTTTAAACTATAGTTTTGGTTTTTGAAAATTTCTTAACTCAAAACTGAATATGATTTTGTTTTCTGAAATTTTTAAAACACAAAATAAAAACTGGTTTTGGTTTTTGAAAATTTCAAAACAGAAAACCACATCAAACAGACCCCAAATGTTAAGATCATATTATTAAATATTCATTTTCTCCTTGTTTCCTTTCGGCTGCTCCATCTTCGTAAATATACTTTATTACTTATAATTTTTAAATACTTGACTCTAAATTCCTAAACATGAATTTTCTTTATTCATTGTGCTTGCGAACAAGCTAATTAAAAACAAGGTTACCACACAGATGATATTTTTGATATTGCCATGTTGTAAATTAAAGCCCCTCCAGGCCCTTTTTTAGCTGAGGCGATTGGGATGCGTTATGTTCTTAATTTTCCTCTTGACATGAGATTCTTTGATATACATACCGAATCAAATTGCTTGAAATTGGTGAATGAAATGAAGAATTTGAGATATTTATGTTTTAAAAACTTCAGAAACCAAAATCATATTTAGTTTTGAGTTAAGAATTTTTCAAAAATCAAAACAATTGTTCCCAATCATGTAGTAATAATATTGTAGCCCCCATACCGAATAAATACATGAAATATCAGTAATAAAATAATTTCAACAACATGTAATATTTTCCCGTCGTACCTCATAAGCAGACTATAAAATAATTATTCTGACAATGTGTAACAATCCATCATAGAGAATTAATAGTAATGAAATTATAGCAACAAGATATAATGTTTACTCGTTAAAACTTAAAAATTGAAATAAATTTTCGACAATATCTAGTATTATCTTGTTGCAGCTCAAGGGCAAACTGTTCATTTATGAGAAATAAGAATCATATATAACAACAACATTTTATAACCCGTTAACATATTACATTTCTCCGTAAGAAATCAAAAGTTCGAAAGAAAGATAAAAAATTATAAACAATAAATAAGTTACTCATTAGTAAAAGTAAATATATTTTCTCGTCTAATATTTTATCAAGAATAAATAGGAAAAAGGAAACTAGAGATTTTAGTAGTGAATATTTTGATTAAAAAGATTATAGATAAATTTAAAAAAGTTAGAAATTTGAAGAGAGGCAGAGGGAATAGAGGGTATAGAGAAAGAGAGAAAATCAAGTAAAGATAAGAGTAAGTGACAGTGGCAGATCGAGAAAATTTTATCAGTGGGGGCAAGAAAATAATTTATTTATAGTATTTTTTAAAATAAAAATATTAAAAGTTTGCAAAAAATAAACGATCATGTAAGCGAAGAAAACACTCAAAAAACATCCAAACTTCTACTAATTACACTAATTTTCTTGGCATTTTCATATTCTAAATATGTTGTATGATAGTTTCATTATCGATACTATAAAAAAAATCTACCTCTCTTAGTATATGTAATCAAATAATTTTTCAACAATTGATTTTTTATGATTACACAGTCCATTTTTCACAAAACTTAATGGAGAGAAACATCTTTCAACCATTGTAATTACTAGAAGCAGAATCTATTTTTTACTTAGAATTGTGTACTAAAATGAATTGGACTTGTGTATTTGGATAATTAGTTATTATGGGAGCAAAATCAATTTTTTAATGGGGGCAAATATAAGTTTACTATGAGATAAAAAACGTTAAGAGATGATGTGAGAAAGTGAGACTCACAAAATATAAAAATTGAGATAAAATACTTGGGAATGACATATTTGTCCTCAAAAAGTGAGTTTTAGAGAAAAATAGTTTGATATTTTGTTATTTTGATTAAATGTATAGTTGATAGTTGTTTGATAAACATATAGTTGATATAAATGTATAGTTGATTAACTAGGAGAAAGAAAAATAGAGAATTTAGTAGTGGGGTATTTTGATTAAAAAGATTATAGATAGATTAAAAAAATTAGAAATTTGAAGAGAGGGAGAGAGGGAATAGAAGGGAGAGATATAGAGAGAAAACTGAGAAAGATAAAAATGAGAGAGGAAATAGAAAAGTGAGTTTTAAATGTGAGAAAAATAGTTAAGAGATGATGTGAGAAAATGAGACCCAGAAAATATAAAAAGTGAGATAAAATAATTGGGAATGACATATTTGTCTTCAAAAAGTGAGTTTTAGAGAAGAGTTGTTTGGTATTTATGGTAGTGGTTGTGTTGATTAAATATATATAGTTGAAGTTGATAGTTGAATGATAAATGTATAGTTGATAATTGATTAAGAGGAAAAAGAAAAATAGAGATTTTAGTAGTGGGTATTTTGATTAAAAAAATTAGAAATTTGAAAAGAGAGAGAGAGAGAGAGAGAGGGAATAGAGGGGAGAGTAGAGAGAAAATTGAGAAAGATAAGAGTGAGAGAGGAAATTAAGAAAAAAAGTGGGTTAAGAGATGATGTGAGAAAGTGAGAGTGAGACCCACTAAATATAAAAAGTGAGATAAAATAACTAGGAGACATATTTGTCCTCAAAAAGTGAAGTTTAGAGAAGAGTAGTTTCGTATTTCTGGCAGTAGTTGTTGAAAGGCAACAAAGAGCTTCGAGAAGATGAACGAAGCATCGCGCGCGCGAGAGAGAGAGAGAGAGAGAGTGAATATCAGATATTCTGAGTTTGTTTATTTCTCAACTGAAGTATTTTACATTGGAGTGGAGTTTATATACTCCGTTGGATCGCTAACAGCATCCTAACTGATCCGTAACTTACATTAGGGTAGCATAGTAATTTACATGTAGGATATGAATAGAATGGTAATTTACATTTAGCAAGAGTATTTACTCTATCCTTCCCCCTCAAGCTCATGGTGGGGTAACAAAGCCACCTTGAGTTTGCCACGAAGATCTACAAATGTCGTCGTGGAGAGCGGTTATGTTAACGCATCGGCCAAGTGTGCATGGGCTGGAATGTGATGAATAACCAGGTGTTTAACGGAAATCTTTTCTCGCACAAAATGGATATCAAGATGGAGACACTTAGATTATTACAAAAGAGAGTTGGTGTTTGGACCCTTAGTTCACGTAGAAGTGATTGCAACCACAAAAGTTCGGCCATAGCATTGGCCATACCCCGATACTCAGCTTCAGCACTAGAACGTGCAACTAGTGTCTTGGAGCTCCAAGAAACTAAGTTTGGCCCAAGGAATAAACATGAGCCCGATGTAGAACGGCGGTCGTTCAGATCACTGGCCTAGTCAGAATCAGAGTAAACCCGAAGATAAAGAGGCACAGTCAATGGCGCGGGCTGGAGTACTAGGCAATGTGTGATAGTGAGAGGAGTAGGCGCGAAAACTCAAAACTTCCATTTAATTGCAAATTTGCCACCATCCACCGCCCCTACCTTTACATCGGCTTTCCAAACAGCCGATGTTAAAAGGTGTTGTTTATTGTCATTTTTGCACTAGTGCCAATTGTGATTGCTGAGCTCCGGGCGGTGCTTATGGGTCTCCGACTATTGCAAGATGATGGTTCAATTAAGCTGGTGGTGGAAGGTGACTCCGCCTTGGCGATTTCCTTCCTACTGAACCCGATCTCTATTATCCAGAATTATTCTGATGTGTTGACTGAAATTCGAAACCTCTCTGATGGTTTTATGGAAGTCCGGTGGCAACAAACTTCAAGGGAAGCAAATTGTGTAACGGATTGCTTTGCTAGGGATGGCCTCTCCCTCGTCTCTAAGTCCCTGGTTCATAATACTACTTCTCCTCACCTCATCTCTCTTCTCCGGATTAACGCGGAGGAGTGAAGAATCATAGTTCTAGCTAGTTTTTATTTCTTCTTGAGGCCTGACCCCTTTTGTAACACCCAAAAAGGGTGTATTGTCAAAAAAAAGTTGTTAGGGTGTATCGGTGTCCAAAAGATATTTTCCCTTCGAGGGTTTTCAATTGTTGTGATGGGCTTTTTCCTCTTACTTTTCTGTTTCTTTTTGTATTGTTCGGTACCGGAGTACGGGCCTGAGGCGCCCGGGTCCCAGTATGGTCTGGGTACGGGACTCAGAATAGTTGCGTGCTTCCAGTTGAGGTAATCTGAGTAGGAATGCTGAACTCGGTTGTGTTGGAGCTCGGATTGCCCGAGGTGATCCACTATCCACGTCGGGTGGGGGGTACCTGCAAGACACTCCGACGCTCAAGTTAGTAAAGAATAGAGATGGACAAGATAAAGAGATTAGAGAGAAATATAAGGGATATGAACTCGGGAGGATGCCGAGGTTGGTTCGAGAGCGTCCTCGGGTGCGGGATTGCTCAGAGAACATGTTGAGATAATATCAAGGTGTCATCTGTGATTATAAGCATCATAAGCGTATGCGTACCTGGATTGGAGGGCGGAGCCTCTACTTATAGATGAGGTGTCGTACCTGAGCCGTTGGATGCGTAGGACAGATCCTGATCGTTAGGTACGTTTGGAATGCGGACACGAATGTCCTAGAATATGGAAATGGGTCAGGCCCAAGCCAGCGAAGGTTTGGCGCAGTCCGGAACAGTGGCCCTCAAGTCGAGGACGAGAGCAGCATGAGTTTGATCTCGACTTGTTTCTTGCTTGTCTTCTTAGGTGGGGACTTGTTGAGTCCTGCTTCCTAAAAGGTGAGTAGGATAAATACACAATGCTTCAGGGAGTTCGGATACCTGTTCGCGCATATCTGAAAAGACGCTCATTAATTCGTTGCGACGCTTCGCCTTCTGCGTTCATAAAAGGCGAGTTGAGGGTCCAGTTGACCATTCTTGCATATTTGGTCATCCTGAGCTCTGCAAAGCGAACTCTTTTCGTAGGCGCGCGAGATCAACATTCCTCCCGTCGACGTCATTTCCTGGGTCTTCCCCTCAGCAAGGTCACCATTCAGTCCGACATCCGACAGTACCTGCGCAAATGTTAGTTTTCCTGCATAACACTTTATATGCCACATTATTTTGTTAGCGGCCGACATCGCCGAGTCTGCGGCCTTCGCTGCTCACTCTTAGGGGAAGAGGTAGTCCGGCCTTAGGAGTTCCCGAGGCCCCAGACTTATACCACTAGGGATTAAGATAGGGAGCTCGAGGTAGATAGATTTAGTTAGTGATGGCACCGTCCTCCCCATACAGATAATGGCCCGAACTAGGAGTGACGAACAGCCGGCTCCAGGGAGACCACCTGGTAAACCAATATTGAGGAAGTCTGCAACAGGAGATCCAATGCCGGCCCCGAAGGGGGTCCCTTCTCTGATGTCTTCGACCTACGCTCCTTCCCCTGCGGCATCAGGAGGTTCGACGAGGGAGCCGATCCGGCAAACTTCCGAGTGCACAGTTGAGGAGAATCCAGAGATGGGAGACGCTGAAGTCGAATCTTGGGCTGAAGAGCTTGAAGCTGAACTTGAGGCTGCAGCCGAGGCGGACGAGGTGGAAGTCGTAGCCGAGGATCAGTACCATTGGGTCGCCAAGAGGATCTGCAACACTGCTGCAAGGCTGAGGGCGGACAAACCCCTCTCCTACTATAAGAAGTTTATAGCTCGTCCTGCTGAGCAGAGGTGGAAACTGCTAGAGGCCGGGGAATATCTGGTGTGCACGGAGCACGATGCAATAGGTTTCTTCTTCTATGGAGTCACCTTGGAGACCATGGGGGTCCGGATCCCTCTTTCCGAGTTCCAGAAGGGCGAGCTAAGGTTTCTTCATGTGGCCCCTTCGCAACTGTAGCCAAATGGTTGGGGTTTCGTCCGAGGTTTTGAGATGGCCATGGAGCGCCTCGGAAGAGTTCCCACTGCGGAAGTCTTTTTCTGCTTTTTAAATGTGCTTTGTTCTCCGGAGACCGGGACGGAAGGGAAGAGGCACACACACGTTGGGCTCCGATGCAATGCAAATCGGTCCTATTTCTTTCCAGCCAATAACTCAAATCGGGACTTCAAGCGAACTTCTTCTTTATCCGAGCTGTGAGCAGTGCTGCCAAGCTTGCCATTGGAGACTTCAAGAGAGGGAAGTTAAAAAGGGCGCACTTCCCGCTGTCTTGGGATCAAAGTCACTTTCTCCGAAATGGGGTGGAAATCGGGACTCAAAGCTATATGATGAATCCTGAAAACCTGAAAGGAGAAGACAGAAAATCATATGAGCTTTTCAATAAGTGGGGAAAAGTAATGGTTAAGGCTGGTCTGAGATTTCATTACAGTTCTATGATAGATGCCGTGGCCGAGTCCAAAGCCAAACTAGATAGTTACTTCGCCACTTGTAATTTGCTTTAGTTAATCTTTTCTTGTTGATTTGTATTACGCCGGCTTCGGCAAACCGTTGTTGCTGATCCTTTTCTTTTGTGGCCGCAGGTAAAATGGACGAGCTGGATCTTGATACTGTCTTCGACGAGGCCGGAGTGGATACTTCGGCCAAGATCCATAAAAGCATTCCTGCAACGAATGCAGACAAACCTTCCGGGTCGGCCTCGGGGACCGGCCCTTCAGATAAACAGGCGGGAAAGTCCCATTCTGGGGGCAAGTCCGTTTCTGAAAAACAAACACAATATCAAAAGAAATCTCTAACTGTCCGCTCTTCTACGCCGCAGTCGAACTTTGGGCCTGGTGGCAAAGATGGCCACAAAAGGGGCAATGCTGAGGCTGCCTCCGAAGAACCTGCTCAACAGAAAAAGCAAAAACCAACACAACAAAAGAGCATGGAGAAGGGAAAATGCCAGACTTCCTTTGCTAATTTTGAGGCCTGCATCCGGGTCGGCCAGACCGGTGCTGTGGTCATCAGAGAGCTGCAGGAGCTGGCAGCAGGCAAGATGACTCAACGCTTCCAAGGTAAGATCTCCGCCCTTGATGCTGAAAATAGACATTTACAAGGCAAATTTATTCATGCATGTCGTGAGTTGAGTACTTACCGAGATCGTAACTCGGTAGCGTATTCCGAGGAGAACCGGAGCTTGAAAGAAGAGCTTGAGAAGTTGAGAGGAGTTCGAAAGCAGCTTGATGAGGCCAACGCCCAGGTTAGCCAGCAGAAGAAGGAAATTGCTGATCTTCCGAAGCTGAAAGCTGATCTAAAGTTGGCTCAGGAGAGGTTGGAGGCCGCCGAAGCTGATAAGGAAAAGAAGGCCAAGGAGGTGGAGCAGCTGAGCTCACCAAGAAGATGGCGAGGGCGGCCATGTCTGGCTTTGAGTGCTGTCTCAACATGGTCGTGGTCCTGGAGCCCGGACTAAACGTCAACTTGCTGGATGCCAAGTATAAGGCTGAAGGCGGGAAGATTGTTTACAAGGGTGCCGTGATCTACGACCCTGCTGCAACTCCCAATGCTGAAGACGAGGCCGTTCCTACCAATCCGGAGCAGGAGACCGGGGCAGATGATTAGCAGTAGCCTGCCAGAGCTGCTTGACTTTTTGAATTTATTTTTTCTGGTTGGCCTCGGGTATGTCCGGGGCCAATCTCAATTTGTAACATACAATGGGCGCCGTCCCTTTTTTCCGGCCTTTAATTAATTTTGTACTTTATTACTTCTGTGATGATATGCTTCTGTCTTGTTCACATGTTTTGATTGAATGCCCGTAGTAGAGTAGAAAACCGTAGTCGATATCAGAAAATAAACTGTTGTAGGACGGCCAAACCTATAAGTTAACATAATATAACTACTTCGTAGATACGAGAGTGAAAACCCAAGGTCAATGATAGAGACTTGAAGGTCTTGTGAGATTCCTGCAATTAAGAACAAGAGTTTAAGAGAGATCCGCTGAAGTTTGTGCTTTTAAAGATGGGAAGGCCGCTGCGGGCCCCCCTCTCCGTAGCTGGATCGCCTAAGAGCCGCTGCGGGCCATAGCCTTCATAGATGAGAAAGCCGCTGCGGGCTCCCCTCTTCAAAGATTCCTCCAACGGAGATCGCTGTGGACCTCCGCCCTTCAACCCCTGATGGAGCACGGAGCTCAGAGATCAGAGGCGCTGTAGGCTCGCACGAGGCGAAATTGGGAAGACCTCGGCCTCTGATGGAGCTCGTCAGCTCGGAGATCAGAGGGAGGTCGGCTCGCGCGAGGCAAAATTGGGAACCTTTCGGCCTCTGATGGAGCTCGTCAGCTCGGACATGAGAGGGAAGGTCGGACTCTCTGATGGAGCGCGAACTCGGAGATCAGAGAGCTATTGGAGCCGCTGTGGGTTATTGTCTTGGCGCCAGATGCATGATAGACCTGCCAAAAAATCTTGAAAGAGAATGGATGGAGATCCGATCAAAGGCAGATGTCTGAGATCAACTCCAAGAATTCTAGGAGAGCCATTCTGATGAAGAGATCCGAGATAAAATGGAGGCTCAAGCCCTGTTGAAGAGGCGAGCAGAATCTGCGAGCTCAAGCCGTGCTTGGGAGGCGAGCATAACCTGCAGATAAGAAGAGAAGATGGTCTGAAGTGATTCAAAGTTTGGGAAGTACCTCAGGGAGAAGGTCTGATCCAGAGGAAATATTTATAGTTCTGATAGAGTATGGAAGCAAATGACGATGCTCCCACTGTGGTCGCCAATGTTCGGTACCGGAGTAAGGGCCTGAGGCGCCCGGGTCCCAGTATGCTCTAGGTACGGGACTCAGGATAGTTGCGGTCTTCCAGTTGAGGTAATCTGAGTAGGAGTGCTGAACTCGGTTGTGTTGGAGCTCGGATTGCTCGAGGTGATCCACTGTCCACGTCGGGTGGGGGGTACCTGCAAGACACTCTGACGTTCAAGTTAGTAAAGAATAGAGATGGACAAGATAAAGAGATTAGAGAGAAATATAAGGGATATGAACTCGGCAGGATGCCGAGGTTGGTTCGAGAGCGTCCCCGGGTGCGGGATTGCTCAGAGAACATGTTGAGATAATATCAAGGTGTCGCCTGTGATTATAAGCATCATAAGCGTATGTGTACCTGGATTGGAGGGCAGAGCCTCTATTTATAGATGAGGTGTCGTACCTGAGCCGTTGGATGTGTAGGACAGATCCTGATCGTTAGGTACGTTTGGAATGCGGACACAGATGTCCTGGAATACAGAAATGGGCCAGGCCCAAGCGAGCGAAGGTTTGGCCCAATCCGAAACATGTATTGTGAGGTGAAAAAAGTGGCCAAAGGGCCAGTTCCAACTCAACCAACTACTCTACCAATTCCAACTCAACCAACTACCGGTGGAGATATGGAAATAGGCACCATCAAGGTAGTTAACAATTCCTAAAAAAGATAGTAGTAGTAGTTAAGAAAACTTTAGGTGGAGATATGAAAATCTCCTCATCAACATTTCCTTGATGACGCGTAAATTCTAGGTAGGTAGCCGCCACGTCAGAGTACGTTATAAATACTACCACACATATAATAGCTTTTCTCATTCCACTAACAAGTTGCTCCCTTGCTTCTCAGAATCGAAGAATTCACAAAAGGTACTGTTAGGGTATGTTTGGGATGAGGTTTTGGGAGGGGAAGAGAGGGGAGGGCATATTATTCAATCTTAAATTGAAGAAGCTATAAAATGTCCCTAAACTTAAATAAAATGTGATTAAAAATGTTATATTGATATCTATCAACTTGTTCTTTTAATTTTTTAAAATCTCAAATACATAATAAATTATAAACAAATCTTTTTCAAGCCCTCCCCTCCCTTCCCCTTGCAAAACCTCCTCCCAAACATACCCTTAGTGTTATGTTTACAAGTACTGTTACTGTGTTTTGTTAGATTTTATTACAAAAACTTTGTAAGCCACACACAAGGTTACTTCAAAAACTACTTTTTTTCATTAGTTCTTTTTTTTTTCATTTAAAACTTTTGTGAGTTTCCACTTAAATGATACTTTTATGAGTACATAAGTGATATAAGTATTAATTTTCAAACATAAGTTTAGGTAATAGTTTAAATTTATATAAAATATAAAAGATATAACTAATTAATTTAGATAAAAAGAAAAAGAAAATCAAAAAGTAGTATAGGTATTTTTGTATTTTGATTAATAAAATAACATCTCTCTTTCCACTTTCTATTCAACTAAATAAAAGATAGAGAAGTTTTCTTTTCTCTCTTATTTTTCTCTGGTACTAAACAACATGTTCAATATACTTATTTGTTATCTATTTCACTCATTCCAATTTCCCCTATAAACTAGACACTAAGTGTAATTTTTTGAGATTGGATATTCTCATTCTACACTCTCTCAATCTCCCTCTACAGTCTACACACACTCTCTCTCTCTTAAAATACATAACATAATATAATATTTTATATATATATTAGAGAGAGAAAAAGTAAGAGAGATGATAAAAATTTATAAGAGATAGAGAGTGTAGAGGATGCTTGAGAGAGCATAGAAGGAAATGACCCAAATTCATAATTTTTTATCTTCCCCACCGCTGATTTTGAATACACCAAAGACAATAATCAAAACATTTCATTATTGACATCTGACACATGAACTCAAATAGGCATCGTTGTCAAAATGGTTGAGCTGCAAGGATCTGTAAGACTTCTGTAAATTCTAGAGTGACTACTACATCAGATGGATACAAGAAGACAATTGAGCTGCTAGGATCTGACAAGACTTTGGTAAATGCTAGAGTGACCACCACATCAGATGTTGGACTCAATCGATCTCAAAAATCTTGTAACTACGACATAACACTCATCACTCCAGAAACAACTCTCTCCTTAGTTTCTGCGAGCAGAACCATTCACGACAATTTTGCTTCTTTTTCCTCTTTAAGTTAATTTGTTGGACATCTACAGTGTGAGAAGCTTCACATCGCCTAATAATAAACAAAATAAATAGTTTATAAGAGGGTACACCCATCAATCTATCACTTAAGGTTTTAGGAATAAATGTGACCCAAGTCTATTATTACTCACAATAAAAATGCAAATAAAATATGTAAAAACCAACAAAGCCTATGTTTGGATCTGGAAAGAAAGATAAAAAAGGAAAAAATTTGGAGAAAGTTTTGGTATCCAAACACCAACACAAAATAAACTCTATCTTCATTATTGAAGTAATGAGTGAAATGAATAATCTGAATTCTGTACAGTGTAATAGCAACTTATATACAAAGTGGAAATAAACACTAACTATCTATTCTAACTGTTAACTCTACATCTAACAGTAAATTAACCAATACAAGTTAGTTAACCACTGTGGTTAACTCTATACAATAGATAAGACTATACTCTAATATCCCCCCTCAAGTGGGACTATGTACATTACAAAGGCCCAACTTGGTGATAAAAGACTTGAAAGCAGGGGCATGGAGTGGCTTGGTAAAGACATCTGCAAGTTGAGAAGCTGAGGGAACAGCAAGCAGATGAATGATATGTTGCTGGATCTTCTCACGCACAACATGGCAATCAATCTTTATATGTTTAGTGCACTCATGGAAGGTGGGATTGTGAGCAAGGTAGATAGCTGATTTGTTATCACAATATACATCAGTAGGTTCCTTTGGAGAAGAGTGCAAGTCTGTGAGAAGATAATGAAGCCACTGAATTTCACATGACAGGCTTGCAAGGGCACGGTACTCTGCTTCAGAGGAGGACCTAGAAATTGTTTGCTACTTTTTGGATTTCCAAGAAACAAGAGAGGAACCAATGAACGGACAATATCCAGTAATGGATTTGCGGGTATCTGGGCAACATGCCCAGTCTGAATCTGCAAAACCAGAGAGTTTTGAAGAGGTGGTTGCAGAGAAGAATAACCCCTGGGCTGGAGTAGACTTCAAGTAACGTAATACATGAGTGGCTGCCATGAAATGGGAGTGCAGGGGCTTTGCCACATGCATATTGACTAAGTTGTTGCACAACGTGAGAAATGTCTGGGCAAGTGGTTGTCAAGTATAAGAGGCGCCCTATGAGTCTGCGGTAAGATGATTCATCTGCATAAGGTTCAGAATCAGCAGTGCCGAGCTTCACAGAAGGATCACTTGGTGTGCTAGTAGGTTTGCAAGATTACCACTGTCTTGTAGCAAATCAAGAGTGTATTTCCTTTGATTGAGGATAATACATTGGGAAGACCTAGCAATTTCCAAACCAAGAAAGAAACGTAGCTGATGTTTTAGTAAACAAAGAATGGTCTGCTTGAGATTGTACAAACCCAAGAGAAAGAAGAGTAGTAGTGAGTTTTTGATTCCATTGTCTACTAGCCTGCTTGAGACCATACAAAGATTTGTGCAACCTGCATACAGGACTAGATAGATGATTATTAGAAGGAGCAAACCCTTGGGGAATAGTCATGTATACTTCCTCATGTAAATCTCCATGTAGGAAAGCATTATTTACATCTAATTGTTCCAAAAACCAGCCATTAGTGGTAGCCAATGCAAGCAATACTCTAACAGTGGTCAATTTTGCCACAGGACTGAATGTTTCAAAATAATCAACTCCCTCCATTTGAGTGTAACCCTTGGCAACAATTCGTGCCTTATACCTCTCAATGGAGCCATCAGCATGATATTTAATTTTGTACACCCATTTGCAGCCAATAAGTGTTTTTCCAGGAGGTAACTCAACCAAGGACCAAGTTTTGTTCAAGTCAAGAGCTTTAAGCTCATCCTTCTGCCAGCACTCATGTTTGGATGCTTGGAGGAAGGTTGAGGGCTCAGAGTTAATTGTAACAGAAGAACAATTTTTTTTATAGGAATTGGAACAATTTTGGTAAGACAAAACAAAAGATAATGGATAAAGAGAAGAGGAAGATATACCTAAAGAATTATTGTTAGCACAGCTATTCATGTTACAGTGATAGTCTTCCAAATACCTAGGTGGAAATCTAGTTCTCTGAGATTGCCTAAGTGGGTGAACAGGTAAGGGAAGTGGTGCTGGTTGAGAAGCAGCAGTAAGTTCTGGTGAATTTATAGGTGGTTGAGGTAATGAAATTGGAGAAGAAGGTAATTGAGTTGGTGAATGAGGTAATGGAACAAGAGAAGGAGGTGCTGTAGGGGATTGATGGGATGATGTAGGTGTAGAAGGTGAGTTTTCTGGTGAATCAAAAATTAAGGGAAAGGTAGATTGAATATCTACAGAGTCAGGGACATGTGCAGTGGTTGTTTGTGTGGTTTTAAAGGGGAAATGTGTCTCACAGAATATGACATTTCTAGAAGTAAAAAGTTGATGTGAGACAAGGTCATAGAGAAGATATCCCTTTACACCATCAGTATATCCTAGAAACACAGCTTTACGGGCTCTAAGATCAAATTTGGTCCTGTTTGCATGTAAGGTGGAAGCATAGGAAAGACATCCAACACCTTTAGGTGCAGCAGAGTTGGGGGTGTATTGAATAGAATTTGGTATGGTGTTTTGTCTTTGAGAAATGGTGTGGGGATTCAGTTTATGAGGTGAACATATTGTTGGATAGCAAAATTCCGTAGTTTTAATGGTAAGTTGGCTTGAAAGGCTAAAGCTCTAACTACATTCAAGATGTGTTGATGTTTTCTCTCCACTGTTCCATTTTGTTGTGGAGTCTCAACACAAGACCTTTGGTGTATAATTCCCTTAGAAGAGAGAAAATCATGCATAAGAAACTCAGGCCCATTATCACTCCTAAGACATTTCAATTTTGTGGCAAACTGTGTTTCAAT
Source organism: Astragalus glycyphyllos (assembly GCA_963573325.1). Lineage (NCBI taxonomy): Eukaryota > Viridiplantae > Streptophyta > Magnoliopsida > Fabales > Fabaceae > Astragalus > Astragalus glycyphyllos. Next base: position 42,775,764 of record OY754312.1, on the reverse strand, counting down.
GTAGGAAATGAACTTAGTGAGATGACTACGGATTTCACTCTTAGATTTCATGAGAATCACCCAAGTAAATCTACTGAAATCATCAACAAGAGTGAGAAAATATTTGTGGCCTAGGATTGATGTGTGGGAGTAAGGACTCCATATATCAGCATGGAGTGTGTCAAAGGGTTGTGCTGTCTTGGTAAGACTTTGAGGAAAAGGTAATTTTTTTTGTTTAGCAAGGTGGCAAGTGTCACAAGGTGACTTGAGGTTATTGAATTGAATGTAAGGAAACTGTTTAGACATACAATGGTGTCTATTTAATGGTATATGTCCTAATCTATGATGCCACAATAAAGATTCACAGTTGACAGAATTAGAAGCAACAGAAGCAAAATCAGTGGAAACATTCACTTTATTATATGTAAATTCAGTACAAGGTGATTGTGTAGTAGGTGGTACAATTGGTGTAGGTGTATAAGTGTTGTTTGTGGCTGCTATAGTGTGTGAAATGGTAAGAGTGGCCTTACAAGTTGGGTAACAATCACTAAAAACAGATTTGGACCTAGCTAAAGGATGATCCTGTAAAGTCCATGAATGAGCTTAGTTATACCAATAATCTTCTTGGAATCTGCCTGCAAAATGGACAAAGCATCAAGGTCAAAATAAGCAGAGCACTTGCTGATTTTGGCAAGTTGTGGTCCAGACATAAGATTGGCATGAAAATTGGGAACATATAGAACATTATGCAGGCTTAATCCATTTGAAAAGTGAACACTACCAGCTAAAGTAGCAATGGCAGTGGTGTTATTAGGTAAACTAATATGAATTGGTTTAATAGAAAAACAATTGGACAAAAGGCTTAAATTGTGTGTGATATGGTCAGTGGCACCTGTGTCTACAATCCACATATCTAGCTCTTTATTGTAAAAGTAAACATTACCAAAATTATCAGTGGCATTGTAGGCAGTGGCAGAGTTGGCTGAATGATAAGGGACTAGGGTAGTGTTGGCAGAGTGCGATGCAGAAGCAGCTTGAAGCTTTGATGCTTGGAATAATTCTAGTAGCCCTTGGTATTGTTCACTTGAGAGAGAAATGCTGGCCTTGTTCTCTGGTGTTGTGGACTTTTCCTCTTCATTATGAGTGCTGCCAACACTTGCAGCATAAGCAAGTTTTCCACCAAAAATGTTTTTCCAAGAGTCCACAGTATGGTTAGTCTTGCCACAGTTGGTGTAAACTCTGTTATTATTCTGTGTTCTTCCTCCTCCACCTCTACCACGATTCCTACCAGCATTGAAGCCTACACCTCTACCACGATTGGAAAATTGAGAAATATTTGTTGCATTTGCCTGAGCATTATTTTCAACAGCATTCTTGTCAGTATCTAAATCAGCAACTATAGGAGACTCTAATTGTCTCTCTTGTTGAATGACCATGGAAAAAGCTTTGGCAATTGTTGGAAGAGGATCCATCATCATAATTTGAGATCTAACATGTGAGTATTCTTCATTTAAGCCTTTAAGGAACCTAATAGTGTAATCCTGATCTCTATAAGTTCTAACAGATTTCAAAGCACCACAACAACATTGTATCGAACATTTGCAAGACGGAACAGGTCTAAAATTCTCTAACTCATCCCAAAGAGACTTCAATTCTGTGTAAAATTCAGAAACGCCATGATTACCTTGAGATAGGCGGCAAATGTCTTCCTGGAGATCAGCAATACGAAACATATCACCCTGATCGAAGTGATCGTGAAAATCTGTCCATGCGTCGTAGGCTTTGTCAAAGTATACGATAGATTTCTGGACAATCGCTGAGACTGATCGTTGAATCCATGACAGAACCATGCTGTTACACCTCGTCCATTGATTATAGAGAGAATCAGTCTTCGCCGGAGCTTTGAATGTTCCGTCAACAAATGCGATCTTGTTCTTAGAGATCAAGTTGATGCGCATAGAGCGAATCCAAGGCTGGAAGTTCTTTGAGCCTTCAGCCTTCAAGCACTGGTGTAACAAGAGTCGTGGCCGGAGTTTCACTAGGATGAAGATAATAGGGATTTGCATTGTTGATGGCGAAATCAGTGTATGAAGGTGAACTCTGAAGAGGAAGATCAACGATGAACAATTTTCAGAAATTGAAATTGGAATCGAACGAAGGATTTTTCAAAGGAAGAAGAAGGAAATCTGAAGAGGAAAAGTAGTTTGGAATTCCAGAAAATGGCGATGATCCAGAGCTCAAAGAATGTGAGCTCTGATACCATCTTGGTATCCAAACACCACACAAAATAAACTCTATCTTCATTATTGAAGTAATGAGTGAAATGAATAATCTGAATTCTGTACAGTGTAATAGCAGCTTATATACAAAGTGGAAATAAACACTAACTATCTATTCTAACTGCTAACTCTACATCTAACAGTAAATTAACCAATACAAGTTAGTTAACCAATGTGGTTAACTCTATACAATAGATAAGACTATACTCTAATAATAGAAAGTGTAATGATTTCTAGGTTGTTTCGTAGAGGTGAAAGGGTAAGCAACTAGGTGTAATGATTTCTGGGTCCTTTCCCAATATTTTTACCTTTAATGCATCAATAATCTTTGTCATTCTCTTCTGTTTGCCTTGTTGAGTAATTGATCATATTTACCTAGCTGGCCCTGCGTGTTCAGTCAGTATATGTACGGGGAAGGTGCATTTACTTAACCCTTGATTAAAAGTGCTTCTGGTCCCAATTATAACTGAAAAAAATAAAATATCGATTACTGACTGAACTATTCTGTGTTTTTGATGATTGTTTTTCTTTATTTTTATTTATTTATTTAGGTTAAGGTGTTATCATGTGCAATAACCACCGACTTTGTTGGTGACTAATCTGCGTCCGAGAATCTGACTAACTATATGTTTGCTTGTCTTTGTCGGTTTGTGTAGTTCTCCCACTAGTGCAAAAAAGGCTTTTGGAATCGGTTGTTTGGAACATTTGGAATCAGTTATTGGTTGTTTGGAACATTTGGAATCGGTTATTGGCCGATTGTAATACTCCCGATTCTAAAGGTGGGGACCTTTTGAATCGGTTAAATAACTGAGTCAAAATATGACATTTTAAATCGGTTATTTAAACAACGGATTTAAAATATATTAAAAATAAACTTTTAAAATCGGTTCTTTAGACAACCGATTTCCAAAGTCCCTTTTTAAAAAAATAATAATTTAATTCATACCTATTAACCAATTTGCAATGCAAATTGATTTCCTTAAAGCAGCAACTCATAATAATTCAATAACTCATAAATTTAAGAACTTAAAAGTGCTGCAAACACAAAATTCCAACAATTCATTAAATTTGAAAGTTATACAAGTTTCTTAAGCAAAACTTTTATAACCACTAATAAAGCAACAACACACTAGGTTGATTTTGCAACCGACTTAAAAGTCCGCATTTGGAATCGGTTGTTCAAACAACCGACTCCAAATTGTGCTTTTTAAAGCTGATTTTGCACTAGTGTCCACTCCCAATAGAAATTTTGTCACACCCAAGGACTCAAACTTGTGATAGATTAAGATGAGATAAGAACGCTGCTATCACTTTGGACCAACCCTTGTTGGTTGATTGTATTTATTTATATACTCTTATGAAAAATTGGGATAGATTAAATACACCTACTAATTGTAAAAAATAAACATTTTAAGCGAAGGTAAAAAATAATCTAAATAATAAGTACACAGTGGTAAATTTTTCTTATAAATGAGAAAAAATTGTCTTATAATAAGGACGGGGGAGTAATTTAATAGGTTGGAGTTTTTTTTGACAATATTATTAGGTTGGAGTTTAGCTAAGTATCTTGCTAGTAATCATATTATAAAATTAAATACATTAATATTTGACTTCATTGTGACATATATATGTTTCAGGGACAGAAAACACAAGGATGAAGCTATATCAAAGAGAAAGAAGAAAGTGGATGAAGATGGAAAGATAGAGACCAAAAAATATGATAAATTATGGGCATCTACAATGGTGTTCATTATAGTGTTTTTTCCTTATTAAAAATCATCCTTATTAAGGAATACCATTGTGGGCAAAGAAAATTATGTTCCTTAAGAGAAACGTCATCGTACAAGGACTTTCTCTCTCTTTCCTTAAGTGGGTCCAGTTTAAAAGTTTGTGAGTTAGTTGTTGATAAAGTGATGATGTGTAGTTATTTGTGGGACCCACTTGAGAATTTTTTTGATGGTGTTGCATTGGGGGGATTGAGTACTTATTAGGTATTAATATTAAAAATGTATAAAAGAGTGATGTGTACATGTGGGGTCCATTTAAGAACTCAAATGGAGAGTCCTCCATTGTGATGCTATAAGGGATATTGATATAGAAGAAGTAGTAAAGGAAGGTGAAAAAGAAAATGAGGAAAAGGATGAAGGTAAGGAAGTTAAAGAGAAGAAGACAAAAGAAGACAAAGACGAAAGAGAGAAGAAGAAAAATCCTTCTAGAAAGGACAAAGAGGAGGATCCTAGTCTTAGCAAACTTAAAAGAGATCTTAAAAAAGTGAATGAGAGAATAGAAGTACTCCTAGAAGAGAAGCAAATAAAAGAAGCCAAAGATGGAATTAACAGTGATAAGCACATAACAAGAAATGACACTAATGAAACACTTCAAGAGCTAAGAGAACCTATGGAAGGGGCGATGACAACACTTCATTAATGTATTCCGTATTTTTCTATATACTAATTTTGTTAATTCACTATGTTTTAGACTACTAATCTCTGATTATTTATGTGAATAAATATATTTTTTTTTGACAAGAATAAATATATTTTTAGAAGTGAACAATTAGAACATCAATAATTTCTTAGAATTGTTTTCCTCTAATATATGATGCCTTAATTGATATATGTTCTATTCTAAGTATTGGCAAAAAGAGTGCATATATAATTATAGAAAATTATTTCTTGATATCATGTCAAATCCAATTTCATGTTGTATATCGTGTAAATTTAATCTTTTGTCGCACACACGTCAAATATGAGTTAAAAACATAGTGTATGGTGACAACTCGAATCGTCTTGCAAGGACTTCTGACTCAATTAATCAATTACAAAATCAAATAAACTTGGGGGTTTTCGAATTTTAGGGTTCAAAGCAATAATTATAAATATAAAGTTTAACAAAAATAAATTCACAAGATTATAAAATGAAGTTTAACGAAATACAAGGTTCTGTTGAGTCTCATCGACCTAAAAATGGGTCTAAAATCCAAAGCCACAAAAGTTGGCCCAATACTAAATTGTTGCAAAAGAAAATTTGCAGGTCCAGTAAATCAAGTGTTTGATAAGACTTTTGAATTGGCCTTTGGTGCCAACATAGGAATTTAGCTCTTCCTCTTAGCTTTCCAACGCCACGAAGATTATTGAAATCAGATAACTAGCCCAAGTTCTGGCGTGCAAAAGAAAATGGGTTAAAATAGAAAATTACCAATAAATCTCACTTAAGCCCATTAAGACCCAAAAGTATTAAAATATGTCAAAACTTGAATATTGGGCCCAACACATTTGAAATGACCAAGTGAAATGCTCTAGAATGTGCGTTAAAATGCAATGATCAATGGACAATCTATTTTAGTGGATGTATACATCTATCTGCTATTTGAATCGAGTAAATAAGTTAACTACATATTTAAAAAAATAATATGAGTAATTTATCTAGAGTTAACGTGGAAAGATTTACAAATAATGAAAAACGAAGATATCAAATAAAATAAATGAGAGAAAACTTATAAAAAGTTAGAATATTGTTTACAAATAAAAAATAAATAGAACAATAAAAGAGATATAGAATGCATGTTGAGAAAATTTTAGTACGATATCAAAATTCCTTAGTAGATCTAGAACTTAATTGGTATCAGAGCACTAATATAAGTCAAAATGAATAGATTACAAAAATATAATACATCAAAAGAAGAATTAAAAAAATAAATTAAAAGCAATTTTGGATAAAATAGAAGGCTTAAATATGTTTTAGGCCCCTGCAAATATGGGGTGTTTTGGTTTAAGCCCCTGCAAAAAAAAAATTTATTTATAAACCCTTGCAAAATGACACGTTTTGTTTTAAGCCCTTCTGTTAGCAAACTGTTAGTGAGACGTTAAAAATCTCTTCCACGTGTGTTTTTTATTTTATTTTAAGCCCCTGCAAAAATATATTTTATGTATTAGACCCTTGGAAAATATATTTATTTTGGTTTAAGCTCCTGCAAATATACACGTAGAAGAGATTTTTAATGTCTCACTAACAGTTTGCTAACAGAAGGGCTTAAAACAAAACGTGTCATTTTGCAAGGGCTTATAAATAAATTTTTTTTTTGCAGGGGCTTAAACCAAAACACCCCATATTTGCAGGGGCCTAAAACATATTTAAGCCAAAATAGAATTAGGAAATAAGATTAGAAAATGAATATAAGCATAGTTAATAAAGAATCACAAATTAGAAGTTATATTTAAAGGAAGGAAATAATAGAAAAATTGCAAGAATATCGGAATTAACTTTAGCGATATAAAATATGGTAATTCGGCATATTTGAAAAAAAAATGAATAAAAAGGTGTTGTTGTTTACCTTTTGTGACCAGAAAATCAGAGACAAAATTTAATTATCCGCCGTTAAAATCGTCGCTATTTCACCGTATTTTAGTTGTGAGTAACGATTTTTAAAGAGAGAAGGCGTAGAGAGAGAGAGAGAGAGAGATAGATAGAGGAAGAAGAAGAGAGAGACCCGGATGAAGATGATGACGTAGCCATGCCAACAAACCATTTGAGAGCACTTGAAAGCTTCATCTCCATGGAATTTGAATTAATGTGGGTGAAGGTGAAGGAAGGAGAAGGAGGAGGAGGGAGATTTGATAGGGAATAAGAAGACTATTCCCAAGTCAACAGAAGAAGAGAGTATAGTTGACCTAGTCAAGGCTGCTGATGTGTCAACTAATATTGTAAATCATTAGTCTCTTGTACAGCTCACTGCTGACTAGGCTTTGATGGTTAATAGGTGTAACAAACTATAAATACTTGTATCAATTATTGATTCAATGAATGAGAGAGTATTATTCAGTTACAATTCAATTCTGTTTCTCTACATGGTATCATTTGCTCCGTTTCGTTCCTGAGCACACGCTTCCCTCTACTTCTTCTTCTTCCTCGATCCTCTACTCTACAACTCGAATCCTCATCCATGGCTTCTTCATCAGAGAACAACGAATGCGCCTCTCCATCTGCAAACGTTTCGGTGTTTCAAGGCTTCACCAATTCTGCTTCTGCGCATCATTTCGTCACTGGTCCTAAGCTTTCGATTAAGTTGGATGAGAAAAACTTTCTACTGTGGAATCAACATGTAGATGGTGTGGTAAAGATGCACAAATTGCATCGTTTCCTTGTCAATCCTAAAGTTCCATCGAAATACGCTTCCTAAACTGATCGTGTTGCTGACAATGTCTCCGACGAATTCGATAAAGGGCTTGTTCAAGATCAAACTCTCTTCACGTGGTTGTTATCCACACTCTCCGAATCTGCATTAACGAACGCGTTCTCACTTGTCACCACTCCTGGCAAGTTTGGGAAAAGATCATCAACATTACTTTCCTCATTTGAAAGCTAAGGTGTGTCAATTGCGAAGTGAGCTTAAGAACACGAAGAAAGGATCGAAATCCTTTTCTGATTTCATCACCAAAGTTCATTCTCTCGCGGATTCGTTAATATCTGCTGGTGAATCCATCGCTGATTCTTATCTTGTGGATGTGCTTCTTGATGGTTTGCTTGAGGAATACAGTTCCTTCGCGATGATGATTTTCAGCAAACTGGAATCACCTTCCCTAACTGGAATCGAATCTCTATAGCTGGTCCATGAGTCACAATTAGACAAATTCAGACAAGAGCTTGCTATTGCCAACGCTACTGCTAATATTGCTCAAGTGCCTACACCTTCTGGTCACGTATTCTGTTTCTCTACAAGATTTTGTGTGGATAGTTGATACGATCATAAATATATGTAATGTAGGGAGGGATACTAAATATATGAGATGTAGGGGATTATGGCTTAGGTAGGGAATTGGTTGTAACCAACTTGCTTATGTGGCAAATTGGAGGGAATGTGGGTGAGTTAGTGGAGTGGAGGTTATAAATAAGAGTTGAGGGATTAGAATCATTAAGCAAGTATGAATTTGGGAAGTTATTCCTATGAGAGAGATTAGGCCTCTATAAGTGCCTTTTGAGAGATCCTAGGCTTCTCGAATTGCCTAGTTTATCATTTACATTTGTAATTTCACTTTTATCACCGTTAATACAGTTTTCATTGTTCATTTGAGAGATGAGAAATTCTGGTTCCTATCAATTGGTATCAAAGCATTCGATCTTGAGTGCTCAAAGAGATAATAGAGTCGCTGCCATGGAAGAATTTCTGGAAAAACAAGCACAGCACAGCAAAACAGAATGGAAGGCAGAGCTTGACAAAATCAAGCAACGCTTGGAACGAAGAAGACAAAGGTGCGATGAACTCTCGGAGAAAGAATTTGAAATATATTTAGAAATGAAACTGCAGTGGTTACAAGAGTATTATGTTACTGCAAAATCCAGAAAACCAGAAATGAAAACCAAAGAAGCAGAAGAAGAGGGATGGAACGAGAGTATTGAAGAAGATTTGAAGTTCTGGAAATTAGAAGCGTTTGCGAAATCAAGAAAATCAGAAGAAAGAAGAGCAACAGCCATATCTGAGAAAGAACCAGAAGAAGAGGGATGGAATGAGAAGCTCGAGGTAGATTTCAAATCGCAGAACTCAGAAACTTACTCTAAGTTGACGAATCAAGAACCAGCAATGGAGAACAGGGAATCGTATCTAGGGAAGGAAGAAATCAGATCGAGAGTGAATGAGAAATTTCAGAGGGAAAATAGCGACATCAGAGGTGAAAGCTTGTTCATCAACATTGTTGCGAAACCAGAGGGATCAGAGGGGAACAGAGATGATCGGGAACCACCACCACTGAAGCCGGAAGATTCGACGGCGACGGCAGCAGACAGGATCGCGCTCTTGAATGAGGTGTGGCCAACGAACAGATTGGGGGAAATCGTTCTCTCTCACGAAACCGAAGTGAGCGGCGGAGAGGAGGAAGAGGAAAAGTCGAAAAGGAACGATGGGGCCAGGGAAGGGCGTTATGACGTCAGCGATCGTGAACCGCCGCCGGAACCGCCGGACAAGGAAGTAGCCATGGCGGAGTTGCAGTGTGCTCACGATTTGGGAGTGCAGCGTGTTCGCGAGTTCTCTCTCTCTGTTGAGATGCGCAACCGTGAGGAATGGGAAAAGAAGACTTGGGCTGAAGTGGATTCTTTTTCTATTTCATTGGGCCAGGCCCAAGTCACTGTAAGTAAATCAGCTCATATTATTAAATCAGCCCAAACTCTAATATTTACACCTACTCAATTCATTATTAATGAGGAGGCGTTACAAGTTAAAAGGAAAATGGATCCTGTTACCATTTCTTTGGGTCAGACCCACAAGTTTATTACTACACCTCCCATATTTACTAATACTGGAAGGGCATTGCAAGTAGTAGATGGATTAAACAATCAAAGGGATCAACTCTCCAGCACTTATCCTTTATTTTCAAAACCTCTTGGTGTACCTATAACTGTTGAAGGAGGGAAATGGTCACACAATATTTTATCTTCCTTTATGGATGTCAAAACTATGGGGAGGTATGGTACCTGGACTTCTGATTTTTTAGAAGAATTTGCTCATATGTATGGAGCTTCATATGGGAAAAACATAGCAGCCACCATACTCTGTTTTGTGCTAAAAAATGCTGTTGAAAACAAGACATTTGATCCGGGAGGCAACTTTTCAGTGGTAGCAATTGGGGACCAATGCTTCAACATTTTTCATCCACTCCCACAATATATGTGTTTGTCTTTCACTGTTGAATCTTTTATGGCACTTTTAAATTTCTATATTGAAGAATATGCAACATCTTTGGCTTTAGTACAAGACCATAAAAAGATGGTAGAATTTCAAGCATGGAATCACATTAATCCTTGGGTACAAGGTGAATCTGAGATTTCAAAGGAAGCCATTGAATTGCTTTATGAGTGGCATATGGGTCTTGGTGATTTATCAAGAACTTTAGAAAATAAGCCATTGGAATTTCATGATAAGGAAGAGGAAGACAATTCTGGTTTTACTGAGTTTAAGCGGCACCAGCTTATGGTTGAACACCTTATTCACAGGGTGGAGTCTTCAAGAATAGCGATGATGGAAACACATCACAGGCAGTGGGATCTGGGTGAACCATACTCCGCTTCTTGCATTATAGAGACATCTTGCTTCAAGCTATGGGATCCGGGTGGAAGAGTATTAATTGTTTGTTTTGGGTATCTTCACCTTGAGGACAAGGTGAATGTTTAGGGGGGGAGTATTGATACGATCATAAATATATGTAATGTAGGGAGGGATACTAAATATATGAGATGTAGGGGATTATGGCTTAGGTAGGGAATTGGTTGTAACCAACTTGCTTATGTGGCAAATTGGAGGGAATGTGGGTGAGTTAGTGGAGTGGAGGTTATAAATAAGAGTTGAGGGATTAGAATCATTAAGCAAGTATGAATTTGGGAAGTTATTCCTATGGGAGAGATTAGACCTCTATAAGTGCCTTTTGAGAGATCCTAGGCTTCTCGAATTGCCTAGTTTATCATTTACATTTGTAATTTCACTTTTATCACCGTTAATACAGTTTTCATTGTTCATTTGAGAGATGAGAAATTCCGGTTCCTATCAATAGTTTACCATATCATCACGTGAAATTTCCTGATAGCATATGTTTCTTGGAGAACTACTTGGATATGCTATGAGTATCTGTCAAATACTAAAATTACTTGGAGAAGAATTGGAGAGAACAATGAATTCCTTTTGGTGGGAACAAAAGCGCAAGATGCTAGAGGAATCCATTGGATGTCATCGCGGAAATTAACAATGAAGGTATAGGTTTTAAAAGTTTGTGCGCTTTGAATGTAACTATGCTTGCAAAACAATGATGAAATTTGATTACCAATCTTAATTAGTGCCATGTACATTAGAATCTTCAAAGCTAAATATTTTCCAAGGGGGAGTGTTTGGATGTTAATGTGGAGCATAATCCAAGCTTTTCTGAAAGTCTAGAGTCTTATTGAAAGAAGAGTATAAATGGATAGTGGGTGATGCATGGATCAAAGATAAACCTATGGAATTAACCATGGCTAAAAGATGAGGGTAATTGGTGATGTATGTCTAATCCTCCACTTGATAAGCTTAGCTCATTTAAAAGTTTCAGATACTTTTTCCCATACAACAAAGATTTGGGATGAGTCAAAGTTAGATTCCTACTTTGACAACACACAATCTGAATTGATTAGAAATTGCCCTTTGGCCCACTGTGATATAAACTGCTCAAAGATGGATGCATCAGAATATGGGACCATTATTTTAGATTGCAGAAATAATCTTTAAAATTTTCCTCAACTTAACAAAGTTGTTTTTGTAAAGAAACAAGCAAATATAGATGCTCATACTCTTGCAATGCAAGGATAGCTAGTATTTGAGGTTGTATTGCTACTCTTATTATAAATGAAATGGCATAGTCCTTTCTCCCTTAAAAAACTGAGTTAATAGCGACAAGTTAGTATGCTTTACATAAGAAATCATAACTTAGTTAAAACGTGATTATCATTGTTGTACACTAGATGAAAGACTACTACCTCAAAAGCCTACCTAATTAAGTTCTCTCTCCATACTCTCTACCTAAGAGACTTTCTTAAATTGTAATTAAAGAAACTAAAAAAGCATTAATCTGTACAAGTAAGAAATGATGTCCAAAGCAGAGAACCACTTCACACCAGGTTTGCTCATGTGAGGTTAAGTCTTTTAACTCCTTGTTGTCACTTAAATAACAATGTGAGCTATCTAACAGGGGCAATTCTCTGCAATTGCTCAATATTTAGGCATAGTGACCAAACATCATAGGCTGAAATCCAGGTGGAGGACACATGCTCTGCTGCTCCATCATAGTATCAAGGAACTGTATCGATGTAGACACATTCCGTCGATGTTTCCCCGTTTTCTCACCACTACCACCACCATAACTACTACCACCGTGAGAAACTCCTCTTTGAAATATCAAAATAGAAGTCTTTACAGCAGAATTCAAATCAGTCAAAGCATCACCAAGAGGACCTAAAGCAGGCTCATCCAAAACAGGATCCAACGTTTGTGCTAAAGACATCTTCCTCCCATGTCCTCTCCCAACAACATACAAATCAAACCCTTTACTCCCTATCCTATTCAAAAGACTCACCGTTTGCTTCTCATTTTTCACAACTTTCTCTAAATACCTCACTCTAGCCACATTCATCGTTTGTTGCACAAACCCTTTCAAATACACCTTATCTATTTCATCAAACTCATCATCAACACTATCCCAAACAAGCCTCACAACTGTTAACTGAACCTCCATATTCCTACTCATTCTCCAAGCATAAGAAAGTGCTTCACGATCATCTTCACCAGCTACATACAACATAGCTATTTTCTTTTCCTTTGAACGTTTTTGACCAAACTCACGGTCAACGAAAATAGCTAAAGAACATGGTGTTTCTTTTACGAGATTTTCTAACACTATTTTCTTCTCGTCTTTACTTGCATGGTCTCTGTTGAGCATGTTGACGGCTCTCGCAGTGGCGGTTCCTGTGCCTGAACCGTCGTAGGTTGGTTGTTTGTTGAGAGTTGTTACGATGAGGTTTACGTTTCTACGTGTGCATAGGTTAAGAATGTCTTTGTGCATGGAGTTGTAGTGAGAGACAACTCTTAGTTTGTCAGCGAAGATTGCTTGGCTTAGGTTGTCGAAGCTTTCGAGGTTGTCTCCTCCGTTGCCTTTCTTGAAGCTTTCTACTTTGCTTGAATTTGAACGAAATGATGGCTTTCGAGCGTCTCTTATGATTAACGATGAAGATGGACGGTTTGTCATCTTGATCAACTCCACTGCCAACACCTGATCAAACTCATCATCAATTTAACTTTATTATTTTAATTTTAGAGTAATACTTTTTAGTATGAAACAAAAAGGAGTGGATGATGTGGCAAACATCCTGCTTATTCCACTCTATTTCGTACCATATAGCATTCCTCTTGATTTTAAATACTTGGTTCAAAAGACTAGTTGTTCATACCTGAACCGGGGTCTTAACCGATGGACTGGAAGCTTTGAGAAGGTTGATAATGGCGTTAGCATCACGTTTTGAGTGGACACAAGCTAATACTCTAAGCAATGAGTCTGGCCATGTCCCATGTATTGATCGCTGACTGCTCAAAATTCTGGTCATTGCGATTCTTTTTGTAACAACAATCAACATTGGCCCAGCAAAAGCCGTCATTAACCAACACGTGAACAACATCACTGCAAAACATTGCCCATCTAGTTCCTACATCACAAGTAAGTGTACACAAACCTATGTGTTAATATTTGTATCAAAACTTTGGGTATCAGAGTGTTCACCTAATTAATATAAAGAATGTGTTAGAACTTCAAAGAATGTACTACAAGTATTTTCATTAGTAGCATTTTAATTTCCTAATGTAGTGTATATATATATATATATATATATATATATATATATGGTAAGGGTGGTTGGGTAACTTACGAGCCTGTCCCTGGCAGTGTAAAGAATGATGACAGGCAAAGTCCCTTTAGCGTTCATGAGTAGTGCAAGGGACAATCCTTCCAAAACCGGCATTTGATAGAACCAAGAGGCCACAAAAATTGTCACCATCTTTACCACAAAGGACAACACAACAACAATCACAACAGTTATCCAACGAGTATCCGAGAACATCTCTTGAATCATAGTTCTCTCCCCAACAATGAGAAAAAATAGTGGCATCATAAACACAGACACAAAATCAAACACTTTATCTTGAACTGCATTATTAAGCGAACCTTTTGGAATAATAACTCCTAAAAAGAAAGCACCTACTATAGAAGTTGCACCCAACCCATCAGAAAGTAATCCAATGAGCATAACTATATGAAGAAGAAACACAACTTGTGACTCAAGAAACTCACGATCTCCTGTTCCAATTGCTCTAATAAGCCACTTAGCAAAAGGATGAACAACAAAGAAACACAAGACCACAAGTATGATTGCTATGAAAAGTGATGCATAAGAAGCATAATGTAATTGTGTTAGAACCAATAGAAGAAGTGTCCAAGAGAATAAGTCAGTGATTAAAGAAGATGTTAAAGCTAATTGTCCATTTTCTGTTAGTAGAAGCTTTAAATCTGAAAGGATTTTTGCTATCTCAGGAAACTCACTGCTACAACAAAGTGTGATACCCCAAAATATTGCACTTCTCATGTGTTTTTCTTTGTTTGTCGGAGACAAAGATTTGAGTCCCATGTCGGTTACAAGAAGGTAGTACAAGCCAAAACCAATTGGAAAAGTGAAGATTATTCCAGACATTGCAACTATCATGGCCTTCTTGTTGTAACACTTTGTCATCGGTTTTAAGTCTACTTCTAAGCCAACCAAGAATGTGTAGTAAACAAGGATCAGTGCTCCTACTGTCTCTAATGGTAACATGTTATCGTATGGGAATACTTTTTTGAAGAAATTATCCCACCGTCCCAAAGCTGATGGACCTAATATAAAGCCAGTCTACAAAACATAATCAAAAAATTAGTTCATGCAGTTTGATTAGTGATAAATAATTTCTAAACCTTGCTACACCATGTTCATATTTGTTAATTGACGATTTTTAGGTGCTCCAAATGCTTTGAATGGTTTATGGTAGTCAAATGTTTGAAAAGTGACGACAAACACACTCTCTGTAATTATGATCTTGTACGTTCGCACGATTCAGTGACCCTATCGGCGCCAATTTGTCAAAAAATAATCAATAACCGAACTAACACTGGTGAAGTCACTATTGAGAACCGTGCGGACATAGAGGTATAGAGGTATATGAACTTCTATTTACGACCGACAACTTCAACCCTCGTTCGAGTTTGGAGTAGTTTTAAAAATTTAACCACCATAAACCACTTAAGTATTTGACCACCTATATATATATATATATATATATATATATATTAAAGAATATAAGTTGAAATGTTTGATTATCAACTGGATATATATGTAGCATCAAATTGATTTAGAACTTAGAAGTACAGATATACTTACAAAAATATTGGCGACAATACGAGGTACATTGATTGATTCGGAGAGAACGAGGAAAATGCGGTTGATTGTTAGGATAACAGCAAATTGCAGAGCAAAGGTAGGTAGATTTGTCAGCATAGAATTTTCATTCCAAAGCGCTGATTCATGGAAGACAGGCTTATTGTAACAAATCTCCACTGTTTTGTTGGGGTATTCGAAGAGGGTATAGTTAAGGTCATTGGGGTGAGCAACAGAGAAATTCATTTCAACTAATTAAGGATTTAGATTTTTTTCTTCTTATAATGAAAATATTTCTCTTTTTCAATAAAGTGCCTCATGCATGAGCCTCAAGTTGCATTTGCAGACGATTGATGTAAACACGATATATTGTAGTTGCATGTGACGATCGATGTACAATTGTGTAACACAATTTAAAACTATAATTGAGATGTTTACTCCCATGAAGTGAGTTACTTTCTCTTGCAGTAATCTGTAATGTTATATTTTGTTCTTCTTTCGGATTTTCACAGCTTGTTGAATATAAGACCAGGAGAAATATCAAAGGGAGAAGAAAGTTGTTTTGACAAAAGTTTAGAAAGGTAAACTAAGGGGACACATTAATTCCAGCTCGAGGTCGTAGAGTTGTGATTGAAATATGGTTGGCTGCTTAAATATAGACAAGTTATTTTTGTTTTTTGACAAACGACAAGTTGTTGTTGTTAGTACGAGAATATCTCTGTTCTTTATTCTATAATTAAGGTTTATGGTCTGGGTCATAAAAATTCTTTTTTATACTTTGACGCAATTGACCAATTGGGTTTTTAAACATATTAAGAGTAATTGGCCACGTGACAAGCAGAGTATACGTATGCTATTGAGATATAAAAATGATTTCTATTTTGTAAGATGAGTTTTTGGTGAGACATAAAAATGCTTCCATGTATCAGTTCATGGGTTGGAATCTTTATCAGAGGCGAAAGAAATATCACATGAGGAGATAGATTTTTTTTTAATAAGCAATTTCATTAAGGGGCGCACAAGGGGTGCACCAACCCCTTACACCCAACGGACCTCATTAAAACCTCTAAGGGCCAAAACCCAATGAGAAAAAGACCCAAAGAGGGAAAAAGAGTACCCCAACTACAGCTGAGTTACAGAAGTGTTACAATAATGTTTACAATGAAAATAAAACACCCATCGGACAACTATACCAATCCGATCACCTGTTTCAAAGCAAATTGGGCTAAACACAACTACTAATGGGTCGCTCACTGTTACGGCTGAATATGGGCCAATAGTACTACAGCTGTCACCAGCCAATATCAGCAATACTACTAGAAGATACTATTTTGTTTTCTTGTAAAAGATCCGTTGCAAACTTGTCCTTCAATTAACATAGCGGCTAGGTTTTCTTCTTTCTCTTTTGGGTCTATTTGGGTCGGGTTTTGGCCCAGATTCAGCTGTAACAGTGAGCGGCCCATTAGTAATTGTGTTTAGCCCAATTTGCTTTGTAACATTACCACGTGCTTCAGAAACGATCTTGTCCTCAAGATCAAAGTTGGGGTACTTTGCTGCGAAGTACGATTTGAGTTCCCAAGTTGCTTCTGAGATCTCTTGTCCTTGCCAGTGAACCAAAAGTTCAGTGATGCCCTATCATGGTTTCAATGGATGCACAACAACAACCTCCTCAGTTCTTGGGAGGAATTCATTCATGATTTGGAGCTTCGTTTTGGGCCTTCCTCATATGAAAACCACCAACAGACCCTCTTTAAACTCCAACAAACCACCACTATCCATGATTATCAAAAAGAGTTTGAGAAACTTTGCAATAGAGTTGATGACCTTACCCCTAACTTTATACTCAACTGTTTCATTTTAGGTTTGTGCCTTGACATCAAAAATGAAATGGCCATCCTATGGTCAGAAACTATCTCTCAAGCAATAGGTTTACCTACGGCCAGAAACCATCCTACAACCTGAACTAGAGACATTTCTATCAGCAGAAGCCTCACTCTCAAACCTTCCAGCCTCACCTCTACCCACACAAACATCAACCTAAACCAAATCCCACACCCCAACCCGAACATTTTCACCTATCCTTGCATGCTATCAATGGCCACCCCTCCCCTAAAACTCTTCGTTTCACTGCTACAATTTATGGCCACCAAATCTCTGTGCTCATTGACACAGGCAGTTCACACAATATATTACAACCTAGGATAGCATCCTTCCTTAAATTACCTATCTCTACCCTTGAGTCTTTTTCTGTTATGGTTGTTAATGGAGACTACCTACAATGCTCAGGTTTCTGTTCCAATGTTCCTGTCACTATTCAAGACCACACACTTCCCATTCCCTTTTATGTTCTCCCTATACAAGGTGCTGATGTTGTCCTAGGAGTCCAATGGCTCCAAACCCTAGAACCCTTTGTGTCAGACTACACCATTCCCTCTATGGAATTCCATTACAACAATAAACTCATCACCCTTTAAGGCTCAATACTGCCCTTTTATCCCCTGCCTCCTTCCACCAACTCTCAAGAATGCTACATACAGATTCTATAGCCACATTCCACACTGTCTCTATAATACCCACACCAACCCTCAACCACCTACCTAGCACCTCCTCACACACCTGCCTTTCCCTTTCTTCTACAGACCAGTCCCTCATCCTAAATACCCACCCTGACATTGCTCAAACCCTAAATAGTTACCAACACATTTTCACACTACCTCATGGCCTTCCACCCCCTAGACCCCATGACCACCACATCCATCTAAACCCTAATGCTAAACCAGTGAACATCAGACCCTACCGTTACCCTCATTTCCAAAAAGAGGCCATGACTGAGATGATTGCTCAGATGTTAAGCGAAGGAATAATAAGACCCAACACTAGTCCCTACTCTTCCCGGTTCTCCTAGTGAAAAAGAAAGATGGTACTTGGCGTTTTTGCGTTGACTATCGTGCTCTAAACACTATTACCATCAAAGATCGTTTTCCTATTCCTACTCTTGATGAGCTTCGTGGTGCTTCTTATTTCTCTAAGATTGACTTAAGGTTAGGGTATCATCAGATACGGCTTGCTGAAGATGACATCTCTAAAAAAGGTACGAGTTTCTAGTGATGCCCTTTGGCCTTGCTAATGCTCCCTCTTCCTTCCAGACAGCCATGAATGATTTGCTTAGGCCTCACTTACGGAAATTTGTCTTAGTTTTTTTTTTGATGATATACTTATTTACAGTTATGATTGGCCTAACCATTTGTTGCATGTTGAGCAGGTCCTAAAACTAGTGTATGCACATCAGTTTTATGCTAAATTATCCAAATGTCAATTTGGTGTGCGTTCTGTAGACTATTTAGGACATGTTATTAATGGAGAAGGTGTTCAAGCTGACCCACAAAAACTCAAAGCTATATCTGACTGGCCAGCCCCTACTTCTCTCACCACACTCAGAGCTTTTTTAGGCCTCACCGAGTTTTATAGACGTCTTGTTAAGAACTATGCTACCATAGCTACCCCCCCTCACTGACCTACTGAAGCACTCTACTTCACCTGGCCTGAAACAGCAGCTACAGCTTTTCAAAATCTCAAGACAACTATGTTAAACTTATCGTTACTCCACTTACCAAATTTTTCCATGCCATTTGAAGTGACCACAGACGCCTCCAATTCTGCCATTGGGGTTGTCCTCTCCCAAAATCATCATCCCATAGCTTTCTTTAGCAAGAAAATGAGCCCTCGCATGGCAGTCTCCTCCAGTTACATAAGGGAACTTTTTGCCCTCACAGAATCTGTCAAAAATGGAGACAATACTTGTTAGGCCATACATTCAAAACCTTCACTGACCACAAGAGTTTAAAAAGCCTAATGACTCAATCTGTCCAGACACCAGAGCAACAGAAATGGCTGACAAAATTGATGGGATTCAATTATGAAATTCACTACACACTTGGGAAAGAGAATCTGGTTGCTAATGCTTTGTCACGGATTCCCTCCAACTCTGAAGAAGCTGTTTTTACCTCCATCACAGCTCTGTCAAGCACTCTCATCTCTCAGGTGCAGAACTTCTACACATCCAATCCTGCAGGACAATAACTTATAGCTAAGGCTCAAACAGATTCAGAAATGCAAGCTAAATTCAAATACAAGGAAGGAATCTTATATTTTGGGCAGAGGCTGTACATTCCAAAAGAGGAAGATCTTCACACTAGCCTATTACACGAGTTTCACTCTTCTCCATTGGGTGGTCACTCAGGTATTAAGGCTACCTTGGCTCGTTTATCTGCAAAAAATTTCTTGCCTGGCATGCATAAAGATGTTAAGCATTTCATCCATGAATGTGCAATTTGTCACTATAATAAGTATGATACTCACATTCCCTATGGCTTACTCCAACCCCTAGCCACACCCAAACAAGTTTGGGAAGACATCTCTATGGATTTCATCACCAACCTTCCCCCTTCAGCCACAAAAACAACTATTTGGGTGGTAGTAGACAGGCTCACTAAATATGCCCACTTCAAAGCTTTACCTACTGGGTTTTCCGCTTCTAACCTAGCTACCACTTTCCTCACTGAAATCTATCGCCTACACGGTGCACCCAAAACAATTGTTAGTGACAGAGACCGAGTTTTCATTAGCACCTTTTGGAAAAAACTCTTCAAAATTTTAGGCACTACTCTTGCTTTCAACAGCTCCTACCACCCACAGACCGATGGGCAAACAGAGGTTTTAAACAGATGCTTAGAGACATACTTACGTTGCTTTGTTAGTGACACTCCAAAGTTGTGGGCTCGTTATCTTCCACTGGTGGAATTTTGGTACAACTCTTCATTTCACTCTGCAATTGGCATGACCCCTTTTGAGGCCCTCTATGGTCGAGCTCCACCTTCAATTGCTTCTTATGTCGACGGTAGCAGCAAGGTAGCTACATTGAACAAACTCTTGCTGCAAAAAGCTGAAATCCTGAAAACCCTTAAGGAAAACTTGATCAGAGCTCAAAATCGTATGACACAACAAGCAAACAAAAGGCAAACTGACAAAACTTTTGAAGTGGGTCAATGGATTTACCTGAAATTAAAACCTTACCGCCAGATCTCTCTGTCAAGAATCGTGTTTCTCAGCAGCTTGCAAAACGATTCTATGGCCCTTTTCGGATCCTTCGCCGCATCGGCGTCGTCGCCTATGAACTGGAACTTCCACCCACTGCTCGCATCCACCCAGTTTTCCACGTTTCTCTCCTCAAACTCTGTCACGGAGACCCTTCGTCGCAAGTTGTTCCTCTTCCTCTCAATCCGGCGCTTTCCAACAACACCATGGAACCATTACAGATCTTGGACCGTCATACTACTATGACCAGAAAGGGCGAAATCACAGAACTTTTGGTTCACTGGCAAGGACAAGAGATCTCAGAAGCAACTTGGGAACTCAAATCGTACTTCGCAGCAAAGTACCCCAACTTTGATCTTGAGGACAAGATCGTTTCTGAAGCACGTGGTAATGTTACAAAGCAAATTGGGCTAAACACAACTACTAATGGGCCACTCACTGTTACAGCTGAATCTGGGCTAGAACCCGACCCAAACAGACCCAAAAGAGAAAGAAGAAAACCTAGCCGCTAGGTTAATTGAAGGACAAGTTTGCAACGAATCTTTTACAAGAAAACAAAATAGTATCTTCTAGTAGTATTGTTGATATTGGCTGGTGACAGCTGTAGTACTATTGTCCTTTTTTTAATTTTCTGCTTTAATCAAATGGAGCTGATGGTGACATGTGTCAGCAATCCTCCAAATCAAATATTATCTATTAGCATTTTGTGAACTATTTATAGTGCTTGGATTTCAGCACTATAGCAAGCAATTAATGAAATTTTCTCTTTTCTCTCAAGGCTTTCTCTTTCACTAGGGAATTCAAATTCTTAATTTGTTCTAGTTCTATTACCACCCAACCTCACCAGCTCTCCCTTGCGTTGCTTTGAACTAGCCCCATGCGCTACCTTTAACAGCTGCCACCACGCTTGTAATTGAAGCCACCTCCCCGTTGAAAATTATTTTATTCCTTACCATCCAAATGTTCCAAATAACCGCCAGCCATATGAGATGTTTTACTCGTTTCATCCTCTTCGCCTTTGTCAATTTTCCAAACGCTACAAAGTGAGCAACCAATTCATCCTCCTCTATTTGCGCGACGTCCAGCCACATGAGGAGGGAGATAGATATTCTTATGAGTGATCAACTTGGTAGCGCGAATAGGGTGGTGTATGTTAGAAAAAGTGTATTATATATATTTTTTGAAATACTAAGTGAATAATATACAATATTCTGTGTATAATGTGAATAATATAATTATAGTTTTGGTCCCCCTATTTTTATAAATTCATACATTTGATTCCCCTATTTTAAAATTCAGACATTTAGTCCCCCTATTATTGAAAACTCAGCAAATTTAGTCCAAATGGGGGTTTTTAATATTTTTTGCTGATGTGGAGCTGTGTCAAAAAAAAGAATGTGAGGTGGACCTCATTAAATGACGTGGCAACTGATGTAGGCAACACACGTGGCTGCCACATCGTTTAATGAGACACATCACATTACCATGTCATTTACTTATTAAAATATTTAAAATAAAAATTAAAAGAATTAATAAAAAATTTAAAAGAAACAAAATGTACTTCCAGAATCCAGATCTTATCATCCCCCTTTCCTCTTCTTCAAATTCATCTCCTATCTTCTTACTGATCAATTTTTTTTCAGATGCTGATCAAAAAATAACCCCCCTTTCTTCAAATTTCATTCACGATTTCATCCTCTTTCTTCTTCAACTTTCATCCTCGATTTCTTCCCGCTTTCTTCTTCAAATTTCATCATCGTCACAATCGTTTTCGTTTTCGTTTTCGTAATCGTAATCGTAGACTTCGTTTCGTAACCGTAGCCTTCGTCTTTGTTTTTGTAAGCTTCGTTTTTCTTTTTCTTTTTTCGTTTTCGTTTTCATTTTCGTAGACTTCGTTCTTCGATTTCAGATATACAAAATCGTTTTGGTTGTTGATTTGTTTTCAGATAAGGGTTGTTGATATGGTGAAGAGAAAAAGGTTGTTGATAAGGGTGATGGTGAAGAGATCTGTTAATGCAAATTCTTTGGCTGTAGATTTGTTTTTACACCTTCCATTTTTTTCTGCAGAAAGATTGAAGAGATTGAATACTTGACAAAGCTGGTGATTTTAAAGGGTTGTTGATGGTGAAGAAATGGTTTTGAACTGGGTTGTTGATGATGGTTTTGAACTGGGTTAGAAAGAGTGAACAGATTGAAGGGTTGTTTTTTTTGTTATGAATGATTGTTGATGGTGAAGAACTTGTTTTGAAATTTATTTTAATTTTAGTTTGCAATTTATTCAAAATCTGATGATTTTAAATCTGACTTGTTTTTTAATTATTTTATTTATTTTTTTAATTATTTTAATTATTAATATATTATGTGGCATGCTGATGTGTCTCATTAAATGATGTCTCATCTTCTTTTTTTTTTGACACAGCTCCACATCAGTAAAAAAAACTGAAAACCCTCATTTGGACTAAAATTGCTGAGTTTTCAATAATAGAAGGACTAAATGTTTGAGTTTTAAAATAAGGAAATCAAATGTCTGAATTTATAAAAATAGGGGGACCAAAACTACAATTTAGCTTAAAATTTTAAATATTGGAACTTTATACTAATTTGCCATACATAAACTGAATCTTCCCTTTTCTATTCTGACCTCATATTTTAAAATGTATGAAAAACTATACTAAGTAAATAATAAAGTATTATGTATAATGTAAAAAATAAAATTTAAACTATGAGTTCATTATGATTGTCAAATACGTTTAAACATTTCAAAAAATATTTTAGGAAATCCAATATTAAGTCTTGATGGTAATTTTTTGGAACCCGGCCGTCGACATTTTTATTTTATTTTATATGTTAAAAATTATTAAAATTTAAACACATCGGAAAATAATTATGCAATGATGGTTTTGATGTCTCCCTCTGATAGCAACAATGTTATGACGGCGACTGCAGATAATATGGTGGTGGCGACGACATAGTCCGCTACTGAAACACGGGGTCGAGGACTCTAGATCCCAAAACACAATTACCCCTGCTCCTTCCAACAACAGCTACCACCCAATTTTCAAACTCCACACGCCTTTCCTTATTTGAGTCTCTCTCACTGGATTTGTCAGGAGTAGGACTCTCCTCCATCTAACGGTACTGAGCCATTCTAGCCTCATAAGCATGAAAATAAACAATCATAAATCATAATTTTTTAGTTACCGTGTTATTGGAGTGCAATATCTACCAGCTTTGCTGTAACTAATCTACGTTGGAAAACTTAGCTGACCACGTGTACTCGAATTTGTCGGTCTGTGTGGTTATCAACTTCCAATAGAGTTTTTGCCACAGCCAAAACATATAGATATATAATAGTGACTTCTTAAGTTTAAAAATGATTTTCTTTAAAAAAAATAAGTTTAAAACTAATTAATGTACCAAGCGGTCTTGGTGCTAAGCGACAAAGATCGAAGTGAGGTTGTGTTTATGCACCTAACCTTCTCTGAAGCTCAGTTCTTCTTGGCCTGCTCACACACCTTTTTTTCATCTGCAAATCTCCGATACTCACATAAAGACCGCCAAACAACCACTCCTATATCGAATAGGGACGAGACTATTTATGTCAAACACACATCAGTCACTTCTTTTATGGTATGTTTTGTATAGGTGAACTAAGCGAGAGAGAGCTTGGTGAGAAAGAAGTTAATGAGAAGTACCAAACTGCTTGGTTTACTATTTAAGTTAAAAACAAATGCATAAACATATTTAGCCTCACACAAGCATAAACTACATGCATTAAAGGATTGTTTATATATTCTTAAATATAAAATTGTTTTAAATACTATCATTGAGCATTATATTTTTTTTTTCAAGAGACTGGAACAATAGCCACATATAGGAGAAATGAGAATTTGAGAGTGTCGCATATCGGGTTCGAACCCGAGAGCAGATGAAAGATGTCCCTAGCTCCAACCACGTGAGCTACACCACTGAGCATTATATTAAGTATAACTAGAGAAGTATCCGTATGTTCCACGAGTTGTTATAATATTTTTTATTAAATTTTATGGAGTTTATACATAAAAACATATAGATTATTAATATAAATTGTGTAGGTTAAAAATAGTATTATAAAAATATGGTGTTGGTTATCAAGTGCCTTAAGGCAATCCTTAGAAATGACTTAGAAGTGTAATAAAATTATATAATTGTCTAAATATAATATTTGAAATAGTGTTTTTCTTCAATTATCTTATTTAGGAGAGTGATAATTATTATTAGGAGACAATTGAAGATAGTAAGAAATTCAATTATCTTATTTTTTACTAGTGTTATTTTCAGATTTTTGTAATTGAATATTATACTATCCTCTTTTAATCATTTCGTGGTTAAATCTATGTTAGTCACTGAGTAGCGTATTACAAACCATTTATAGTGTATTTAGAAAACCTTCTATATGAATGAATTATTATACAATTATGTTATGATTCCAAATTGTCTAGATATTTGAAATTTGAATTATTTGACATTGCAATTATGATTGGTGTAAATTTAGTAATATTTAGTGAAGTTACTATATTCTTTGTATTTGGTCCACTCACTCTCAAATTAGCGATAAAAGTATTTTATTTTAGACTTGAAAAGTCATTAGTCTAAGCAACTTAAGCAAATTATTTAGAACCAGCACATCAAACAACTTAACAAAAGCTATTAAAAATAAACCTTCGTCTAAAGAATATTATTAAAACTAAACATGCATGATTCCTTGATGCCTATAGCTTTGTTAAACATTGTTGCCCCAATTGCATAGTTCACTAACTAATCCAAATTTATCTTTCTGTCTTTTTGACTACTTCAAAGTTGTCAAGAACATGAACCTCTCTACTTTTCCTGTACACTCTATCTCTTCTTGTGAAATTCATTTCTTTCTTCTATTCACATGTACATTTAATTTTGCTTTTCATTTAGAGTTTTTTCGCCGAAATATCTCCACTCACAGTTCAATATTGTCTCCTTTAAATAGTTGTTTTTTGTTATAAAGAACTAAAAAACTCTACCCCTTTCATTCATATTCTAGTAACTTGTGAGTTTATTATCAATTAAAAGAATAATTCATATTAACATGAAACTCTTTCTTTTTATTGCATAATAACTATTACCTCAAAAAGAATTTCAATGCCTCACTAATTATTTATTATTTTAAAAACAACCTAGATTAACTGTGATTGAAAAGGAAAATGCATGTGTATTGTAGTTTTTTTTTATTTGGTCAAAAAAAAAAGTAAATGTATTTATTCAGCTAATTTAGATGTTTAGAAACTTTAATAAAATATAATTTCATTGTAATCAAATATAATTTCAAATAATCCAATTTAACACAATATATGTTTTTGGAAATCAAAAGGAAGAAACAAATAAAAACTCCATCTCATGAATTTAGAAAGAATAATAATTAATATAAATAACAAAAATAACATTTAATATTGAATTTTACATTAAAAGATAAAATTAAAGCCTCTTTTTTATGAAAATTACATGTAAAAAGAAATAGATATATAAATATAGATAAAAAAATGGGTAGTATTATGGTTGCACCAACCAAGTTACATTTTTTCTGGTACCGATATTCAAGCCCTTAAAATTAACATTTCCCTACCCTAACAATTAGATCTATTATTTGTCTATAAAAAAAGCTAATTTAGTATCAACTAAGTTGTGTAACATTTCTCCCACTCCTCTAATAATTAACAACTAACACTTTACCTATAAAAAAAGTTGTGTAAAAATACCCCTACTCAATAGAGTAACAAAGTAGTCATTCTTTATATGTCTTGATGTAAGTATGAATATTTTTTTGGGTAAAAGGTATGTTTCGTCCCTGCAAAAAAATAAATTAAAACAACCCTTGCAAATACCAAACGCTTCTAAGTTGGTCCCTGCCGTTAATTTTAGGCTAACACCTTTAATGGATGCACCAATGGATGGCTGCCACGTGGCATACAGTAACTGAAATGTATTTATTCAAAAGTATTTTATAAAAAAGATGGACTAGGATTTGAACTCATAACCCTTTGGCTCCAAATACACTTCTTTACCACTGCACCACTAATTCACATTGTTAATGATCTTACACGGGTTATATATATTACATACCTACTAATTAATTTTGAAAAAAAAATAAAAACAAAATTGAAACTATGGAGCATCTGGAAACCATTATTCATCTTCAAACTTCATCTTCAACCCAGATTTTCGATATTTTAGATTCCATTGAATGAAGAAACGAAACCCAGATTTTCGATTTTGATTTCGAAATCATGAAATCAAAAACGAAAACGAATTTGGGACCATAATAATAAATCAGGGTTTACGAAATCATGAATCTGGGTTTACGAAATCATGGAATCATAATAATGAAATCAAACGAAAACGAATTTCAAAATCATGAATCTGGGTTTACGAAATCATGGGTTATTGTTGTTACGAAATCTGGGTTAACGAAAACAAATTTGGGTTTCGAAATCATGAAATCACAAACGAAAACGAATTTGGATTTTGATTTCGAATCTGTTGTTATCGTTGTTATTGTTGTTGATTTTATTGGGATTACGAATTTGTTGTGATTGTTGTTGATTTTACTGGGTTAAAAATCTGGGTTTATGAATTTGGGTTTATTAAGATATGAAGATAATGAGTAGTAACAGATGGGTTTTCGTAGCTATGTAATATATATAACAGTTGTAAGATTATTTCCAACAAAAATAAGTGGTGAAGTCGTTAAAGAGGGTGATTGGTAGCCAAAGGGTTGTGGGTTTGATTCCCACACTTGCCAAAATGCTAATTTTTTTAGTAACAATAATGCTAACGTGGCACATGACATGTGTTGATGACGTGGCAACCGTTAGTTTTTTGGATGGAAAGTTAACAGCAGGGACCAAACTAGAATCGTTTGGTATTTGCAAGGGTTGTTTTAAAAAAAAATCGCAGGGACGAAACTGGATTATTGTGATATTTGCAGAGACGAAACATACCTTTTACCCTATTTTTTTGACAATAATTCAGGCAAGTAGTATTCCTTCTATATATTCCCTTCTCTTTTATATTCTACATCTCCTGATTTTCTTAAAGTCAGTGGAATATATGTGTAAATCATAAATGGCTATGTCAAAAAAAAAACATGAAACCAGAAATCAATAATTCAATAAAATGATTGATCAAGAATTTGATTTATTCATTGATAATGAGAGCTAGCACAATACTGCTATATATATAGCAAGTACAATGGTGCAATATTATTAGTAGAGAAGGAGCTATTACATAATAGAAAAGATAAAAGAAAAAGAGTTTTTTTTGTACTCCCACAGTTTTCCTATCTACCCCACATAAATTTTTTTGACGAAAATGCCCTTAACAAAGTTGACCTTGATCGTATATACCTTTCCATAGGTGTATACGACTTTAATAAAATCAAGCCGTATATACCCTAATTTAATTAAATACGATGTGGGTTAAAATTATAAGTCGTATATACATGGGGGTTAGGTATATACGACTTGTTAAAATACAAATCGTATATAGGGGTATATACAATTTGTTAGTCATCAAATCGTATATACCTAGGTGTGGGGGTACATACGACTCCTTATTATGCAAGTCGTGTATACCCCACACTTAGGTATATACAATTTGTACTGAATTTTTTTTATTATTACTTTTTTCATAATAAGATTTGTATTAATTTTAATGGTTAGGATGAGACTTCGAACGATAATCAACGGTGTAGATATGGACAAATAATAATAGTAACAAAAAAGTGGTAAAATAATATATACAAGAAATATACAGTGTCAATGTAGGCCGACTAAATCGTCCGAATCATCGGATAAGTCTACACATGTGGGCGCATCGGTCGGAATCACTGGAGGAGAAAACGACTGGTATACGGATCCAACCATGAAGTACAATCCTCTGATCGATTATGGGACCACATCGAAATAATGGGGGGTAACGGACAGGCAGACGACATCGAAATATGCATCCAATGTGATTCCCGAATGTTCAGTATATATATATATATGAGTTTATACTTCGAAGAAGAATAGGTACCTCTCAAAGGCAAATAAGTATAACTCATATTCAAAGACAGTTGAACAAGGGCGACATTATATTTTTTTGCAATAAAGAACACCATCTTTGGCAAAGTCAACCACGTATCCGGCTTCTGAAATTCGTGGTATTAAATAGTCAATGATTTTCGAAGTTCTGCAAGTCGGTCCTTCCCAAACATGTAACTATACAGTGCATCCCTTTCCTTTGTCTCATTGATTAAATCTTGCCTAATGATAGGCCAACTATCCTGACCCAAATTGAGACCAACCCCAATCGCTCGAAACCCACAATTGCCATCATTCCAAACATCAACAATATTTTCCGCAAATGATGAGGAGCATCCGGTAAATTCACTAAAATCTCGCCCTTCTTTGTTACTTTTGTATTGGCACCCTGAGATAGTTTAGAAGACCGCTGAGATGTTTTTTTGGAAGAACTCAACTGTGATGATTTTTTGATAGAAGTACCAGATTCTTGAGTGAGTTTCACCTTCTCATCTACATGCTCCCACCCAGATAAATCTCTTTTCACATCATACAATTTCCGTTTCTTCTTCTTTGGTGCACCTTTTGTTTTGACTTTGAATGGTGGTGGAACCATTGAAGAAGTGGTAGGGAATGCAAGCTCATTTAGTTGTTTCTTCAAAACAAATTTCTTATCCTCTGTCATCTGATTAAATCTGGCCCATATCATGTCCATCAAATTTTTTTTGGGAGGATTTTTCATCTAAAGAATCAAAACTCAGTTGTTTCCAATGATCATCCACAACATCCAATGGAATAGAAGAACCGGAGATATGATAGACACCTATCTCACAGGCACATGGAAGAAGATGTGTCTTCCTAATAATGCATCCACATCGGCCTCTGTCATGACCAACCCCAGAATTCAATTTCTCAAACTCTTTCACCATATAATGCAGAGCAGTTAAAGAGACAAGACCGCGAAGCTTCTTAAACAAAGGAATATTCGAAGCTACTTCAATACGGTTGATGCTTTTTTGAAAAGAGGCGATGACTTTATAAAAGTGAAGTGTAACCATGTCATGAATAGATTTAAAACACTTTGACAAGTCACCTCCAGAAGTCTTCAGATGTCTCTTCAAAGCCCAATGAGCTGACTCGGCTCTTAAAAAATTTAAACACGTGTCAAAAAAATTTAAACAACGATAAAAATACTAAACACGTGTCAAAAAAATTTAAACTACAATAAAAATACTAAACACGTGTCAAAAAAATTTAAACAACGATAAAAATACTAAACACGTGTCCAAAAAATTTAAACTACGATAAAAATACTAAACACGTGTCGAAAAAATTTAAACTACGATAAAAATACTAAACACGTGTCGAAAAAAATTTAAACTACGATAAAAATACTAAACACGTGTCAAAAAAATTTAAACAACGATAAAAATACTAAACACGTGTCGAAAAATTTAAACAACCATAAAAATACTAAACACGTGTCAAAAAAATTTAAACTACGATAAAAATACTAAACACGTGTCAAAAAAATTTAAACAACGATAAAAATACTAAACACGTGCCAAAAAAATTTAAACTACGATAAAAATACTAAGCACGTGTCAAAAAAATTTGAACTACGATAAAATTACTAAATGCCAAAATACCTGTTGGTGGTCTGATTACCGAAGTGTGAGATATGGTTGGTCCAAGCCAAGATAAATCTCTCCTAATGCGGTTTCAACCATGTGTCGTGCACATATTTAATAAGAGTGGGAATATCGGCGCAGGGGTCCTCAAAAATCTTCAACTGAGCTAAGTACACAGACTCGTTAGCTGAATCAATAATATTGTGCCAAAGAGCTATGACGTCCTTTTGCCTATCAACGTGTACCAACTCTTTAATTTTTGCTTTCACATTCTTTGTCACGTGCCAAGAACACAATAAATTAGTAGCAGAAGGAAAGATAGCATGAATACCAGCCATACAACCAAGATCTCTGTCAGTCAGAAAAACCTCCGGTTGAATCCCATGCAAGTCAAATAAATCTTTAAGTTGTTGCAATACCCAAGAGAAATGAATACCAAGTTCATGAGCAATATAGGCAAACCCAACTGAGAAAGATAACTTCGTACTAGTCACTCCCATAATCTCCAATAGAGGTAGATTGTATTTGTTGGTCTTGTACGTAGTGCCGAGAATAAGAACTTTGGGAAACAACTGGAATAACTTGATAGAAGTGGGATGAGCCCACATAATGTCACTGACCACATAAGAATCCTCCACATTCCTGCTCCAACATAAGTAATTATGTGACTCAATCAATCTCAGCAACTCCTGAATGTCCGTTCTAGGACCCCTCCCAGAAGACTGATGCTTGTGGCGCTGCCTATATATTTGAGGGAGAGAAGTGACATTGCCCGGAAAATGACTCCTCAAACAATAAGGCAATCCTTCGGGGCAACATCCAAATCAACATGCTCATTAACCATAGCCTTCTGCGGCTTGGTCAAACGACCAAAAGCTGTGCACCCAACTGAGGTAGTAAGCAATGGATGGGTGTGTCGACCACACATAACTTTCACACACCAACCCCCATGACGTAGTGTAGAAGTAGCTCTCAAAGTAAACAGACAACTTCTTTTAGAACCGAAGACTCTAGAATCATTAGTAAACTTCCCCTGCTTCTCACAACCGAAAATAATCTTAAAAGATTCTAAGATTGTCAACACAAACCCCAAAATACACTTAACCCTTAACTAAGTAGCTAATTAAATACTTAATAACTTAATCTCTATTCTCCCCCTTTTGTCAACAACAAAAAAGGAAGGAAGAAACTGAAATATGCTGCTACTTGGTAGGGGAGGAATTATCAGAAGAGTTGGTTGAAGTTGCTGGCTTAGGAACCTCTTGGAAAGGCTTTGGAGGTGGAAAGTTTGGTGGTGAGATGGTTGGTAGAATGGCAGGAATGACATGTTCCATAACCCACTGCTGGTATGTTAAATTCCTTTGAGCCTCAATTCTATTTTCTTGTTGAAGAATGCCAATGCTTAGCATCAGATTGTTCTCCATGAGCTTCATTTTCTTTATTTGCTTCTCATGCTGTGCCTTCATTCTCTTCATGGATTTCTCCATGACCTCCAATCTGTCACCAGAAGAATGAGAATCATTCTTGTCCACAGAGGGTTTGCTGCTATTGGGTCCTTTGTCAGAGGAGGAGAGAGGGGCATAAGTGGTCTTGCAAAATGAGCTAAGGGAACCAAACTAAGTGGGCGAATCAGAGGGGAATTTTGATGCACCAGAAGCTTCATTCACTCTAGGAATGGATGAATCATAGATTGGAGTTTGAGAAGCTATAAACCTGTTAATGTTTTCAGAAGCCATAGTGTTTCCTGTTTTGGCTGGTGATTGAATAGGTTGATCACGCCATTGTTTGAACAATTCATTGTTGTCATTGTCAGGGATAGGGGAATTTTCTTGAACTTGTGTTTGGTTGAGTTGAGTGAGGGCCATGGAAGCTAGAATTTCAGAGTTGGTTTCTTCAAAGAGTGGGGGATTCACTGGTGTGTAAACTCAGTGTCAATGTCATGACACACTTCATGGACAGCTTGGGATAGAGGTGAAAGTTGATTGTAATTCTGATTGAGTTCCATGCTCACCTGGTGAGGAGCCATGCTCCCCTTGAGGTTGACCACCTGTTGAATCTTCTTGAGTTCCGTGCTCACCTGGTGAGGAGCCATAGGGAACCAAGGGCACTCTTGGAGAACGCGAATTTGCAATTTGCTCAGAATCAGCAGAAGGTTGAACAACAACAGAAGGTTGTTCAACAATCACAGGGATTTCCTCAGTAGTGGATGGAAGAATAGGAGACTTAATTACCTTAGGAGTAGGAATGATAACAGAAGGTTGATCTTGTACATCTTGTGAAGGTTCTTTTTCAGCAGGAATATCCTCTTCATCAACCTTTTCTTCTTGTGAAGGTTCATCATTCTGAATGAGGGGTTCTTTATTGAGATCATCAATCATTCTTTCACAACCTCGTTCCTCAACAATCTCTTCTTCTGGCATGACTGGGGATTGTTCATCAGGAGTTTGTTCAAGCTCAAATATCTCCTTGCTGCTTTCAGCAAGTTCTGTTTCCATGATAGGTTCTTGTGAAGGTAGAACTGGTTGTGGAAACTTGTGACTCTCAGGGAATTGAAAATGTCAGGGTTGAGCATTAATGGCTTCTTCATTGTTCAATTGCTCCCCCTGAGGAGTTGCTTCCGCTTTGTCATCTTTCTTGAGAGATGGTTCATTTGGAGTGGAACTTGTAACTGCTTTCTTTTGTGAAGGTTTGGTGGTTTTAGGTTTGGCAGAGGCTTTTGTCTTTGGAGCAGGCTTGGCAGTTACTTTGGCTCTTGGAGCAGGTCTGGCAGTAGCTTTGACTTTTGGAGCAGGTTTGGCAGTGGCTTTGACCTTTGAAGGGGGTGTAGTTTCAGATGACTTGATACCCATTTGTTTCACACTCCTAGACCAGAATATAGTCTTATCATCGATACATTCCTCCTTTTCAAGAGTGATTTCATTGTACTAAAAGACTTTTGCGCGTCTTCTGACTAGAGCGGCTTCTTTGGGATCAGCTGGCTTTTGGCCGAGTTCAATATAATTCTTTAGAGGAGAGATCCAACTGTTGTCCAAATCGATGACACAAGTGGCTGACGCTGAGCTTCATGTCTGACTTACGTTGGGCTGACTCAATTTTTCTTGAATCAGACTTCGGTGATTTCCAGTTGGCTTCGTAGTTGCAAGCTTGGCTAGAACGTCAACTCTAGCATTTCCAATCCGAGGTACGTGCCTAACCTCGGCTTTGGTGAAGAGTTGTAATAGTTCTCTTACCCGAGCCAGGTACTTCTGCAGAATGACGTCTTTGGTGGTGAAGTCTTTCTTAATTTGAGAAACGGCTAACAGAGAGTCAGTATTGAGCTCGATCCTTTTGGAATTAAAGTCCCGAGCCAGCAAGAGCCTGGCTACACATGTTTCATACTCGACCTGATTATTGGAGGTCTGAAATGAAAACCTGAGAGACACTTCTATTACCAGTCCTTCCCTATTTTCAAGAATGAGCCCAACACCACTTCCCTTCCTGTTAGAGGAACCATCGACGTGAAGTTTCTAGGTCAGGGCTTTATCCCCAAGTAATGGCCAGGTCATCTCAGCGATGAAGTCGGACAATACCTAAGCTTTGAGAACTGGCCTTCCTTCATATTTAATTCCAAACATGGACAATTCCACTGCCCACTTGATTATCCGACCTTGGAGGTCGGGTCTGTGCAAAATTTCCCTGGTGGGCTGGTCAGTTCTGACAACCACTTGATGGGCGACGAAGTAAGGTCTCAACCTTCTAGCTGTCGTGATTAATGCTAAGGCCACCTTTTCAATCTTCTAATACCTTATTTTTGGTCCTTTCAGACTTTACTGAAGAAATAAATTGGTCTCTAGCCGAGTTCGGTTTCCCTGATTAGCACAGCACTAAGCGTTTCCTCGGCCACGGCCAAGTAGAGGTAGAGAGTTTGCTTGAGCTTGGCCAAAGCTTTGTCACAGTCAGGGGTCCACTTGAACTCGACCCCTTTCTTGAGGATTTTGAAGAATGGTAATGATCTATTGGAAGCTTTGGAGACAAACCTTGACAACGCAACGATCATCCCTGTTAGTTTCTGCACTTCTTTCTTCGACGCATCTCAGTCACGACCCTACGTTTGTTCGGCTTGGCCTCAATCCACATCTCAGTCAGAGACGACCTTGGCAGCGGCCTCGAGCTTCTCCTCTTTTCGAACCCGTCCGTCTTCTGGGCCACCCATTTTGCCTATGGGTTGACAGCGA
Source organism: Astragalus glycyphyllos (assembly GCA_963573325.1). Classification (NCBI taxonomy): domain Eukaryota; kingdom Viridiplantae; phylum Streptophyta; class Magnoliopsida; order Fabales; family Fabaceae; genus Astragalus; species Astragalus glycyphyllos. The sequence continues at coordinate 42,741,532 of OY754312.1, read as the reverse complement.
TGTCGTCCCGGGAAACCTCAGGAGGTATCTCTAGAATGTCGGCTGTGCATCATGCAAATAGATCGGCATGTTGCCGGAGACAAGCAGTGAGCACTTTCTGCACATGATATGAAAGGTCGGCTCTGAGCTTCACTGTTTTGGTTGGATCAGCTCACAGAGGTACTTCAATGAATTCCCCGTCAGGCTCGGGGCGAATAGGTTGGCGTGTTGCCGGAGACAAGCAGTGAGCACTTTCTGCACATGATATGAAAGGATTATTGATTCATGTAGTTCCTCCCTAAATCTTATAAAATTTACGCTTTTTTTTACACCATAAAATTTAGGCTTAAATGCACATTTTTTTTTGACAATCTTAAATATACTTTTGGTACCCTATAATCACTAATTCGTGCGCCATTTTAGTCTTCTAATTTTTTTATTCAATTTTGTCCCTTAATTTTACGAATTTCTAAAATGTTGACCAATTTCAAAATTTGACAGTTGAGAATCTGATATTCCACGTTTTTAAATGACATACAGGAAAAATGTTTAATGAAACTACATCTAGGTATGCCATGTCACCATTATAATTATAAAATCAATGTTTTATTTTTTATAATATGGATACAGAAACCCATATTCTTTGTAAGAACCCAAAATCAGAAATCCTAAGCACAACACCATCTCACATGTCACACAACCAAATCACACAAAAGGTTTAGATAGAAAAACCCCATCTCCTTTTTGGTACGTACTCTCTCAGCCTCATGTAGGGAACGCATTTTCAACCTCATATCAAGCATTATTTCGTCACGGATTCTATCAATGCATCTTCTACACCCACTAAAAAAAGGGTGTTCTAACAGTAAGAAATTCATCGCTAATGGTATTTTGTGACGAAATTACCGACAGACCAATTCTCTCACTAAAATAGTGGTTGCTAACACGTAGCAACATAATTTGGAAATTCGTCGCAAATTAGCGACGGCCAAATCCGTTGCTAATTAGCGCGGGACTACAAGTTCTGTCGCTGACTGGAAATGACACGTGTCCGTATTACCGACGGCCAATTTCGTCGCTAATTAGCTATTTGTGGTTTTGTGATTTGTAAGATGGTGTTGTGCTAATTAGTGATATCAAAAACATGTTCTTGCGGTTTGTAAAACCAAAAGAAATGACTTTGAATGGTGTTGTGAGATGGTGTTGTGCTAATTAGCTTCAACTAGCACGTGATTATGACATTGGTAGCAAAAGATATGTCAAAAACACGTTCTTACGGTTTATAAAACTAAAAAAAAGGACTTGAATATGAAGAATAAATGCTTACCACAAATTTAGACTTAAAACAGCAAAGCAGAGGATCTTTAGATGATTTGAATGTTCATCAAGATCAAAGGAATGAACAAATTGTGAATCCTCTTGAGTGGTGCTCAACGGTAATGAAGAACGATGACGAACAACGGGACCCGATTTTGAAACGTCTCGGCTTGCAAATCTAATAGGATATAATGAAAGTATTCTCTTCAGTGAGTGTAAAGAGGGTCTCGATTTTTCAAGATGAAAACCTATGATGTCAGAAATGAGACCGGAAGTTGCAATCACGGGTAAAACAGGTCATTTTTCAACTTCAACAAAATAATAAAAGCAATACCTTTTCTTGAAGGTTTCGATGAGAGGAATCCAAATACGATGTCTATTTTTCCATACGACGAACGTAGTTTCCGGAAATGCAAACATACAGTACGAAAACTGTATAATTTCTGTCTCTAATGACCGAAATAACACCATAAACTGATTCAGTAGTAATTTTGTGTAAGAGTATGAAGTTTGGTAATTTTTGGTGATTAAATAAGAGAGAACAAGGACAGAGAAGAAAAAGAGAGTGTTTTTATGACTGGTAACGACTGCTGGAAGAAAAAGAAAGCAACAGAGGAAGAATGGGGAAAGAAAGAAGAGTAGGTTTTTTACTTAGGCGAAGGGGGTGTACGACTTAAATCAGGGGATGCGAACAGAAAATTCATTAAAAAAGGAAATAAACTGCTACCAAAGCCTAACTTGTTTCTAGTTAGCTTTTAAATCCAATTCTCATGGGCCTATTTCTATCATTAGCCATACCTATGAAGTTTTGGTTTATGAGTTGTTGTCTGAAGTCCTCTTCATGATCACTTCGAAAGCTTGAGAAGTCTGTTATTGGCCCTCTTCCACCTCTGGAACCACCTCTACGACTATTATGCTCAGAAGTCATAGTTCCAGTACAAAGAATGTCAAGGCTTTGTTGATGTTGTAGTCTTCACAACCTTCTAAATCTCCTTTCTATTTTGGGATCTAACTAAAATTCTAGTGAATAGATCTTGTGCATTTGTTATAGCATCTACTGCTATAACATCCGAGAACAAAACACTAGAGTAAAACTTTCACTAATATTGCTAAAACTTTAAACAACAAAAATTAAATGCAATCCCCAGCAACGACACCAAAAACTTATTGTGCGAAAAGTAGTTGTGCAAGTGTACACAATGGCAACAAATAATACAAAGACAAAGTAGAGATCGTACCACTAGGATTGATGTTAATTTAATAGTTTAAGGAATTATCAAACTAGTGAAACAAACAAAATAGTAACAACAAGTTTTTGGACATAAAGTGTAAAAGGTTTGAAGTAACAAATAACAATACATAGGTTTTCAAGTGTTTATTTAAAGATTAGTTGGACTGCTCTTCACTAAGTAACTCCTTTATAATAAAGTGTTATAACATTGGATGCTACAACATTGAGTGTTTAGCATATGATGTTGTGCTTTTCAGTCACTGACGCTAGGATTTCTTACAATAACTTATGTCTAAGATGTAAATAGGTTCACCCATGTATATTAAGAAACCACAATATTTACCCTATGAACTATGCTTTCCTATATATGTCTAGGGTTAAGCATGGGTTGTTCTAAGTGTCCTTAAAACAACCACTCATTCATATCAACCTTTAAGTTCAAATCATAAATCATTTCTGTATTTACGAATGTACTCTTTTCAGTTGGCCAATCCCAAAATAAGTTTGAAAGCATTAAGGCACAAAGATTGAAATGCAAACACCACGATATTATATAAACAATACTAAAAATTCATTACAAAGCTTAAGCAATCCAACTACAAAGCGTTTAGCTCATGATGAGCATCATCAACAAAATACAAACAAGGATGCTCATATTACCGAAACAATAAGTAGAGGAAAAGACCGCAAAAGATACACTACTTAAGCTCCTGCACATGAACAGATTGAAGAATGCTATAGCACAGCTCGCAACATTAACATGTGGAATCTTCACTTGGAAAATTAATAAAAGCTTGAATCGAAAACAATGGAGATGAGAATGTGTCAAAGACTCTCTATCTAAAATCCTTGAAGAACTTCGAATGGTGAAGAGATAAGTGAATGGGAGAGAGATATTCTTTTTGTTCTCAAAAGCACTTTTCAAAAAGGTTAAAGTGACATGCCGCCAATCAAAATAATCTTCCAACCTAAATGAGACAAGTGCTCTTGCAAGTGCATTGGTTGCTGAATGCGTCAGCCTAGGGTGCAGGAATAGGAGGCGCTGACTTGACATAAAGTGGATACTCCAAAGATTTACTTTTTGCTTTAATCCTACGCTAGCCCATTGCTACGCGATGTTATGGCGTCAGAACGTTGTAACACAAAACAAAGGCATTAAAACTTTCATAAAGACACCAATGTGCCAGATTATCATAAATCAGCTACTAACCCTTCTTAACATAATTTAACTTATATTTACAAATTTAAACATGAATTTCACTTAAGAACTCGCATTGATTTAAGTGTTAAAAGTATAACTAACTCTTATAACTAAGAGTTATTACTTCCCCTTATCACCTCTGGGGGCGGTGGGTCAGACCTCCTGGATGCATATCTATGAAAAATGAAATGTGATATATATATATATACACACACACACACTAGTGTGCATGACCCGTGCGCTGCACGGGTAGACATTTACTTTTGACGTAAAATTTGACAATTTAATTTGGGAATAAAAATACCATAAGTTATATATTTAAGTGTATTATGTGATATTGGGATTTAAAAAAAGGCAGTATATTATGTAATATGTTAAATACTTTGTACAGTATCTAAAACTCCCCTATTATATTATACAATAAATATATATATATATATATATATATATATATATATATATATATATATGTGTGTGTGTGTGTGTGTGTGTGTGTGTGTGTGTAAATATAGGTTTAACATATATCTATACATGTAAAATAGTAAGATATATGGTTAATTACTCATTAAAAGGTATGTATTTGATATTCTCGAATTGTTTTGGTCATATTTCGATATAAATCATAACAGGGGAAGACCAAAATCACAAAGTAGAATAGTATAGTTACAAATAATAAATATAATAGAATGTTAATATTCTGTAAGGTATGGTAAGTGTAATTTCAAAAAGGGATAGTTTTAATATATATATATATATATATATATATATATATATATATATATATATATATATATATATATATATATATGGGCCACACTAAAAGGGATAAATTTATTTTAATTTTAGGCTTAAATATATGTTACCCTCTGCAAATATCCTCATTTTCCATTTACCCCCTACAATTTTTTTTTTAAAACACACCTTGCAAATATTAAGTGTTTCTAGTTACCCCCTGCTGTTAACTTTTCTGTTAAAAAAATGATGTGGCAAACAGAGATGACGTCAGCACACACGTCACTGCCACGTGTCACTATATTATTGGACATTTGTGCCACGTGGTACTGACACGCCACGTCAACACCCCATCTCACCCAGCCACGTCAGCAACCAATAGATGGTTGCCATGTGGCACTCACTTGGCAATAAGGGGGCACATTGTTGTTGTTACTTAAAAAAATTAAAGATTTTGGGTAATATGAGTGTTGAACCCATGACCCCTTGGTGATACCAACTTCCAAATACCAATATAGAAGATAAGATAAGTGTAATTTTAAAAAGGGTAGTTTTGGTTTTTCACGAAATCTTAGGCATATTATCGTAACTGAACTTTTGCCGGTTAATGTCCAGTTGCATTATCTGAAAATCCTCATAGAAGAAACCCTTTACTTTCCTTTCCAGACCATCGTGGTAATCATAACCGGCAACTTGTTGGTGTTGCTTCTGATCAACCATGGCTACCCAGGACGCATCTTCTTCCTCACGCCGTGGACGAAGATGAATGGGAGCTGCTGCTGATCGAAGGTTGTCGCGAACACCAACTGAGGTACGTTTGGATCCAGCGTTAATGTTACTGTTTTTACAGATAGGAATCACAATTTACGGGTGTTAATTTCAAATAGAAGGCGAAAAACAGGTACTTATGTAAAGCCCTAATGTTAATTTCATAGTTGTTAGCTTCATATACCAATCGGATCTTCCAATTTAATATAGCTTTTCTTACCAATCCCTTGTTCTTATAACAATGTGATTTTCGCTGATGAATAAGAAAGTTTAGTTGGTGCAATAATGAGCTTTTCTTACCAATCCCTTCTTCTTACCAATCCCTTGTTCTTACCAATCACTTGTTCTTAATAATGAGGAACTCGATTCAAGTAACAATTCAGATATGTTTTCCTTTGTTGTAACATGAATTACCTGTTTAAAAGGTGTACTACAGTTAACCAAATTTATAACCCGCAATTTTTTTATATGTTCTGAACATGCGTTAAAACTTATAGTAATATTGAAAGATAATACCTATGGGCTTGTTATTTGACCTATAACTAAATCAACCTTTCCAATAACATTCAGTAAAGCGTGTATAAATGAAATGTAAGATTATTTCTCCTATAGGACAATGAGTTGCGGAGCTTCGTTATTAAATATTGACCTCGGAGTGGGGATAGAATTGTAAGTAACACTGGTAAAATCTTTGATAAATAGTACCTATGATATTAGTTTGCTGATCCACTAATATAAGTTTTAACGTAATTGTTGCAGAAATTTCGACGAAGGTTAATGGAAAGGTGGGGTTCCGAATTTAATCAAACAGTGTTTCTCAACACCAAAGATGGACAATGGTGGTTGATCAAGGTCGAGTGGCGTAACGGCAACATCTGGTTGGGTCAGGGGTGGGAGCGCTTCAGAGAAAGCTATAACATACAAATGTTGGATACGATACACTTCAAGTACCAGTTTGAAAAGCATATTCGTGTCGTTATGTACACTACTGCTGGGCTGCAATATGGATGGGCGAGGGGTGATCCAACACCGCTACCTGTACGGCTCTTCAAGCAACTTGTATCCAGGGACTATGCGACCAGAATAGTACGTTTTGTTCATATTTTTGCCATGAGACTCCTATTAATTTCACTCACCAATTTTCAACTAATTGATTTATTAACAAAATTAATCAATTTCATTTAAAGTTTATTGTGTTGTTCAATATTGTAAAAATTAATTATGCCTAAAAGGACCTCTAAGTTAGTTTGGGTCCCACTTTAGAAATTAATTTTACATAAAAAACCCATTAAAAATAATTAGGTAAACCTTTAAACCTACATATATATTGGGTCAACCCGAATGTTCTAATTATAGTATAAAAAAATACTTGTATTTTTTATTGTACCTCTATATTAGGATTAATCACGAACTCACAAATGGCCTAAATTAATGTTTCATGCATTTTGTTTTTTAAATATTGAATTGAAATTAATGATTATGAATAATTAATATATCTGTTTGTTTTAGTTTACTTTGACAAAGAAATTTTGCACTTAGACTTGAAGTGAGCAAAAGGCATGAATTCAGTTGCAACATCCTTGCAAAAGTAACTATATACTTTAAGTATCAATTGGATCATCACGTAAAGTATCAATTGGTTCAACTTCAATTACCTCATTTACGCCCGACTTTTCATCCACTTGATAAGGAACCTCATCCCTGGCCTGCACCAGTTGCTTCAATGCGGCCTCGTGGTTTTGCCTTAATTGCAACACACCATTCTCTCCGAATTTATGGATATGGACATCATACACTTGCCTCACATTTCCTAGCATTAGAAACAAATTATAGGCTTTATACCTTCTTCTATCCATTCGAATGTCCACGATATTAGATTTTGGATTCAATTTCGTTCATCTAACCGATGGATCAAACCCTCTGTAATAAAACAAAACTATTCTGTTTTGATAGTCTAAATGTGTGTATTCAAGTTCATATATATGTGTGTGTTGTCACACTGTAGAAGTCATGCAAAAAATGTTAGCATATTTATGATTTAATACAAAGTACAAAACTTAACATAATAATAGTAAGAAAAAAGTACTATTTATATTTACCTAAATAGACTTTTAAAAAATCTTGACTTGACTTTTGCCTGATGTAGGTTGGGCTATAAGTCCCTTTCGATCGGTTTGGTCTATTCCTACCCTATTTCGAACAAACTCAAATTTTTTAAGTTGAATTGAATTAGGCCAATACTTCCTACAACCCCCAATTACTCACAAAGCATCTCATGACTATATGAAAAGATCAAAATACCATTAATAAATAAAATAGTTCCAAGCGCGTGCCATTTTTTTATCTACTTTCAATTGGGTACTACGTGTTAAAAGTGAGTTTGCATAGCATCATCATCTCCAACCTTTTTCTAGCTTGTTTCCCTCAAATTTTGCTTCTCCTCGTTCCTTCTCTTTTCTTTTTTTATTAACCTCCTTTTCTCTCTACTTTTTCATTCACTTATCAACCACACAATTTGTTTATGGTCATCGCTTCACTGTTAACAACCACACAATTTCAAAACTTCACAACTACACAAGAGAGGGGGGGAGAATTTGGAGAGGGAGAATCAACAAGAGAGACAATAGGCCATAGAATGGGTATCCTTCTTCAATAGGAATCATGAGTTAAACTTAATTTGAAAACATTTCTTAATATTGAAATCAACTTCTTCTGTCACAACCAACGTGGAATGTCCCTTAATTTGGCTTTCCAAATGTTAATCAGCTTCCATGAGTTAAAAAATTATAGGACTATTTTTAACCAGGACTATAGTACCGTATCCTTTCAATACTAAAAAATTATAGGACTATACTAAAAAATTATAGGACTATAGTATCACTTTGAAGATGGGATACGATATCTTATTTTTTTTAAACAAGAAATGGAACACGAGGTTGATTTGCAGCCATACGTTTATGGCTATATAAAATAAAAAATAAAAAAGCTAGATTACTAACTTTCCATTTTCAAGTATCACTTATTTTATCTCAAAAATCCTACCTTTTATTTAATTCTTTCTTTTGGTTGCAAATTTTTAATTTGCTTCAATACTTTGCAAATAATTAAATATAGCAATAATACCTAGATTTTTTTAAAAAAATTTGACAAATAACAACTAGATAAAAATAAGTTACCAACAAAAAGAATATTTCAACGTAGATATTCATAACTGTCAGAGATAAAATCCAAATCAAAAGAGATAGAAAACAATCAGACACAAGAATACTTTTTTTTTCGGTCTTTTTTTTGACGAAGACACAAGAGTACCTAATTGCTTACGTTGCTATTGTACGTAATTGCTTACGTTGAAATTTTTAATTTGCTTCAATACTTTGCAAATAATTAAACATAGTAATAACTAGATTTTTTTTACCAAAAAGGATTGGTCCAAGTGGTATATTGGACTTGAATCCCATCCCAAGTTTCGGGTTCGAATTTTGGGTGTCGCAAAAATTCTGTTGGGAAGGGAGAACCACACGAGCCGGCAAAGCCGGAAACTCGTGGCCAGCCAGGTTCCCTGGCGTAGATTAGTCGCCGGTGGAAACTACGCACCAATGACATGGTAACCAAAAAAAGATTTTTATAATTTGAAAATTATAGTATTAATAATAACTAGATAAAAATAAGTTACCAACAAAAAGAATATTTCAACGTAGGTATTCATAATTGTCAGAGATAAAATCCAAATCAAAGACATCTAATACAAACAGACACAAGAATACCTTATTGCTTACGTTGCTTTTTTTTAGATAAGCTAATTGCTTACGTTGCTATTGTATCAGCAAGAGACAGTATAATCTCTTTTAAAGCACCCAAATCACATAGTTAGAGCTGCATATTTTGTGATAACAACAAACCAAACAAAATGGTGAGCATCCAATCTCGTCACACCATAATTCCCTCCTCACCCACCCCAAACGCAAAACTCTTCTCCTTATGTGAGCAAATCAAACTTCGCACTCACGCTCCTCTCCTTTACGTGTACAAACCACGCAACCACAACAAAAACACCACAAACCTTCATCGAAATCCTTCGAAACTCTCTCGGCGAAGCTTTGGTTATTTACTATCCACTAGCTGGAAGATTGAGTTGGATCAAAGGAGGGAGATGGGAACTCCATTGCAACGCAAAGGGTGCGCATCTATTAGAAGCCAAATGCGAAGAAATAGAGAAATTAGATGACTTGGGTGATTTTGTGCCAACTCATTTTGTCTCACAATTAATGCCAAACATTGATTACAATCTTCCCATCAAAGAAATTCCTCTTTTGTCAGTGCAGCTAACAAGGTTCCGGTGTGGTGGTCTTACTATGGGTGTTGCCTTATGTCGTGCTGCAATTGATGGAACCTCAACCATGCGTTTCATGGACACGTGGGCTAAAATCGCACGTAGGGAGCCTTTGGACCCAATTGAAATGCCATGTCATGATCGAGCCCTTCTAGATTCGCGCAAGGGAACAAACACGGGATTCTTGCACTTGCACCCTCATTGCGAGTTTGATGAGCCTCCTCTTTTGGCTGGTGGAATCAAAGACACTACGGAAGTAGTTGTTGCTAGCGTGAAACTCACGCGAGAACAAGTCATGAAGCTAAAGAAGAAAGCTGACGATGCAACAATGTTATTAACAAGGGAAAAACCTTATTCAACTTTTGAGGTAGTTGCGGGACATCTTTGGAAATGTGTCACCAAAGCACGTTATATAGGAAACAATGACCAACCAACGAGGTTATCCACATTGGTTAATTGTAGAAACCGTTTAAAGCCACATCTTCCTAGTACTTATGCTGGGAATGCAGTATTTCCTACTGTGACTTCCACACGCTCATTTCACGAGCTTATGCATAAGCCTTTGAGTTATGCCGTTGAGGAAGTTAAGGAAGCACTAGAAAAGGTAACAGGGGAGTTTGTAATTTCAGGCCTTAATTACATTGAAAATGAAAAGGATATGAACTTGTTGAGATATAATTTTCACTACCCTACGGTGGAGCCATATAAAGGTAACCCAAACATATTCGTTATTAGCTGGATGAATTTCCCGTACAAGGATGCAAACTTTGGGTGGGGAAAACCAGTTTATTTTGGACCGGGATATATGGATTCTGAAGGGAAGGCTTTTGTTTTGAATGATGGGATTGGTGATGGTGTTGTTGTGGTGATTTGTTTGGAGGCATCTCATATGGATGTTTTTAAGAAGGTGTTTTATGATGATATTGATGTGGGTCTCCGTACTTCCAAATTGTGATGGGTGTGATCCCAGAAATTGTTAGTTACACATAAATAAATACTTTTCTATTTTAAAAGAAAAAAGTAAATTTTTTTTATATGTAAGTTTTTTCCGAATTATTTTAAGAATAAATGTTTTTATCCTATGAAATTATTCCAAGTTGACATGTCATTAAAATAATTTAGGCAACAATTTTTTTTTTAGATAGGTAAAGTGGTTAGTAATTAGTGAGTTAATTGTTAGAGGGGAGGGGGGAGCGGGGTTCGAACCCCGTACGCCTACATTTTTCCACCAACGATGTCCATTTCACTCAACCATGTGAGCTACCCTTCTAGGACAATTTAGGCAACAAATTGTTAATCGTTATGAATGTAAAAAAAAATTACACCAAGAATACATAGCAATTAAACTCTAAAGTAATTGTTTCGATTATTTTTGTCATAAATTCGATAGAATTAATTTTGATTAGAATAGCCAATCAAATTCGATAAATGGGATTTATTTTTTGCAGCGGAGTGGCATCTACGATGGATGAAACGTCATTGAGACAGTGCCGTATATTCTCTATTAGCTGTAAAGTTGTAGTACAACGTCAGTGTCAAAACTTGTTCATTGATTTGAGACGATAGTGTCGTATATTTTGGACTTTCACACCCATCCTCAAAGGAACCAACCCTCAATTTTGAGATGATTGAAAACACCATTAACTATTAGTACCAAAAACAAAGAAAAATAAAACACGATTCTCTCTCTCCCTAAATTATTATTCACAGCGTACTCACTCCGTTCCTGATCTTTGATATTTTTGACCTTTTATTTTTGTTCTAAAACAATGGTACTTTTAAAAATCCAAAGTACAATTCACCTAATTTTTCCTAATAAACTCTCTATATTTATTTATCCTTTTAGAGTTCCAACGCATGAATTAATTGTCCAAGACTATTTTACTTTAACTTCAATTATCCCAATACAACTACAAGTAGGGCATTTTAGTACTTAAACAACACAAATTAATAGTACCTTAATATGTGTGTAACAAGCCAAAAGTACTAAAGATTAGGAACGGAGGGAGTATATTATTTCACTGGTTTTTTTATACAATAAATTATTATTCACTGGTTTATGGTGTATAAATAGGTTTTTCTTATATTTCGTTATATTTTCTTCCAAGGGTTATATATTTCATTGTATAGAATTTATTTGAGTTCTTTTATTTTTCGTCGCTCAAATTTTTTTTTACCTACAATTGGCCTTGGTATATAGATCTGAAAAACGAAAACGAAAATGGGGTTATAATTTGGAAAACCATCTGAAAAATCGAAAAACGAAAATGGGGTTAATTTCTGGAAAACGGTCTGTAATTTGTGGGGTTAATTTCTGGAAAATGAAAATGGGGTTAATTTATGGAAAACGATATGTAATTTCTAGAAAACGATCTGTGATTTAAATGAGATTTTGCCGAAAACTGGTTCTTTGTTTGTATCGATGATGATTTCATTTTGGGAATGAAGATCGAAAACGAAAATGGATTATGCAGTTTTTTTGTTTGTATCGATGATGATTATTTCATTTCCAAATCAATTTCGTTTGTCTTGATGATGATAATGATTCCATTTTCTTTTTTTTTATCAAAAATTAATATATAAATATGTATTATATATTTGTTGTTGGCTCAACATACTAAAATTATTATGTGGCTTAGTAGTAATTGGTGTTGTTAACAACATGCAGGTCACACGTTCCATCCCCATGCCCACCAAAATTTCAATTTTTTTTAGTAACAGCAATGTGCCCCAAAGGTCCATTTACTGGATGCTGACGTGGCACATGTCAGTGGTGGCATGGGTGTTGACTTGGTGTGTCAGTGTCACGTGGCACAAATGTCCAATAATAAGGTGACACGTATTTTAGCTAGGAGCATTTAATTTGCTTATCTTTTTTTTTTTGATAAGCAAATGTTAGTGGGGGCGGAGGAATATTAGTTTTCGGGGTTTGAACCCTGGGGCTGGGTTTAGGTAACTAAGGAAATTTTTAGTAACTTTTACTAAAAAATAATAACCAAGGGTATGGGAGTAATTTCCCTAAGAGAAACCTCCAACTCCACAAAACTCCACAAAATTAATTCATTTTCAAAATAAAAATCAGAGAACCCGTGAACCCAGAACCTTCTCCGCCGTTGGTAACTCTTCTCCGACCTCCGTCGTCTGGTACGACCTTCCCCGCCGGAAAACCACTTTCATTTCTCGCCGCCGTTCTTCTCTGGCCATTCTTCTCTGGTACGACCTTCTTCTTCATTTCTCGCGGTTCTTCTGCATCTTCTGCTTCAAGCTCAAGCTGTCGTAGGTTTCTGCATCTTCTGCTTCAAGCTCAAGCTCATTTCTCGCCGTTCTTCTCTGGTACGACATTCTTCTCTCTAGCTCTCTTAGGTTTCGCAGTAACCGGAACCGTAATCACCAAGTTCTAGTAGGGGACCGATTTTTCATAATATATATGATAACGATTCGTTGTTGTTGCTGCACATTTCTGTTCTAGTGTTCATTTTGTGATTTCTGTGTTCATTTCTGAAAGTATCTTACAATATGTGTTCTGAAGTTTTGCTGCATGTAACATTTTTGGTTTGGGATTCCAGTAACCACAAATACGTATTCTGTGGTTTCTGTCCAGCAACCACAGAATTCATATTTGTGGTTACTAGATGTTTCCTAGTAATTTTCTATGGCTTCATTATCTGTATATGAACTAATTTGACCTATAATTGATAGGTATCTCATTCATCACTTATAACTATATCGTGTTTGATGCATGTTCAAGTAGCAAATGATCATTTGAGGGGTTTAGGTTGTTAAAAACTAATTGAAGATGATTGCAATGATTAAAAAATCCAAGGAGTGAGTTTGAGCAAAATATTATACAGGGACCAAAATCAATATTAACCATAGTAGAGAGATCAAGTGGCTGTTTGTTTAAGCTTTTGAAAAAGTGTTTCTAAGATATGTAAAAAATGATTTGGTTTTTTGAGATTTATGTAAAGCAGATGCTAATTTTTGTTGAACAATTATAAAAATCTTTTTATTTAAGAACTTGGTTATAATTACAGTTTTTTCCAAACTCAATAGTGTTTCATTTAAATCAGAATTGTGATATTTTTTAAATTCTGATTTCTTTAAAAGCTTAAACAGACTTTCCTCCTCCTCCTGTAGAGTATTTTTGTTGATTTACGATGCATCGAAAGTTTGAAACTCCTTGGTGTACTATAGATGAGAAGTTATGTTAGAGCTCTTGAAAATTCACTTGCATTCCTAGACTAGTTTGTGTCTTCTGTAAGTTCAGCTTCTATGTGTTAATCCTGTCCTCCTAAATCTTCACTTGTTCTCCATGTGATATAGTACGTTACTACTACGATACACATGTTAATACCAATGTTTATTTGTGGATGTTTACTAGATTGCTAATGGTCAAACTGAGTAATCAAGTTTTCAAAGTACGAGACAGAATCCAGAATCTTTTGCATTTCTTACTCTTTATTTTACCTTCCAAACCATTCAAATCAATTGAAAGTTGTTAGTGTAAGAAATTTGTTAGTGTAAGGCTGCAAGTTTTCAAGTATCATTATTCTTATTTTCTTTAGATGTTCCATTTGATCGTCATTGGTAGTGAAGTGATGTTTAAAGCAAAATGTTGTTGCTACTTTTTTGCTTCATTTTAGCAATGAAGTTTGTTTCTTCTTCTGCATATCCTTCTTGGAGAACTAGATATTTTAATGTTAATAATTAAAGAGAAACAGCGTTGGTGGGCACATGCATGTTATGCAGTTCATTAGTTCATTTATTGTGTGAATAGTTAAAGAGAAACAGGAGGTAATTGCGTGTCTAGTTGTGTTCTATTTTTTATTTGATTGAGGACTATAATTCGATTTCAGTTTGAGAACTATCCATAATTTGTGTAACCAAAGCCATAGATCAAGGCCTCATAAAGTAACAAGTTATAATTAGTTTTCTTGTTATGTTTCTCTACTTATTCTGATTCTTACAACAGTTACATGGTTTGCTCTCAAAATTTAATTTAGTAGCATTTGATTTGGAATCACTTCCTTTCATATATTGTTGGTTTGTTCTATTCAGAATTTATTGGTAAACATTAGCCTTCTTAATCAATCTTATGTAGAATTTCCCAATGCTGAAAAACATGCTCATGCTTTCTCACCAGCAATAACACTTGATAATTGTACTTTAACACAAATAACATGATTTTACTTGCTAGATATTATTGCTTGATATTATTGATCGCTTGAAATTTGTTTCCTTTGCTTGGCTGCTACATGTATCTTGCTTTCTCACGCGCAAGAACTACTGATTATTGTGGTTACTTGAGGGCTATGGGTCCATTTTGGAAGCAATAGGATCGATATGTTTGATGTTAATTGGTGTTGCCTTTTTTCAATAACTAATCTAAAGGTACATGAAGTTAAGAGCCTGGTTGATCTGTTAAGAGCCATAGAAAATGACTAGTAAACATCTAGTAAACACAAATATGAATTCTGTGGTTGTTGTCCAATAACCACAGAATTCATATTTGTGGTTACTGGAATCCAACTAGTGTTTATTTGTATCATTGTCAAGAATTAATCTCTAATTGCTTTGAAGGTGTCTAATTTTTTGTCTCTCATACTGTTGATATGTTGTGTAAGTTGATATGTGATTGTGGATATTTTGCTTAATTTTTTGTCTCTCAATTTTAATTTCAATCAATGTGCATGTTTTTTTTAGATAAGTAAGGATGGTAAAGAGAGCACGAGAAGCAGCACGATACAGGCATTTGTTTAGACTACCAACCTGTTACACGTTCATGAATAACATGTCCGATAGCAAGAAAGATTTGTTAGCATTAACTGGGTTTGGTGCTTTTATGCTACTCTGCAATTGGAACAGGATTCCTGGGGAGTTCGTCAGGTGGGTATCCCCCAACTTCAAACCAGAGAAATGTCAGCTCCGGTTGAGCAAATATCAAGTGCTTCCAATAAATTCTCAAGACATTCAGAGAGTTTATGATTTGCCTAACGAGGGAACAACGGTTAATCAATTGGAATGCAAACAAAATTCAGTGGAACAACTGCGGAGAGATTTTAAGTGGGATATGAAAGTAAAAGACATTGACTGTGCCAATGTTGAAGAACTTGAGCATGTGATAAGAAATTCCAAGAAAGATGAAATTTGGTGCAAGGCAATGATACTATACCTTCTTGGTTGCTTTCTATGTCCCGATCAAAATGACACCGTCTCCCTTAAGTATGCTTCTATACTTGAAGACCTTAACAATGTGTCCAAATACAACTGGTGTAAACATGTTTTAGAGCATCTAAGGGAGGGCACAAAGGGGTATACCCAAAATCAGACATGCACTTCTTTATGGTAAGTTATTTTGAATACATTAATCTTAATATATATATACATATATATATATATATATATGTGCTTATTACTGTTTGTTTATTGGCAATTTCACAGATCCACTACATTGAGAGGATGGGACGAGAGAGTCCTTACTCCCAAGGCTCTACAATGCCAACTCTACAAGGCTGGGACACGACGAAGGTGTTAAGAAAAATGGACGCAATTAATAAACTTTCTGGATTTGGAGCTGGCATAACATCTGGTTATGCTCTAAGCCCAGAAATTAAGTTAGAGAGTCCTATGTCACTCGTTCCTCTGGAAGCTGAAGAGTGTCCATTAGAAAAGGTTTGTTTTTATATCATAAGCCGCTGAATGAATGAGTGTTATAGCTATTGTCATTGTTCTTTATTTTTGGTTTTTGGATTCCAGTAACCACAAATATGAATTCTGTGGTTGCTGTCCACTAACCACAGAATTCATATTTGTGGTTACTGGAATCCAACTGGTGTTTGTGCATATATGTGGTTTGTGGCATATTTGAAAAACACAAAATGCTCACATTTCAATAACAACAGATTCACAACATCACAAAATGCTCACTAATCACGGAATGTTTTTGTTTATTTGATGTTGTAGGTCCCGAAGTACTTGGAATACTGTCAATACCAGCTTGAGGCATTCAAGAAATGCGTTAGAAAATTGAAGAAGAGAGTTGATAATTATGATGATGAAGGTGAAGAGAGTGATGATGATTATGAAGCAGAAGAAGAAGAAGAAGAAGAAGATGATGATAATGATGATGATGATGATGATGATGATGATGATGATGATGAAGAGAATGATGATGAAGAGGTTGCTGATGGTGTTGATGATACTATTCAAAAACGTGATGAAGAAACTGAAATGAGTCGTGAAAAACGCTCAAAGATGAAGAATGATGGTAAAACTCCTAATGTGCCTCATACAAATGCGGAGGACAAACAACATAACAACAAGAATAGTACACGGGACACAATTGTGGTGAAGAAGCAGAAAGTTATTGACTACAATCTTCCAAGCTTTGATGTGTAAGTATAAATGATTCAAATGTATATCATACAATCACCAACCACAGACATGAATATTAATTAGCTTCTAAATTTACAGGCTGACCCCAGCTTCTCCGACCCAAACTCCTCTACATGTTAGACCTCAGCCAGTGAGGCAGACGACCACTGATGCGCCGTTGCCGCTCAATATTGCAAGGTAAAGTATTTATTTTAAAGCGTACATGAATTTGTATTATGCACATTTACCTAACTGAATGTAGTGTGTCCTAGTTTGTTATTGAACTTGGTTCTTATTGTTTGTGATGGACGTGCAGCTATCAAAACTCCCTTAAACGGCCTGTAGTTTTGGTTTTGTTTTCTTTTTGGTCTACTGAGATTATGTTTCTGCATTGTGTTCTTTATTTTTGGTTTTTTGGATTCCAGTAACCACAAATATGAATTCTGTGGTTGTTGTCCACTAACCACTGAATTCATATTTGTGGTTATTGGAATCCAACTAGTGTTTCTGCATTGTGTTCTCCCTTAAATGATTTTTTTTATGTAACACTAGGGAGGTTATAAAAGAGGACACTATGGTGGTAAAGAAGCAGACAAACATTGACTACACTCCTCCAAGATTTAATCTGTAAGTATGAATGGTTAAATAGTAATTAGTTTAGTGGCCACAAACAATTAGACATAAATAGTAATTAGTTGCTAAAATTACAGAATCACATATTCACCAGCCACAAACAAAAATAGTAATTAGTTTCTAAAATTACAGCTTGACCCCAACTTCTCCGGATGATAGAGGGAAGCTGGACGAATTCGATTGTGAAGTAACCATCGCTCCAGCTGACCAAAGAAAAACAATTCAGTCGGATATTGTTTATCTCAATGTTAACTTTTATGAGTTTTTTGGTGATGACGATTTGCAGGACAAAATAGTAGTGTAATTATAAATACGCCCATAATATTAAATTGTACATTGATTTCATAGTCATCGTTTCCAATAATCTAACATGCTAACTTGTAAATTTCAGTGTAACTCCTATTAGCACAGGATTACCGGACGATTATGAGGCTACTAGGTACATAAAACAAAGGAAACAAAAGAAGAGAGTAACAAAGCCATCCAGATATCTCAAGAGCCCATACGATTACCATGTGGATAGGTCGAATGCATTGGAGTTGGACAAGAATCTTGTGACATACATTTGGTCGGAGGACCAGTCACAGTATGTTGAAGCTTTCTATGCTGTGACCAATCAATTTGTTTTTCTTCTATTTCATAGAAATTGTATTTATGATTTCAAGATGTATCATGCAGTGACAAATGGATGTACAAATGCAAGATGGACGATATATTCAGCCTAAGGAGATTGGACCTTTGGACGTTACAAGAAGGGGAGTGGGTGTCAAACCTGGTGGTTGATACCTATGCATTCTTGTTGAACTTAAGAGAAAAAGAAGGGAAGATGCGTAGACTAGTTTTGACAGCATCAAGCACGGTAAGAAATATTCTTTATTTTGATAAACCGTTGCATATGTAAGTCCACTAATTGTATTATGAACTCTTTGGAACACAGTTGAGCATAGTGGCGTCTGTTTCAAGGGGAAACTTTGAGGACACACGTGATCAATCCGAAGATGCTCAACAGTTTACTGCCATGCTGGGGATGTTCAACAGCTTCATGTGGCACAGGAATTTTAACGTTTGTTCACTTGAATATGTAAGTTTTGTGATTAGTGAGCATTTTGTGAGCATTTTGTGAATCTTTTGTTGTTGAAATGTGAGCATTTTGTGTTTTTCAAATATGCCACAAATCACATATATGCACAAACACTAGTTGGATTCCAGTAACGACAAATATGAATTCTGTGGTTCCTGGACAGCAACCACAGAATTCATATTTGTGGTTACTGGAATCCAACTAGTGTTTGTGCATATTTGTGATTCTATGGTTAGTTGCAAAATGGCATACCAAATATTAAAAGAATGAGAATAGCACATGCTAAATATAGTGGTACATGTTTTCATGCCTATTGACCCATTTTGTTTTTCTTGTATTTCTTTATACGTTGATTATTTGTTTTTTATGCCTATTAACCCATTTTGGGCTGTCTGGCTGAAATCTACTGTGTTTTTTGGGCATAGATTGTTGAATTAGGTTAAGAATATAGGATGAAATGAATAGGATTTTCCCTACTAATATTGTTTCTGGTTGTGTTGTGGTTATTTGTTTTCATTTTTTCTACTCCCTTATCTTAATACTCTCAAGGGTGTGTTTGTTTTCATGACCTATATTGCAGATCCTCATACATACCATTGCTCATCAACATTTTGTAACGTATGTGCTAAACCTCAAGAAGAGGAGATTTGAGTACCTTACAAGCTTGAAAAAGTTTCGAAGAAGTAGAACTTTTCCTGAATTTTAACACATTGGCAACAAGTTGATGAAAGAAGCATGCAGTTTCATTTCAGAGAGATATCAAGTCACGAAAAAGGTTTGCCCATATAAATGGGAGCAGTTTGAGTGGCATGATCTAAAAGTGCCAGAACAACCGGATGGAAGTAGCTGTGGTGTATTGACCATGATGTTCTTAAGGGATTGGCATGGAGATGAAAATGAGATTGATTCTTTCCGCAACTGGAACACATTGAGGGAGGATGACCAGGTGTTGGTCACCAATCAATTAAGAATAGATATTTGCTGCTCATTAATGAAACACAAAATCAACTTGTTGAAGGAAACCATACAAGTGGAAGCCAACACATTTTATGAAGAATTGAAAGCTAGGCTCTTGGAAAAAGGAGAGGGTAATGCTAGAGGAAAAAAGAGGAAAGTGTAGAAAAACAATGTAATTTTCTGTTATTAACCACTGTGCACTATTCTGTGGTTACTGGCCAGTAACCACAGATATGAATTTGTGGTTTTTGTTAGGATTATGCTACTTACCACGGTTAGGATTTATATGCTACTTACCACGGTTAGCATTGACCTGTACCACTTAGCACGGTTAGGATTTATATGCTACTTTTGGATCAAAATCAACCATCAGTGTGAATTTGCTCTTGATCATAATTTGTTTGTCTAATTTTCATTCTCATTCCTTTACATTTTATGTTCGTGATCTAAATTTCTTGTTTAAAAAACATGAGTGAAATTAACACAAATGTCATTCTTCTTGTGGTTTTTGTTCTAGAATAGTCCCTTCTATTACAAAAATTATACTGATTTGATCAATCTTGTAACAAAAATTTAATGGTACAAAAAAGGAATCATATTAGTATAGTATTTGTAATTGTATTATAATGGATCCTTTCGGATGAAAAAAATGCTGGAGAGACAACATTGGTATTATACTACTAGACTTATGGCAGGTTGCAATTCTCTCAAATATGGGCATCTTTGGTTGGCGGTTGTTGCTTGATAAACTTCAAACCCGTGATAACCTTGTTTCTAGAGGGGTTCTTCACGGATCTCACGATACATGATGTCGCTTTGTTTTGGGATGGAGGAAGCCTCGTTTCACCTCTTCTTTCAGTGCAAGATATCTAGCCATAGAAAATGACTACTAAACATCTAGTAACCACAAATATGAATTCTGTGGTTAGTGGACAGCAACCATAGAATGCATATTTGTGGTTACTGGAATCCAAAAACCAAAAATAAAGAAGACAATGCAGAAACATAATCTCAGTAGACCAAAAACAAAACAAAACCAAAACTATAGGCCATTTAAGGGAGTTTTGATATGAAGAAAACTCAAGTAAAAGGAAAAATATGAAACTGGTTTGAAACTTTCAATAGGTACAACTACAAATAGTGAAAAATCAGAGAAACATTGTTCAGAAACAAACGAGACATCCACCATGGCACCTATCACAAGTTATTGCCATGATCAATTTAGATACTTTCTCAACAGTAGAGAAACAGGAATCATGAGAAGATGGGGGCAGAAGCAGAAACAACTATGGCGGCACTGCTATCTTACTCTCTAAATCTCGGACTGCATCTGAATTTCAATCGCCTTCTTGCATTGTTGTTTCCAAATTAGATGTCTCTTCTCTGATTGGGACATCAACCTGATTTTGCTCTTGCATGGGTTTTGACGCACCTTTATCTTTTTACCTGGATATTCTACTTCATCTTCTTCAACTGTAACGTTCAGCAAACACAAACATATATAAGAATGGCAAAAATCTTAAACAAAAACTAAATGTGAGATAAAGAGCAATGGAAATAAAATAGCAAATACCTGGCAAGGTTGAACACTCAGCACGTGAAGGTTCAGAGGTTTCAGACGTTGAATGTAACAACTCCTCAGCCTCTTTAACTCCATCAAGAACATGACGAAGAAATGCATTAAAGGCAGCCTCGTTATAACATATGCGTGACCCGGCTCCAGAAACTATATCAGAAAGACGCTGGTATCTCTCATCGAAATTCGAAGTTGCCTTGGTTTCAAGATGAAATTCCTCAGCAATACAAGCAAGAGTTTTCTTATAATCTCTGCACCATCTTTTTTTCACATACATGGGAGGGATGCAATGACAAAAAGGATTACCCCATACAGCGAAAGCATCCAAAACTCTCAGTGTGTGCCGACAAATTAACCCCCAGTTCTAAAAAAACCGACAGCTGCAAGTAACAGAACTCCTGACCAAATCTAGCTTCACAACTTCAGTTTCTACCAAAACTTGGTTCGCAGTAAATTGATTATCCCATGTCTCAACATTTATAACTTCGGTTGTGTCCTGTTTCAACTCGTGAACAGGCTGCACACGAAATATACTATTAGGAAAAATAATACTTATTGAGGAGTAATATTGTTAGCAACAAGTAATAGTAATGGCAATCCTGTGGCATCTAACAAGTATTAACCACTATTTTACTAATATGTGGTTATTGCCCCAATTAACAAGAATTATTAACAAAAAAAAAAAAAGGAATGGGTAATTACCAATATCGTGTAAGCTCTGCTCGCGTCAAACTCCTTTTGAATTAACTCAAAAATGGAAGGAGTGAACAACTCGGCTGCATGGCGCATCAAACCACTTTTGGGATGCCTATTCTGCACATCAGTGTTCTGCATTCTAAAATCAGACATCAGCTCATTATGACGCAAATCATCAACGAGATGTTGGAACCTAGACAACAATTGAGAGATAGAGTGTTCAGTCTTCAGCTAGTGTCGAGACAATGCACTGAATTGTTCGCTAAGTTGTGTGGTCTTCTTCCCAGCTGTAAATGTACTCTTCACCCAAGCAGAAGACCATTGCCTCCTGCTGGTGTAAATGAAGCTTAGCCAAGTGATGTCAGAATGGTGTACATTAGCGAAGCATTCGTCAATCATATGATTCCAAGAGGATTCAAACTGTTCCTCGTTATCAACATGCTTTACAAGATGCTTAAATTCATCAAAAAACTTAGCAGTGGCCCTAGCCAAAGTCTCTTAGTGGCATTTTGCTTGATGTGCCAAGAACATAAAGCATGAAACACATCGGGGAAAACCTCACGAACACCGACATCAATTGCAGGTGCTTGATCTGTCATAAAGGTCTCCAGTTTCTTGCCATTCATGCATTTAATAAAAGTCTCGAACAACCACTTGAATGCTGGGCCACTTTCATCATAAAGTAATGCGGCACTGAACACACAAGTACCTTTATGGTGATTAAAGCCAACAAAAATACCTAAAAATAAATAGAAGGAACAATTAGTACGAAAACATTCCTTATGATAACCAGTTAACCACACAGAAGTACATTAAAGAAAAAATATATGCTTTATGATCAGAAAGAATGAGATTCTCAATCAATAACTACAAACTAGAGCACAGTGGTTCGTGGCCACTAACCGCAGAATAGTACAATAGTGGTTAATACTTGTTAGATTGAAGCATATAAGATCAGAAAATTTGAAAACAATTTGGCAAACGACATACCAAGGGGCCTGTAGGCCTTGTTAGTTCGGTATGTTGTGTCAAAGCTGACGAAATCACCGAAAAGTGCATAATCGGACCGCATGACAGAATCAGCCCAGAAAATTGAAGTAATTGCCTCGTCTTCATCGACTTGAATGTCGTAGTAAAAACCAAGCCTTACCAATGCCTGTTGCCTAAACCACGCTTGCAACCTAGTAGCCTCTCCATGTTTCAATGGATTCGTCTTGATAGCAGACAAGTGGTTCTTCAAATCAGTGTGTAGAAAACCAAGTTTATCAACACCACCAGCAGCCCGAGCCATAGAATCGAATGTAGCCCTCGCAGATATCCCAGATGCATAATAATTTGATATAACAACTTTCTGGTGTTCCGAGATAGTTCTATTAAGTGGCAAGAAGTGCCTCTTGTCAACATCGATCAAAGGATGATTGTGATGATCGTACCACTTGGTAATAACATACCCACCCTTGTGAGCATCCATCTTAAGCTTCATTATTGCCAAACAACCCGTCTGCGTATCTTTCCTTTTATTCGAAGTCTCCTTTTGAATCTTAAAACCTTGTTTGTGACACATCATTTTCAGGTAGTGAGGGATATCTGCCTTGTTATTCTTGCTATCGCGATACACATTTGCCTTCCTAATGCTGAAGCCCAAAGATTGGGCATAAGACTTGTAAAATTCATATGCATCCGGCTCTGTGTGAAAAACAAGAACTTTCCAAGAATTAACATCTGAAGGACGATGAGTAACCTCTGTCAAAACCAAGTGAAAACAATCAATATCCAACAAACAACATCATAAAAAATATATTTATTATATAATAACAAATCAGCATTGAACCTCCAAACGCAACATCATCAAGTTCGTCATCATGACATCTGTCATTGGTACTTGAATACGCAAATGTTATAAAGGAAACGAATAAATGAATCAGGTAAGCATAGGACAATTATGGTTAAACATATTTTAAAAAATTAAAATCAAAGAATTTGACAATTATAAGTTAAGAACGTGAAACAGCCATCTCAGTGAGTTTTTCATCCAGACCAGGACAACCTTGAACTACAATAAAGAAATCCAAAACCCCAACGTGAATTAATTGCGAAATGTGAAGTAAGGTAGTAAAACAAGGCACATGCATTATATCAGACAAAGAAACAAGCGACTTACAAGCAAGTAAATGTGTAAAGCTGGTTGCTTCACCAAGTTCATCAACTCCAAGCATTTTAAAATCTGCAGAAAAACGACTTAAAGGAATTTACCAATGTGCAAATCACTAATACCAAACAACATCATAAAAGTTAAGAGAAAATTATTTTATCTAAAAATAAACTTGAAAGAAATGACAATTCAATGTGAAACAAGAACATAATCAAACACTAGTTGGATTCCAGCAACCACAAATATGAATTCTGTGGTTAGTGGACAGCAACCACAGAATACATATTTGTGGTTACTGAAACAGAAATTTTACTCAGTGAGAATAAACATAACTTGGATATGTGCCAAATTATTTTATATGAATCATTATTTTGTGCTATCATAGTTCTATGAAAATCTGGTTGCAAAGTCTTGCTAATTGATTGTGCTATCATAGTTCCATAGATTTATGTTTCTTGCTTGATGAAGAATGACAAGAATTTAGTCCTTCAATTTGTTACTCCTTAATTGAGGCACAAAGTCAAAAATATCAAAAGAAGGCTCTATGGAACTCAGAACACACAGCATAGAGAAGCACATGGAAAAATAAATTGATTCTACGGTGGTCAAAAGTAGTAAACGTAGCCAAAAAAACAAATATGAATTCAGAAATCAAGCAAATCAAGCAAGTAACTTCCTGTAACTGGCGGAACAATCAGAAATCAAGCAAGTAACAATCAGAAATCAGAAATCAAGTAAGTAACAATCAGAAATCAGAAATCAAGCAAGTAACTGGCGGAACAAAACTTACGAAAGTGAAGACGTTTCCGGAGCTTTGCGGTGGTGCGGCGTGCGCGACAGAGAGAGGAAGGAAACGCTGGTGCGGCGTGGTGGTTGCCGTTGAAAGGATGGTGTGCGACGGAGGGATACTGTGGAGGGATGGAGGAATGGGGTGTGTAAAATTACCTAGATACCCTCCTTAATTGATGGCCTTTGGATCAGATTTCACTATAAAAACACAGATCCAAAGGCTGATACTAATTTAGTAATTAAAACTAAGGATTTCCTTGGTTACCTAAATCACTCTCTGAACCCTGGACCTCATTCTTGCAACTTTGAATTCGCTTATCCATGTCCCCACAAGAAACATTGTTTCCAATCCAATTATAAATGTAAGTAAGTTAAGAGCATTCGCTTGATATGGCACAGGAACAAGCATTTTGGTATGCAGTTAGTTCCAGCTATAGAGAAAATGACCCTACTCTAAAATGCTTGCAAACAGCATTAGAGTAAGAACAGAATAAAGAGCTAAAGCATCTCCTGGATGGAGCCCTGTTACCGTGAGCTTACAATTTGTGTAATATTTTTTGTGGCTTTTGCCCATTATCAATGAAAGGTTGCACACATTTGATAAAAAAAATAATCCCCATTTGCAGAAAGTAAAGTACTCTAATACAAAGTGAGTGAACACAATTAGTATTATGCAATGTGATAATAGGAATAAAAATAAATAGTGGGCAATGCATATTACTTTATTTTTCAAGAGCCTGCTGGATTTGGTTATCTCTTCACAGTTTAGAAGTAGTTTCCTCTATATCTTGATAAAACAACTTCTTCAGACCATCTAAAAGTGAATCTTGCAAACAAATTGCCACAATAAATCCATCACCATTCCCATCATCAATCAAAAAAGCCTTACCATCAGAATTAATATTCCCAGGAACCATACAATCTGGTTTCCCCCACCCAAAATCCGTTTCATAAAAAGGAAAATTAGTCCAACCAACAACATATAAATTCGGGTTACCACCTAATTGTCCATTCATCCTACCATAGTTGTAAAACGTGTCCCTCATCACATTTAATTCCTTCTGATTAGCTACATAATCAAGAGTAGATCTCACATACTCATCATTAATTCTCTCAATCGCTTCCCTCACTTTCCCAACAGCATACCTCAAAGGCTTCTCCTTAACATCATCAAAAGAACAAGTTTGTGTAACCGTAGGAAACGTAGCATTTCCAAAATAAGTACGAGGTAAAGGTGGATTTAACCGGTTTCTACAGTTAACCAAAGTAGTTAACCTTGTTGGTTGGTCCCCATTTCCTTTAACATAACGTACCTTACAAACACATCTCCATATATGTCCACTTATAACCTCAAAACTAGTAAAACGACGTCGTACCTTGTTGTTTTTGTTGTCGTTGTTGGCTTTGTTCTTCAGTTTCTCAACTTGGTTATTGGTGAGTTTGAAGATGGCAGTGGTATATAGTGGTTTTGTGGTTACTTTTGCAAATTTACCTTCCCAAATGGGTGGTGGAGAAAACTCAAGGTGTTGAAAACGTGGTGGAATATGAAAGCTTCTTCGTGAATCTAAAACAGTTCGATCATGAAAAGGTATCAAACTCGAATGTAATCTCTCTCCTCTAGCTAATTTGGCCCATGAGTTCATGAAATTAGCAGCAGAGGAACCATCAAGAAGAGCACGAGAGAGTAAAACACCAAGAGTGATGGAACCACAAGGGAATTTTGTGAACTGGGCAAACAACAAGGGAATATTCTCAATTGGGACATCATAGTCAATTGTTGGTACGAGGTTTTGTTGTGGGGTGTTTTTGAAAGTGAGGTTTGAAGTGGCTTCTAAGAGAAGTGCACCTTTTGAGTTACAAAGGAGTTTTAAGTGGCCACCTTGGATATAGGTTAATCGACCAGCGAAGGGATAGTAATGAGTGAGTGTTTTGCTAAGGGAAGTTATGAGATTATGAATTGAAGGGTTGCTAGTGGTATTGTTATTTGAGGTGTAGAGATAGAGCTGAGAACCATGGTTAGGGAGCTTGATTTGATCACAGAGAGAAAGAGAGAGGGTTGATGTTGGTGTTGTTTCAGAGGGGATTACAATGTATGAACGCTGGATGGTAACCATTTTGTTCTTGTTTTTTCTTTGCTAGTAGTGTTTTTGATTTGGAAGGAAAATGGTGAATCGTATGAGATTAGGAAATTATCACGAATATATTGCGAAAGGGTCTTTTATTTCGATTTGAACTTTGCAATTACCTCTCGTCTTTTATGATACTGCCACGTGAAAGTGGATGTGGATCCACGTACGTACATCTCCAACATAAAAGCATTTTAATTTGGTGAGGGACCCCCTCACAGTTGTCTGTCTCCCACATTCAGAAACGTTGTGTATAACCTGATGATAGTTTTGCTTTTTTGGAGTAGTAATCCATTCGTCCCTAAGTATTCTTTAAACACTTCACAAGAATTAAGAAAATTAGTTTAGTTAGTTAATCTCATTAATTATGGCTATTATTTATGGTACTTTTCCTAATTTACCCTTTATAATTCATTTCTCTCTGCTCTAATTAATTAATTTGGTATTCTAAGAGTTGTAACCATAAAGAATTAATCATGGGTATTTTAGTCAAAAAGTAATAAATGCAATAGACAACTTACAAAGAGGACTTATATTTTAGGACAATTGAAATTCTTTAAAGGGACTTATATTTTGAGACGAAGGGAGTAGTTTTTTACCCGTGCATACGCGCACGGGTGATACTGTATTTGTTATAATTTGCTATGAAATTATAAATACGTTGAAAGTTTCAAAATGTAATAAAAGAAAAATGAAAAATTCGAAAAAAATGCTATATTTAAAATTTAGTAAAATAGTTGTGCTACAAAAAGTTAAAAAAAGTTGATTATCTTCTTATAATATCAATAATGGAGTAAATATCAGGAAAACAGAAAATGAGATTTAATATATGAAATGCACTTCCGTTGGCGCTCCCGTTGCCGCTCCCTATGCAAATTTTTTATATTTTTTATTTTAGATCATTTAACTAAATTATTAAGTTATTTTAAAAATTTATTTTGGTTTTTTAAATTATTTTAAAAAAATGATTTTGGATTTTTTGATAGTGGTTAATTTCTTTAGCAATTATTAGTTGCTAAATTTATTGGTTTTAGTAGATTATAATAATTAGTAAATTATAGATAATTTTGTATTAATTTAATCATTTTAATTAACTCATTAGATTATTAAAAAAAGTTATTTTGGAATTTAAGAAATGCATCCCCGTTGGCGCTCCCATTGGTGCTCCTATTGCCGCTCCTGTTGTCGCTCCCGTTGCCACTTGTCTCTAATTTTTATTTTAAAAAAATTATTTTAGAATTTTGTTAGTATATATGCTGAAAGTTTCAAAATGTAGTAAAATAAAAAGGAAAAATTCGAGAAAAGACTATATTTATAATTTATTAAAATAGTTGTGCTACAAAAAGTTAAAAAAAGTTGGTTATCTTCTTATAATATCAATAATGGAGTAAATATCAGGAAAACAGAAAATGAGATTTAATATAAAAAATGCACCTCCGTTGTCGCTCTGGTTGCTGCTCCCTATGGCAATTGTTTATATTTTTATTTTAGATCATTTAACTAACTTATTAAATTATTTTAAAAATTTATTTTGGTTTTTAAATTTTTTTAAAAAAATGATTTTGGATTTTTTGCTGGTGGTTAATTTCTTTAGCAACTATTAGTGGTTAAATTTATTGGTTTTAGTAGAATATAGTAAATAGTAAATTATAGATAATTTTATATTAATTTAATCATTTTAATGAACTCATTAGATTATTAAAAAAAAGTTATCTTGGAATTTAAGAAATACACCCCCATTGGCGCTCCCGTTGCCGCTCCCGTTTGCCACTCTTGTTGTCGCTCCCGTTACCACTCCTCTCTATTTTTTACTTTAGTCCTTTTAATTAACTTTTTAGATTATTAAAAAAATGTAACTGAAAAATATTATTAAAAAAATTATTTTAGACTTTTGTTACTCCCTCCGTCTCATATTAAGTGTCGTTTAAGATTATGCGCGGGTATTAAGAAAATGATTGGATATGCTAAATTTTATGGTAAAAAAATGTGGTAGGACTAAAACACCCTTACACTTTTCTTGGTTTGTGCAAAGGCACGGTTATTGATATTTTAAAGTAATGGTATTGTTGGAAAGTAATAATAAATGTTGTATTGCGATTCTAAAGTGACAGATAATTTGATACAAAGAAAAATGACAAATAGGACACTTAATATGATGGTAACCATTGTTAGTTAAAAAGCACAAGTATATATCATTCTTTCAACCATTGTTACTTAAAAAGCTGATGGTAACCATTTTGTTCTGGTTTTTTCTTTGCTTCTTTGTAGATGATATATACTTGTGCTTTTGATTTGGCTATCTTGTTTATTACATTATTTATTTGAAGGAAAATGGTGAAATGAATCACATGATATGATATGAGATGAGATGGTATTTTATTTCGATTTGAACTCTGCAATTAGCTTTTTAGTCTTTTACGATCCTGCCACGGGAAAAAGTGGATATGGATCCACGCACATCTCCAAGACTCCAACATAATAAGCATTGTAACTTGGTAAGGGACCCACACAGTTGTCTCCAACGTTAAGAAAGATGTGTATAGCGTCATGATAGTTCTGCTTTTTTTTGAAGATGCTTGCTTGCAGCATTTTGTTGATCATGATATCAATGTGAACAGGACATTAAATCAGTGAAACTTGTGCTTCATATAAGGGTGTTGTCATTGAAAAAAGCACAAGTGGAGCATACCTGTCTTTTTTTTTTGGTTAAGATGTACTGATTTCCATTGAAGTGGGCAAGGCCCCAACCAATACGATCCAAAGGATAAATACCAAACGATCCAATTCATGTTGGCTCCACACACACCGTGGGCTCAAGCAAACCAGTCTAACTTATATTTCTATTCACATGCCTCATGCTCTCTTTTTTTTTTTGGTCAAGATTGCATGATTTCTATTGATAAGTACCCTTTGGTCTATTAGCCTCTTAGTACGAGATTCATCTTTAAATAGGATAATACACATCAGATCTTCTGAAGAGTCTAGGAGAGTATCGAGAGCAACCACGAGCTAATGACCATGGATCCTAATCAAACTGACTTCACATTGACGACATTGTCAATCCTAATGTATAGTAGACAGTTTCAGGAAAAATAGACCAGAATAGGAAAAAGAAAATGACCAGAATGAGATTTGCTAGAAATTGGGAGATCATTATACTGATAATAAACAAGCATGCCAATGTTCAAAATCAACCATCCATACATTTAATGCTTTCTTTTAATTTTTAAATGAATATATGCGGTTGAAGATGGTAGCTACTCAGAGTAAATAGCCTTAGTAGGTTTAGTAGAAAGGCCAAACCCATATGGAAAGAGGGGATCATAATGAGGATCACCAAAATTCATAGGAAGTTGATCAACACTTTTGAACCATGTCCTTGGAAGCTTTCCTGTGAAACCAGAGTCACCATATAAAACATCAGCAACACCTTGACCTTCACTACCTGGTAGCCAACCAGCAACAAGTGCATCTATCAAACCAACATATGGTTCAATAACTAAAGGGCGACCAGAAATAATTATAACCACACATTTTATAGCTCCACAGACATTTGTTATGGTCTCAGGACCATGGTAGGGGATTGTCAAGTTCATGTTGTCACCATGCCATTCAGCATAAGGTTGCTCTCCTACTACAACTATGGCATAGGAAAATCCATTGGATTTAATAAATTCTATATCAGGGTTCTCCTTGTAGATCACTTTGGTCTCTGGATCAACAGTGTTTTTTATAGCCTTGAGAATTGTGGTCCCTGATCACATAAAGAAAGTTCACAAGAATAAGAAGGTAGCAATATATGGTTGATGTTGAAAAACATGGTATCCATGGAAATTAGAGAGAAAGCTTTAAAAGTCTATTATATTGAAAATAGTGAAATATTACAAATGAGTAGGGTAGATGACAAATGAGTACCATCTACCTTATATACTAATTAACTAATGGACCTTACTATCTAATGGGCCTTATTAGCCAACTAATGGGCTTACTATCTATATTTTAACAGTTGATAACTATGATAACTATGACATGACATTTGCCGGACACCGTACACCTCTTCAACTGGAAATGTTGGTGCTACAGAGGTTGATAATGATAGAAATAAAAATAAGATTTAGAAATAATCTTACCTTCGAGAATATCGTTACCGCTGACTCCTTGCCATTCAATGGTCCAGCCACCACACTGATATCCGAGATTATCTGCATGGCTTCCAGCCACAAGTATTTTTGGAACCTTTCTAGGAAGAGGCAGTAAAGGCTCCTCAGAAGATTTACCATTTTTCAGAAGGACCATAGATTTCCTTACAGCTTCCCTAGCCAATTCTCTATGCTCCTGTTGTGAATTTTGGTAAACATAGAAGAGATTCATATTGATCCTTGTACCGTATATAGTTGTGAAATTTGTATTTAGGAAAGTCAAAGGAATACAAAATAGCTAACCTGAATCCCCAGATATCTGACTAAACTGTTATCAGCAAAGGGTTTCTCAAAAAGACCCATCATGAACTTAATCCACAAAATTCTTTTCACCGCATCATCAATTCGGCTCATATGAATGAACTTATTTCTCACCAATATGGTTAGATCATCAATGTATTCTTTGTAGAATTTTGGAACCATGAACTGCAAAACCAAGCAAAGGGTGTAAGAATATTAAATATTTCCTCATTTGAAGAACATCAATTCAGGCACATCAATATAAAATGTTACCATGTCAATGCCAGCAGAAACTCCTGCTTGAACTGAATAAGTGAAGTTTGAATAAGGTGGAGACGAGATCTTATCGATACCCTCAAAATCTGAAATAACAATGCCCTGGCGTAATCCATGAAAAGGCGAGCTGGTGAGGAATTATTCAAAGTTGTGCATATATCATGAGAATACTTTCGATGATATATTCGATCAACAAATTATTTACCTGGAAATGGAGAGTATCTTTAAGGAAGCCAGTAATAAGTTCATGATTAGCATGCATTTTTACTCCATTCCAACTCGAGTAAGAGACCATAATGGTTGCAACACCCTTGCTAATTGAGTTAAAGTAACCTGGCATGTGAATTCTCATCAATCCCTCTCTATCTATTACAGTGTTACTCTCATCTATCCCATTGATTGTTCCACCATCACCTACATAGTGCTTAGCACTAGCTATAACCTTTTCTCTGTCCACCAATACAAAAGTATTTCAGAAACTTAATACTCAATAAGCCAAAATCATCTTAAAACTACATTATTTTGTTCTTAAATTCTTACTTTCCAGCAATAAAAGGGACACCTTTTGGCATATTATCAGGGATGTCTCCTTGCAATCCTGATATGATTTCAGTCATAGCTTGAACTACTTCAGGATCTTCACTGTAGCTCTCATAACACCGACCCCATCTCGGATCTCTACAGACCTATTAAGACTATAAGACAGTGCTAAAAATTCAGTATAACTTGAGAGCACAAAAAGTTGGTTGTTGTTACTTACTGCTATACAAGGTGCATAAACATACTGAATTCCTGTTGCTTTAACTTCAAGTGCAGTTGCAGCTCCAATTCTCTTAACTAGTTCAGGGTCCCTATCAGTAAAATAAAAACATCCATTAAGGAATACTATTTATTAACTGCTAAGAAAAATTTCCCACTGATTTACATACCCACACTATCAAATATTAATCCAACATTCAATGATAATACTAATAGTATACCATAAAAACATTATTTTTGGGGCAACATTTATAAAAAAGAGCAAAATTACACCAGAGGACCTTTAAGGTATTTATTTGTAACAAGTTTGCCCTTTAAGTTTTTTTTTTTGTAACAAATAGGCCCTTTTAGTGATTACTCTAGCTTATGTATTTTGATGTAATGCTACTTTATATATTGTGATTACTCTAGCTTATGTATTTTGATGCAACCAAGCATATTTTGGTGTATTTTGATGTAATCAACGATGTGGCATTTTACTAAAAGGGCCAACAGTGTCAACGTTAGGTAACTTAAAGTGCCTACTTGTTAAAAAAAAACTTAAAGGGTCAACTTGTTACAAATAAATAACTTAAAGGTCCTCTCGATTAATTTTGCCTAAAAAAAATTATATCCAGTTTCTAGACCAGGCTGTGCAAGTCCAACACAAACCTATGATTTACTATCTTCGATCTCTTTTATAAGCAAAAGTTGGTCAACGGAAGTTGATGAATTTGGTCCAATACAACATCCGCTGACCAACTTTTGCTTATAAAAGGGACCAGAGTAGTATTTCTAAGTTGCTTTAGAATTTCTAATGACATTCTTGTGTCTCAATTGTTTCATTACCACATTTCAGATAATAAAACCAGGGATAGGTCAAAAGAACACAAATATCAAACATATGGAGTGCTATTAATATCAATTTACCTGGTAGCTCCAAGCCCAATATTATGAGGAAAAATAGTTGCTTTATAAACAGTGCTGTGGCCATGAACAGCATCAATCCCATAAAATATTGGAATACCAAGCCTGGATGATAAAGCATCCTTCTGAAATTCATTCAACATGTTAATCCATGTTTCAGCAGAAGCCTGTGGAACTGGAATACTTCCTCCCTCACTCATAACACTACCTACTCGAAACACAAGTAATTTTCATTATTTCCATAACTAATAGGAGAGTAAAATTCAAAGACAGAAAGCTTGCTTGAAATTTACCAATAAAATACTTGCTAAGCACATTATCAGATGCATACTTGCGCTCAATCTGTAACATTTGACCAATTTTCTCTTCAAGAGTCATCCTGGTAATAAGATCCTCAACTCTGATATCAATTGAGTGTTGAGGATCCTTGTACTTCATGTAATCTGCAGCTTCCAATAAACCTGGCCAGCAACCTAATAGCCAAAACCCCACAAAGAAGATGGGAACTTTTGCCATTTTAGCCCCTCTCACCTTAGGTACTGAATCAAAGTTAACAAGATTTGTAAGGAGGACTATTATTATTATTATTATTATTATTATTATTATTATGCATATAATGTAATTAACCTCTAATTATAATGAAGAAAGGTACCCCCTAAAAGGAACAAAACATCTCTAGCGTAAAAACTGAAATCGCATGCTCACAATGTCCAAAAATAGCATAGATTGTCCACTACTGATAGCATGTTTGGTATTTCATTAAGGAAAGTGACAAACCCAAATTTGAACAAATAGCTTTTGTCCAAGCGTGATTTAGAGACCTTTCCAGAAAAGTCAACGTTTTGTATATTTGGATCCACTTTTGGAGAGCCAAAAATAAAGATATAAAATTGATTTTACATATATAATTGATTAAAACTGAGAGCTCAAATTTGTAGTTTTTGCTATTAAAAATTGATTATCATTCACTTCACATTC
Organism: Astragalus glycyphyllos; assembly: GCA_963573325.1. Taxonomy (NCBI): domain Eukaryota; kingdom Viridiplantae; phylum Streptophyta; class Magnoliopsida; order Fabales; family Fabaceae; genus Astragalus; species Astragalus glycyphyllos. The sequence continues at coordinate 42,707,232 of OY754312.1, read as the reverse complement.
CACTCACTTTATTCAAAATCAATATTTCAGCATTGCATAACTAAAAACACGGTGTTACAGAAGAAGCATTCACCTTAAAAGGAACTTAAAATGTCGTGCGGCTTGAGTTTATAGCGTGCCGCAACTGTCACCTTGAAAAGTACCGAGAACAAGAGAGATGAATTGTAGATCATATGATATGATAATGAAAGATAGAAGTGATGATGATGATGATGATGATGACAAATACGTGTCACTGGTAGGTGAGGTAAGGCATTTGTTGATCCGGGTAAGCAACAAACACTGGATAATGGATATGGATCCTGTGCGAGCTGTGTAACTTAAAATACATTTAATAATTCAGATTTTGTGACTACACAAAAAATCAAGAACAATATCCATATCCAACAAACACCATTAAACAAAGAGCATAATTTTTTTGGTTTACAAAAGTTTGGGGGCTCTCGTCAAGCAAATTTCACGGCTCTTTTAACATTTATTTTTTTTGGTACAACTAGAGAAAACAAAGCAAAAAGGAAAAATAAAAAAATAAAATAAAAAAGAACTATTTAGAAAAGAAACTCCCACTAGCATCAGCTAGTAGTTAAGCACGAATCCCTGCAGGAGGCTCTTTAATAGAGCAGAACGCTTCATTATTCCCGGCGCCAAATTTTGCTAAGAAGTCCGCACAAGCACTGCCTTCCCTAAAAGTATGACTAACCTGCACTCGTCATTCCCTGGATAAAAGCTCCTTGATATTATGAGAACTGACATGGAATCCGAGTAGCACACCAAATCCTTGAAGCCAAAATTCCAAGCCATCTTCAGCCCATGATAAAGCGCTAGCAACTCTGCATGTAGGATGTTGGAATAGCCAATGTTACCTGCAAAACCATGGAACCAAGAACCAGCCCCATTTCGAAACAAACCTCCAAAACCCGAAACACCCGGGTTACCGAGGCTACTACCATCAATGTTTAAGATCATATGATCACCGCTATCGAAGTTCCACGTGACCAATCTTGTAGAAGGAGTAGAAGTGTGCTTGATAAAGCATCTGGCCATAATTCGTGATGAGCAGAATCAAAGTATAGGGAGCAATCAATTCGTTTGCAAGACACAATTTGTTCCTGGCTCGCCATAGCCACCAGCAAGCTGCCAAGAAAATGAAACTATAATCACCATCGATGCCACTTCGCATCCACACATATATATCATCCTCTTGAAAGAAAGTAGGGTCTGTAATACCCAAAGAAGACCATAGAAGATGCGCAAAATCGCAGTCTCTCAGACAATGGAAGATTGTTTCAACTGATTGGGTGCACCTGGGACAGAGGTTTGTATGGAGCATACCACGGTTACACAACATAAATTTGGTGGGAAGAGACTCATGCAAGGTCGTCCAGAGAAAGAATTTCAACTTCTCAGGAGTAGAGATACTCCACAGCCAGGTCCAAGAAATGTTATCATCTGCATTACGGTGGGTGTGATTTTTAAGAAATTATGAATGTACTTATAGTTCTTTTATTGTTAATTAATAAGAAATTAAGGTGGGTGTGATTTTTAAGATAAAAAATAGAATAAAAGAGTGGGATCAGATCTCTTGGTTAGGGCCATTTTACTTGCTTGAATGATGGAGGCAAATATGAATATAAAGATAGTTTTTTTAATGGTACTAATTATCATTTGTGGAAAGGCAAGATGAAAGATTTATTGTTTGTGAAGAAAATGCATCTTCCTATTTTTGGTAGTAAAAAGCTTAATTCTACATCTCATTCTGACGGTATTGTTTCTTTGGAAATGGCTAAGGGCGATGTACTTAATGAGGAGATAAGAAGGAAGACACAAGGTTCTTCATCTCAGTTTGAGGTACTTGTCACTGAAAATAGGGGGAGAAGTACTCAGAGAAAGGAACCAAAGGGTGGTTGAGAGAACAGCAGAAGCAAGTCCAAGTCTTGGTTTGAAAATGTGGAATGCAATTATTGTCACAAAAAAGGACACATACAGAAGAATTGTTTTCAGAGGAAGAGGGAGAATAAAGACAAGAAAGGTAAGCAAAAACAAAGGGACCACGATGATAATTATAATGATCGTGTTACTGCTACTATTGCTGATGACCTTATTATTCTCCGTGATCATGAGATAGTTAATCTTTTGTCAGAAGAGAGCATGTGGATAGTTGATACTGGCGCTACATTGCACGTTACACCTAAGAGAGTTTTTCACATCTTATACTTCAGGTGATTTTGGAGTGTTGAGGATGGGTAATGATGGTGTATCTGAGGTAATTGGTGTTGTTTGTTTGCAAACCAAAATGGGAATGAAATTGTTACTTAAAGGAGTCAAACATGCTCCTGATGTTCTCTTTAATTTGATTTCTGTGTCTATGCTTGATGATTGTGGTTATGATAATCACTTTGGTGGTGGAAAGTGGAAACTCAACAAAGGTAACTTGGTTTTGGTTGGAGGGAAGAAAATTTCTAAACTGTATTGGACAAAGGCTATGGTTTCTATAGACAGTGTGAATGTTGTGCATATGGAAGCATCTTTGTCGCATCGAAGGCTTGGTCATATCAGTGAAAAGGGGTTAAATGTCTTAGCCAACAAGAATGTGCTTCTAGATTTGAAGAAGGAAGATTTGGAGAAATGTTCTCATTGCATGGCTGGTAAACAAACTAGAGTATCATTCAAAAGGCTTCCTCCCTCTAGGAAGTCAAAGCTACTTGAACTAGTGCATTTTCTGACGTTTGTGTTCCTCTAAAGGTAAAATCTTTTAGCGATGCACTTTATTTTGTTACTTTTCTTGATGATTGTTCTAGAAAATAATGGGTTTATGCTTTGAAGACAAAAGGCCAACTGTTGGAGAAGTTCAAAACATTCCATACTTTGGATGAGAGGCAGACAGGTAAGAAGCTAAAATGTGATCTTATTGACAACAGTGGTGAGTACAGTAGGGTATTGCACATGAAAAGACTTCTCCTAAAACTCCTCAGCTAAATGGTTTAGCAGAGAGGATGTATCGATCACTAGTTGAGAGAGTGTGGTGTATGCTCTTTGAAGCTAAATTGCCCAAACACTACTGGGGTGAGGCGATGTACACGGCAGTGCATGTTATTAATCTAAGTCCCGTTGTTGCTTTGAATAGCAATGTTCCAGATAAAGTTTGTTTTGGGAAGAATGTCAATTATGATCATTTAAGTGTCTTTGGTTGTAAAGCTTTTGTGCATGTTCCAAAGGATGAAAGATCCAAGTTGGATACAAAGTTAAAGCAATATATTTTCATTGGTTATAGGTTGTATGATCCTACAGGGAAAAAGCTTCTCAGTAGCCGTGATGTTTTTCCATGGAAGACCAAACTATTGAACACATTGATTAAGTGGAGAAGACTACACTCAAGAAAGATGACAACTTGTAAGATGTTGATCCAGTTCGGTTGCCTATTCATAATCTGGATAATGGTGATGGTGATTTCAGAATTGTGAGCGTTGATGATCAACAAATTGAAGATGGGATAAATATTCCAGCTAATGATGATGATGAGGAGCATGAGATGTCAGAAGATGAGAATCTCGGTGATGCTTCTGAGTCATATCAAGCTCGATCAACTCAGAAGGTCTAGCAAGAGAAGCCAACCATTTACAAGGTATAATTCTGATGAGTATGATACAATGACTGATGAAGGGGAACCTAAGTATTTTCAAGAGGCCATGGAGAGTGAAGAAAGTCAAAAGTGGTTGGATGCAATGCATGATGAGATGAAGTCATTGCATAATAATCACACTTATGATTTGGTGAAGTTGCCAAAAGGTAAAAGGGCTTTGGAAAACAAGTGGATCTATAGAGTGAAACATGAGAGTAACACTAAGTCTCCAAGGTATAAAGCTAGATTAGTGGTGAAGGGTTTCCGTCAAAGCAAGGGTGTTGATTTTAATGAAATTTTCTCGCCTGTGGTAAAGATGTCATCGATTAGAACCGTGTTGAGTTTGGCGGCTACTCTAGATTTAAAGGTAGAGAAAATGGTTGTAAAAACAGTTTTCCTTCATGGTGATTTGGAGAAAGAGATTTACATGAAACAACCTGATGGTTTTCTTGTTGAAGGCAAGGAAGATTATGTGTGTAGACTGAGGAAGAGTCTATATGGCTTGAAGCAGACTTCAAGGTAGTGGTACAAGAAGTTTAAGTCAGTTATGTTTGACCAAGGATATAAATAGACTACTTCTGATCATTGTGTCTTTGTTAGAAATTTTTCTAATGATGATTTCATTATCCTGTTGTTATATGTTGATGACATGCATATTGTAGGGAAAAATATTTTCGAGATTGACAGGTTAAAAAAGCAGTTAGGGGAGTCTTTTGCCATGAAAGACATGGGGGCAGCTAAACATATTCTTGGTATAAGAATCATGCGTGATAGGAAGAAGAAGAAACTTTGGCTGTCACAAGAGCACTACATCGAAAGAGTGTTGCAGATATTTCAGATGGAAATCTCTAAGGCGGTAAGCACTCCTCTTGCTACTCATTTTATTTTGAGTTCCAAACAAAGTTCTTCCATTGAAGATGATAAAATTGATATTGAACGAGTTCGTTATGCGTCTGTTGGGGGTAGTTTGATGTATGCAATGGTGTGTACGAGACCAGATATTGAGCATGTTGGTACAGTCAGTAGATTTTTGTCAAATCTAGGTAGAGAGCATTGGAATGTTGTGAAATAGATTTTGAGATATCTTTTTGGTATTACTTGTATGAGGCTTTGTTTTGGAGGTGACAAACTCACTTTAGTGGGGTACTCCAACTCAGACATGGCTGGAGATATTGATTCCCGGAAGTCCACTTCGGGGTATATGATTAAGTTTGCAGGGGAGTTGTGGCTTGGCAGTCTAGGTTGTAAAAGTGTGTAGCACTGTCTACTACTGAGGCAGAGTTCATAGCTATTACCAAAGCATGCAAAGAGTTGATATGGTTGAAGAAACTCTTGCAGGAGCTTGGTTATGTTCAGGACAAATATTTCTTATTTGTTGATAGTCAAAGTGCTATTCATCTTGGTAAGAATCCGAATTTTCATAATAGGTCCAAACACATTGGTGTAAGGTATCATTGGATACGCGATGTTTTGGATGTTAAGTTGTTGGAGTTAGCTAAAGTTCATATTGATGATAATGATTCAGATATGATGACTAAAGCATTTTTAAGAGGGAAGTTTCAAATTTGTTGTTATATTGTCGGTTTGGCGATCACCTCCACATAGTTGTGAGGGGGACATATGTTGGGTATTGGGCATCATTCCTATGTGGAGAAAAGCCCAAATATTTTAGCCCATTATGTTTCTCACTTGTTCTAAGTGGACAGAGTTAAACTAGGATTCAGTAAGATAGATTTTCGGATGAGAGGAGAGCCACCAAAGAGAGAAAAGAAGAGAGAAAGCAATTCTCATTTTTCTCAAACTTGTCACCGTAAAAGTGAGATTTCAGATTCGTTAACCGTTGGATCGTCTTCGTTTCTGGAAAGCCGGCTTATGAGACATAGATCTTCACTTTCCCCGTTGGGATCGTCGAAACAAAGTCTGAAGAGAGAGATATTGCCTTCTCACAATAGCTATAGTTTTGGGTACTTCCATCTCCTTGTTCTCAATTTGTAAGCTTTTGTGTTTTGTTGTTTTGGTTGGTTATTGGCACAGTTTGTGCTTATTTTGAGGTCAATAGTGATTGTGGTTAGCTATAGGCTAGTGATCGTGGTTAGCTGCTAGTGGCATATGTAACTATTTGAACACAAAATCAATCAAATACAAGTCTATTTTTTTTCACAATAAGTCTACTTTCAATATGTAAATATTTGAACACAAAACCAATCAAATACAAGTGATCTATTTTCAAGCATTTTTATGTTTCCTTACATTATGCCTTACTTTATGTTATGGACTATGCCGAGGCCCAATTCGCTCTGAGGAAGGCCACGAAACGGCTCAACTTGCGAATGACCTGATCTACACTCACATATGCGTGAATAACGGTTCAGATCAACCCAACCGATCGAACGACCAGGAAGGGCCACCCGACACTATAAATAAAGGTCTTCCCCTCGCTGACAAGTACACTTTTGGACCAATTTGTTACTCTTGCTTTCACTCTTACCCCACTGACTTGGGCATCAGAGTGTCTTTGCAGGTACAACCCAGGCTGAGCTCTACTCCCAACCTATACATCAACAGTACGACCAGACACCTCAATCGGTCCATCTGCCCGATCCTGAGGTACGGTTCACTTTAGCTTAGCTTTAGAGTAATCAAACCCTTCGACATCTAATCCTAACATTCGTTGGAGTAGTTATGGAATCCATAGCTGCAGAACAAAGTTCAATCCTCAACATAATTGCTTGAAGGAAAAAGAATCAACATTAAACAATGATTAGCAAATTTTGGATAAATTTAGATCAGTTTGACAACAGTCTCTAACTCGATCACTAAACTTTGTTACGCTGTAATTAGTGGCGGATTTCAATATTATTGTCACTAATTTTGATCACTAATATAACTTTTTCTAGTAGTGTTCATTGTCTCACTTAACTAAGAAGTTTTTTTAAAGGATAAAACTTAGAAACAATCCTAAGTATACTGTTCTTACTGTTCCACTCACAAAACAATACCTAATTTTTTGTAAAAAATTTTGCGAGTCAATTTTAAATATACCTTTTGAGCACTAGGTTGTTTTTAATGTATATTTTTAGTCGGAACAATAAAAACAACATACTTGGAGCTTGTTGTCAATCGTTGAATTTAGCCGATGATTGGCTAAGAAGCTTGAGCTTGTTGATTCCTTTTTTTCAAACAACTTTGCTAAGGAAGCAACTCTAATTCTCGGCTATGGTTCTCTAACTACTTCAAACAGTGTTGGGATCAGGCGTCGATGAATGTTTGATTACTCTAAGACTATCCTAAGAAAATGCATAGTAAAGAAGGGACGTAAAATGCTTGAAAATAAGAGTTTGCTTGATTGTCGTAGTGTCTAAAAAAATTTACAAGCCTAATATTTATATACAATGGTCTCTCTTTGCCTCGATCACTAGCCTAAAACTAAGCCATGATAAAAAAAAACATTTAATCAGCTAAGATTAACGTACATGATACCTATAATGCGCTAAAACCCAGACGTGAACATGGGTACTATCCACTACCTCTTAAATTCTAAGCGCCTTGATGTGATCTTGGTTGTTTCCTCGCTTTTACTTTGATCCTCAACGTAATCCAACATGTGTGTGATGCACCTGCCTTCTTGGATTTTATCACATCTTCAACGGTTCCCTCGACTAATGGTACATTGGCCAAGTCATGAATATGCATTGTTGGACTACCAAGAAGAACTAAGAAGCCAGAAGTTTTAAACAACCTTCAAAAGTTGCCCTTCGTGAAATTAACTTCTCAATCGGCTAATATTGCCACTGCTACCCCTTTGGCTTCGGTTAACAAAACGGTTTCTAAGTTTTGTCCTTTTCTAAATTGAAATTTTCAAAATCTTATTTGCCATCTACTGTAACATAGAACAAAAAATCTTACCTTAATTTCTATCAAAATATAATTTTTTACAGAACCCTAATTATGGACAGATTATTTGTGATTTTTAAACAAAAGCGCGGGAAACAATTCCAAATGATTACAAAAGTACACCATTATCTTCTTTGTTCGCCCCATTTTTTTGTCTATCTTCTTGCCATTGATTGGATCCGACGGTATTGATGTTGTAGGAGTTGCTGTAGAAAAATTCGCTGCTGAGGATGCGGATCCACCCTAATATAAAACTAGTTTATGTCTTTTTCATTTATAAAAGACTGTTTTCTTTTTAATATGTAAAAAATATCCATATTTAATGAAATCATGAGGCATCAACTATACAAACTATTATTTTATAGTAATTGTATATATATCACCCAATGTATAACGCACATGACAATAACGATAATATTTTTAATTGTATATATCATAAAGTGGTAGTCTTTGATGGTGGTTCATATGAACAAGAATTGATTTTTGTGCAGCATGGGAAATTACTCTCACAACTATTGATTTAATACCTAAAAATTTAGATGGATGAGTTCAAATTTGGATATCTTATTGTCTGCCTTATTCCAAGTTTGTCTATTTATTGAAATATTGTTACTAAAAACGTATTAATTATCGACTTTTTGTATTATTTTTTTATAAATAGCACTTTTATTTTTTATTTGTGTGTAACTTTGAATGCAAATCCAATTTATTGGGTTTGTTTTCTATGAAAGTAAGGATGAACTCGGAGGAGTCAAGCAACCACATATTCTAGATTGATTGTGTTGCCCTTCAAAATTAGAACGAGGCGCTATCATGCCGGAAAAGAATATCGGAAGGAGAGCATTTGTAGAGCACAAAAAACTTATGAAAGGTTTCATGCAATTGTTTCTTCCTTCTCCTAAAGATGCTCTCCTTCCAAATTCTTCCTTACCATATATGTGTGTGTGTGTGTGTGTGTATTCTCACTGTAATTTTGTACTGTATTGTATACTTTTATATTGAAGGCCATAATGTATATATTATGAGAATTTCTAGCAATACAGTTGGTTATTAATATTGGGTTCTTCATTTTTATTTCTTGCAAAATCTTGTATTTATAATTGTGCGCATACTTTTGATTCCACAATTGTTGTTGAACTTGAAAACTCAAAAAAAAGTATAATATTCATAAAAGAAGATTTTAACGTCGGATTTTTGCTAATAACCAGATTTAAAACTACTATATTGTGAATTATTTTAACGATTTAAAAGGATATTATTACGTCAATTATTAAAAGAACCATCATTAAAAAGTGCAACTTAATTACTACACCTATGATTGGAAGACTTGGTTCTACAAAGAGAAGATTTATATAGCTCCACAAAGAAGATTTTATTGTAAGAGCTGTAGGAGAGATTCTAAATGGTGTAAATGCTCATGCCAAGTAGGGTTAGCACGTATTTTCTTAGGACATTTTGGAAGACTTGGTTCATTAAACATTGAAAGGTGACAAGGGCATTAGTCAGCCCAAATGGCACCACCAACTGTTCATAATGTCCATGGTGTGTCCTAAAGGCTGTTTTGCGTCTACTCTCGGGTTGGACTAGTATTTGATGATATCTAGACCCCAAATATTTGGCCCCAAATAACTCATCTAAAAGTTCATCTACAATTGAAATTGGAAAGCTATTTTCAATTGTTAGTGCATTTAAGGCCACATAATCAGTACAAAACCTCCAACAACCATCTTTCTTGTTAACTAATATGATTGGTGAAGAAAAATGACTATTGCTAGGTTAGATAATACCGATCCAGCATTTCATGTACCATCTTTTCTATTTTCGCTTTTTGACTGTGTGGATGCGTGTTTGGTTTCACTCTCCCTAAGGCAACTCCCTCTTTAAGTTGAATGGTGTGATTCTGACTCCTTGTAGGTGGTAATCCCGTAGGTGGGTTGAACACATCTCTATAAGTGGGAAGGAGGCAAGCTAGCTCTGGGTAGCTAACTGATAACTCTATTTTATATAGAGTTATTTATATGTTCTATGACTTAAATCAATGTGAGTTTCTAAGTAATATTATTGTTAAAGTAGTTAATATGTGTTGTTTACATTAAAAGAGGGTTAGGAATTGAGTTGTAATCATTTGGCACTTTTGGTGCCCCATTTTGTATATTAATGTGTGTGCTCAATGTTACAGCAATCATTGCCCCTACAATAGGCACAACAGTCATTGCCCCAACAATGACTGCTCCTACAATAGTCATTCCAGCAGCAGCAGAGGCATTGCACCAGCAACTATTGCCTCTGCATTACTGACAGTCAATTGCTCTAGCATTCGTGACAAACTAAAATGCACCAGCAATCTGCTGATGTCATTGATGACATCATAATCAAGTTGCTATTCAAGTGGTCCAAGTTGCTGGTGCAGCACATCCCATTTACTTTTTAGCTTGTAACTTTTACTTTATAGGGACACTTGTCCATACACCATTGGACCTCTTCTCTTTGATAAAGTAAACATCAAATCAACTCTTTTTTGGGATGCAAGTGACCAACTTCAGCTCCAAGGAAACCCCACCATGAAGGAAAGCTCATCCAAGAGGCCTATAAATACCTCTCCTTCTCCTCATTTGAAGATATACCAAGATATACCAAAAGATACCAAGTGACATACCACGTTAGAGAATTAGAATCACTTACACTTCATAGGTGTGAAGGAGGGAGAAAAATTGACAACTTCTCTCTACTTCTACACCATTTCGTGTTGCTGTTTGGTTGCTGGCGCATCAAGCATTTGTGAGGCATTGCTGGAAGCATTACTATGCAGATTTTGCAAGGGAACTTCAACCGTGTAATTCTTTCTTTATTTTCTTCCCTTTGTATTATCAAACATATGAACATGGTTATCCCTGTTTGTATGTGCTTAGTAATGTCTAGTATGAGCTAACTTCTCTAGTTGGGATGATTTAACTTTGTAATGAACTTTTGATTAAGTTATTATGTTATATATTGATGTTTGCATTTTAGTTCTTGCATGATAACTCTTTCATATTCATCTTTAGAATTGGCCAACTAAAAGTGAATGTAAATTATAAATTTAGATGGTTTATAATTGGAACTTAAGAACTAATATGGATAAGTGTTTTAATAAAAGGAAACTTTGTTAAGCCCTCTTTTCTAAATCTGAAAAGCAACTAATTGAAAAGGATGAACTAGTTAATTAGCCAAGAAAGACTAAGAAGAAGTACCATTGGCGGAGTTGCTTCCTCCAGTCTTCTGTATGTATGGGATGTACCCGAGAAAGAGACAAAGTAGCTGAGATCCTTGTCCCACGTCATTTGGAAGGTCCTCGAGTACATCCTCTAATTGTTCAGGTATCTCTATCTGAACTGCAAAAAAAAATCCCTGATTGAGTCTGTGTTGTAATGAAACAATTTTTTCCCTTGTAATAAAATTTGCTACTTCAAGGCAGAGAAATCAGACACATGGGGTCCTAATGTTGCCATCCATGAGGTTCCCACAACCAAGTTTGCACTAGTTACAGGGAGTAAGTATACATGAAATGAAAGTTTATGATCCTAAATCACAACTGGAAGTTGCTTTATCATTACCAACCAACACCTTGAAGATTGGTGCATGTTCACTTGGTAATTTCAAGAATTGGACAATTCAAGGTTGTAGGAAATTATCCGAGCTACCACCATTTACCTGAATTAGGACACTGATGATATTGCTAATATGGACCTTGAAACTAATTGTACCCAAGCTGTTTTAGCCTTTCAACAAGGCATTAAGGGATAGGTGATGAAAGGTTGATTCATTTTCAGGATGTGTGTTTTGGGGTCAGAGGGATCTGCGTCTAGTTCGGTTTTGGCGTCTTCACCAAGTTGGAGTAACATCAATTGCTTATTAAGTCATTTGTGTGAGAATGAGAATTTTTCGTCAGAGATGTAGCACAACCCTTTCTCTTGCTGGAGTTGCATCTCAGCTGGTGTTATGCGCTTGATGTTAGGGTTTCATTGGTTGGGATGCATTAGGTAAGTGGGAGGTGTTTGAAGAAAATGTCGGGTGGTTTGTTTCTGTGTTAGGGTTGGTATCTGTGCTCTTTAGATCAACGTGGGCTCAGTTAGGGTTAGTGTTTGGCTGTAGCCCTCTAGCGATGTAATCCACGATGTCATCGGTGCTTAGCCCGTAGACTCTATTGGCCACGGAGGTGAACGCCATGTAGTATGTTGTGACGATGTTGGTATGGTTAAGTTTGAATAAGGTGGCTCGATATCATTGAGTGACGGTCCGAAATCCAATTCCAAGGCTTGCGTAAATGCTTGCCATGAGAACATTTGTGAATGCTGCAACACTTGAAACCATGGAATGATTTCCCGATCGAGGTGAACAAAAGCGACAGTCAACCACTCCGGATACGGGGTTTGGTAATAATCAAAAAATTGCTTTCCTTTGAAGATCTGTTCCATGACATTCTTCTCGTCAAAATGAGAAAATTCCAACTTAATCTTCTTCACCTAGAATGGGGGGTCGGCATGAGGTCACAACACCTTAGGAGGAACTCTACGAAGCTGGGCATCATTGGAGTAAGATGTCTTGAGTTGTATTGATCACTTTGTCAAACTTCAAATTGGTTTCATGCCAAAACACTTCAATACGCTCAAAACGTGATTTGTTGGCCTTCGTACATTCTAGTTGTGTCTGCTGCTCTGATTGGCTCTTAGCAAGTTCTTTCAATCTGGTGTTGTTCGCCGACACACCGATGAAAACACTGAATGTAACAGTACAATTAATAAGAATTAAGGACATGTAGAATGATAAATATGTACTAGCTAGCTTATTTCATACTCCCTCTGGTCCTTATTATCAGAAGGTTTTTGGAGTTAATTTTGGTCCCAAATATAAGAAATTATTCCAACTTTTAGTGTATATTTATTGCTTAAATACCAATTTTATCTTCATTGAATGCTTTGTCTTTTTGGTCCCAAATATGACCGAAGGGAGTATATCCCTTGAAAATCTCACTCCCACCATAAATGAAAGGAAATTGGATTCTATTTTCTATTGCATTCACCGGTGACTCAGCACTCACCCTGACCCACTGCACCTTTGGGCCCGTTACATGAATCTTCACATGTAGTCTCGTGCAACTTTTTCACCACATACACACCCTTAAAATTTATGGGTGTAGAAATTGGCAAACAAACATGTTTTCACACATACAAGATGATAAGTATCTCAGTTTTAGAGGACTGATGGCCTCCTAAAGCAAGTATAAGGAAAGTAGATAGAGTTTGAATATTTCATTGGATACCCTCAAAGGGAAAGCAAGTACAACTTATATAATGAAAAGATATTAGCAAATCAAACAAAATCATTTGCAAGGTAATACAATCATAACAAACTTCAGCTAAATTCCTTCTAGAAGCATAAGGGAATCCTATTTGTAAATCAAGTGATCACTGTACTTGGAGGGCATTCTCTTCACATGGTTGGGCCTAACAGTGGACATAGTATTGGGCTGATTAGTGAGCCCATCATTATTATTGGCAACAACAGTGGGTGTATCAATACCTCCCTCTTCAAATTCAACCTTGTCCTCAAGGTTGTAACATTGCAGCTCACTCCAATTCTCCCATGAAGTATCATCAGGAGAGAGACCATTCCATTGAACCAAGACCTGTTGGAACTGCTGGCCATCAACTGTCACCGTACACGAACCCAATACAGCAAGAGGAGTAATCCCCAGATGGCTGCCCACTGAATCTGCAAGCAACACATAATTTGGTGGGGGGATTGAACCCTTAAATGGCTTCAACAGAGAACAATGAAAAACATTGTGAATTTTGGCATATGAAGGGAGCTCCAATTTGTAAGCAACTAGACCAAGGCACTCAATAACACGAAACAGACCATAGCAACTAGACCAAGGAGCTCACTTGAGTCAAAGAAGATTGCCGGTATGGCTGCAACTTCACCAAAACATGTGAATCAACTTCAAAGACAATATCCGGTCTCTTGTTATCTGCCACAACTTTCATGTATTTCTGAGCCTTTGCCAAATTTGCACGCAACTGTGCTAATGTCTCTTCACTATTAGTGAGCAAAATGTCACTGGCAGCAACACCAGAATTTCCTGTGACATACAGGGGGATCGAGGGAGGAGGCTTCCCGTACACAACCTGATATGGTGTCATGCCCGCAGAGGAATGGAAAGCTGTGTTGTAATGATATTCAGCCCAAGGTAAATACTTGTGCCACAGAGAAGGTTTGTGATCGACAAAAGCTCATAAATATTGCTCAATGGTTCGGTTTGTGACTTCAGTTTGCCAATCCGTTTCCGGATGATAAGTGTAGCGACCGAAAAATCCGGGAAAGGATTCCTCGAAGGTTTATAAATGAAGCCGCCACCAAAGTTTAGTTTAAGGGTAAATATTGGAAAATCCCTTTGAAACGGATGAGGGTCCTTGAGACCAGATTCGGGTTCGGGAGTCGGTTATGCATGGAAAAGGTATTAGTACCCCACGGCATCCTTCCTAAGGAAGGCTACCTTCTAATTAGTTGTATAAATGAATGTTAATTTTAAAAATGCTTATTTTACCCTTTTATTGTGAATTAAAAAGACTTAATAAAATTTTTGGCTTTTTGTGCTTGACAGGAGTGGGCCCCGCTCCTACGTATCTCTAGGTGCGATGAAGAAATCAAAGCTAGGCAGTTCTTGGTAGAAAAAGGTTTGGTTGGTTGGAGTTTTTTATTTTAGGGGGTTCTAGGACTCTTGAGCCGTACGATTCATTCATCCTAGAATGTTGATTAATCCGATCGTACAACCGACTTAATCCCCTATATTTTTGAAAACTTGTTTTTTGGTTGAAAGAAAAAGGTATGTTTGTATTTATTTTTTTTTGGAAATTGTTTGTTTCAAATAGGGATTTTAGGGCCAGATCCGTAACGGTTCATTTATGGTCCTAAAGAGTTGATTAACCCGACCGTACAGTCGACTAAATTCCCCATTTTTGAAATTATTTATTTATGTATTTTTATTGGGTTTTTTTTGCGAAAGAGATTGTTTTTTTGTAGGTAAAAGTAAAAAAGAAACGAAAATGGGTGTAGCAGTTAAAAGTGGGTGCAAATTACAGAAGGGCTGTATTAAGGGAAAGGCGGGTGCAGACAGCAACCCAATATTGGTGTTATGTTTATAGCCCACGAGATATGGGCCTTTCAGGGGGCGCGTTGAGTAAAATGTATGGTGTAAAAACAAATTTTGATACACAAAAATAAATTAAGAAAAAAATAAGCAATAAACAAATATTATAAAAGGCAAACACCACGCCTTAACCCTAATTCTTTCCAATTTAAATCAGCCATTTGAAAACAAAAAGAGAGTGTTGGCCTGATGGAGAGAGAGAGAGAGAGAGAGAGAGAGAGAGAGAGAGAGAGAGAGAGAGAGAGAGAGAGAGAGAGAGAGAGAGAGAGAGAGAGAGAGAGAGAGAGAGAGAGAGAGAGAGAGAGAGAGAGAGAGAGAGAGAGAGAGAGAGAGAGAGAGAGAGAGAGAGAGAGAGAGAGAGAGAGAGAGAGAGAGAGAGAGTTGGAGCGGCTGTGGGGGTGGGTGATGACGGCAAGATGGGGCCTTTTGGTGGTGGTTTGGTCACGGTGAGGGTGGCTTGACTGGTTTGACGTGGGTGTTTGGTGGTGGTTCCCCGTGGTGGTCGTTACCATGGTGATGACAGTGTTTCGGTGAGACGTTTTTGTTACTGTGAAGCTTTTTACGGTGGTTGTAGTGTTTTCCGGCGAGGTCACGGCGGTGCTCATGGTGGTTCACGATGGTCGGAGCTCAAACGGAGGTGTGTTTTTGCTATACTTTTCTACTGTTTTTATTTTTCTCTCTTTTTCTTCAACCCACTTCTGATCTATCCTTATTTTCTTTTCTAACCTCTTTACTCCCTCATCTTTCTCTTATTCAGACCATTCCCTATTCTGTTTCCCTACTTTTATTAACAAATTTTATAAACCCTAATTTCTTAACTAAAACAAAACTTTTCCTAAAACAGATTAATAAACTCTTAAACTTCCCATTTATTTTATATATCACTAAACAAATATTTAAGAGATAATAATAAGATAAAAACAAACCTACAGTTACAATATCCACATGTTAACTAAGCATATGAATCTGATTTTTGTTATGACAAAATAATAACTTAAGCTAATTAATAACGAGTATCAAAACAAACGTACGAACACGACGAGACGCAAGTGCGCGTGCTACGAGAATAGAAACGCGTAGACAATTAGAAATAAAACGTGCACTCCATAAAAATAACAATGCCTAGTGAGACACATCTGATACTCCTAAAAATTATTCGATTAATTCAACGGACAAAATTTGGGTATAACAGCTGCCCCTCTTTATTTATATTCCGTAGAAAAAATGAATGTTTTTCAAGATTTCATCGTAGGAATAGAAATAAAGATAAAACAAACGCTAATTTTGTCCGATTTGTAGGAAAGTCAGGGGTTTTGAGAATTTACAGGTAACGGTTAACACTTGGCGTGTTAACGAGAAAGCAAAAAAAAATAAGGATCACTAGGGATCTGAAGGACCGACTGGTCTGAAGGACTAGATTAGTCTGAAGGATCAATGCTTTTATTTTAGCAAAATGATCTGATGGTCTGATTCGGAACCAACGCTCGGCGTGTTGACTCGAACTAAACTGAAGGACCGACTGGTCTGAAGGGCTGCCTGGGCCTGAAGGACCAAATGGTCTGATGGACTGCAACTAGCTACGGTACTAGTAAACAGCCTGAGGGTGACCTACGCGGCAAGCGGTCGTGAGGGTCAAGATCAGATTCGGAACTAATATGTTGACCACGAAGGACATCCACTATGTCTTAGGCGGACACAGCTAGTCTGAAGGACCACTGGGGGTCTGGAGGATCCGCCGTGCTCAAAGACGACGTATGATCTGAAGGTAGAGTTCGAAGCCGTCGTTTTGACGTGTTAATTCAAACTGAACTGAGGGACCGATTTGGTCTGAAGGATCTATGCTAGACTCTGTGCTAACACTGCGATCTGGTGTATGATGTAGGATCAACGCTCGTCACGTTGACTTAAAACTGGGATGATCGATACTTGAAATCGATAAGCAACAGATGCTATGCGCATGACATGCATGTAATGTATGCATTTGTAATGATTGATTTTGAGTGGAATGATGAATGAAATGTAATGGGTGATTTTCTCTTTTTGCATTTTTGCTTTCTTGTTTTTTGCTTTTCTCTTCCCTTTTTTTTGACTTTTCTTCTTTGGCTCCTTTTTTACTGGTCTCGTCAACTCGCAGGACTTCCGGTGCGGGGCCTGAGGGCCATCCAGAGCAGTGGTATCGCGGGATTGAAGCGTGAGCTTTTGTTATTCGTCATTTGAAGTGATCATGCATTTATTTTTTCTTTTTGCAATTTTGATTATGAGGGATCAATTCCTTTCTTTGATTCTTAGAGATTTCGTAATGACTTGCAATGCTCTTAATCATGCGCATGTTTCACAGTTCAATATCATTTACCATAAAACATCATTTTAAAGCCAATAGGGGAACAAGGAAACAGAGAAAGTGTTTATTATTCAAATGGAAGTCGAGCGCGCCGAGGGTCACACCAACTGAAAATTACACTGAGATTTTAAACTAGAAAAAAGAAGGAAAAAGAAAGAACAGATCTTTTGATAACTCCTATTCTTGAAGTAATGATGCCAATCACCCAGACACATAACCTTAACCGACCATCATCTAACCTTTGGAAGTATCAATTGCCTTACTATTTGTTCAAAGTCCAACTTTCTGACCCTAATTTTTGCCTGGATCGCTCTTTAGAGTTTTCAATCCACGGGGTCGCTCTAACTTCTGCCTAGGCCGCCCTTTCGGGTTTTCAGCCTAGCGAGCTTATTTTTGCTTGGCTCATCTTTCTCTTTTTTCACATATCTTTAGGCATAGTACTTCTTTACCGCATCTGAGTTCACTGGGAGTTGGAGGTCTTCACCATCCATTTTTGTGAGGATTAAGGCCTCTCCAGAGAATGCTTTCTTTACCACATAAGGTCCTTCATAATTAGGAGTCCATTTCCCACGGGAATCCTTTTGGATAGGAAAAATTTTCTTGAGCACCTGATCTCCTTCTTGAAACTGTCGAGGACGAACCTTCTTCTCATAAGCCCTTTTCATTCTTTGCTGATATAAATGCCCATGACATAAAGCTGCTACTCTCTTTTCTTCGATGAGATTCAACAGATCCAAACGAGCTTGAACCCATTTTGCCTCATCTAATTTTGTTTCCATCAGCACCCGTAGAGAGGGTATTTCAACTTCGATGGGAAAAACTGCTTCCATCCCATATACTAGTGAGAACGGGGTTGCCCCTGTTGACGTGCGAACCGAGGTCCGATACCTATGCAAGGCGAAAGGGAGCATTTCATGCCAGTCTCTGAAGGTCACCACCGTCTTCTGCACAATCTTCTTTATATTCTTGTTTGCCACCTCAACTGCCCCATTCATCTTTGGACGATACGGAGAAGAGTTATGGTTCTGAATTTTGAAGTCGTCACACAACTCTTTCATCATCTTGTTATTCAGGTTAGTTCCATTATCCGTGATGATATTTTTTGGAAGGCTGTAACGGCAGACCAAATCCCTTTTTACGAACTTGACAACCACAGATTTTGTTACATTGGCATAAGAAGCGGCTTCAACCCATTTGGTGAAATAATCGATAGCGACAAGGATGAAGCGATGCCCATTTGATGCCTTAGGTTCGATGGGACCAATGACATCCATTCCCCACATTGAGAATGGCCATGGTGCCGCTAAGACATTCAAAGAAGCAGGTGGCACATGGATATTATTGGCATAAACTTGACATTTGTGACATTTCCTCACATAGTTAAAGCAGTCGGTCTCCATTGACAACCAGTAGTAGCCAGCCCTTAGGATTTTTCTAGCCATGGTGTGCCCATTAGAGTGAGTTCTGAATGAGCCTTCGTGGACATCTTTCATAATTCTTTCTACTTCTTCGTTTGCTACACATCTGAGGAGGACCATATCATGATTTCTTTTGTAAAGCACCTCCCCATTTAGAAAGAAACTCATTGACAACCTCCTAAGTGTCCTCTTATCATTTTCTGTGGCACCAGGAGGGTGCTCTCTGCTTGTGATATAATGCTTGATATCGTAATACCAATGTTTACTATCGAGTTCTTCTTCAATTGCCATACAAAGATGTTCCGGTAAGTCTCGATGTTGGATTCTGATGAATGTTAGACTTTTGTTGTTATTGATATTGAACATTGATGACAGAGTTGCTAAGGCGTTAGCCAACTGATTTTCTTCACGAGGGAAATGATGGAAAGTGATCTCGTCAAAGGGTTCAATCATCTTTTGGATGTGATCGCCATAGGGGATCAATTTGGAGTCTCTGGTTTCCCAGTCACCCTTCATTTGATGGATGACCAAGGCTGAGTATCCGTATACATCAAGTCTTTTAACTTTCCATTCAAGGGCTGCTTTGATGCCTAGAATACACGCTTCATACTCTGCGATGTTGTTGGTGCAATAGAAGTTCAATCTAGCAGTAAATGGTATGAATCGGTTATCTAGAGAGATTAATACAGCTCCGACCCCATGCCCCCACAAATTGGAAGCGCCATCGAATAACATTCTCCATCTTTCATCATCTAGAGACTTTCCTTCTCCAAACAGAGCCATATATCTTCATCTGGGAAATCACACTGCATTGATTGGTAATCTTCAATAAGTTGGTGCGCCAAGTATTCAGCCAATGCACTGCCTTTGATTGCTTTCTGAGTAACATATAAGAGGTACTTAATCGGATCCATTTTAGATACCAACCAAGTTGTGTGGCTTAGCATATACTGCCTCAGAGGATGTGCAGCCCAAGTTAAAGCACAACACGTTCTTTCCAACAATGAGTACCTTGTCTCGCACTCAGTGAACTTCTTGCTTAAGTAGTAGATGGCATGTTCTTTCCTTCTAGATTCGTCATGCTTCCCCAGCACACAACCCATCGATTTATCTAGCACTGTTAAGTACAAGATGAGAGGTTTGCCTGGTACAGGTGGCATCACGATCGGTGGATTTTGGAGGTACCTCTTGATCTTCTCAAAGGCTTCTTGGCAGTTATCATTCCACTTTGTTTCTTGATATTTGCACAACATTTGAAGATAGGCTCACAGGTAAATGTTAATTGGGATATGAACCTGGAAATGTAGTTCAATCTTCCCAAGAACCCACGAACTTCTTTTTCACTTTTAGGCGCTGGCATTTCAAGAATTGCTCGTACCTTGTCTGGATCTACCTCTATTCCCTTCTGACTGACTATGAACCCCAACAGTTTTCCTGATCTTACACCGAAAGTGCATTTAGCAGGGTTTAATCTGAGTTTGAACTTCCTTAGACGTTCAAAGAGTTTTTGCAGATTAACAATATGCTCTTCTTTAGTCTTGGACTTTGCAATCATATCATCCACGTAAACTTCTATTTCTTTGTGCATCATATCATGGAATAATGCTACCATTTCCCTCTGGTATGTTGCACCAGCGTTCTTCAGTCCGAATGGCATTACTTTGTAACAAAAGGTTCCCCAGAGAGTGATGAAGGTGGTTTTCTCCATATCCTCAGGGGCCATCTTGATTTGATTATATCCGGAGTATCCATCCATGAAGGAGAATAGAGAGTGTTGCACTGTGCTATCTACCAGGACATCAATGTGAGGCAAAGGGAAGTCATCCTTAGGGCTGGCTCTGTTCAAGTCTCGATAATCGACACACATTCGAACCTTCCCATCTTTCTTCGGAACTGGGACGATGTTGGCTACCCATTGAGGATACTTTGCTACTGCTAAGAACCTGGCATCAAACTGCTTCTTAACCTCATCTCTGATTTTCAATGACATATCTGGCTTCATCCTTCTTAGCTTCTGCTTTACCGGCGGGCATTCAAGCTTTACTGGTAACTTGTGTTCAACTATGTTTGTGTCTAGTCCTGGCATGTCTTGGTATGTCCATGCAAAGACGTCGACATAGTCAAACAAGAGCTGAACCAATTTCTCCCGCTCACTGTCCTTCATTGTGGTGCCAACTTTAACTTCTTTCTTATCTTCTTCTGTGCCCAAGTTAATCGTTTCAATTGATTCCTCGTGGGGCTGAATTAATTTTTCTTCCTGTTCCATCATTCTCATTAATTCTGGAGGAGTTTCCCAGTTATCTTCAACATCTTCCTTAGTTTGGTTAATTGGGTGATCAAAGTTACAGTATGAGTTATTGGCGTCGTTATTTTCAAAGATGATTTTTTTAGATCTGTATTAGCGAAAATTGACGAAATGAAAAAGCGGATAAAAGAAAAAGAAAAGGCGAGTGACAAAAAGAAAGGAAAAGGAATTTTATTGGAAAATTCAAAATAACATTTCATTGATATTGATACTGAAAGAAAACATGCGTGCCCTAATTAGATGTCCTAAGGCCTTGGGCAGAGCCATAGGATTGCATTACAGAAAATTACTTTGAACTAAAAATTACAGGAAAATCAACAATCTCTCAATTCTTGAGCTTTTCATTTGCAGGACAATGGCGCACAAGATTGACAACGCCATCTTCAGCACTTGGATCGTCTTCAATAGTTGCAACCTGGTTGGGATTCAGCATTCCCGCACTCTGAAAGCTTTGCTTGATGTCGCAGATGAGAATCTTCCTCATATTTGGCTCCCGACCCTCAAGCTTGGCCAACCTCCGCTCTTTCTTCTCCTCAGTAATCCTTCCTTTGTCAGTGCGATTAGGCCCGTACCCTATCCCACATCTGTCTTTGTTCTCACGCAGCTGTATGGGTGCCAGGATCCCTTGTTCAGTCTTTCCCAAACCACTTCCGGCTTGGTAACCCTTGCCTAACATGACTTTAGCAACCATCATGGCAGTCTTGGATAGTTTTGGCCTTGGTAATGGGATTCCCTCCCCCACAAAGGTAGTGTTTGCGATTTCCAATGCTTGGAAGGAAGTCTCAAAAGATTCTTCTGCAGCCTCAATATAGCGAGTAGAAGACGACCTGTTAACTAACATCTTTCCTTCTCCAAAAATGACCACCAGCTTGTTGTTCACTATGAACTTGAGCTTTTGATGTAAAGAGGAAGGGACAGCCCCTGCAGAATGGATCCAAGGTCTTCCTAGAAGACAACTGTAAGACGGAGTAATATCCATTACTTGGAAGTTCACTAGGAAGACTTCTAGACCTACCTGTACAGGTAACTCCATTTCTCCGATGACTTCCCTTTTTGACCTGTCAAATGCCCTGACCAGTGTAGAACTGGGTTTCATGTATGAACAATCTACGTCTAGCTTGTTCATAGTTGATCTAGGTAGCACATTCGGAGATGATCCGTTCTTCTTTTTATCAGTCGTTTCTTCTTCATTTGATTTTCCAGCACCAAGGACTTCAGGGGTATAGATGCGCCCACTTCGAGTGATTCTACTATTTCCTGATATATTAGTCACATCAGGATTGCTCTAGACCTTCACACTACAAGAAAAACAGGATTTTCCGGCGACCAAAATCCGCCGGAAATGACCAAAATCCGCCGAAAATTTGTACTTTCCGGCGGATTTTGGGCGCCGGAAAAACCGTCGTCGCAAACGGTTTCCGGCGGATTTTTCCGCCGGAAATTTCCGGCGGATCTGGATCCCTCGCAAAATCCACGGAAATTTCCGAGGCTAAATCCGCCGGAAATTTCCGGCGGAAAAATCCGCCACAATCCGCCTAAAATCCGCCACAAAAATCCGCCGGAAACCGCATCATATCCGCCGCAAAATCCATTTTTTTTAAAAAATAAAAATAAAAATCCGCCGGAAATCTCCTAATATCCGCCGGAAAATCCGTTTTTTTTTTAAATAATAATAAATCCGCCGGAAATCACGTCATATCCGCCGGAAATTTAATATATATTTTTTTTAAAAAAATAAATTTAATGATAAATAAATGGTTTAAAAACTGAATTTTTTTTTTTTTTAAAAACAGAAAATTTAATAATTAAAAAATCTTTTTTTTTTATAATACGAATTAAAAACAGAATATTTAATAATTAAAAATTGTTTAAAATTTTTTTAAAAGAAGAAAATTTAATAATAAAAAACTGTTTTGAAAATAGAAAATTACATTTTTATTAAATAATGTTATTTTTAAAAATACGATTTAAATATAATTAATTTTTTTATAATAATTATTTTAAAAATAATTAATTTGTATTTTTAAATAATAAGAATTAAATAATAATAAATATAAATATTAATAAAAATATAATATTTAATAAATTATTAAATAATTTGTTAAATAATATATTTATTAAATAATATTATAATTGAAAAAAATTAATAATCAAATTAAAATGACAAATTAAATATACGATTAAAAATCAATACCTGATCGATATAATATCCAAAAAAAGCGCAAACTTAAATATCCCAACAAAGTACGCGAATATTCATATTCAACACAAAATATAACTTAAATATCCAAACAACAAAATAACATAAGAGTAAGCTACTGGGGTGGGGGCTGGTGTGGGGGCTGGTGTGGAAGCTGGTCTGAATCCTCGCTCGTGTAATAGCTGGCTGTGGCGTCACCTGAGGCGTCATCAGTAGCTGCAAGAAAAGCACCAATGGAGTCGATAGTATTCAAATCGATACTTGAGTTGTATATCTGCTGGGAGTGCTGATCATGATCAACCTGCTGGGGTGGGGGTGGATACATCTGCTGCTGGGGTTGGGGTGGATACATCTGCTGCTGGGGTGGGGGTGGATACATCTGCTGCTGAGGTGCATAGTACTTCTGAGGCTGGGGTGGGGGTGGATACATTTGGTGCTGAGGTGGATAGTGCTGCGGGTACTGAGACCATGGCTGAAAGGCACCGCCAAAGTGCTGCTGTGGCGGCGTGTAGGATGGCGCCATATGGGAAGATGATGGCCTGGAGTACTGCTGCTGAGACAGCTGACTCAATAAGTGATTATAACGCTCCTCATTTAGCCTACGTTCCTCCGCTGCTTGTCGTTCCTGCTCCGCCAACCGTTCCTCAGCTAACTTATTCCGCTCTCGAAGCTCCTGCAACTCTAGTGCACTTTGATGCTGGCGTTGTTCATACTCATGATGAGCCTGGCTCAACTGTTGGGTCAACTCAGTTACAATATTCAAATCTCCAGGGGTAGGAACATAAGAGCGGGCAGTACTCCCAACTGATCCAGAACAAGAAAGACTCGGAATAATACTTGCTCTGAAAGCAGCCGGTCCGATACCACCAGATCCTACTAAACGATTGCTTTTTCTTGGACCAACTGTGTTCTCCCAAATTTCACGAGCTGCTCTAGTCTCCTCCACAGGATCAACTTCAGCGCTCCCACTGCTCTGCTGTTGAGTCTCCCGGTACTCATTAATTGCAGCCTCAAATTTCTCCTGAAAAAATAATACAAACCAAAATAAAATGAATAACTATTAAAGAAAAATAATAATAATTTAAAGATAATATTTATAATTGTATATATTATAACTTTTACCTGAACCTCCCTCGCCTGATCATTAACAAACTCACCAGTCTCCTCCCGGACATGGAGGTAGGTGTACAACTCAGGCAACGTAACTGGCCTCTGGTTCATTGCCTCCTATATAAATAGTGTTATTAGTTAATCAATTAATTATAAATATTAATTAATAATTAATTAATAATATGTAAGAAAATTACCAAACGCAGATGATGAGTTGCAGCATTAACACTACCCCCTGTGTGTGTGCAGCGACCTTTGTCAGAAGCCCTGGCTTGCTTGGCTTTCTCACTTTTGAGTTTAAACTCCGGTGTCGCCCAATACTTTTTCAGGTTTTGCCAACTTAATTCTCCCATATAAGTCGGTTTCTTATCTTCTATTCGTGCATGCCTCATTAATTCAGAAAACCGATGAGAACACCTCTTATGCCAGACTTTCATACATTCTTCTTGTTCCTCAATTAGCCACGTACATTTTTCCTATTTTAAAAATTATACAATTATGTTAATTACATAATATTATATATATTATATAAAATAAAAACAAAATAATCAATAATAAAATAATTAAAAATTGTTTTTAGAAGAAAAACTTACTAAAAATGAATTTAAAATCTTTGCGCATTCGTCCTTATCTTTTCTCACTGCACCCCAATTCTTCCAGCCCTTGTTGAAATTCTCCCTAATTGATGTTATGATTGCAGTTGCACTTTTCTTGCAAGGAAGAAAGCTGTAGAATATTTAAAGAGATGAATTGTGTTACACAAAATTTATATAATATTAAGAGTTATATATTAAAGAAAAATAAATTAATATAAATACTATACTTACGAGTCACCAGCAGTCTGCAAAATGACACGGCCATCAGGCGTATACCTCACCACCTCCTGGTCAATGTGATAAGTGCGTATACCTTCAGCATCAACATGTACTGGGGCTATGCCCTCAGTACCTTCAGGAATCACTGGCTCCTGTGGAGTAGTACTACTAGAAGCTCCATCTGTCCGAGGTCGAGGCACATATCTGTCACTATCAGGAACAACAACTCGACGGGGTTGCTGACGACGTCTAAGGCGAGTAGAAGTCTTCGTCCTACGACTACTACCAACATCGTCCACCGGTGGAGGAACATCATGATCATCATGATCAGACCCAGATCCTGAGTGAGCCATATACTGTATATATCTAGAAATTTAGAAATATATATATATATATATATATATATATATATATATATATATATATATAGATTGAAATATTTAAAAAAGAGAACGGCTTAATATTAATTTAAACACTAAAACATAAATTGTATCCATATTATAATTAAATTAAATACAACAACATGCATAAATTAAGTACTAGCTAGCTAATTGGAATCATATTCATTCTCAAAATCATCGTCATCGGAAGAGTCATGAATTCTTGATGGACCAACGTGCTCTGCTGCATCTTCATCATCTTCATCATCAACTTCATCGCCGGTGTTTGGCTCATCACATAAACGACTGATGTGTTCAACTTGAATCACTTCATTTACATTAGTCATCTCATCCATTTGATATGGCACATCTTCCACTACTGTGTCATCATTTGTCTCAATGCGACCTCTTGGCTTTGTTTTAATTGCGACACACCAACCACGCCTATCAGTCCGTGTTGATGGATAAGGGACATAATACACTTGTCTCACATTTTGTGCAATGACGAACGGATCATACAGTGGATATCTGCTACTCATTTTAATGTCCACTGTATTTGACTTTTGATTCACCCTTGTTCCCCGAGAAGATGGATCAAACCAATTACAATAAAAAACTACTACCTTCTGACTAAAATCTAGATGGGGGTACGCAAGTTCGTATATGTGGTGAACAACTCCATAAAAATCATCTTCACCTCCTTCAGCTGTGACAGTACCCTTCATGAAAACACCACTATTTATAGTTTCTCTGCCCTGTGTCCATTCATTGGTGTGAAATTTGTAACCATTAACAAAGTATGTGTGCCATTCTCTAACACTTCTTCGAGGACCGTCGGATAAGTTCCTCAGGTGTTGGTTAGCAGGAGTTGGTGGGAGGGAATAAACATGTTGCCTAAACCACATTGGAAAATGTGCACTAATATGTGCAGATGATTGATCTTCACTCACTCCCTCTGATGACAAAAATTCCCTAATTGAAAAAAGATAATTAATGCTTTCACAACTGTAATTATTAGTATCAAATATAAGATTGATATTAATTAAGGCACGTTGAGGAATACATACTCAATGAATGGTTGCACCTCAGAACAGTTTATTAACACATGAACATGTGCTGAATTTAACTCTTCTTCGGTTAGCCAGTGAATTGACTCCTTCCCAGATGGACGACCAGGTAGACAAAAGACAGACAAAGCTAAATGATGTCTTGGACAATCAATATCCATTTCATTTCGACTGCTTCTTGGAGCAAATTCACTCTTGAAATAATAAGAACAAAAATGGGTTGTTTCACGGTGTAAGTAAGAAGCACATATCGATCCTTCAACTCTAGCTTTGTTTTTCACTGATCTTTTGGAATCACCCATGAACCTAGAGAAAACGATATGTTAATTAATATAATAAACATAAACTTCTTTCTTTGCTAGATCGATTATGATAATAAACTGACCTTTCAAACGGATACATCCATCGGTATTGGACAGGTCCGCCAAGTTTAGCTTCATATGCGAGATGCACCGGTAGATGCTCCATAGAATCAAAGAAACCTGGCGGGAATACTCTCTCCAACTTGCATATGATAAATGGAATGTCTTCTTCCATTTTTGTAAGATCATCAACTTTTAGCGTTGCCGAACACAAATTCTTAAAGTATTGACTAATTTCGATGAGCGGATTCAAAACATGTGTCGGCAACGAACTAAAAGCGATAGGAAGTAAACACTCCATGAATACATGACAATCATGGCTCTTCATCCCATGCAACCTCCCATGATCCACATCCGCACATCTAGATAAATTGGAAGAATAACCATCTGGCATTTTCAACTCTTTTATCCACCGATAAACTGCTTTCGCTTGTTCGGTAGATAAAGTATAATTGGCTTTAGGTTTCAATGTCCTAGTACCTTGCTCAACCAACAACAAATCCTTCCGTCGACAATAATGATCTATGTCCCTCCTAGCTTTCTCATTATCTTTTGTTTTACCTTTAACATTCATGACAGTGTTAAATATGTTGTCAAAAAAATTCTTCTCTATATGCATCACATCGAGATTGTGCCTCAATAGATTATCTTTCCAGTAGGGAAGTTCCCAAAAAAATACTTTTTTTTGTCCAATTGTGCCATTGTCCATAGCCTTCTGGACGAGACACAACACCCGCTACAACTTCCACAGGAGGAATATCCTTAACACTGTCCCAAACTTCTTCAGGTGTCAAAATACGAGGAGGTCCATCTGTTTCAACATTTCCTTTGATAAATGCATACTTCTGCTTTCGAAATGGGTGATCCATAGGTAAGAACCTACGGTGCGAGTCAAACCACGAAGTCTTTCCTCCGTATTTAAGAGTAAAAGCCTTTGTGTCAACCATGCAAGTCGGACATGCCATTTTACCATGTGTCCCCCAACCAGATAACATTCCATATGCAGGGAAGTCATTAATCGTCCACATCAAAGCCGCCCTCATCACAAAATTCTGTTTGCGTGCTGCGTCATAAGTTAAAACACCATTCCAAAGTCTTTTTAGATCATCAACCAATGGTTGCAAATATACATCAATTCCAGCTGTTGGATTACTCGGCCCTGGAATAATTGCATTTAAAAACATGTATGGTTTAGACATACACATTTCTGGAGGAAGGTTGTATGGGGTAACAATAACCGGCCAACACGAGTACGGTGTTGCCGAGGCTTGAATATATGGTGTGAATCCATCAGAGCATAAACCAAGTCGAACATTCCGTGGATCACCGGCAAAATCTGGATGAACACGATCAAAATGCTTCCAAGCCTCACCGTCAGATGGGTGACGTAATTCACCAGAGTTACTTCTATTTAAATTTTGATGGTGCCATGTCATTTTACCTGCGGTCTCCATTGAAGTAAACATCCTCTGTAGCCTTGGTATGAGCGGCAAATAGAACATTGCTTTTCGTGGAACCAATTTGCCTCCACTCATCCCTCTTCTGCTGGCACGATAGCGTGGCTCTCCACAAATCTTGCATTCCGACAACTCTCCATCATTTATGCCAAACTCATTGTTATAATAGAGCATGCAACCAGAGACACAGCAATCAATTCTTTTAGATTTCAAACCAAGTTTCGATACTAATCTTTTAGCATCATAATAACTTTGCGGCAAAAGTCCTTTAACAGGAGTTGCATCCAACATCATTTTGGTCATATACTCCATGCATAACTCAGCAACATTAAACTGCGACTTAAGACCCAACAACCGAACACACATTGATAATTTAGAGTCTTTAGCTCCTTCAAATAATGGATTATTTGTTTCATTCAAGTACATGTAAAATCTTTGAGCTTCCTCATTTGGAACTTCTTCAGCATCATATTCCGGCTCTTCATAATCCAAGTTTACTCCAACCGCATCAGATATCATTCCTTGATAAACTTCTAAAGGTTGAATAATTTCGCCTCTAGATGTCGTAGCCGCTGGATAATTATTTGCTGTGGGAGCTACTACATTAACCGGAACGTTAACTGCACGAATAACCCCTGCTGCTACTTCACCATGACGACTCCATATAAAATAATTTGGCCTAAACCCATTATTGTACAAATCCATTCTGATTTCATCATCATTTTTTATAAATTGAAATGAACATTTCAAGCACGGACATCTAATTCCGCCTTGTTGCGCAAATTCTTCATGCTGCTTGGCGCAAAATATAAACTCTTCTACCCCTTGTACAAAGCACCGCTTTAAACCAGCTCTTCCAGGAAACAACCGATCGTACATCCAACTACGATCCATGTTTTCGAGAACTACGTACATAGTTCAATAAAAATTAATGTTATATATTATATTCCTATATATTTATTACATATACATGCACATATATATACTTATACACATATTTACATACACTAACAATGTTAACATTAATTAAATTACTAGTTACTAGGTTTTAAACGTACACTAGCAATTATTCAACCATAATTAAATTACATGTTCTTTTATTCTTATATAGATTAAGAACTCTATATATTAGTATTACTAATTGTAAATTACTATCTTTTAAACAAAATATCAAATTTTGGGTTATTAATAAATAAAATGTAATTCTTGTCAAAAAAAAAATAAATAAAATGTAATTATTCAAAGTAAATGTAATTATATATTAGTGAATATATATATATATATATATTGATATACAATTTAATAAAGTAAATATAATATTTAATATTTTTATCTAAAAATGAATAAAAAATAGAAGAAATAATATTATTCGCATTTAGATAATAAATATTAACATTAATTATTTAAAAATTATTTTTATTTTTATTTAAAAATAAATATAATAAATTACTTAAATTAATTTAGAAATGAATAATAAAGTAAATATAAATAAATTACTTCGTTTTTTTATTTATTTCATTTTATTTCGTATTAAAGTTAAAATAAATAAATTAAATATACAAACAGAAATTCAAATTACAAAATATATTACTTTAATTTCATTTACTTTCAATTTAAAAAATAAATTAACATAAACATTAGTTATTAAATTTATTTTCGTATTACCTTATTGAAATTTATTAAACAAAAACTAAAATTATTTTAAAAATATATTACTTTAATTTCGTAATTATATATTAACTAATTTATATATTAATATATTAATATATTAACAAATTAACTAATTTATATATTAACTAATTATTATAAAGTTTTATATTTAACTATTGAAGAAAATCTAATCTAACTAATAATATATCAAATAACTATCTAATAATATATCAAATATTAAATTGATATCTAACCGGTTGTGAAGAGAAGACTCTGACTTGATGCTATTCCAAACTCCTTTCAACCGAAATCAAAACGAACCAAACTCAACTCCTAAACAAACAATACAAGAAATAATAACTATACCGTTATTGAAAACACGATAGTAAAACTCAAACAAAAAGAAGAAGAGAGAAATCTATCAAAGAGAGGAAGAAATCATACCTTAGATAGAAGAAATCTATCAAAGAAAGGAAGAGATTTTGTAGAGAGAAGAAGAGAGAAATTTGAGAAGTGAAGAAGTGAAGAAATGATGGATGAATTTCGTGGAAATATATAGAGGGAGATGGGCAACGGTTCAAATTTCAAAATCCCCCACAAATACACGTTTGCGGCGGATAAGGGGTTTGTGGCGAATCCTATTGCGAGGGAACGAGGGGATTTGCGGCGGATTTGTAAGCTGTTGGGATTTGTGGCGGAAATGGTGGACTTTGTGGCGGATCTAGTCAACACTGGGATTTGCGGCGGATTGACCAGCATTTGTGGCGGAATTCAAATTTCCCTCGGAAATGAACTTTGCGGCGGATTGGTGGATTTTGCGGCGGATTTTGAATTTGAATTTCCCCCCTTTTTCAAAAATCCGCCGGAAATGGATTTTGTGGCGGATTCCAATTTTTTTTTTTTTTTTTTAAATTCGAAAATATCCGCCGGAAACGCTAAAATTTCCGCCGGAAAGTTTGTGTCTATTGAAAATCCGCCACAAATGCCACCAAATCCGCCGCAAATGTTCCGTCGAGAAATATCCGCCGCAAATTGCTCAAATCCGCCGGAAACTTTCCGGCGGATATTAATCCGCCGGAAAGTGTTGGACAGAAAATCCAACATTTCTTGTAGTGTCACATCGTAATTCCACGGGACCGCATTGGCATTCTTAAAGGGGAAAGGAGCCGGCACTTGAATGGTTATTGGTTTGGGTCTAGCAATGGCCATCTGTGAGTCTTTATTGTAGTGAATCTCCAGTGGCCTTCGGGTGTCCATACTCTTGTTACTGCTTGACTGGATAGTTGATATAATCCCCTCCCCCTTTAGAGAACCTACCTGTATTACATGCCTGTCTAACAAGTCTTGGAGAACTTGTTTGAATGCTTCACAACTTCCATCACATTGAAGGTTATTGCATGAACCCTTTCCGGCGCATTCTTTCTCAATGATCTCAAAGCGGCACAGCTCGGCACGAATGACTTCTAAAGGTGTGTGGATGTCTTCCACCTTCTTAATCGGAGACTGCTCAAAATTCTCAACTGCATTGACGGAGGGCATCCCGTGTCCTGGTAGAGGGTTAGTGGCCACATTCGGACCATCTTCTTTAAAATTCAACCAACCAGAGGCAATCAGATCTATGACCACATTTTTCAACGCCTTACAATTTTCTATGGAATGACCAGCTGTCCCTGAATGGAATTCACAGGTGATGTTTGGGTCAAAACCTCTGGGAAAAGGGGGATAAATCTGTCTCATAGGGCGGGGAGTGATTAAATTATGGCTGAGCAGATGGTGAAATAAGTTAGAATACGTCTGTTTACCGTGGTTTTTGGTAAACACCGCTAGTTTGAAATTGCTTCTGTTTGCAGGATCAACTAGTAAATCCTAAGACCATTTGTGTTAAAGTTTTTTCCAGAATTATGTGTGTTCTTGCGGTTTCAAAGAAAAGAATGAAGATAACTGCCAGTTTCACGCGAAATCGTCGAATTTCTTCAGAGAGGGATGAAGTGAAAAATAAAGAAAAAATTGCAGAAAAGCAATAAAGAAAGCAAATTAAAATGCATTAATTGAAAAGAGAGTTGGTTCACATATCATACATCCTTCTCTGACTCATTTTCTCTGTAATGTGTTGGAAGTTAGAGTGTGAGAATTCTGTAATGAGTTTGTGACCCGTTTTTCCTATGAAAAACCACTATTTATACAAGGAGGAAAAAACATAACCAACTAACTGCAGAGAATTTGTGACCCCTTTTCGACCAAGGTAACTACTGGGCTATTTCGACAACGAGCACTTAATTCCTGATCTTTCACCAAACTCTAGCTTCCTTCCTGTTGAACTGACTTTTCTTCAATCCTTTATATTCGTTAAGTTCAGAGCCTCGTCAAACTTACTTTCTGACACAATTCTTCAGTGTCGAAATTAACACTTTCCTCTGAAGCTAGCAAATCAAACCTCGTTGACTGCATTTAATTTAGCCTGTCGAAAATACACGCTAACAAATTGCCCCCCAAAAAATGTCTTTTTCGACTGAATTTTTAAGTGAAGAAGAAAATTACATTTTTGAAATTCCTCTTAACTGCTCTAGTGACGTCGTTAACATCACGTTTCAGCACTGATGAGAAGTTTCAGCAAAAAGGCACTTTATGGCGCCACCATCTTAGATTTAGTGGGCCACATTTGCTTTGGAACTCTTGTAATTTTATATTTCACTTCCACATTCTGTACTTCGACAATAGCCTTTGTTGGCGTTTAATCTTTTTGACATGCCAAATTCAAGGTTTGTTCATCTTTAATCTTGCGTTATTTTAACTTCCTGCAAAATTGGCCTATACTTCTTTAAATACTTGCCATTTATTTGCAAAATTCGACCATCAGCACCTAATTCTTCAACTTCGTGGGCACCGTTAGTATATACTTGTAAAATGCGAAATGGTCCTTCCTAATTTGGTGACCATTTACCCAAAACTCTATCTTTTTTATCCATGGGTAATATGACTTTCCAAACTAAATCTCCCAAGGCAAATGTTTTTGACTTAACCTTTTTATTATAAGCTCTAGCCACTCTTTCTTTTTACCTTATAAGAACATCTAACGCATTTAGTCTTTCTTCGTCTAAATCAACCAACTCATCTAACATCATATCCCAATAAGAAACTGATTGAATTTCAAATTTCCTTTGAATTCTGACTGACTGTAAACAAATTTCGACTGGCAAGACTGCGTCGTGTCCAAATGTGAGTCTATAAGGAGTAGTGCTAATTGATTCTCTAGGAGATTTTCGACTTGCCCACAACACTTGATCAAGCTTTTTATGCCAATTTTTAGGCTTCTTCCCAATGTGTTTCTTAATCAAATTGATAATAATTTTGTTGGCCGCTTCTACTTGACCATTAGCTTGGGCATAGTATGGTGTCGAAGTCAGTAACTTGAAACCAGTTTCAGAGGCAAAATCCACCATTTTTTGACCAATAAAAAATGTACCTTGGTCTGTAGTAATGGTTTCTGGAATTCCAAACCTATATAAAATATGATTTTGAATAAAATTGATTACTGCCTCTTGATTAACATTAATTAAAGGAATAGCTTCTACCCACTTAGTAAAATAATCTATCCCAACTAACATAAAACGATGCCCTTTCGACGAAGTTGGTTTAATTTCACCAATCAAATCTAAAGCCCAACCTCTAAAAGGCCATGGTTTTACTATTGAATGCAATTCACTTGCAGGCACATGTTGTATTCCTGTGTGTTTTTGGCATTCTTGACAACCCTTGGCAAAATCTATACAATCTTTCAACATAGCTGGCCAATATACTCCTTGTCGAAATAAAAGCCACTTCATTTTGTGACCTGCTTGATGATATCCACAAGCTCCACTATGAGTATTGGAAATTGCTAAATATGCCCACTTTCATTAAGACATTTCAATAACACTCATTCAGGAGTCTTTTTAAATAACTCATTCCCAATAATAACATAGCTTAAAGCTCTATACTTGGTTTTCCTATCAGTCACTCCTGTTGGATTTTCCAAGTATTCGACAATTTACCTTCGCCAATCATCATTCGACATATTGTCAATGGCAAAAATTTCAACTTCAAAATTTTCAAAAGTTTTAAAATTTTCCACCAAATTTAACATCTCTGCCCCCTCAAGTTTTGTCGTTGACAATTGGGCATTGGATGTATCTGTCGAAATCTGTTTGTGTTTGATTTCTATTAGCTTTGATAGCTTTTCTTTTGAAACTTTGTATCCTGATGCTATTTGTACCAAATCGTTTGCCTCTTGATTTTCCATACGAGGCACGTGTTTTATGTGAACATTGTCAAATCTCTTTAACAGCGTATTAGCAATGGCAAAATACATTATTAAGTTCTCTTTGATGCATTTGTATTCTTTTGTTAACTGGTTCACAATTAGTTCTGAATCTCCTTTGATTTTGACATGTTTTGCCCCCAATTCTAACAAGATCTAAAGTCCTGCTATTAAGGCTTCGTATTCTGCCTCGTTGTTGGAGCATGTCCCTTCAATTTTAAACTTATATTTTGTTGGTACCTTTGTTGGTGAAATTATTCCAACACCATTTTTGTGGCTTGAACCGTCGAAATATAACTTCCAAGGTTTGATTTCCACTAAGTTTATTGTATTTTCGACCCCTGAATGGTCAACTATGAAGTCAGCCACTATTTGACCTTTTACTGCTTTTAATGGCTGATAAGTCAAAGAGAATTCAGAAAGCCAAAGCCCATTTACCTATTCTACTATGTAAACTTGGTTTCGACAGCATATGTTTAATAATATCATAATGCGAATAAACATACACATCAACAGGCTTTATGTATTGCTTCAATTTTGTACAAGAGAAATACAAGCATAAACACAATTTTTCTATAGGATGATACCTAGTTTCTGCATCATTTAGAATTCTACTGAGGTAATAAATGGCTCTTTCGACACCATTTTCATCTTCTTGAGCTAACATGCTTCCTATAGAAAATTCTGAAGCTGCTATATACGATTTCATTACTTTATTCCTAATAGGTGGTAACAAAATTGGTGGCTTCATCAGATATCCTTTAATCTCGTCGAAAGCTTGTTGGTATTCTGCATCCCACCTAAACACATCTTCCTTCTTCAGTCGAAGTAATGGCGAAAACGCTTGAGTCTTGCCACTTAGATTTGAAATAAATCTTCTAAGGAAATTGATTTTTCCTAATAATGACTGCAATTCTTTTTTGGTCGAAGGAGCTTGCGTTTCCAAGATTGCTTTCGTCTTGTTTTGATTGATTTCAATGCCTTTTTTGTGTACAACGAAGCCCAAAAAGTCACCTGGCAGTTCTGATGAACTTGCTCTTTAGTAACCTTTCTATCTCTGCTTTGATCTTCAACAGGATTTCTGGTGCAAATCTTCTTGGTGTCTGCTTCACTGGCTTCTTTCCTGGTCGAATTGATAGTCTTATCTCAACAACGTCACGACTCAACCCCGGCATTTCATTGTAATCCCATGCAAAGCAGACTTTGTACTCGTTTAACAATTCGACAATCTGCACCTTCAATGTTTGATCAATCTTAGCACTTATATATGTTGGCCTTTTCAAAGAGCCATCTCCCAAATCGATTTCTTCTAAGGGATCTTGTGCTTGGGTCCTTTTGGTCGAACCCATTGGATCTTTTTCAAAACCTAAAGGCTCGTCATCATAGACACGATCATGCCTCTGGTTTTCGACAACATTGTCTCTATTTTTGTCCTCAACGACTTCAGCAATTAATTGTTGTTGTAATTCAGCTTCTAAAACCACTTTTTGCTTATTCTCGGCCACGTAGGCCGTATTTCTATCCCATGCAGTGGGTTTATCCATAAATAACTATTTATGGGCCTTCCCACCCTGTAGGCTTAACAGAGCCTTGTGGATAGTTGTCTTCATCTATAACCTCTCTATCCCAAATGAATCCATAATTGGGATGAAGTATCACTGAAGATCTAACATTGTTTTGGCTTTCATAACCATGTTTAGAAGAAATACATGGCGCAATGTTCGCCAATTGTTTATCAAAGGTTTTCTTGGTAATAGTGTTTACCTCAGCCTTGAAGTAACTCTGATCACCTTCAATATTTTCGACTAGACCATCTTCTCTCCAAATGATGAGCCTCTGGTGAACTATCGAAGGTATTGCTCCCACACCAAGGATCCATTCTCTTCCCAGCAGCATGTTGTAATTTGCCTTTGTTGAAATTACCATGAACATTGTTGGTCTCCTGATGCTTCCAACGGCAAAATCAACTTCAATGGCTTCACGTGAGTGGCCACTTTTGCCTTTATAGTTGGTAAGAATTACATTGTGTGTTTTCAAGTCAGTCTCACACTTTCCAATTCTTTTCAACATATGTTGTGGCATCAGGTTTACAGCAGCACCACCGTCAACCAGAATTTTATTGACGTCAATATTGTTCACCTTTGCTTGAATATACAAAAGTTTGAGATGGTTCATCATTCCACAGTCTGGTTTTTCAAACACAGCGTGTTGCTCTTCAACGCAACCATTTTTCAGCACATAGTAACAAATTGGTTTGTAAGTGGTTTCTTCGTCGAAATCTTCTTCGACATCATTCACTTCAGAAACCACATCATACTCAATTGGGAGAATTGAGACTACACCACACAAGACGTCGAATTCTGACCCAAAATCGGCGAAATCCGGGCCCATTTCTTCATTTAAGTTGAGACCCTCTTTGATCACTGAAAGTGGTGGAAATATCCTCTCAGTAGCTGGCTTTCTAGCCATTTCAAGAGATTTTGATGGTATTTGTTTACCTTTCTCTTTGTTGGAATTTTCAACCTTGCCTGCAGCAGCAACCTTTTTCTGGCGTTTATATTTATGCCACTGAGTGTGTGTCATAGGGTTCTTCCCTTTGCAGTTATTATTATAGGTATATTTATTAGACTCCAATGCCTTGTTTTGGCTAGTAGCACTAGTGCTGCGCTTAACCAGTTTTGCTGGTTTCTGTCGATTTCCAACATTCTTTCCAGCATAATATACTGGATAATATCCAGTACTTTTTCCACCAGAGTGCACCCATTTCTCGACAGGAGACTTTGCTGGAGGAATATAAGTTTTGATTTGTTCCTTTTGAGGATTTCTTGTCGAAGTGACTTTATATTGAATACCTTTATTGCTGTAGCTGAACTTCGGTCTTTTGTCGACCCACTTTCCTTTACGTTTCAGTTGAGGCTTAAATCCCTCCAGATTTTTGGCAGCCTCTTTGTCGAAGACAGAACTACACCTTGGACAAAGCATAACTTCAGAATTGTTGATTTTGGAGTGATTGAGAAAATCAATCAATTCTTCTTCAGCCCTTGGATACACTATCTTCATTTTTTCAGCGTACTGGTCTTCAGTGACCATTTCGACATCAACCTTGTCGACAGCTTTCTCTACCTTAGCATTTTCAGCAACAACCTCTGTGACCTCAACCACATTGAGATCGACTTCAACAAGCAATGCATCAGCTGTTGGTAAAGGATCCGCATCAATCTTCATTGGTGGCTTAGATTTGTCACCAAATTTCAGACTTCCCTCATTGATGGCGTTCTGCACCAAATCCCTGAAAATAACATAGCGAGAAGTGTTATGGCCCAAGAAACCATGAAATTTACAAAAACCTCTTTTCTGTCGTTGTTCCAATGGTGGAATTTTCAGGCCTTTAGACACTAAAATTTGATCATCAGCCACTAACAGATCAAATATTTCATCACATTTAGAAACATCATAAGTATAAGTTTTTGCAACAAATTTATCATTCTTAGGCTCAACAGGATTTTTCCCATTAGAAGGTTTCAACAATTTGCAAGTATAAGGAGGTCCTGGTTTTAGTTCTGCAATGTTAACCTCTTCTCCGACATCTTCATAAGATATGTCGTATTCTTGGACACTGTCATTAGATTCGACATAAGCAACCTTTTCTTTCTTACTTTGGAATCTACTTGTTCTGGCTTTTTCGGCTTTGAGTCTTTCGACTTGTCGAACTCTATCAGCCAATTGTGCCATATCTCTTAAATGCAGTGTATCTAGTTTCTTTCTTATAGTGTAATCTAGACCACCAGCAGCCATTTCGACTAACTCGTGTTCAGGCACTTGAGTAAAGCACCTTGCTTTGAGAAGTCTAAATCTATTGAGATAATCATCAATAGATTCTGCCCCCTTGCGTCAAACGCTAGCCAATTCCTTAAGACTAATTTTACGTTGGCCCATATAGAATTGTTCGTGAAAGGCATTCTCTAACTGACTCCAATTAAATATGGAATTAGGAGGCAGGGTGGTGAACCATGTAAACGCATTCTTAGTTAAAGAATTTTGAAAGTATTTCATTCTTAAATTCTCGTTATGCGCAATATCACCAGCCTCAGTCAAATAGCGAGCCACGTGTTCAACAGTAGATTCACTGGTTTCTCCAGCAAATTTCGTGAACTTAGGGATTTTCCATCCCCTAGGCAGCTCTGTTTGTAAGGTGTATTCCGACAAAGGCGACACAAAATTAGGCCTATGTAAACCTAAGTTAAGGCCATTCTGGGCTAGAATAGTTTCGACCATATTAGCCAGATTATTTTGTGCTCCAAAATTGTTTTGTTGCACTTGTCTGACCACTTCATCTGCATTTTGGTTTCTATTTACTAACACAACTTCAGGGATTGCCTCTACCCTCATAGGCTCTTTAATAATCTGTTGTTGTCCTTGGTTTCCCTGATTTATAGGTATTGGATTGTTAGGCCTTTCAACAGGTACTTCGACAGGCCTAACATTCTGAATTTGGTGGAGTACCAAAGAAATCAGCAATTTTGCCCATCTGCGCTATTAACATTTGGTAACTGCTATTAGTGTTCTGTATCAAAGGATTAAACACTGTACCAATTTGTTGTGTTAACATATTGACCATATCATGATTGCTATCATCCATTTGTTGCCTCAATGCCAACAAAGATGTTGTAGTCAAATTGGGTTGGGCATTTCGACTAAAAACGCCTTCTGATGAACTATGAGTAGGGGAATAGCCTGCGATTGCATTTTCTACAAAAGTAGACGAATTTGTCTGAAGGCCTGCCATCAAAGCCGTTGGCATGCCATACGGGTAAGGTCTACCACTCATAGTAAATGGCAAGTTTCCAACCATTGGATTTGCCGTCAAAGGACTCGTTGGTCCCACTATTGGTGGCACAGAAACCATTGTATTAACATTCGTTAATGCTGCAGTGGTCAACATTGACACAGGGGTAATTATGGGAGAAGTTATAGAAGTTACTCCCATTGTTGTCGAAGTAGGCATAGCAACGGTTATGCCTGCGACATTTGCAGCGTTAACGTCACTAACTGTAGTTTGTTCTTGTGTACTTTGTGCATTTGATGCAGAAGCATTACTTGTACTAGAGCATGCCATCTCTGTAAGATGTTTACCACTCCTTAATTGCATGCACAGATAAACACAAAGTTTAAGAATTCAACGAAAAAACTTTAAAATTAGCACAAAGGTCCCACTGGGCGTGCCAATTTGTTTACCGTGGTTTTTGGTAAACACCGCTAGTTTGAAATTGCTTCTGTTTGCAGGATTAACAAGTAAATCCTAAGACCATTTGTGTTAAAGCTTTTTCCAGAATTATGCGTGTTCTTGCGGTTTCAAAGAAAAGAATGAAGATAACTGCCAGTTTCACGCGAAACCGTCGAATTTCTTTAGATAGGGACGAAGTGAAAAACAAAGAAAAAATTGCACAAAAGCAATAAAGAAAACAAATTAAAATGCATTAATTGAAAAGAGAGTTGGTTCACAGATCATACATCCTTCTCTGACTCGTTTTCTCTGTAATGTGTTGGAAGTTAGAGCGTGAGGATTCTGTAATGAGTTTGTGACCCCTTTTTCCTATGAAAAACTACTATTTATACAAGGAGGGAAAAAACATAACCAACTAACTGCAGAGAATTTAAAAAAAACAGCAACTGCTGCGCCTTTTCGACCAAGGTAACTGCTGGGCTATTTCGACAACGAGCACTTAATTCCTGATCTTTCACCAAACTCTAGCTTCCTTCCTGTTGAACTGACTTTTCTTCAATCCTTTATATTCGTTAAGTTCAGAGCCTCGTCGAACTTACTTTCTGACACAATTCTTCAGTGTCGAAATTAACACTTTCCTCTGAAACTAGCAAATCAAACCTCGTTGACTGCATTTAATTTAGCCTGTCGAAAATACAGGCTAACAACGTCATAGGGATTGGGTCGAAGTGTACGGGCTTTCTGTCAGGGTAATTTGGTGGTCTATAGCCTTGGTTGTTTTGGGTAGGTAGCGTAGGTGGTGTTTGTGTTGGGAATTGGACGGCGTGAGAGGGACTGGGGTAAGAGGTTTTTTCGGAAACTGTTATTGCATTGGCTTCTCCTTCTTTCTTTTTAGGAAATCCGGAGAAAGGTTTCTTCAGGTTACTGGGTCCAGCTGGTCCATGAGTAATTTTTCCATTCCTCATTCCACTTTCTAGTCTTTCCCCTATGATGACCATATCTGAGAAGTTTGAAGACACACTCCCAATTAATCTTTCATAGAAGGGTGACTGCAGATTGTCCATAAACATGGACACCATCTCCTTCTCTAATAGAGGTGGTGCTACCTGCACTGCCAATCCTCTCCAGCGTTGGGCCATACCCTTTAAATGATTCATTGTCTCTTTTTACCATGTTCTGCAATTGCGTCCTATCAGGAGCCATATCAATGTTGTATTTGTAATGTTTTAAGAAAGCTTCAGCTAGATCCTTCCAACATCTAATATGGGTGCACTAGACAAAATTTGCCCCAGTTTATGCACAAGTTTCATGCAATTTGATTGAGTTTTGGTCACTTTGGAATTGCTTGAATTTGAAGGACAGAAACTGTCCTCTTTTGCAACTAGCCTGTGTGCTTTTCGAAAACTGTACCTATTGGACACTCTCCTTCAAAAACTGAACTTAGGGATGATAACCAGACCCATAGGGCTTTCCAACAAGTATTTATTTGTTGAAATCCGATGTCGTTTGCTATTTTAATTAATTCGCTGAAGTAGGTGCGATGTGCCTAGGCGCTGTGCGCCAGTCTTGTGCGTGGTGTGCGTGCGTTATGTCCGCGTTGTGGAGCCGTCTGGTGTTAATATTTCAGGTGCGGTGCTGGTATGCTCAGGAGAGTTTAGTGGTAGCTGTGATGCTACAACTTGGTGCTATTTTTGGTGAAATCATTTGTTTTGATTCTGGTGATATAGTATTTATTTTAAATACT
The DNA here is from genome assembly GCA_963573325.1 of Astragalus glycyphyllos. Classification (NCBI taxonomy): domain Eukaryota; kingdom Viridiplantae; phylum Streptophyta; class Magnoliopsida; order Fabales; family Fabaceae; genus Astragalus; species Astragalus glycyphyllos. Next base: position 42,666,160 of record OY754312.1, on the reverse strand, counting down.
TGTTATGGTGAGTTGGTGCATAATCATGGTGTCGCATTGTCATATGCATGTTTTGGTGATATAGGCTCTGCCTCTGGTGTTTGTTGGTGATATGCCCGTCGTGGCTCATTTTGGTGATCGGTACCGCATGCATATGCCCACTGGAGGGGTTGCATATCATCCCATTGTCTATGAATGTTATAATTTTGGTGGTTTACTGTCAAATGGATTTTTCCTTTGGTATCTGGTGCTGTGATATGGTGTAATTGTATTGTGTTGCTGTAGTTACCTGATGCTAGCATATTTTTATCATCTGCTTATTACCTCTGTTAGACTCACCCCTTCTGCTTGGAATGTTGCTCTCATGCGGCAACGCTGCAGGTGATCGCTAGTGCTCGTGGAGGAATTGCTAGGTTTTGCTTCCTCTCTCGTTTGGGTCTGTGTCAGCTCTGATATGTAGCACCGGGGAGTCGTTAGTTATCGTTTTGAACTATTATTTTAGTTATTGGAAATTGTTTTAATTAATTTTAGAGATGTCTTTAATTGTTAATTCTGGAGATGTTTAAACTGGTTAATATTTCCGCTGCTTGGTGATTTCTTTTATATAAATTATTTTGGAGATTTTTTTTTGGAATAAATGGTGTTTTTTTTTTTAAAATGGTGAAAAATGTAGCGCCCTTCGAGGTGACTCTGATAATTGTCTATTTAGTTGTAATAGTAAAAGGGGGGTGTTACATGTGCGGAAGTGTGATAGTGGAGTGTGTGTAGGAGCAAAATGCCAAGTATACCTCCAAGCTGCAAAACAAACAAACACATATACAAAAATAGTCTTCTACCCTAAAGTGTACATATATATCGCATAAATATAGTATGCAACAAAAAAAGAGACAAAAAGGGAAGGGCAAAAATAAACATTAAATTAAAAACTAATCATACAACTAATTAGACTAGGTTTGACTCTCTAAAATGTCCCCAGTGAAGTCGCCAGCTGTAGCGACCAAAAAATCTGGGAAAGGATTCCTCGAAGGTTCATAAATGAAGCCGCCACCAAAGTTTAGTTTAAGGGCAAATATTGGAAAATCCCTTTGAAACGGATGAGGGTCCTTGAGACCAGATTCGGGTTCGAGAGTCGGTTATGCATGGGGAAGGTATTAGCACCCCACGGCATCTTTCCTAAGGAAGGTTACCTTCTAATTAGTTGTATAAATGAATGTTAATTTTAAAAATGCTTAATTTACCCTTTTATTGTGAATTAAAAAGACTTAATAAAAATTTTGGTTTTTTGTGCTTGACAGGAGTGGCCCCCCGCTCCTACGTATCTCCAGGTGCGATGGAGAAATCAAAGCAAAGTAGTTCTTGGTAGAAAAAGGTTTGGTTTGTTGGAGTTTTTTATATTAGGGGGTTCTAGGACTCTTGAGCCGTACGGTTCATTCATCCTAGAATGCTGATTAATCCGATCGTACAACCGACTTAATCCCCTATTTTTTTTGAAAACTTGTTTTTTGTTTGAAAGAAAAAGGTATGTTTGTATTTTTTATTTTTGGAAATTGTTTGTTTCAAATAGGGATTTTAGGGTCTGATCCGTAACTGTTCATTTATGGTCCTAAAGAGTTGATTAACCCGACCGTACAATCGACTTAATTCCCCATTTTTGAAATTATTTATTTATGTATTTATATTGGGTTTCTTGCAAAAGAGGTTGTTTTTTTTGTAGGGAAAAGTAAAAAAGAAACGAAAAGGGGTGTAGCAGTTAAAAGTGGGTGCAAATTACAGGAGGGCTGTATTAAGGGAAAGACGGGTGCAGACAGCAACCCAATATTGGTGTTATGTTTATATCCCACGAGATATGGGCCTTTCAGGGGGCGTGTTGAGTAAAATGTATTGTGTAAAAACAAATTTTGATAGACAAAAATAAGTTAAGAAAAAAAAAAGCAATAAACAGATATTATAAAAGGCAAACACCACACCTTAACCCTAATTCCTTCCAATTTAAATCAGCCGTTTAAAAACAAAAAGAGAGTGTTGGCCTGATAGAGAGAGAGAGAGAGAGAGAGAGTTGGAGCGGCTGTGGGGGTGGGTGATGACGGCAAGATGGGTCCTTTTGGTGGTGGTTTGGTCACGGTGAGGGTGGCTTGACTGGTTTGACGTGGGTGTTTGGTGGTGGTTCCCCGTGGTGGTCGTTACCGTGGTGATGACAGTGTTTCGGTGAGACGTTTTGGTTACTGTGAAGCTTTTTACGGTGGTTATAGTGTTTTCCGGCAAGGTCACGGCGGTGCTCATGGTGGTTCACGGTGGTCGGAGCTCAAACGGAGGTGTGTTTTTGCTATACTTTTCTACTGTTTTTATTTTTTCTCTTTTTCTTCTACCCAATTCTGATCTATCCTTATTTTCTTTTCTAACCTCTTTACCCCCTCATCCTTCTCTTATTCAGACCATTCCCTATTCTGTTTCCCTACTTTTATTAACAAATTTTATAAACCCTAATTTCTTAACTAAAATAAAACTTTTCCTAAAACAGATTAATAAACTCTTAAGCTTCCCATTTATTTTATATATCACTAAACAAATATTTAAGAGATAATAATAAGATAAAAACAAACCTACAGTTACAATATCCACATGTTAACTAAGCATATGAATATCTAAAAAAAAAACTAAAGCATGATTGATTGAATACTTACATGTTTTTTTTATATTTTCGTATATAAAAAGGACAAATAAAAGATCCCAACCTAAATTCCAGCTTCTGTAAAAACGATTCTTATCTGCTCTGCTAGAATTTTTGGTGTTTGGTGATTAGGGTTTCAGTGAATATGTAGCTGTGAATTTTCGTGAATGTTGCTGTCTCCTCTAGGGTTTCACTATTCATGTGTATTTATAGGCAAATATGTGTGGTATAGGTGTGGTGTAGAAGCAGGGAATCAAAACTCATGGGAGACAAAACACAACAGCAAGATGGCAGCAGCAAGGGGTGTGCTGAAGGTTTTTTCCCTAAATTGCAAAAAGTAAAGAGACAAGCTGAAATGAGCTTGAGCTTCTAGCTCAAAATACCAAAACTATTGCAAGGCAGCAACGGCCATATGGCAGCAGCATGCGCTGCTCTTTTTTTATATTTTTGTATTTTTAGTTTTTGTACTATTTTCCATTTATTTTTTGTCTACATGTGTACAAAGTTGAGCCTTTGGGTTGTACCATTTTCTTTGTAAAAAACTGATAATAATAATGATAAAAAGCAATTTTTGAATCTGATTTTTGTTATGACAATAATAATAACTTAAGCTAATTAATAACGAGTATCAAAACAAACGTACGAACACGACGAGACGCAAGTGCGCGTGCTACGAGAATAGAAACGCGTAGACAATTAGAAATAAAACGTGCACTCCATAAAAATAACAATGCCTAATGAGACACATCTGATACTCCTAAAAATTATTCGATTAATTCAACAGACAAAATTTGGGTATAACAATAAGAGGAACTCATTCTCTACAAAGTGCCATTAAACTTGAACAAATTAATCCAGAACTTACTGATAAACACAGGGTCACGGTTAGAAATTATGCTAATAGGTAGCCCGTGGAGTTTACAAACCATATTAACAAACAAATCAGCCACCTTATAAGCTGTGAACTGAGACGGAAAGGCTCCCAAATGGACATATTTGGAGAACCTGTCCACCACGACCAGCATCCCTGTATTACCTCCTGAATTAGGTAGCCCGGTCACAAAATCAAGTGATATATGCTCCCAAGTATTAGAGGGAATGGGGAGTGGCTGAAGAAGTCCACGTGATTTGCTAGTGGAGTACTTGGTTTGTTGACACACAATACATTGAGCAATAAAAGACTTAATATCCTTGCGCATAGAATCCCAAGAGAAGTTTGCAGATAACCTCTTAAGCATCTTTACCACACCGGCATGTCCCCATATAGGTGTCTCATGGAACTCTTTCAACAAGAGAGTAATAAAGCGTGAATTGGAAGGCAACCAGATTCTTCCATTCTTTAGCAGCAAACCATTTGACAAAGAAAATTGAGGTAAACTAGAGGGGTCAGAATTTACCATGTTGCACAATTCTTGATTAGAAGCATCTTGTGTCAAGTCATTTTTCAACTCATCAATGAAGAGGAATTGAGGTGTGGACAGCAGGTGTAATTCAACAGATGGAGCCTCAAGGCATCTAGAAAGCGCGTCAGCAACTATGTTTGACTTTCCTGGCTTGTATTGGATTTCATAGTGGTAACCCAACAACTTGGAGAGATAGAATTGTTGCTCCGAAGTCTGGATAACTCGCGTCAAAAACTCTTTCAAGCTTCTATGATTAGTTTGTATGATAAAAAATGTACCCAAGGGATATTGTCTCCAACGCTTCACTGCACTAGTGATAGCATGTAATTCTCGGATGTAAGTGGAAGCCTTAGCAATCCGAGGACAGAACAGCTTGCTGAAATAAGTAATGGGGTGATCACCCTGCAATAAAACGACTCCCATGGCTTGCCCGGAAGCATCAGTTTGAACCATGAAGGGGATATTCAAATCAGGCAGTGTGAGGACTGGGGCTGTGGCCAAAGCAACTTTCAATTTATCAAAGGCTTCTTGTGCTTCTAAAGACCATTCAAAAGCATTCTTCTTCAAAAGGTTTGTGAGGGGATGTGCCAAACTAGCATAATTACGCACGAATCTACGATGGAAACCTGACAAATCCAAAAAAAACCACGCAAGCTCTTGACAGATTTTGGGGTAGGCCAATCCAAGACCCCCTGTATTTTACTAGGATCAGGTGCCACAGTCCCATTTTCCACAATGTGACCCAAATAAGCTATTTGTGTTCTACAAAATGAGCACTTAGTAGACTTCAAATGAAATTGATGTGCAGCTAGTATAGAAAACACCTCAGAGAGATGCTCAAAATGTGATTCGATGGTAGGAATGAATACTAGAATGTTGTCGAAGAACACAATGACTGTCTTGCAAAGAAGTGCCCGAAAGATGTCGTTCATAGTGGCTTGGAAGGTTGATGAGGCGTTACAAAGCCCGAATGGCATCACACGATACTCGTAGTGGCCGTCATGCGTGTGAAAAGCTGTCTTTGGGATGTCTTGAGGAGATACTCTAGTAAGGTCCAACTTGGAGAAAAAACGGGCATGTCCCAACTCGTCCAACAGCTCATCAATGGTGGGAAATGGGAAGCGATCACGCAACGTAAAGGCATTGAGAGCCCTGTAATCCACATACACGCGCCAGAATCCATCTTTCTTTTTCAAAAGTAAGACTGGTGATGAGAAGGGGCTGGTGGACATGTTCTCCAAATATGTCCATTTAGGAGGCCTTCCGTCTCAGTTCAGGGCTTATAAGGTGGCTGAGTTGTTTGTTAATATGGTTTGTAAACTCCACGGGCTACCTAAGAGCATAATTTCTGACCGTGATCCTGTGTTTATCAGTAAGTTCACGACGCGATATGGCGGTTGCGATACATCCATTGATACCACACCAAAGTAGGACCATCAAGATAGAAGGAAGCAATGGTGATTCTCTTTTCTTCGGGTGTTTGATGGTAGGTAAAAAACTAAGAGATCTTAAAGATCCATCCGTGGGTGTCGGCATCGTTGAGGCAAGGGACGTCAAGCTTTAACCGTGGTCGCTGATTAGAGGATTCTGTCGTGGAACGAGAGGAGTTGGACTGCACTGGTTGATCATTTAAACGCTTCCAAACAGCCTCCAGGCGGGTGGAAATGAAAGCTAGCTGGCGAGCTAATTCCTCATTGGACGGTGGAGGTGGTGTAGAGGGAGTGGGTGGCCGTGGATTAGTCGTGGAGGGAGTGCACACACAATGAAAGCACCAATGATAAGTATATTAGTTTTAGAGGACTGATGGCCTCCTAAAGCAAGTATAAGGAGAGTAGATAGAGTTTGAATATTTCATTGGATACCCTCAAAGGGAAAGCAAGTACGACTTATATAATGAAAAGATATTAGCAAATCTAATAGCATCATTTGCAAGGTAATACAATCATAACAAACTTCAGCTAAATTGCTTCTAGAAGCATAAGGGAATCCTATTTGTAAATCAAGTGATCATTGTACTTTTTCTTTTGGTCAATAATGCAATATTTCATTGATATCGGGCAAAGCCACAGAAACATTACACAGAGTGTGTGAACTACAAGCTTACACATGAAGCAGTCATAGGTCCTCTAGCAAACAAGCCACATCAGGTCTATAGCTAAGTTCTAAAATATTACATTAAACCACTACAAGAAACACTGGTTTTACTGTCCAAGAGTTTCCGGCGGATTATTATCCGTCGGAAAGTTTCCGGCGGATTAATGGTATTTTCGGCGGATTTGGTCCCCCGGAAAATTTCCGGCGGATTTTGAAGTATTTCCGGCGGATATTAATTGGTCAAAAAATTTCTGGCGGATTGGTAGGCGTTTCCAGCGGATCTGTCCGAATTTAAAATGATTTTTTTAAAAAAAAATTCAAAATCCGCCACTAATAGCGTTTCAGGCGGATTTGAAAAAAAGGGGGGGGAGGGAATTCAAAATCCGCCACTAATACCATTTCCGGCGGATTTGAAAGGGGGGGGGGGGAGAAACGAAATTTGAAATCCGCCACAAATACCGTTTCCGGCGGATTTGAAAAAAGGGGGGGGGGGGGGGGGGGGGGGGGCAAACGAAATTTGAAATCCGCCAGAAATTTTACCGAATCCGCCGGAAATCCCCAACCAATGGGATCCGCCGGAAATGTCCAAATCCGCCGGTAATGCACGAATCCGCCGGAAATCCTCTTTTTGAGGGATTTCAAAATTCCAACCGTTGCACTCCCTCCCTCTATATATTCCCACGAGTTTTCTCTTCACTTTCACATCTTCTTCACTTCTTCACATCTCAAATTTCTCTCTTCTTCACATCTCAAATTTCTCTCTTCTTTTCTTACAAAATCTCTTCCTTTCTTTGATAGGTTTCTTCCATCTAAGGCATGATTTCTACCTCTCTTTCATAGATTTCTCTCTTTTTCTGTTCGTTTGAGTTTTATTTTCGTGTTTTCGATAACGGTATAGTTATTATTTGTTGTATTGTTTGTTTAGGTGTTGAGTTTGGATTGTGTTTTGGTTCGTTTTGATTTTTGTTGGAAGGAGTTTGGAATAGCATCAAGCCAGAGTCTTCTCTTTACATCCGGTTAGATATCCAATTTAATATTTTATATATTATTAGATAGTTATATTAGATAGTTATTTGATATATTATTAGTTAGATTATAACTTCTTCAATAGTTAAATATAATTTTTTTTAATAATTAGTTAATATAATAGTTAATATATAAATTAGTTAATATATATATATATATATATATAAATTAGTTAATATATAATTATGAAATTAAAGTAATATTTATTTAATATATTTTTATTTTTTGGTTAATAAATTTCAATAAGTAAATACGAAAAAAAAATAATAACTAAAGTTTATATTAATTTACTTTTTAATTTGTGTTTATACGAAATTAAAGTAATATATTTTGTAATATTTTGTAATTTTAATTTATATTTGAATATTTAATTTATTTATTTTATATTTAATACGAAATATAATGAGAAATAAATTTAAATTTTCGTAATAAATTTTATATATAAATAAATGGGATTAATTTTGAGATTTTGAGATAAATATGATATATTATGTTGATATAATTGATATAAATGCGAATTATATTATTGATTTCTATTTTTTTATTCCTTTTTAGATAAAAATATTAAATATTATATTTACTTTATTAAATTGTATATCAATATATATATTCACTAATATATAATTACATGTAGTTTGAATAATTACATTTAATTTGTTATTAACCCAAAGTTTGATATTTTGTTTAAAAGATAGGAATTTAAAATTAGCAATATTTAAATAATTGCTATATTTAAATAAAAATGCTATATTTAAATAAAATTAGTATATCAATAAAAAAAATGCTATATTTAAATAATTGCTAGTGTATGTTTAAAACCTAGTAAATAGTAATTTATTTAATGTTAACATTGTTAGTGAAAATATATAGGAATCTAATATATAACATTAATTTTTATTGAACTATAGTACGTAGTTCTCGAAAACATGGATCGTAGTTGGATGTACGATCGATTGTTTCCTGGAAGAGCGGGTTTAAAGCGACGTTTTGTACAAAGAGTAGAAGAGTTTCTATTTTGTGCTAAGCAGCACGAAGAATTTGCGCGACAAGGCGGAATTAGATGTCCGTGGTTGAAATGTTCATTTCAATTTATAAAAGATGATGATGAAATCAAAATGGATTTGTACAATAATGGGTTTGTTGGGATATTTAAGTTTGCGCTTTTTTTGGATATTATATCGACCAGGTATTGATTTTTAATCGTATATTTAATTTGTCATTTTATATTATTTAACAAATTATTTTATAATTTATTAAATATTATATTTTTATTAATAATATTTAGTATTAAATAATATTTATTATTTAATAATAAATATTATTATAAATAATAAATGTTATTATTAATTATAAATATTTAAAAATATTTATTATTATTTAATTCGTATTATTTAAAAATAATTATTATAAAAAATTAATTATATTTAATTCGTATTTAAAAAAACATTTTTTAATAAAAAATTAATTTTCTGTTTTTAAAAATAATAAATATTCTTATAAATAATAAATGTTATTATTATTTATTATAAATATTTAATAATACTTATTATTATTTAATTCGTATTATTTAAAAATAATTAATATAAAAAAATTAATTATGTTTAATTCGTATTTTAAAAAAAAAACATTTTTTAATAAAAAAATAATTTTCTGTTTTTAAAACAGTTTTTCATTATTAAAATTTCTTTTTTTAAATAAAAAAGGTTTTTCCGCCGGATACTAATTATTTCCGGAGGATTTTATTTTATTTTTTAAAAAAAAAAATTTAATTTCCGGCAGTTATTTTGTATTTTCCGGCCGATTTAATTAAATTTTTAAAAAAAAAAATATTTTCCGGCGGATTTGGAGGGATTTCCGGCGGATTTGGGTGGCTTTTGCGGCGGATTTGGCGCCGGAAATTTCATAGGGATTTTTCGGCGGATTTTCATAGGGAAACCGTTTGCGACGAGGGTTTTTCCAGCGCCCAAAATCCGCCGGAAAGTCCAAATTTTCGGCGGATTTTGGTCGCCGGAAAATCCTGTTTTTCTTGTAGTGAACATATGAGCCACCTGAGACAATCTAGTTACATCCGAACTAACTAAAAGCGCTTAAATAAAACTAATGCAAAAAATTACATCCATGAAGCACAGAATACAAAGGAAGCCGTCTCTATTCGCACCTGAAGGCAGAACACCAGAAGCCACAATCAGATTCGAGCCCATAAACCAGCCACCACCACAAAGTAAAACATGGACACCATATAGAGATCAAGAGACCCACTAAGTTAGAGTGGGAGGAAAGACGGAAAGTCCAGACTTTCCCCGTATTTGAAGGCCAACTGGCCCCGAGGTCACTCAATCCGAATCTGACAGTCACGAAGGATAAGGTGGGAAGAAGATATAGGAAACGAAAAGCCATAGAAACCAGTAAACTGAAACGCTAGTGAAAAGTAGAGAGGATTCGATTACCGCTACATGGAAGCAAGGTGAGAGTTAGAGAACCAGATCTGGAGGATCCGGTGGTTCCGACGGTAGTTCAGGAGGGGGAGGAGAGGAGACAAAGTCAGAAAGCGAGCATGAGGCCGGGTCAGTCGGATGAGGAAGAGGACGAGAGGGTGGTTGGTCGGTTTACCTTGAGTGCGGGGGAGAAAAGGGTCGGCGGTGGTGGTTGTCGACGGAAAGGCATAGCTACGAGCGGAGAATGAGAGAGAACAGAGCTTGAAAGGCATCCGATGAGAACCAGAGAGGAATAATGAAGCTGCTGTTGCCTGTTGGCAGCAAGTCTAGCAGATCTAGGAACCAAGAGCAGCGCCGCTGCTAACTAACCCTAGCAGAGCTAGGAACAATGTTGTTTTAGAAACAAGTGCTTCAAACTCACATTGATCATTGTACTTGGAGGGCATTCTCTTCACACGGATGGGCCTAGCAGTGGACATAGTATTGGGCTGATTAGTGAGCCCATCATTATTATTAGCAGCAACAGTGGGTGTATCACAAGATGGAGGAAGAGAAACGAGACAAAGCTAAAACAAAAGTAGCTAGGAAGAGCACACTGAGATTTATAAAAGCTATTCAATAATTGTGCATGTGCATCAAAGAAAACTCAATGTCACTTCCATGTACTCTCTATATATCTTAAAAGTGATTTAATTAGTTTCAACTTGCTTCACGTTATAACTTTGCAATATAGTTCTTGTCGCGTGATTTAGCTTTTGCTACACGCACTTAAAGAATAAGTTTCTGCCCGTGAGAGCTCTATTCACACAAAAATCAAGCAGGAATAGCATGGAATTCAGTAAAATAATAATTTATACATATCAAGCATGCTTTAAGCTTATGTATATGGCATCGAACAAATCCAATATATTATAAGCATTGGCATAAAATTCGAATCCAAATATTATATATATATATATATCATATATTCCAAGGAATCCGAATATTTTGCTTAAGATCGAACTGGTGCCCCAAATTTAATTCGTGCAGTGACAAACTCAATGTTGGTTGGTACAAATTTTGCTCCTAAGAATAACTAGATTAGTCTTTCATTGAAAGCGTTAGGATGCTCCGTGGGTCAGCAATGGTCCAAACCAAAAAAAGAATTTAGATGATAAACGATTGTACTTTAAGCGCTTAATTAAATTGTTTATCAACACAAAGCCTTATTTGAGTAGAAGTAACTTGTCACCTAACCAGCTAAGTAAAACCTTAAATCCCAAAGAAAATGGTTCTTTGCTATGAGTTGGGATTTGGTTTTTTCTATGAATGGTTTGTGGAGCATTTGGAGTGTATCTCCAAGAAATGGGAGTTATTTGTCTTGTGATATATACTACTGAGTTTCACTTAGAGTACTATTTGAGATACACTTCAATTGTAAATATTCATTAGTTATGGGAGAAAAATTACCCACCAACCCCCCCTCCCATTTTATTTTTCAAGTTCTCTTAAATTTGAGGGTTTTGGAAGAGCTCAAAAAATAAATGTTTGGGAGAGTTTTGTCTATATTTTAATTTCTATTTGAGATTTTTGAAAATTGAAAGAATGTATCAAAAAAATTGAAAAAATAACATGATAGATAATGATAAAATATTATTAATCAGACTTATTTTTTAAAAAATATTTTATAGCTTCTTTAATTTAAAACTAAAAATCAAGTATCCTAAACCATCCGTCCAACATAGCCTGGAGAAAAGTTTATAGGGACTCGAGAGATACTTTTTCTCGAACATACATCCTCTGCTGCCACTGCACGGCGGGTAAACACCTTTTTCTCCCACAACTATTAAATTACTATTATTAGTCTTAAGTCCTCCTCTTCCCTCTCCCTCTCCCTCTAAACTTCAAACAAGTACTATGGACTCAGTATGCTAGAGAGCTAATTAGGGTTCGTTCATATAAAAAAGATGTGAATACAGTGAGACTGTGATAGTCTTTTGATATATATATATATATATATATATATATATAGAGAGAGAGAGAGAGAGAGAGAGAGAGAGAGAGAGAGAGAGAGAGAAAGAGAGAGATGTGTGTGTGTGTGACACTTACACTCTCACCTCAATGAACTGGTAATTAACAATCAATGTATGATGAAATGTCTATATATAAACATCTATGTGATGTTAATTTTAATACAAGCCCAAAAAATAAGAATATATGCATACATATGATAAACAAAAGTTGCAACTCACCCTTTTGCTGTTCGAGATAATGGGAGAAAATCAGGGACTTCATGGAATAAAAAATGGGAGAAAATCAAGGGGCTATATTGAAACATATGTTAGAGATCTCAGTAATTCAACATCACATTAATTTTCTTGTTTCAGCAGAAGGGTGATCACGAAAAATTCCTCAAAATGAATGGCAATGTTTATATATGATATTATTAATTCATCTTATTATGTAAATGATCAGCTTCATTGATACAAAAGAGGAACATGTGCTAAAAGTTTAATACAAGACTAGCTAGGCTAGGGTTTGATACAATAGGTAGCAAGCATTTCAAATGATAAAGATGAGACAGTTTGTAAAAGAATCAATCAACTGATATTAGATTATATATTTCATCAAAATCAGCTAAAATATTCTTCACAAAACTTGGAATAGTTATGTACTAAATAATAGTTTCTATAGATCGAGATAGTATTGTTGTTTTTTTGACAGAAGATAGTATCGTTGTTAATTTGCTGTGCTGAGTTTTTTTTTTTTTTGAAATTCACATAATGAACTATTTCCATCGCCCTCTTCCAAAACCCTCAAAAACAAATAAAGCTAGAAAAGGAAAACAAAAACAGAATCTAAAAACTCCTATGCCTAGCTAAAACATAAAAAGACAGACAGATTAAACCAGCCATATATATATATATATATACACAGTCAGGAATATAGATCTGGTTGACAAGGGTATCAAAATTAGCATGCAATTACATCTTTAATAACTCTTTGTAGAAGATAAATTAAAGCAATCCAATCCAATTGTGTACATTTAAAGGATAGAAAAAAAGGAATATCTTGATATACTTTGAAGGAGAAAAGATAAATTACCTTTGGCTTCTTGATGATACTAGCTAGGAAAGCTAGGTGTGAGAAATGAAGCCTGGTCCGAAATCAGTCACATCCATGCATGAAGTGAGATATGATAATATATACATATGTCAAAATAAATTAATCAAGATCAATAAAAGGGAAGAAGAAGAGGAAGAAGATCTAGATGATGTGATCACAAATCTCTCTTTCTCTCTTTTCCCTCTCTTTGAAAACAAGCGAAGTTAAAAAAAAATAGAACAAGACAATGATTTCGGAGCAAACTTCATTCCAAACACCTTCCTTTCCTTCTTCAACAACTATTCACAAAGAAATCATAGCTCCAAACACCATATATAGTGCTTAAAATATTTCTCACTCTTACTAAGGAATGATATTTATAGAACTTTATTAGCACAGTGACACTCTCTCTCTCCCCTGCAGGCTCCATCTTATGTGTGTAGTGTAGTGGGTGTCTATCTTTCTCTCTTTCTCAAGATTCAAGAACCAACAACTAAGGCCTGCAAGCACTCAAGTTCCCAATCAGTACACCACTAATAATAAATCAAATAGGGGACAGACACAAAGGGATGAGTAGAAAGAGAGTTAAAATAAAGAAAAGAAATTAATAAGGAAAAAAAGAACATGATAGACAGGTCACTATGAGAATTCAATAATTAAAAAGTATGGTGGGATTTTGGATGGATGAATGTTGTCTTCTTCTGAAGGCTGTAGCTTTATGACAAAGATGAATGACTATGAGATTGCTTAGCTGAGACTTTTACATACACTCTTTTCTCTCTCTCTTAAATTAGGTATCCTATGCATGCAATTATAGAAACTAATATTTTGAGTCGAGTAGAACTACAACGGACGGTAAAACTCTAAACCGTAAATCATAAATCGTCCAAAATTTTAACATTGCGGCATTCCTGGTGCTAGATTCAAATTCAAACCCAAAACCTCTAGTTAAAGAGAAAAAAGACCTAAACCTTATCATTCGAGCGCTATTTGGTACTCTCTTTCTCTCTATGGAAAAAGGAAACATTGAAAATAACGAGGAGGACTAAAAGAAAAGCATGGGAGCAAGGGACATGGGCCACCACAAGGACATTTAATATCTCACTATCATATTAAAGTAGAGGGTCGTTGGAGTCACTACACAAAAAGAAGAAAAGTTATATATGCAACAAACAACTACTAACAACAATGGAGATATCTACATCTTGAAGGAAAAGTGTCACCGCCACTGATAACTTGCTTTTCAGTACATGTGTCAGTACTGTTATTTTTCCCTTCTCAATGGACTACATGTTACTGCTTATTTTACTCCACATGTCGTCCCATATTCTCAAATGTTAGTGACTACTATTTTGATTCCTCAAGATATGCTTTCTGTTAATTATTATTTCATGGATTAATTTTAGTGATTTTATGTATTGAGTTCTCAAAGTTTGAAATTTCATATTTGTTTGGTCTTTAGCGAATTGTTGGAGAATATAACAAGTCTCACATGGTATAGAAGGAAGAGAATCCAATTGTATATAATAGTTAGGAGCATACACACTATTATGCCAAAAAGAAAGTTATAAATTAATAGCGCTTTTTTAACAAAATATAATGCTTTGATTCCTATTAGAGGATTAATTAGTTTTTTTTATAAGCAATGTTAGTGGGGGAGGGGAAATGTTAGTTTCTAATCTCAAAAAAAAAAAAAGGAAATGTTAGTTTCTGCTTGAACTCCTTTGGTGCACTCCTTCGATATCTCTTAGTGAGTTTACCTATTTGGGATAAAGGATTAGTTAGTACTTTGGAACAAATGTCTTTCAAAAAAGAGTATGTTTGACAAAAAATAAACTAAATCTTTCATGTCGAAATTAAATTTTCAACGAACTACAAGTTTATGAAAATTGAATATATATATATATATATATATATATATATATATATATATATATATATATATAATAATATACTTCACTTTACGGATAAAGAACCTTTAAAGCGACTACTTACAGATTTATACCTTATAGAACTCAGATTGTGATCCGGTATTGACTTCATGACCAGTGGCGGATCATCTTGAGAGCAGAAGGATGCCATGCATTGGGAACCCCCCCCCCCCCCCCCCCCCCAAGTTTACTATATATGCACACATATATATAATTAAAAGAACACTAATCATCGTAATTGTTGAGTGGTGCAGTGGTTGGGCATATTGTCAATGTTGTCCACGACCCTGTTGCGATTCCCAGAGCTGTGCATTTTGTTTTTTCAGTCATTTTGTATACTTTTCTGAAAATTAAAACAAAAAACTGCTCATAACAAGATTTGAACTGCAGACAATAATGTTGGTATACTTAAAATTTTTGAGGCAAAATCCCTTCTACTAGTTTTGATGAAAACAAATCATTTTGACAAGTGGTTAAGATATCTGATCTTATGTGGATCTAATGTGTTTTCTTGAGTAATCTATAGTACACGGCATTATCGCTCAACTCAAGAAGATATCTGCTAAGCAAGAGCATGATCTGAAGAAAGGCTGATGGTATATCAGAAAACATATTAAATGAAGTGACAATGATTCCACACATCAAGAAGAACTTCACGAGAAAAAGCCTCCATTGAGAAGACATCATCATATGTCTTCATCAAGGATTGAATGATAAGCCAAAGGAAGGACGGGATAGAGCTCCAAGACAGGCTGAAGGCTGAGAAGGATAGAAGAGACAAGGAAGCAAAGGAGAAAAGAAAGATCGCCCCAGGTCTTTTCTTTCCTGTATGGCAGGAAGTCCCTCCAGGTTGTCTGGTTAACCGGGCTACCTATTCAAAGATGAACTTATTGCCTTTGGTTTCTTCTAATGGCAGGCCTTACTATTTTATCTAATAAGCTCGATTTTCTCGATGTGAGAAACCCGGTTTGATTAGGAAGTGCTCTTTTTTGACAAAGGCATTCCGGGCCAACTACAATACAAGTCATGAGCGATAGCGAAGCCAAGCCAGACAGGCTTTTTAATTTATGTCGAAAGCCCCAAAGGGAAAATCCGTGTTCATCACAGGCTCTACTGCGACTGGCCAAACCCTATTGCTTGAGGAAATAAAATTAAAAAATTACCAATTTTGTCATACAATAAGATCCAATTTGTTTGGCCCATTACCTTGAGTGAGGATCCTTACCGTCTCCCGATTTCTTCTCTAAAACAAAAAACAATAGGAAAACAGCCTCTGAATGTCTTTCACTAGAGCTTACAGAAAAGAAAGAATTTTAAATTGAAATATAAACAATAAACAGATTAATAAAAAAAGGGTGCGTAGTTCAAGTTTTCGCCCTATTCACCAAGGAATATTTTGGTTGCTTTTGGTGGATCGCTTACTACTAGGTTGGATCGGATGTCAACACCAAGAACTACGAGATCACCCCTTTCATTTGATTCTGGGGTGATGGCGGGATTGTACCATTCGAGCCTTTTTTCATTTCATGCTTTTCCTGGGGGTTTGGAGAAAATTGAATTCGCCGAGAATTCTTGTTATACGTATATTCGTTCCAAGCATCAATTCTTTTTTCTAGATTCATCGATATTGCATCAATCGAACGTATTTCTAATATCTGTCAGGGGTGTTCAAAACCTAATCAACCCAATAGAAAACCGCAAACCGAACCAACCTAAACCGCAAACCGCAAAATCTATTCGGTTTTGTTTTTCAATCAACCGCACGGTTCGGTTTGGACCGCGGTTTTTGTTCCACTAACCGAACCAAACCAATCCAAACCAAACCGCAAGTAACACTAAGACTTATTGACTTACAATCTTCCTTACTAACTTACTAGTTTAACTCCAACTAAAACCCAACTCTCACTCACTTACTAGCCCAAATTTAATTAATTCTTTGACTCACTTACAAACAATCCATTTTGTTATCCTATATTTAAAAATTACAATAAAAAATTTAATTCAAATTCTTTTAAACATGGTTGTAGCTATTTTCTTAAAAGAATTAAAAGAGAGTAGTTTATATACTACATATATTAGAACAGATATTTTCTTAAAGATTTATGTAAGCCATTTTTTATGTTACTTAATTTGAACTCCGTTTTAAATTATATTTTGTCTTGGAAAAAACGGAACCAACCAAACCAATCCAAACCGCATTGGTTTGGTTTGGTTTGGTTCGGTTTTATTTTAGGAAGCCAACCGAACCAAACCAAACCGCATGTAGTTTTACCTTGCGGTTCGGTTCCCTTTTTGTCTCAAAACCGAACCAAACCGCACCGCGAACATCCCTAATATCTGTTCCACCTTTGGGTTTCTCCCTCATCTTTTTTGCAAAAATCCGCTCCACGATGCTTCTCAAACATGAGAAGATATGTTCTTCATTAAGGAAGAAGCCTTATAAGAATTTCCTCATGACTATGGAACTCAATGAGAAAGGCATATCTTCTTCAGAAGTTTATTAAGATGATTGAGAAACCCTATTCAATGTGAAGACAACCTTCAGTAGTTTGCAAAGCTCATCAGTAAGGATCCTCCTATGACAATAGTAGTTTTAGCCAGAAGCTTATCAGTATGAGAAGACGAAGAAGAAACCTTATGCCTAAGATGTGAATAAAAAAGGACTCTCAAACAACAATGAGATATCCCTTGAAGCATCTTATGGTAAAGGCACATAAGATGTGGCATATCAAGTGCCCAGAAGACTGGTATTCAAGTTTCAGAATATGTCATCAAAGCACTTGATGAATTTCAGAAGCTAAGCGTTCAGAAGCTTCCACAGCCACCTGCTGTGACAGCGTATGGCTCCTGCACAGGCGTAGAAAAGTCAACCAAGTTAGCTTTAGAAGCTCTCAATGGTTCTTTCAAGTCACGGGAAATGATTTGCAATGGATCTATTGGATGCAAACTTTATAAATATCTAATAGATGATCACATTCAATGTGTTAGAGTAGACCACAGCCCAAGGCAATTCTTCCCTTCATATTGTTGCGTTAAAAACACACTTGAGAGCAAGTGTACTCTCTTGCAGAAGTAGTATAAAAAATATCGTTTCCACAAGGATTAATTAATAAGTACCAAACTACTTAAGATTAATTATTATTTAGACGAATGAGTGTTTGGTATAGAAACTAAAATAAGACGAAGTAAATAGCAAGAATTAAAATTGTAAAGTTCGATCAATGGAGAGAAGCCTAGGGTCTCGGTTTCACTTGCTAGCTTGGATTCCTCTATGTCTAATTCTACCTGAATTCCCTTATTTTATTCAATTACCAATCCCTTTACTAAAACTATTAATCTGTTTGGTCATTCGTGATTAATATTCTTTTTCCTAAATTAACCCTAGTTTGGTCATGCTAGAATTTAAATTTAGGAAAAGCATAAAGTACAAAAAGGTTGAATGATTGGAAGACTAAATTAAAGTTTGGTCATTCATTAATTATAGTCTCAATTATCCTATAGGTCCACCAACTAGTTGTAGTACGGTCGCTAATCAACTAATTGATTATAAACATGCAAAGGGTTGTCAATCCTAATTATGTGATAAAACAATAGGATAATATTAATTGAAATAAAAACTAGGAATTCAAAGTATAAATTAAAGCATAAAAAGGTCTCTAATCAAGCAAGATCCACCTAAGATCCTAGAAAAGGATTTAGCTATCCATAGTGTTCAAGAACATTGGAATAAAATTAAATGTCTGAATTACAGAATATAAAAATAACCCGGAGATTGAGTAAATTCTGATCCTGTATTCAGTCTTTGTATTCTGCTCCAAAGCTCTCCCACGATGTCAAGAAGTCTTTGTATTCTGCTCCAAAGCTCTCTCACGATATCGAGAACAGATCCAAAACTCTCTCCTTTGTGCTGCTGTGCGTACTGTTGTGCATCTTCCTTTCTTTCTTCAATTCTCCGCCGTCAGCTTTGTTTCTCACTTTTTTGCCTAGGGTAGTGTGTCCTTTCCAATTGATGATGCCTTGCCTTTTATATTGAAGTCTGCCTAGGGTTCCGCGCTAACACCCCTACTTCTCACTCACGTCACCCTCCTTTCTTTCTGTACAAGGTGTTGTTTTATCTCATCATCTATCCTTTTCTCTCTTCACATGGGCCTTATTCATTCAATTGGCCATGGGCCAATTCTTCTTCTCTTGCTTTAGTGGGCCTTAAGCCCCTTTTCCTCTTTTCTTCAATTCTTTTGACTTTGCACTCCCTTGAATTTCTATTGGCGGCCCTGTGAATACATATATATAATATTATTATATATATAATTCTAATTTTCATCTTTTCTTTCTTTCTGCGAAATAAATAACAAAGTAAGTCACTTATTTATTTAATTGGTAATAACTGCTCTAAAAATAGCCCAAAGTTATCACTAAAAATGCATTTAATTAGAGTTTATCACATATGGCTTCACATATAGCTTCTGAAGCTCATCATCAAAGCTTCTGAATGTCTATAGTCTCTCTCAACCATACTCAGTGAGCCTTCACATGAGAATATTATTCTGAGTATGTAATAGCTTAGGAAAGTATAGATTGATATACATCATGTGATCGCCCTATCTAAGTTAGTTCCCAAACAGAACACCAACACAGTGTTATCTGTTATCCTTCTTGACAAGGCATGGGTTTCCAGATTGTTAATGGAGATGCCTAAGTAGGTCTTAGGGGTTAGATACCTTCTAAACAATAAGCATGTGTTGTGAGGGAAGAGGGCTAAGACGTTGTTTAAGTTTCTAGAACTTGGAAAAAATCAGTATGACTGTTGATAGAGTTGTGGAAAAAAAAACTATCTGTGTGTAGCCTGTGATGGCTTATAACTATTAGTGAAATAGTGGAAAATGTAACTGGATGTAGCCATTGGCGAGTTGGGTGAACCACTATAAATCTCTGTGTGATTATTGTTTTCCTTTTAGCCTACTTACTCCTCACAGCTCAAAGTCTCAAAAAGAAACCTTCTCCCACTCTTTTGTAAGAATCGTTTTACAATCTCAATGATAAACCATCTTGATCTATCTTCTAATCACCTAACATTATCTTAAACCACCCACCATCCCTCATTATAATGCACCAGCATCAGATATGTGAGAAGGTCTGAAATACATAGAAACACATTCCTAAATACTTTCTCACATTCCTTGTCCTGTGTTAGAAGACCAGGCTTACACATTCACCACACCTTGTCTTGTATCCACAATCTAGATACTTAGAAGATGCTCAGTTATTCATACACACATCCAAATCAGCTTCTTTCTCTGACCTACATTTTCATTCTTCACCAATATGCATTCCTCTTAGTGATAAATTTAGAATATACAAGTTATCTTTGGACCACGCTTGGCAAGTGATCTTAAGTGTACCCGATTTTTATCACACTAAAGTAGATTGGTTGATCTATATCAAAATTTTAAGACATCGTGAAAAATATTTTATATATTTGTTACTAAATATTTGGCCCCTCTAATTTTTTCCAAGATCTGCCACTGTTCATAACTAACTCCAGCCTAGGAGTGAGTCAGGAATTCAGAGTGTGCTTTCTAATATTTGGCAACTACCAATATCTGGAAACACCACTCCAACAACAATGAGTTTACGAACTCAATAACATAGAATCACAATATAATGATATTTCCAGCCATACCTAGTGTGCGTCGGGAGCTCCAATTTCTCACCATGTAGTTTGACACCATATTTTCACAGCTTCGACTTTCGATAATAATATCTCAAACTTTTCCTCCAGCAGTACACGAGTAAGAAAAATATTGTGTCTTAACAAATGCTCTTCTTTGGCTAACACCATTATATATAGACTTTGTCTAATCACCAGGGACTCGCCATGATTCGCAACAATGAGTTCGTCACCATATAATAGCTCTTCTCTAATCTCTAGCTCATGTTGAGCTTCTTATCTTCAAATTCTTCATAAATTTTTCCTTTCACCGCGGTAGTTGTTCTCCTAGTTGGACAATTCATTACTAAAAAATCTCTATTTAGCGACCAATTTAGAGACCGAAATGTCAAATTGGTTGCTACAGATTAGCGATTAGTGATTTGGCGACTTCGTACAATCGGTCGCTAACTACTTTAGCGACCGATTTAGCGACTACTTTGGGGAAGGATTTTGAAGTTCAATCCCTAAATCAAAGGCTATCTTACTTAGCATCCATTTTTTCTGTCTCCAAATTGGTCGCTACATATAGATTTTTTAGTTATGTTTGGAGGCTATATGATTGAATCTTGGCATTTGAAACTTGGTGACCTTGGGTTGTTTTTTATGGAGGATTTGGGAAAATGTTTAGTTGAAGAACCGGGCTATTCAAATGGTGTTTTGTGTGTGTAAGACGAATTTTCAGTGGAGGGAAACTTTTTGTAGGGGGATTTCTAGGAAAAAGTTTCTCAATTGGAATAGCTAGGCAAATAACATCACCCAATGACCAGTATTGTTGCCGCTGAACAAAATGGTCAATGTCGGGGTTTAATCGACTAATGTAAGGTGTTATTTTTTGTTCCGCCCTTTCAAAAACATCACGCTTCATCATTAACTTTTCAAATTCTTTGGTGTATTCTTCTATCGAAAAATTCTTTTGATGAAGATTTTGTAGTTGAATGAAGTTATCTTGGTAAAAATGAGAAGGTAGAAAGTTCCTTCATAGTTCTCAACGCATTTTTACCCAAGTCTTGACTTTCCCTTTCCAGGCAAGCTTACACTTCTTTTAAGGTCCCTCCCACCATATGGATGTGTGCTTCTTTAACTTGACAACCATAATGATATTTACCTTTCCTCGGGTATCTCCTTGTACTCGAATACTCATTCGCTAGTTTAGAGCCAATTGACAAGCTTGCCTGGTTGGAGTTATCCTTCAAAATCAGGAATTCTTAATTTTATGTCATCGCTTCTAAATAACCGTTGATATGGATGACATATTCTTGTTGATGACGAGTCGCTACTTCATGAGTCATCTTTATATCTATGATGGTACTCACTCAATAGAGCACGCTAACTAGTCATAGTTTCTTGTGACTATTGAATTTGGCTCCTTAATATCTCTATTTCTATCTCATGTTGAGGTTTGTGTTTTGGAGGGATTTTAAAATTTTGGGGTCAAATTGTAATTGTAATTTTTAACAAGTTTGGGGGCTAAGTTATAGTTTTCATAAACATAGGGGCAAAATAACAATTTTGAGAATTTTAGGAGATAAACTATAATTTATAAAAACCCGGGATTTAATTCCATTTTTCGAAATTTGGGGATCAATTTACAATTTCCCACAAGTTTGGGGTCAATTTGCAATATCTAGAAAGGCTGGGGTCAAATTACAATTTGTAAAAATTTAAGAGATTGATTTGGAATTTTCAAAATTACGTGGTTGGGCTTATGTGGCAAGAGGTGACATCTGGCAAGAGGTGACATCTGGCAAAAGGTGGTTGGCTGACATGCCTAATGAGATGGTAGGTGATGTATAAGGCCATGTGCCTAGGTGACATGATAGGGGTTAACATATGGCAATCCTTGAATAGATAACACATTTATTTTTGGACAGGTCAAATGATGTGGCATGCTGATGTGACCTATCTTCAACCATGGGTAGGCGCGTGGCGCCGCATGAAGAAGAGCGGTGGGACGTGAGCACTGTGCAATGGTAGATGGCCTCAAAAATTCGTATCACGGGATTTTTGTAGCCCTTGAACACGATGGCAATGTCTATTTTGCAAAAGTTAAACTAAAAATGTAAATTTCAAGCGTGTGGCTTTTCCTTATTCAAAAGCTCTTCTATTGTTGGACTAATTACAGACACTTTTTGCTCACCGAACTCGAGCTCTTTTTGTTCACTAAACCATGGCTCTGGTGCCAAAATGGATCATACCAAGAGAGAAAACCGAGAGATATTGTTTAAAGAACAAACATCTTGATCCCTTATTTGTAGTTGTGGAAACTAAGGGAAGTACGTGCAATAAGCGAAGTGTGTGTCATCACATGCATATTTCCATTGCATCATATGCAACAAGACCATATGTTATCACTTGCAATAAGGCATGGTGTTAAGAGCTTGAACCCACAATAGTTGGGCCTAGATCATTTTGGTTTTAGTCTGGATCAACAAGGCTTCAAACATTAACTCTTACCATTTCAGTTATCATGCCATTGCTTAAAGAATATAAATGTATACTTTAACATCAATACAAGCAACTTGATCAAAATAATTTAATAGCATCTTGAAGAAACGTGTTTAATAGTTTTTCTATCTGTTAGGGTTCTTTACACTTCGAACTAGCGTCTTGAAAATTTGGAGATATGGGTTTGGGGGAAAGAGTTTAGGGATTAAGAGTTGAAGAGTGATTGATTTATGGTGGTGGCGGCGGCTCGTCGGAGGTGGAGGTGGCTCGCCGGAGAAGATGGAGATGGAGATGGAGATGGTGTTTGGGGGAAGAAGATGAATATTTTAGTTTGTTTTTGTTAATTTTATTTTTCTCTTTTGTGTTTTTATCAATTTGGTCCCCTAGGTTTTTTTAAGTTTCAATTTGATCTCCTATATGCCACATCACTTAATGAGTTTCAAGTCAGCCCAGACACTTAAGACGCCAAGTCAGCAGTTAACTGCCAGTCTGGCGTCTGTTAAGTTAATGGACGGAAACTACCAAAAATGACCAAAATGACACAAAAATGGAAGATGAGGGACCAAAACGAAAAAAAAGATAAAGGACCAAAGTGAAACCAAAGTCAAAGATAAAGGACCAAAGTGAAACCAAAGTCAAAGATAAAGGACCAAAAGTGTAATTTAGCCTATGTTTAATTAGGCTCTTGAAACAGGTTTGAAACTCCGGTTTTGAGGAGGGACTAAAAAACAAAAATTTTGGTGCAAGGAGCACACCAAGACGTAATGTATGTCGCGCATCGGCGTTGGCTCTCCGACGCCTTGGCGTGCTATAACGGCTACTTCAAAGATAGACGAATATGGGCACTAATATGTGGTGCAATGTGATTGGACTGTATCATCGTAAAATTTGTGAGGGTCAAACCCAGCCAAGAGCTCCATAAAACCTGCTTATGCCATGGCATGGGTGCACAAATGGGTGGGAAATTCCACGCAAATGCTTAGGCCATTAAACTTGCTTTTTTATAAATCACTCCATCATTTTACTAATACTCATTTTTATCAAACCTTACGTCCAAAGACTCAGAAGCGGGAGGAAGCCATTTGAGGGGGTTTTCAAGGTTTGTGAGCTAAATTTCTAGGGTTTTCGGGTACATGTTCTATAGTACGGCCCTACAGTCGCGTCTGCGTGAACTTCCACTTTTGAGATCTTGTTTCCAACCCTTATTTCATCAAGTCAAGTCCATGTGTATACTAGGGGTGGACAAAAGCATCCGACCCGCCTGGAACCCGAGATACCCGATCAAAAAAATGTCAAAATCGGACAGATGAAGTCGGTCTATCGGATACTTGGTTCATTTTTTTGCCTCAATACGGTCACTGACGGGCGGGTCCGGATGTGTACAATATATCTGTCGGTAACCAAACCCGCCTGGTAATCAATGCTGACACGCCTCAGCTTTCCTTCTATGTAGACACACAGCTTTTCGGTTCCTAATATTTTAATTCAATTCAATTAATATAAGTACTACTTGTATAATATTATTTTCAAAAGTCACATCTAATTTAAGTTTTATTACTGCAACACGTCAGATACAAGAGCAGAGGAGTACTTTTTAGGTAAAAGCACTATTCAATTCAAAAACCACCATTTTTATTTGAAACCACTCTTCTTCTCCGTGTAAAACTTCTTCTTCAAATGATTTTCTCATTTCTTTTGTGTGTTAAGCTTCTACAACACCCGAATGAACCCACCCGAACCCACTCGCCACCGTATCTACCCGCCTATTTACTCACTAGTACCTATTTTTAGTCCTCTTTAACTTTTTCTAAGCCCTAACCCTAGTTTGAATGCTATTTGTGATGAGGAATTTTAGAAAGAGTGGTCAATGCGAATTTGGTTTTTAGATGCCGACGTGAACACCCTCTAGAGGGTGTGGGGTTGTTTGGGGTTAAGAGTAGTTAGGTCTGTCTCCTGTCATTAAAAGACATTGGGGTGTGGTAAGTAAGGTGGTGGAATGCTGGAAGCTACTCCCACGCATATAAAATTGTACTTGGATTTGGGTCTGGCGATTTTAAGATTCCACGCCTGTTTATATATGGTAACTTCAACCCTTTTTTGGAGAGAGGAAGTTTAGACGGAAACTGAGATGAGATGAGATGAAAGAGAGAATGTTATGTAAAAGAGATAAACACTACCTTTCATGTCCTAAAATCACTGAATCTCTCCCCTTCAATTGTTGTCCCAATATTTTACAATGGAACAGTTTGCATCGCATACTTTGCGTGACTTAACATGTGTTTGAATTTCGTGTTTTCTGTGATGGAATCTCACGTCCATTAAAAAGCGACAGAGTGTAGCCTTAAGACTATCATGCGAATAAATCTTGGCCACCATGAAACCAAACAAAGCCTTAATGACGAGGATCTTACATCTAACAATAAATACCTCCATCTATTTCTCAAGCATTACTCAATCAGTATATGGTTAATTAGTGTTTTGACATAATTGCATAAGGAAAGGACAAAGTATTGTATGCGTATCCTCAAGTCATAAAACAGTCTTCTTTGTCCTTTCTCGTCTTCACAATAATTGATTTATATATCTATGTTTCCATAGACACATTTTGACGAATTTGGATTACTGTAGTGACCAGTTTAGTGCAGTTGTGCAGTTAATACATTTGGACCATTAAATATTGATCGAATGAACTAAATTTTTAACTTAAAAAAATATTTAAAACATAAATATTCGCTGACGGCATGATTTAATTAGACCATCTGGTCAAGATTAGAATGGTTCAGATTTACTGATTACATGACCATACCAGAAGCCGACTGCAACTATTCTGAATCCGGTTTTAGCATTGTTCACTAGATGAGACTAAATATCACTTATTTTCACCTTTTGCTTTCTCTCGACCTTCTTCCTCAACATTTCCAATCAACCTTTTTCTTTTTTGTTTGGTCTATTTTCATCTTTCCTTTTCTTCCCATTAGCTGTCTTCTCCAAAACTCTCTCTGTCATAAATGTATGCTTTCGATGCAAAAGGAAAATGGCAAGGAGCAAGCAAGTTCATGTGAATCTACTTATTTTGTTTGCATGTCTCCTTTGTTTGGCTTTAACGGCACATAGGTAGGGATAGTCTATAACTGTATACTATATCTGATGAAAGAGGAACATATAAGCTCCTCGGAGAAATTCTCAAAGACATCAACTTAATTGATATTTACAATTAAATTACTTGACAGTGTAGTAAAAAAAATAGTTGACAAATCTTCTTTTTTTTTGAAAAAAGTTGACCAATCATAATTAATCAACTGTACTTAACCTATTGTACCTGTTATAATTAATATTTTAGATTTAATAAAAAATGTTATGTTCTTCCATTATTCCCACTAGTGCAAAAAACGCTTTTTGAATCGGTTATTTGGCACATTTGGAATCGGTTATTGGCCGATGCGTATACTCCCGATTCTAAATGTTGAGGGACCTTTTGAATCGGTTAAATAACCGATTCAAAATGTGACTTTTTAAATCCGTTATTTAAACAACCGATTTAAAACAACTAAAAAACATACATTTAAAATCGGTTCTTCAGATAACCGATTTCTAATGTCCTTTTTTTAAAAAAAAAGTAAATACCTATTAGCCAATTTGCAATGCAAATTGGTTTCCATAAAGCAGCAGCCACACATAATAATTCAATAATTCATAAATTTACTTCTATTGAAAAAGTGCTACAAGCACAAAATTCTAACAATTCATTAAACTAGAAAGTTATACAAGTTTCTTAAGCAAAATTTTTAGAACCACTAATAAAGACATGATATGAAAATCTGCTCTATATCATTACTTGAATATAAATAAATATATAATTCAATCTTAAGGCGATCTGCTCTGTTTCCAATTTGCTCCACACTCAGTCACATGAAAGAAAAAAATTTGACATCAATGCAAGCTCTATCAAAGTATATAACAGGTCATGTAAATCAAAGAAGTTTTAAAGATTAAAATCCATAGAAGACTCAGTAAATGCAAACTTCTTCACCAGAGACATACACAACTAGAGATGCTTCACATATTTGTGCCCTTCCAAAATTACAAAACTAAACTTAAAAATAGTAGAAGTGAGCTTACATAACCACATAAGATGATGTTACTAAACAACATAATTTCAATTAGAAAGACCAACAACAAAAGAAAGGGGGAAAATTTCGGCAAGGTAACTATTATAATGGCTAAATCAGTGTTACCATGACTTTATTCAATGGAAAATTCAAATGCTAGTATATATTTTCATTTCATAAATAAACTAGGCTCAACTAATTTTCTTGGAGTCAAGCAACCAGTTCACTTGTCAATTATCTACAGACTTTAGCTTGCTAAATAATGTGGGGAGAAAAGGAATATTATCCACAGAACAAAAAAACCAGTCCACCAATTCATTATAAGAAGCAATGATAGATTCATTTTATAAACCATAAGTGAAGGAGTAGAAGTATGCATACCTCTATATGAGAAGCAATGGCATTGCAGTCTTGTCAGAGCCCTTTTGCTCCTTCAACTTGATGATAGTCTTTAATATAAGATTATCCAATCTGCTGTTAGTAAAAAGAACACATATATATGGTCACTACTTGAAGATGCTCAAGAGCACAGATATTATAAGGATGTTTCACACAAGACAATATACTTCATATATGAGAACTGTCTATATAACAAGAACAATTAGTATGCTTCATGCTTCACACCAATATACTACATAACTAGACATAATAACAATAGAAGCTTACCTAGCCACATAAGATGATCTTTGGCATATTAATATGGATACGAAATTGGATTAAACCTGGAACCCACCAATATGAAAAGGAAAGTCTCAACAAGCATGACACCCACCAACCGAAGAAATCCTTCCGCAGAATTCTGAAACCATAGATGAGGGATGAGAACTCATAACTAAACTACTGCAGTAATGCTAAGAGCATTTGAGAACTAAACAAAACTTCAAAAGCCAAATTATGTTACAATGTCTTGCATTTTTGGTTCATCAAGAAACTAAGGTATTCAAAAAGAAGATTGTAAGGCAAAACAAACTACTCAATTCAGCAAAGTAACATACAAAAGCTTAAAGAAGGAACTATTTCAATAGATCTAAATTTTATTTTTTAAGAACTCATTTCTCTATTCACCAATAACTAAACTAATGAACTGGAGGAGTAGCTGTTTGTAGAATCTAATGAACAAAAGAAAACCAAACTAGTGAACAAAGAAATATCTACCAACTTCTACATACATAACTTGATTGATATGGCAAACCCACATAGACATAATAAATAGAAGTGAAAAAGAATTTACCAAATCCCAAATGATCCTTGTAAGAAGAGAATGGTTCCTCAACATCCTTCTTTGGTATCATGTCCTTCACAAGCTCCTGATATGCTTTCCTCTCTGCTATATCTTCCAACTTTTTCAGCCTGGCCTTCAACTCTTCACTCTTCACTCAAACGATTTTATCAAATTACAAGGCATATTAGAGTTTATTGAATTGAACTTATACCCGGATTCCAATAGAACCAATTGATCCTAAGATGGAGATGGGTTTTGGGCCATCCCATGTCTTAAAATCAGTAGGTTCTAGAATAGCAGTTCCTGGCCAAACTGGTGGTGGTCAATGTGAAGAGCAAAGAACTTGTCTCTTTATACTTGTGTCAGAATCTTTTCTCTTCACTTGAAAGCTACCTGAAATACAAAACCAGAATCAAATAGAACTTACCTGTCAATCAACTTATAAGTAGGTCATCTAATTAATTATAAAACTAAACCAAAACATCCTCCATCTGATACCCTCCAATCACAATAGGATTCCTTTGTTTCACACCACCATCCCAAAATCCCAAACACATAACATCATCACTCACTCTAACCATCGAATTCCTCCCATACATTCTCCATTTCACCATCTCACTCTACACACAAACTCAATAATCAGCATCTTAACCCCGTTTTGGGACCCACTAAAACATATCCCAAAAGGAGCCACTGAAGAAACTTTGGTCATGTTCAAAGATACAACTCAAGCAAACCCTAGAAAGTACCTGAAAGTATTTAATTGGTTGTTTCAAAATAAAAGCTCAAGCAAACCCTAGAAAGTACCATAATGGAGTGATTTCGTTCTACGACTTCCATCAGTGTTCTGTTCTGTTCTTCTTCTTCTTCTTCTTCTTCCTTTGTAATTTTTTCTTCTTCTTCTTCTTCCTTCGTTATTCTTTCTTCTTTCTTCTTTTTCTTTCTGCTTCAGTTCTTTCGGAAGCGACTGAGAGGAAGCGAACCAGAGAGGGGAGCGACTGAGAGGAATAGAGCCAGAGAGAAAGAGAGTCTGACGGGAGAGGAAGAGAACGTGAGAGAGTGAAGAGTGTGACGGCGTGAGAACGAAGAGAGAGAGAGCTAGGGCTTGGGAGCGAAGTGAGAAATGTGAGGCAGAAAGAGAAGCTGTACGAGGGATTGTGAAAGTATGAGTTTAATGAATGAGACTTTCATAATCAGTTATTTACCCACCCGATTCAAAATGTCTTAAAAAATCTCCAAAACCACCGGTTAATTACAAAATTGCCACCGCGTCAATATTTGGAGTTGGTTATTCAAACAACCGATTCCAAATAGTGCTTTTAAAGCTGATTTTGCACTAGTGTCCATCTATATCACATTAAGTTTGCTCTTTATCATTAGATGTTAGGGAGAGAGAGTTGGGACTGGGACATGGATTAATCATGTACTCCCCCCGTCCTGCTCAGCTCTCATAGGATTGTTTAAATTTTTTTAAAAAATATCTGCACTTAATTTATTAAAATTAAAGAATTAAGTTATCTAACTCCAAATTTATTTAATAACAAATCGTAAAACTAGTCTCTAAGTTTACACACCCCTTCCTATTTAACTCCTAAAGTATATATATAAAAATAAGAAGTAGTCTGTAAAAGTTTGTGATATCGGTAAAATTATTTCTCAAAGCTTTATAATAGGGCGTAACGAAAATTAATAAGACATATTTATTAAGAATTGATATTGCAAATTGGGTGCAAATTTAAATGTACTAGTGCAAATTTAAAATTTCAAGGGGTTCAAAAAAATTATATAGAAGTACTAGTACCAATTTTTCCAGTGGGTTCAACCGAACCGCTTGAGATATACATAGGTCCGCCACTAGGGTTTTTCTCTTGGGGATGGATTGGGTGTCTTTATGACGAGAAAGACACTCATGCCTTTACTTATTGTGTCTTGCTCTCTTATTTATTTTTTATCTCATCTTATCTTATTTTCTCTCTCATATTTCTCGCTCCTAAATAAGCCAAGAGGTACCAAAAGTACCCAAAGCTAAAGACATTTGATCCAAATCATTTTCTTCTTTGTCATGGTGGATCTCTATGATTCTATGTGGGACACCACAATAAAAATTAGCACATAATAATTTAATAAAACTATATTAAACTATATAATAATCTTACATTTAACATTAAAGTATAACTTTTTTTTGTCAAAAAAAAAGTATTAGAAAGTTGAATTCCTAATTAGTGAAACAAATAAATAAGCATTTTGATATTTTAATTTTAATAAAATAAAAATTTAACATGTTTTATTGTAAATACATCTACACATTTTTTGTGTGTAAATCAGGGATGCTCTGCATGCAACAGCAGAGATTAATCCCTCGAGAGTTTTAACGCAACTGCATTCTTGAGGTTGGATTCGAATCCAAAATCTTTAATTAAGCCCAAAAAAAACACATTTACATATGATATATGGGCTTTATTTTAATTTATGAAGACAAAGACCCTACATAGTGGGAAGTATGATCACGATTTCCCCACCCTAATAGTGTCATAAATGGGATTTTCTTCCTGTCCACATCGCTATGTTTTATTTACTCCACAGCAACAAGTACAACCACTCTGTATTTAATGGTCAATGGTAAAAGATATCTAATGTTTTATTGATATTTCTAACCGAAAATTAAAGGCTTAAATATACGTTTTGTCCCTGCAAATATACAAATAATTCACTTTCGTCCCTGTAAAAAGAAAACCTTCAAAAAATACCTTGCAATTACAAAACGTGTTTAGTTTTGTCCCTACTGTTAGTTTTAGACTAACACCGTTAATGGATGCTGACGTGGCAGCCAACATGGATGCCAAATCATCATCTCTTTCATTCCTCTTTCTCTGAAACTCTGTTCTTCTCTCATCTTCAACAAACCAATTTTTTTGGCAAAAACAACAAACCAATTCTTAAATCAACAACAACAACCCATGGAAAACGAAATTAATCATCATCAACCCATAACGCGATCTGAGTTTCTAAACTCAACAACAACAAAACATTAATCTTCCATCAAACGAAATTAATCTTCCATCAAACGAAATTAATCTTCATCTTCCAGAAACGATTTCAATCCCAAATTTTGATCCCAATCGATTTCAAACCCAAATCTACAAAAACGAAATCGATTTCAATCCCAAATCTTCAACCTTCAAAAGATTTTTCGTCTTCCAGATCTGTTTCTGCGTTTTCCAGATCTAAAAAACCAAAATCGATTTCATCTTCCAAATATGTTTCTGCGTTTTGCATTAGGGATTTTTCGTTTCCAAATCATTTTCAACAAATGTTCTGCGTTTTTTATTTGGGATTTTTCGTTTCCATATCTGCTCCTGATTGTTTATCTTGTTTCCAACAAAATTAATAAGGCAATATGTAATATATATTGTTTTTTGGTTTAGTATACACTAGTGTTCCTATGGTTTAGTGGTAAGGGGGAGTGTGTTTCACAATGGGGTCATGGGTTCAACCCTCAACCCTTGTGCATTACAGAAAATTTGTTTTTTTAGTAAGCACATGTGACCTCACATTGCCATGTTGATAGCACCACGTCAGCATCCATTAACGGTGTTAGTCTAAAACTAAAGGTATTTTTTGAAGGTTTTCTTTTTGCAGGGACGAAAGTGGATTATTTGTATATTTGCAAGGACGAAACGTATATTTAAGCCAAAATTAAAACACGACAGAAATATTTTGATTTAAACGTCAAATAAAATAGGCACATGAGTAAATTCACAACTTTTATTTATCATTCGAAGATCATCAATTTTACATCTTTTATTGGCATATACATCTTTATTTATTAAGTTTCATAAAAACAGTTTCATAAAATTGTTTTTATGAAACTGTTTTTTTTCTTGTTTTTAAAACTGAAAAATCAAAACAAATAATACTTATTTAAAAAGCAAGCAACTCTTCAAAACTATTTTACAAAGCAATTTTTTAAAACTTAAAAACCATACCAAAAAAAACCACTCGATCAAAATGCTTTTCACTTTTTACAAATCATATGAATGAATATTCTAATACGTACTACAAAGGGAAAACAATTCCATATACCTGATGGAAAAGTTTTAAGTACCCTTTACTCCTGGCACATATGATGAAAATTCATGATAGATTGTTTATGCGAATAAAAGATGTAAAAAATTGAAGTGAAACGACCACAAGGCAGAACTTCAACTGAAGTAATATATAGTCACTGTTGAGTGTTTCACAGATGACAAAAAATGACATGAGATTAAGAAAGACAATGCAACCTCATCCCAAATCAAACTTTTTCCTGCTGCCTAAAGTTGCTACTGTATTATCAAACCAAGGGAAAAACAACCACAAATCATATTGAAAATAAACAAATGAATAAACTTGATTTGAAGGTATAGTCCCACAAGTTGTGGGCCTACTACAGAGAGCTTATAAAAAGCATTTGAATAACAATTAGTCAGAATATTCCTCAAATAAACGGAACAACTTTAGGGAAATTACAACAAAAGGGTCATTACTCATGGCTCTGGATAAAGTATGGGAGCAAACAAAGCCCTTATTTGGATATGAGTAGTATCCTCTTATTCTGAAACTCTTGAGTCTTGAAGTAATTTAAGTCAGGAAAACCAGTAACCATGTCTACCCTTGAGTGCTACTTAGCTCAGTCCATCAAATGACATCAAGTCCAGTATCATTATTGATCATTCTCCAACTTATTAGAAAGTTGAAAATGAGTGCATGTACACTAAAACTACACTTCTGATTTAAAAAGAGATAAGGCTGTACACTAAAACTATCTCTACAGACTAATTTACAGTCATTGAACTGGACCAGTAATGAAATTGAAAAAGGATAAGTAGAGAAGAATCACTTGAAAGAGCCTTAAGATGCCTTTCTGACAATCTTGACACTGCTATAGAAGCGCTTGAGATCTTTTATAGCTTTTTCCTCAATTTGAATAGAACGAATGGAAGATGGTGTATCGACTTCTGGCTTGAACCAGCGGTTCATCCCGGTTGTTTCAGATGGTGAGCCTTGACCAGTAGCTATAGTGAATCCAGCTGTGCTAGTCTTTGGACTATTGGAAAGGCTTTGTTGTTTCTTTACCTGTTGACAAATGACATCCTTAGTTGAACACTAAACACTATAAGAAGCAAAAGAAAAGACCAAAAATGCATGAGCCAAAATAGAATTATCACCAACCGATACAAAGCATACATTACAAACACATTATTTTTTACCATGTTATTGGCACAGTATCCACCAGCGCTGGGGAACCTCGCTGGCCACGAGTACCTTGCCAGTCTCTGAGGCAACAGAGTTTTTGCCACACCCAAGACTCAAACTTGAGATGAGACCTTGGGTGAGATCCGAGCCCAGACCAACCCTTGTTGGTACATTACAAACACATTTGGGGATAATTAAATGGGAGTAACTATTAACACCCCCTTTTTGTCACGTGAAGTTTATCTCTAAAGAATTTTATGCTATCCAGAAATTTATTTCAGGAAAAAGTTACTTTTTTGAGGGTGTTTTAGGAAAAACACGGTGTAAAGAATTACACCTCAAATGTACACATGAAAGGAGGCCTTAATTCACAAACCTGTTGCATTTGGATGTCCCTTAAAGATGGCCGAGAGAGTTGAGGAGGGGTTCCTGAAGCAGTCCAAGGAGGGGTGTTTTTATCTCCATCGGATGCCTGGTGAGTCGAGGCGACAGGTATTGGGCTAGTAGGAAGAAATGAACTCAACTTTATTTTCCCCCCACTGCCAAAATCAGAAAGATCTTCCACCTTCTCTTTAACCTCAACTGGCTTGTTTCCTTTTATTTTGCTCTGTTCATCCAGGATTTTACGAAGAGAAGTAGAACCCTTTGTAAACTTAGCCCCACCCCATGCAGGAACATCACTTTTTGGTGTCGGTGGAGGTGGAGCCACCTCTTGCGGGGCTTCTTCAAGAGCACCACTCAGAAACATGGAAAGCCCACCCTTCTTGCTCTTTTTCTTAGAAACTTTTTGTGGTTGACTCTTACCCTTTAGCAACTCTAAATCATCTTTCTTCTCAACGACAAAAGCTAGATCTTTTGCATCTTGGTCTACTACCACGGAGCCTTTGCATGTCCCATCCTCTTGCACCTATCAAATAAAGTTCAAAAATTTAATGAACGTATATTTCAACCAAAGTTTTCAGAAAGCATGAATAACACATCGGAAACCAACCTCTGAAGTAGGAGCTGTCATGAGGTCAATGTCCAACAAGTCTTCAGATTTGGGAATCATGTCACTTTTAGAATAAACAGATTCTGTTTCAGTCTGCTCTATGCTTGATTTGCTGCTACCCTTTCTCCTTTGTTTTTTTGATAATTTACCTTTCTTACTTTTCCCTTCTGGTAGTAAAGAAGAAGACGCTTTATTCTGTGAGGTCTCAACAGGAACACCAAGCTCTGCAAGTGAGCTCTCAAGTGCCAACTTCGATTGAAGTTTTGCAATCTGCTGATCATCAAGAAGACCTCCTTTCGACTGCTTTGTTTCAAGCATCTCAATCTGCTGCAACTTCTTCCGTATAGCTCGAACTACTTTGGAGAATTCACTATTGGGGTCATCCTTGGGCTGTAGAAAGGAATCGGATCTTTGAACTTTCTCCAATTTCAGTGCAGACATTTTCATGTGTTTGTCGTAAGTCCTTTGAATATCTATCTCATTATCATCCTCTTCACTATCAATGATGACAGGGAGTGTAGCAGTTGGAGTAGGGAGCCGACGGTAACTCCATGGCTCAGATGATCTCTGGTCTAACAACCTCTCAAGGTGAGCCAAAATATCTGGTGAGGCACTTGCGATCGCATGTGATGAAACTGAAAATATATAATCAAGGTTGCGCATGACAATCTCCTGAAACCAGTAAATAATGTGAAGCTTTAGTATATGCAACCCATCTTTATTATTACAAATTATAAATTAATGATCAATTTGGGTTCACACTACATTTTCTAAATGCAGGGTTGCAACAATTGAGATTTTTAAGGGGACACATGTCAGCAATTCTTTCATGGTCTTCACTTGTGTGTATATGTGGGAATTGGGATGGAACATAATTCAAAACTAAGAAATAATAAAATATATTATCACAAATCTGAACAAGAAGTACAAATATAACTCCTATTTTACAAATTATGTTGGAAATACTTTGTATGGTAGTAACTAAGATCAGTACCTCACAATACTTCTTCAAATCATCTGCTCCAAGAGAATCAGCAATCTCAAGTAGTTGTATGGCATTCCGTGGCTCTAGTAGACTGTCTGCTGCTACTTTTTCACAAAGACTTTTTAAGCTGGGAGTAGATCTCTGTCTTAAATTATCATTTGGAACCCTATTTATAGTATCGTGGGAATCTATATCCTCAAATAAAATGTCTTCATTTAACTCGTCCATATTATTTCTGTTTTTCAACTGGAGTTCCTGAGAATTATCAACCATGTTGAGAGGGTAGGCAGGATGATAAAGGGAAGCCACAATCAATAAATGTGTTTCACCAACTGAAACTGAAGTAGCTTTCTTCACACCATGCAACCGACTTGCAACAAGTGGCTTATCCTTACCCTTCTTCCCGTCCCACATGTAAACATCACCTGTCGTTGTAACTGCTGCAATCCAGTACTTTCCAGCAGATATGCTTACCATATTCTTTCCACACATTGCATATAGCTGTACAATTATCAGAAAGAAAGGAGAGAATCAGAGAAATCTTTCTAATCAAAATGCTTGTCTAAGGAAAATCGGAACAATGTGAGGAGAGAAATTCAGCGACAGCGAATAAGAACCTGTTGACATTTAAGATCAGAATCTGAAGAGATCCAATAAAATAATGCACCATCTTCTGTAAGAGCCATGCTGTGTGCCATTCCAGCAGCTATAGAAAGTACGTGAAGCCGTTCATTACGATGAAACTTTAAAGGAGTGCTTCCACTTTTCTTTAAGTTCCTAGTAACCACTACACGCTTTGGAGTAACAAGTCGATGACCCCAGGTATATACCTGCAAAACAAGGAAAATCAGAACATAAGGATGAAAACTAAAATTTTATTGCAGGAAAAATCTGCTGACAACAACAACATATAACTAAAAAACGTGTAGGACTCATATCCATGAATCTGAAAAAAGTAACTAGTCGAACTTGGACATAATTTTGCAAATGAACAATATCAGTGCCCAAAAACTTAGGTCTTATTCCTCTGTAACATGTGTATATTTCAAATTTACGTGACGCAGGAACAGTAGAAAAAAATAGTTACTAAGAGAAAGCTAACGACAGCTACTAACAGTTAAAAGAAGTTGAACTTATAACAAAATGACCATAATCTGCAAATAGTTACCTCTCCATCAGATCCTAATACAATTGTGTGATATTTTGCAGTAGAAACTCTGGTTAAAATCTTTCCCTTCAAGGATTCAACCACATGCGGGGTGTAATTAGAGGCTGAGTTTGATGTGCCATAACCAAGCTGACCCTCTCTATTACAACCCCAAGTAAAAACTTCACCTAAATCAGAAACTACAGCTGTGTGCTTGTTTGCTGCAGCAACGGCAACAACTTTTGACCTCAAAGCAGATACTCTACGAGGTGTGGGTTGTGAATCAACAGAAGTGTACCCAAGCTGTCCCTCTGCATAACAAGAAATAAGAAAATATTGATTCCAATCCTGTCTCATTTGACCCATTCCCATATTTCATACAACAAAGCATAAACAAATATAACCTGAATTCAATAAAGGCCACGGCAGGGAATAAGGGGAAAAGATTAATTTGTTGCATGCGGTATAGTAGCTTACAGTATAAAACTCACAACTTATACGAACATAAATATTGTTAAGTATCGTCAAGTTTTACCTCTATTTGATCCCCATGTGAACACTTCCCCGCCCTGAGTAGCAATAACGGTATGATGCTTAGCTGCAGCAATTGCCATCACTCTGCGGGAACCCAGACCAGAAGTCACCTGGCGGGGAGTGATGACAGCAGCTTGACCACTGCAATGAGTATAACTATAAACTCTGACACAAAATTGTGTAAATGCATAAACATATGACAATGATAACACCCCTCTACATTATTGAGGAAGTGACTCAATCAATTTCCCAATACATTCAATCTTCATTATCAAGAAATGGTAACACCTATACTGACAAAAAGCAGGTTGCCTTTATACAGAAACAGACCATATACCTGTGTATGTCAAAATCAGGATGCCCTAAACGTCCACCCCTTCCAAATCCCCATGTAAACACTTCTCCATGAGCAGTGAGCGCCACACTATGAAACTTTGCCGCAGAAATCAGCTTTATGAACGAACCACCTAGTGAATCAACTTTGCATGGTAGCTTCTGGATATGCGCATTTCCAGTTCCAAGCTGATAATTTGCACCACTTCCCCAACTAAAGACCTCAGTAGTCACTAAAGATACACCAAAGTCAGATTGTGCTATTTGACTACTTTCTATGGCAACAATAATCCAAATCATAACAAAGTAGTCAAAGCACGACCACTTATACCTGAACTGTGTTCTTTTCCAACAGCCTGAATCACGGAGCCAGATAAGAGATCTAAAGGTATTCGAGATTTTGAGTCCTCCAATGTAATAGAGGCACTGTGCTGAAGAAGGATGCTTGCAACAGCAAGATGACCAAAATGAAGAGCCCTGTGAAGGCTACTCCAGCCTGATTCTCCATCCTGAAATAATGACAAGGTTAGTTTATCCTAAATTATAGATTACCTTAGGTGTAAAAACACTATGAAATAATGAGAAGTTTCTGGTCTAAGAATATTTTAAGAAGTCAAACAATCAGAAACTACAGTAGAAAGATATTCCATTTTTCCAAAGCAAGGACGGTAGGTTTCATTGATTTCGTGAAACATTGCACAACTTTAAACCACAAATGAAATTTATATAACCAATAGCATAGCAAAAGATCAATTTCCAGAATTGTTTAGCGAAGGAACATCAACAACTCATTTCAATCCTAAGCAAGCAGCCACTTAAACAGGTATTAAAGGCAGGGGAAAATAAACTGAGATGATTTAGCCTAGTAGTACAGCACAGCATATATATCTAAATGAAGTGATGCAAAATAATAAGACTACTGAGGACGATTCTTAGACAAGTATTAAACAATACCAAATAGTAGTAGCCAGAAGAAGAAAGGAGATATTAGAGTTGCAACAAAGAATACTACTCTGCATCTGGATCAATGTCAGGAGATAATTAAGGTAGAGAATCCCACTTAATAGTTAATATCAATTTCTCCTCGGAAATTGAAATTAGAAGTCAGTTTAGTCATGGTTGTATTAATTATTTACCAGACCAAGGATTCGAAATCCAGGTGGCAACATTAGAAGATCATGGCAGATTTAGGTGAAAAACACGTGATCACGCGAATGTTACGATTGGCATCTGATAACATTGGTACCGCTAACTCGTCCTAAAACAATAAATAATAAATAATCTCCATAATTTCCAAATTAAAAAGAAATCTTAAGGACATTTCATTTCCTTACAAGTTAGCATGATAATTTATGAGTTATGACGACAATATCTTTTTTTACTTCCTTATGCAACTGCCATCAATTCACGATATTTTGCGGCTCATAAAATTAAAAAGGGCATTCATCAATGCAATACATTTAAGTTAGAAAACTATATACATTAACCTCTGAACTGCCTTCCTACACAGTTTTAAAACTCAGCTAAATTTATGCACAGACATTTCAATGATTTGCTAAAATAAACTAAGGTTAGATCATGGCAAAGTAGTTAGACAATAATCTATACTATGCAATGTACACAAAGTGGTTAGCATAAAATGTAGATTGACCTTACAAGTTATATCAAAAACAAATATCCCTTATGTTCAAGATTATTGAGAACTAAATATGAAGAAACAGTCACAAAATTAATGCTTCTTATAAAACTAGTAATTTTAGAAAAGAGGAATTATCATACTCGGGCATCAGGATCTGCACCAGCTGCAAGAAGCCTCCTCACAATGGGAATGTGGTTTCTCCAAGTTGCAACATGAAGAGGAGTCAATCCAAAGGTGTTCCTCAAATTGATATTTCCCCCATTCTTTTTCAGTGATGCCAAGGCCAACTCTACATCATTCAGAGATCCATTTCGCACAACAAGCCACAGACCCTTCTGGGATCCAGTACAAATTTTGCGACCTGTTGTCTGCGAATTCTGCTTTTGTGTGTGTGGAGAAATAGCTACTTCCATTATTACAAAATAAGTTATATATTATAATCCCTTACTGGTAATTTCAAGAGCCAGATTCTCTAAAGTTACTTCATTTTCTAGTATACAATTGAACACCCAACAAAAATAACTCTGGCCCCTGAGTCCAGTAGTCAAAACATCAATCAGACATGTAGTTAAAAGTGGAATTAATAGTCTGCTAATCTACCACCAACGTCACGATATGCTCATAGCCATCATTGTGATTATAATGTCATGAACACAAACAAGTTACATTAACCATTGACAATTCCCAGCACCGTTCACAGCCAAGGAGAAATCTGCTACAAACAGAAGAAAAAAAACAGTTATTATGCAAGCACTGGCCACTAAAGTCCCTAATAAGCACATTAGTCTCAGCCTATTGGGGCATATAAGGTGCAAAGAACCACAAAACACAAATCAAACAAGTCTTAAGAATCTGTGAAGGGTAAAAATCAAAATGTATACAATTGTAACTTCACAACAACATCATAACTGATAATTATGTCTGATTTCCATGAAATTTAATCCAATGAGTTTCCTATTTGATCTACACAATTAAAAACTAATTCATTACTTCCACAGAAATACTATTTTTAAACTCAATAAATACAAAAAACAATTGAATCAGGAAATCACAAGTTCGAACTAACAAAAAGAAAAAGTGTCATTTCCAACTTCCAACCGATCAAGTACTAAAAAAGCAAACTTGACACTAAATGAGGACTCCCTTCAATGCATCATACAGCATATCTCGAAAATCAATACAAATAATTCAAAATCAAATCCATTAAAAGTCATAACCACACATAGTGTACATAAACAACAACAACAAAACGAGGCTTAGAAACACAACAACAGCAATGTGATAACAACCGACATAAAAACATTTTGATAGATCATAACCGCACCATACCCAGATAATATAATAGAAATCGATCGATTGAAAACAAATTCAGAAGTGAAGAGATAATGGGAATTGAATGCTTGATACTCACCTCGTACCCTGTTGAGAAATAACCTCAAAACTCCGCAAAGAATATGTTTTTGAAGTTAAGCTGAGAACAGTTATAGATGATGATGATGATGATGATGATTTTGTTACCAAAGAGTATCGAAATTGAAACCCAGAATATACCCTTTTCACATAAACACCAATGTTATAAGCCCCAAAATAAAAATAAAAATTAAATATTTATTTATCTTGAAATAAATTTCATTTTATTATTACGAATATTCTTTCTTTTTTTCTGTGGAGAAGGAAATAGTCACAGTTACGAAAGGGGTAGTTTAGGTATTTGGAAGGATTTTGTTTGGACGGAAACGCCCCTGACTCGGGGACCACGAGACATTTACAAAGACGAGGTCTGAGTTGTCGCTTCGAAGAAATAATGTTATTCTCCGCAAAACAAGTGTGGTAGTGAATGGCAGGCACGTGGTTACGTAATAAGCTGACACTCTCTTTATTAGGTAGGAATCTGGATTTATGACGCACAAAAAAGAAACACAGATTTTCATGTTTATTAAACATACATATTTATACAAACAAATCTCCTATAAAATTATTGATTTGAATATCTTATTAACAACATATATCTAATTTAAAAGTAAAATTTTATTACCCTATCTTTCTTTCTTTTTTTTAGTTTTTTTTCTTTCTTTTGATACTCTTTTTACTAATTTTCACTTTTCTGTTACGCTCTCTTTCTTCTTTTTTCTTTTTACTTTTATTTTATTTTATTTTTCCCATAATTAATTCTTCTCTTTCTCTTATCACTTCACTTTAGTTTTTTTAATTAAATTTTTAATTTTATACAAACATTACTCTACTAAAATTACCTATAAAAATGCAAATGAGTCACACTAAAAAACAAAAAGAAAACTATCACCTTAAAATTTTAATTTCTCTCCAAACTCTACTTACACTCTTATTGAAAATCTACTATCATCTCATATTGATAATCTAATATATATATATATATATATATATATATTATTACCTACTATAATTTACTAATCAATTAAAATAATCAATTGAAACTATCAGATATCTGCAATGAACTGTTAAAAAACACGGGATAACTGCACAAATATATAAAAAACACAGGAATAATATTTGTCATTTATTAGCTTCAAAAAAATATTTGTCATTTATAATTAAAATTTTGGAAAACTACTATAAACCTATTATCTAAAAAAATAAGAAGATTTAACGACTATTAAAAACATTGATTATCTATTTATACAAACAAACCTCCTATCTATCTATTTATACAAACAAAGATTCACCTTCTCAATTGGTTGCAATCTTAAGAATTTGGGTGGTTTAGGTCTAAGACCAACTCGGGTTGTTAATCAAGCCTTCCTTCTCAAGAATAGTTGGAACTTGTGTGAAAACATTAATTCCCTTTGGGTCTCGGTGGTACGCAACAAATACAAGTGTGGTAGTTCTACTATGCCTAATCTTAATATTCAACGTTCCGGATCTAATTTATGGCGTGGCATTTGCTCCGTTTGGACTGATTTTTGCAAGCTTATTAGATGGAATATTAAAAATGGAAATTCTGTTCGATTCTGGTTAGATTCATGGGTCCCTGGACATGGCCCCTTTATGGAGGAATTAACAAATAATGTTCAGTCCAACTTACATACCAATGTTAGTAACATGACAGAAGAAAATGGGGAGTGGGATATAGATGGAATCTCTATGTACATTCCTGACAATATTTCTAGACTAATACAGATGTTGCCTCCTCCTTTGCCTTCTAATGGTGCGGATGAGATGCTGTGGGGACCTAGTTCTGATGGCTCCTTTTCCTCTAGAACAACCTTTGAGGCCATTCACCACATTATCCCTATCCCACACCATGATTTGTTCCCATGTATTTGGTGTTGGAAGGGACCCGAGAGAATTCGCTTGCTGTTTTGGAAGGCTATGCATGGTCGATTAATGACAAATTCTGAAAGACAACGACGTCACCTAGCAAGTTCTTCAATTTGCGCAATCTGTGGTACCCACGAAGAAGACCTGTTCCATTGTTTTAGAGACTGTTCCCGCACTGCAACGACTTGGCTCACCCTCCTGCACAACAATCAACATCAGTTTTTCAGTAATAACAATTGGTGTTCTTGGCTCGCTATCA
The DNA here is from genome assembly GCA_963573325.1 of Astragalus glycyphyllos. Classification (NCBI taxonomy): domain Eukaryota; kingdom Viridiplantae; phylum Streptophyta; class Magnoliopsida; order Fabales; family Fabaceae; genus Astragalus; species Astragalus glycyphyllos. Next base: position 42,623,634 of record OY754312.1, on the reverse strand, counting down.
ACATTAAAGGGTGTTCCAGATTTATTACCTCTGCAAATTGGAGTTTGATGTTTGGAGTGGCCTGCGACGTCATATGGCACACTCGCAATGATTTTATTTTCAATGGGGTCTGCGACACTTCCCAAAGCCTCTCGCATCGTGTTCTAGGGAGAGTTGAGGCAATCCTTGAAGCTGCGAAGCGTGTAAAGTTATTGAGTGGTAACGCTGAAACTGTTCACACCTCGTAGAGCTCGCAAAAACCCCCTTCACCCCTTTGTCAAGCTCAACTGCGACGCGTCAGTTGGAAACTCTGGTGCGGTGGCCGGTTGTGATGGCCTTCTGCGAAATGAGCTCGGTGCTGTCTTATGGGCCTTCACTCACAGAATAGGTCCCTACAATATTTTGGAAGCTGAGCTGCGTGCGATCTACTATGGTGTTCAGATTGCTAAAGAGAAAGGTATTAGATACCTGATGGAGGAATCGGATTGCGAGATGGCGACTCTTCTTCTTCGCGATGGTGCTCCTCCGACTCACGAGCTTCGCGAGCTCATAATGGAGATCAATTAAGTCTATCCTCCCTGCCTCGACGACGATTCAATGGAGACATGTTTACCGTGAAGCAAACGGTGCGACGGATAGGTTGGCCAAGTTGAGCTTGACTAGTTCTAGGGTTTCCTATGTGTTCAATGGAACGTGTGACACCCTTTACCCCCGAAAGTATTTATAAGTGAAAAAGTACGAAAAACGAGTAAATTTGTTTTTCAAATAAAATTACTAATTCATTTTTGAAATCCTTTTCGCAAGTAAAGGATGTCGTCCAACTCTATAAATCACATATAAACGATCGTAATAAGATTAAAGACTAAAACATTGAAGCATTTCTTTCAATAGAGTAATAATATTGATTTTGAATATAATATCGAAAATACAGCCCAAATCCCGATGTCACATGATCAGATTAATTAACCTTTAAATCAACAAACTAAAACAGGAGTGACATCAACACACAGAATCAAATCTCTCCTGCTGCACGATCCGAGAAGGCCACTCCAGCGGCACCTGGAGCTCGATCTAAAAAGTGGTGCACGGGTGAGAAAGAGCGTCCAAACCATATAAGGAACATAGGACCGAAACTAAAACAGCAAAGGCTATCGCATAACAATGAAGCAATCAACAATAATGGTTACAACTTTCATAACACGCATGCGCAAATCATCATTAACTAATCCTCAGCTAATACTTGTGTCGCGACCTCACGTTCGGTCCTAGGACTACAAGCAGCAGCAACAACAACAACAACAACAACATAATTAGGACATCTTGTCAGGTACTGCCTTACAATCATCATCATCAACAACAGCGACGACAACGACAACGACAACAACTACTATAGGACCCGGATACCTTGCTTAAATGGGATACCTTGCCCGATAACGCCCTACAGGGAACAACATCAATAGGACCGGGATACCTTGCCCGATAATGCCCTACAAGAACAACAGGACCAAGTCACTCGAACGGGATAGCTTGCCCGATAATTCCCTGAAGAACACCCAAGAGGACTATTAGGACCGGGAAACCTTGCCCGAACGGGATACCTTGCCCGATAATGCCCTACCAACAACAACAACAACCACGACGACAACAACGAGATGGACACACATGGACCTCATTAGACGCGATATCGCACAACGACAACGACAACGACAACGAGAACAACGTGACAACAACAAGAACATATATCATAAGGTACGACTCGCCCATACTGCGACGAGTCCTTTTCCATACTGCGACAAGGTTCCTTAAACATCATCATCATATCCTTGCCCATGCTGTGACAAGGTTCCTTAAACATCATCATCATCAACTATCATTTAACTATCGTACTAACTCTTCCTTCTCACTTAAGTTATTAAACTTAATCATGAATAACTCTCGCGCTATATCAGTGCTATATCTACTCACTCATGTCTGGGCGTCATCATCTATAACTTAATTTAACTTCGTTAAACTATAAAGTGTTCTTTAGCTAACTCGCACAAATTCATTAATTAGCTATTGAAACCTCACTCGTTTATTGTCTTATGTCACTGGTGGTCTTCAACTGGTTCGACCTGTTCTCCTATCACTAATAATCATTCTCAGTCAATTATCGTGTCTTCATTGCTATAGTGTAATTACTAATCAACCAATCATGTCTTCAAGTTCTTCCTAAGTCTCAATCTTATTTAATCATTCACTACTATTCATCGATCATTCACTATTATTTATTAATGCCTCGGCCACACCTAGGAGTAGTTTTAGACATAAGTCCTTATATTTTCTCCATTTTTAATTACTCTAAATTCACCTTCACTATCGACTTGATTCTACGGTCATCCGCATACAACTCTCCGTTCCTCACGTGCTAATTAAAGGACGTCTTTTAACATACAATTGACTACTCAAGCTAGAATCGTTCCCTAAACTCGACATAATGGTTACAATCCCTAACGATTATGAATAGCTATAGTCAATACTATCATAGTTCTATCCCCAATTCCCCATATAGAAAAGAAACTCTTTCCCCCCGTACCTGATATCAAAGTGTACTCCAATAGCTAATCAGTGAAATCACGAGTTTCTGAAAGTGAATTAATTCCAGTGGGTCGATGACTCAACACGTACAGTTATGCAACAATAACAATGATAGTCCAAAAGTCACATACTAAAAATATTAAATATAATTAATTTCTCTTTCAATGAACTAAATGTGTTTCAAAAAAGAGAGTACCTACTGAAAGTGAATTAATTCCAGTGGGTCGATGAACTTCTAATTCTTTCAAGAAGGGAAGTGGTTTGCACCGGTTAGAGGTTTGAAATCGCAATTATGGGAGCTATGAGGGTGGAGGTCGAATCTGTCATGAGCCAAACGTGGGGAGGAATGTCAATTTTGTGGCTTTGCGATCAATAGGCACGGTGCTGAGTTAAGTGGATACAGAGGGGATGCGTCCAGCAGGAGAAGGGGGTGTGCGTAAGTAAAAAGCATAAAAACAGATTTTTGTCTACTTTTAAAACCCATTTTAAATATACCCACTATTTTAACACCTTAATAACCCAAAATCATTTCTAAAAATCAATTATACTTTAGTTACCAATATTTCATAATATAAAATAGGCAAACTAAAATAATAATATTTCAAACACAATTATTCTAAAAATCAAATAATAACAATATATTACCATAGCATATAAAAATATATTTAAATGTGATTTCAACTAAATTTAATAGCTCAAATACATACTAAATTAAAATAATTTAATTTATCAATTCAAAATAATTCATAAAACAAGTACGTACCAAAAGAACCGCAACATACGAAAAACGGGGTGTTACAAAACGACGCCGGAGTGCGTGTTATTAGTAACTAGGGAAGAAGCAAGCCGGTTTGTGGCTTGCTAATCTTTTTGTTTTGGGCCTGGTCCCTGTGTTTCTCTTTGGGTTGTAAGCCCTTTAGTTCACAAAAAAAACTATTTATACAAACAAACTTCCTATGAAATTACCAATTTGGATATCTTATTAATATGACACATATCTAATTTAAGGGTAAAAATGTCATTACCCTCTTTTTTTTCTTCTTATTTCTTTCTTTTTCTTCTTGCACTCTCTTTCTTAGTTTTTCCTCTTTCTTCTTACACTTTCTTTCCTCCTTTTTACTTTTCTCTTACACTCTCTTTCTTCCTTTTTTCTTTTTACTTTACTTTTATTTTATTTTTCCCATAAGCAATTTTTTTCTTTCTCTAATCATTTCACTTTATTTTTTTTCAACTAAATTTCTAAATTTATATAAACACTACTCTACTAAAATCTATTTATCTATTTATACAAACAAACATCCTATGAAATTAGTAATTTGGATATCTTATTAGTGAGACATATATCTTAAGGGTAAAAATATCTTTACCCTCTTTTTTTTCTTTTTTTCTTCTTACACTCTCTTTCTTAGTTTTTTCTCTTTCTTCTTACACTTTCTTTCCTCCTTTTTACTTTTATCTTACACTCTCTTTCTTCCTTTTTTCTTTTTACTTTACTTTTATTTTATTTTTCCCATAATCAATTTTTTTCTTTCTCTAATCACTTCACTTTATTTTTTTCAACTAAATTTCTAAATTTATATATACACTACTCGACTAAAATCTATTTATCTATTTATACAAACAAGCATCCCATGAAATTAGAAATTTGGATATCTTATTAGTAAGACATATATCTTAAGGGTAAAAATGTCTTTACCCTCTTTTTTTTCTTCTTATTTATTTCTTTTTCTTCTTATACTCTCTTTCTTACTTTTTTCTCTTTCTTCTTACACTCTCTTTCCTCCTTTTCACTTTTCTCTTACACTCTCTTTTTTCCTTTTTTCTTTTTACTTTACTTTTATTTTCTTTTTTCCATAAGCAATTCTTCATTTTCTCTAATCACTTCACTTTAGTTTTTTTTAACTAAAATTTGAAATTTATACAAACACTACTCTACTAAAATTACCTATAAAAATGTAAATGAGTCACACTAAAAAACAAAAAAAAACTATCACCTTTTTGAAAAAGTTATCACCTTAAAATTTTAATTTATCTATTTATACAAACAAACATCTTATGAAATTACCAATTTTGATATTTTATTAATAAGACACATATCTAATTTAAGGGTAAAAATGCCATTACCTCTCTTTCTTTTTCTTCTTATTTCTTTCTTTTTCTTCTAACGTTCTCGTTCTTACTTTTTTCTTTTTCTTCTTACACTCTCTTTCCTCTTTTTCACTTTTCTCTTCACTCTCTTTCTTTCTTTTTTCTTTTTACTTTACTTTTATTTTATTTTTCCGATAAGCAATTCTTCTCTTTCTCTAATCACTTCACTTTAGTTTTTTTTAACTAAATTTCTGAATTTATACAAACACTACTCTACTAAAATTACCTATAAAAATGTAAATGAGTCACACTAAAAAAACTATCACCTTTTTGAAAAAGTTATCACCTTAAAATTTTAATTTATCTATTTATACAAGCAAACATCTTATGAAATTATCAATTTGGGTATTTTATTAACAAGACACATATCTAATTTAAGGGTAAAAATGTCATTACCCTCTCTCTTTTTCTTCTTACACTTTTTTCTTACTTTTTTCTCTTTCTTCTTACACTCTCTTTCCTCCTTTTCACTTTTCTCTTTCTTTCTAATCAGTTGTTCTTCAAGAACGTATACCACAAAATCTAAACATTGACGGAAAAAATCATGCTTTGAGCAATCCTGCATGGATGCTTGAATATTAAGTTCTTTTTTCTTTTTCAAAAAAAAGTTCTTCTTTCTTTGAGTTCTTCAAAAACTATTACAAATATTCACAGACAATGATAAAGAAAACAATTCTTTTGTGCAATCCTACAAGGATACTAAATTATCAAATTATTAGTTCTTCAGGAACTATACCACAAAACTCTCAATGATGATCAAGAAAAACCATATATGAGCAATCCTTCAGGGATGTTTAGATATTAAACTTTTTGGGTTTCTGAACTTTACGTTTCTGTTTGGGATTTACTTGCATTTATTTTTTTGATTTTAGTTAATTATTATTTGATTTTAATGTTTTTAGTTTTTTTTGTTAATTTATGTTGTGTTTTTATTATTTAAAAAACTCAAGTGCTTATGTGTAGATGATTTTGAATTAAATAAAACATTTAATTGCCACATCATTTAATGAATAAGACGTCGTACATGACACTTAAGACGCCCGCGTGGTGTCCGTTAACTTAAATTGACGGCAGAGACCAAAATGAAACGAAAATGAAAGATGAGGGACCAAAACAGACATTTGACACTTGGGTGAGAACATTAAATGATAACCGTTAGATTAAAATTAACAGTTCAGATTACGTCATTAATTATAAGAATAAGATCTCGAACGATTGTTTCATTTTTAATTAAAGATCAAGGGAGATCTTGTAATTAATAACGTAATCTGAACCGTTAATTTTAATTTGACGGCTATCATTTAATGTTCTCATGTTCTCACCCGAGTCGTCCCCTATATGTGTGTGTGTGTGCGCGCACACACACACATGATCTCCATTGGCCACTACGACTAGCCTACAGCTAACCACCATTGGATCGGCTAAGATCAACGTACAATATCCTCCCTACGCCCTAAAAACTAGGAGACACACTCCATAACGTCCACTAGCACATGTAGTGAGGTAAACTCATCTTATCTCCTATTTCCACGCTTCTCCATGTTACCGCTTCAGCGCTCCAAATGTCCACGTGCATTGTATACTTGCTTCCCACGCAAACTCTTCGGGTCGACGAAAACATCCTCAGGTATGCAACCTATTTTGTCCTCGACTACTAGCTCCTCAGTTGAGTTGTCTCTTTAGCCAAGTTTTCCCTTAGCCGAGTTATTGCTCCTCAACAAGCACCATCATACCTTTGGCATCTTAGCATGTGATCGTCTTTAAGCTCTTTTACTTAAGCTCTTCTGCCAACTTTCTTGGCTCTTAGTTATCCCATGCTTTCCTCGACAAACATTTCTTCACTGACACTCCTAGCTAGCTTCAATATATTTTAATTTTCCTGTTATTTATATTCCACCAATGCTACCATCATTGGTTGTGGTTTCTCTCACCAGAAGTAATAAGATAGATACTAGGAGAATGAGGTAAAGTATGCCTAATAGGCGATTTGCCCTTCCTTTTGCTCCGCATATGAGTGCCTCGGTTCATATCCACTCGACCAAACCCTAGCCTTAACCAACAACTTAGCAGATTTTGGGTGTTAACATTATGTTTACTAACCCGGTCCCCATGTAGATTAGATGCCCCTCTAAAAAATAAGTTTTCCCCCATAAGGAAATAAGTTGGTACTAATTTTACCTTTTTAACTATCTAATTTGTAGATTTTTTTTTTGATAATTAATTTGTAGAATTTTTGGTTTAAGATTTTTCTGCAATGAAATTATGCATTTTATAAAAAATTCTAAATCTATCACTGCGACTGAACTACCAAGGCACCCGAAAATTTACCTGCTTTACTAATGAACCATCCCAATATAAACATTTGACATGATTCACCATCGTAGAAAACATCGACAACAGACCCTCTAAATAAAACCAAATTCCTAGTCAACCAAATACACCGCACCACCTTCATCTAAATCAGATTACACACTCTCTTTAATTGTTTTCTTTCACCTTTGTAAAAATGAAAGTGTCCTAAGAGCCCATTTGGATTGACTTATTTGGGTTTATCTACTGACATAAGCACTTATAAAACTGTTTGGGAGAGCTTATGGAAACGGCTTATGACATATTCATAAGCTGTTTTCAGCTAATTTCCATAAACTCCAAAAGATATCTTATGAAAACAACTTTTGGCTTATAGAAAAATAGTTTAACATTATTTTATCATTTATTTTATAAACAGCTTATGCATAAACACTTATACGATAAGTGCTTAATTAAACTGTTTATCCAAACAAGGCCTAAATCATTCCTAACCTCCACATATATTCCTAACCTCCACATATATGCCTAACCAGTCATCCAAGTTTTCTAAATTTGTTAAATCAACAGTGCATTTTGTGCATCATGCCAAAATTTCAACATTAGCGCATGCTAAAAGTCAAAATCACACATGTGGTGAGGATTTGTTTTCAAAATTCAATCACTTTAGAGCATTCAACCTCTATGTTCAAATCAATACGTGAAACTATAACGTGATTCACTGATACCTATACAAATTCAAAAATAAACCTAATGATATATTTTTTAAATTTTTGTCTTTGCACGGCGAGCCATCGTGTTGGTCAAAAGTGGAGTGTACTAATCTCCATTATTCTGTTAGGAAGGATCCTAATTATTGTGTGTTCAAAGCATGGTCAAGAGTGTAAAGTTGACTAAGCAAGTTAAAGTTTCATTTTAAAAATCTCCATAAATTCTCTCACACTCAAAGATGAAAAATAGAACTAGCTGATACAGCAACATACTAGTGCTTCTTTACAATTTTTATCAATTGTGATCACCAATGAAATAAAATAATGTAGTCTAGAAGATAAAAAATCCCCACAGAAATCTTTGAATCGTTGACAACAAAAAAAGATCTGAATCTTATACATGCACACCTAATTTTTTGAACTCAAAAGAAATACAATTGCAGAACACGCCTATAATTTCCTATTGACAAAACAAGAAAAAGAAAAGTAACAGCTAAAACACCATAGTGACAAAAGAATACAAAAAATTGGACTAAATTGAATCACCATACTTGCAACATGCATTGAATTGTTGAAGGACAGAAAGAATCAAAGAAGCATGATCTCAAAGAGACAAAGACCAAACTGTTTACGATTCTTGTCTATGCAGCCACAGATGGTTCCTGCATCAATAAATGAAATCATATTATCACTTAGAAATCAATCAATCACACTGCACAATTTAGTTAAAGATACAAAGTAGCTATATGTTGTCTTCCACTCAATATTTTTTGTTTCGGACAATTGCTAGCTACCCATATACTGTCATAACGCTTTCAACGAAAGACTAATATCTGCTCGTGTTCAGAGTCAGATTTCGCACCGGCCAACGCCATCACTGCGGGAATTGAACTTGGGAGCACCAGGTCGACCCCATGTCCCAAGTAGCTTATGCCACTGGACCAAACAGTGTTGGTTGCATTCCACTCAATATGTTCTACTCAACAGACAAATTACATGTATACAATTTATTTATCTTTAGCATTGCAAGAGTATATCCAACCTTTGACGTCATGTTTGAAACAGCCATATTAAACTTTTCTCTAGTTTTAGTACTTGCAACATTTCCGGCCTTCGCCACCTTGCTAAAAGCACCATTTAACCAAGCTGTTCCAGCAGTTACATATCTGCAGAGTAGGAGATCCATTAAGAACCGTGCACTTTATCATCAAAATCCAGTCCAAATAATTTACAAGCTAGTGTAAAATTGAGCAAAAAGTTTAATGCATATGCGATATATTCTCTCCGACTCCAAAAATATAAAAACATCCAAATTTATTTTTCTTAAAACTATATATTTCCGAATTGGATGGTTACAGAATCAGTGATTTTATAATAAAGTCAAAGTGCAGATGCTGCAATGGAAATCAATTCAAGTATTGTATCCAAATTCAAACAGACCTGCTGGTTTTTACAGCTGATCCAGTATCGTTCAACTTCCTCTCGGCTGCAAATATTGCTGCCATTGTTTTATCTGAAACATGAAGTCTCTGATCCACATACTTCACTTTCTCGTTCACTACGGAAAGGCCAACTGTCAATTTCTCTGTCAGTCCAACTCTCTTGTCAAAAGAACTGACCTTTGCAGATGCATTAGCAGTGAATTGATGCTTCTCATCAAATGCTTTAGCTTTGTTCACAGCATCTTGCCTTATTGCTGATCCTTTAGCCAACACAGTTGTAACTACATCCTGTGCTTTATTAAGATACATTTTTCCACTGGTCGAGCCGGGTTTCTCCCCCTGAAAGAGATGTAGTACAGCAGACTGTAAGCTCATTCGGAAAAACATCATGTGGACAACTCATCAGGAAAAAATGATCATGTAAAAAACTAAAATTTGTATTTCGGTCTTTACCTCAATATTCAATGAGACAGTCTCTGGAGCAACATCTATAGCATATTCCACCACCCTTGCTTCCTATATAAATTACTTTTGATAAGTACCAATTTCATATCAATATGTGTACTTGTAATATAAGATTTAATGGTACACATTGACATACCTGCATCTCGCGATTTGCTACATAGTTATCAGCTGGAGTTATACTCACAACCTGATCTACTATTGTTGCTCCCTGATATAAAGACAATAAACGTTTCACTCTCATCACCCACAAAGTGAAGAGGTTTATATATGACAAATATGTTTCACACTCAATATTGATATATGATCATGTCAAAAGACAATAAGCGAGAAACGGAAAGGATTTGACTCTATTAATCAAGTCGTCCAAGTAAACACAGATAAAGAAATATAGCTCTTCCACTTTAGGATCTGCAATTTTTAATTTTAATATCAAGAAATCTGTTCGTCCAAATTAAAATTTTAGCATAAAACCTAATATACTAAAAATACAAGAGAACTTCTCCTTACTCCCAATCTACTTAAAAGAAGCTACAAAATGACATCTCGATTCTTAAGGATTTCAATCTCATAGAGTCCTTCTAGTGTTCAAGTATATCTCACTTGCACCTGAATCCATTACACATCATTAACTTCCAAACACTTTCCTTATCTTTGAGGTAAGCTTCATTAGGCAAAAGAGATCTCCTTCAAAAACCTACATAGTTACCCCTTAGTACTATATGGGTGAATTTTTTGACCATGTGCAAGTCTCAACACATCCCAGTACATGGTACTTATCACGGAAAAATGAAGTAACTTGTTCGAAAACATAACGAGAAAACGAAATCCTACTACAAACATTATGCCACTATCACTTAATGAAACAAACACCACTTTTAGATTTTCTAACTAAGCAACATAATTTGAATTAAAAGTTCAATGTCAAAAGGATTCACTTAAGTGTCCAATTATCCTTCACAAAATTTCACTGCAAAACATTATTGAACATGTAAAAGTAAAACACATGAATTATACACTATCTGAAAATATGTTCCTTTTTTCTAGAAATAGTCATTATGAAAACAATATAGACCCATTTTATATTAGCTTTTGCCTTATGAAAACTTCTCAATAGGATAAGTATTTGCTTCTGAAAATGTTGAAATGCAGAAACTCGTTTCAATTCATGCAAGAAGCTATTAGTTAAAGACACAATCATTTCCTACAAGTGCTTGTTGAAAAGTGCATCCAAACTGCCTAAAAATCAGATATGACGATTGATAATTTACTACATCTCCACTAACAAAATTATTAAAAGAAAAGAGCATTACCGATAACAACAATGCAATTTCAAGTGCTCTGGGATCTTTAAATGTCACAAATGCACTCTTTGGTTTCCCATATTCACTGCAACAAACAGACACAAAATATGAACATAACTTCTCCAAACAAAACACAGAAAAAGAAGAAGTGAACTGCGAGTTCAACAGCTAAATTCAACAGACAGATTGTTTCAATCTACAAGAATAATATGTCATATGTTTTACTTTATCTCAACTACCTTAAGAAGAGCCACCCTAACATAGTGTTTGATTGGTTGTCGGTGTAACATTTTTTTACAGAGCAACTGTGTATACTATTTTTTGATCAAACTGTGTATACTATTTACCCAATAATAAAAGGAAAGTAACCACCCAAATATTAAAAAAAGAAATTGTAACTCGTTGTTCTACTTGTTTTATTTTGCTTTAATTAATGCATTTTTGTATCAGCAAAATAAAAATTGAGAGCACCCTTTAATTTCTTAATTGCCTTTCCTAACCCTCCCACTTTCCTTTATGAGCAGCAATCCTTCAAAGGAAAAAGTTGAATTTTTAAAATTTAAGAAAAATTGAAATTAAGGGAAAAAAAAAGAAGAAGAAGGGGTTAACAACACATAGAGAGAATTCTGGTATTGAAATTACGAACCTGAGGATATCAATATGTTCAATTTCACCAGAAAATGAAAAGAATTCATGAATCTCTCTCTCACTAGCGAGATCTGAAAGTTGCTTGACTTGAACGGTCCTAGTCTGAAATAATAATCAAGAAAAAAAGAGAGAAAACCAAGTTTTTTTAAGATAAATTAGAGAGAAAACCAAGTTAGAAGAAGAAGAAGAAATTAAAAAAATTGGAACTTCGAAATTGAAGAAGAAAAAGGGGTAAAAACTTTGCGGTAAATTAATTGAAGTAAGTTAGTTACCTGCTGCTGCATTGTGATATGAGGAAATAGAAGTAGTGGAAGGTTTTTGCGAAGCGGAAAGTGATGAGAAGAGTCTTCAAAGTGAAAATTGAGTCGTCAGAGAAGAAGAGAGAAGAATTGTTGGTGCATTGAAGAAGAAGAAGAGACAGAAAGAAAAAAGAATGTGTGTGTGACTCGGCAAGTGAATGTAATTATATGATGTATGTACCACCTCGTTAAAGGCCACAGGTCATACCAATAATATTGTGCACAGTATTAAAATATTAAATATACAAAACAAATATAATAATTTTTTTAAAGGCAAAGATAGTAGTAGTCCCACAAGTGTTTTTCACTTTTGGTTGTCTTGACAATTTCAGTGATATGAAAATGTCGGCTTCTGAGTTTGACTAAAAGTGTGAGCAGTAGTAATGTGTGGTATTTATTTGTCATTTCATCTAAAAAAAATACTACTCTGTTACAAAATATAAATAAAAACTGATCAACAGAAGTTGATGTATCTGGTTCAAAATTTGGACCAAATATATCAACTTCTGTTGACCAGTTTTTGTTTATATTCTGTAACAGATGGAGTACTCCCTACTGCTTTTCCAACTTTACCATTTATATGTAATTTCTCTCTCCACTAATTAATCATTCTCATTAATTAAAGTGTTTATTTTTACTATATTTTAAAAGTGACCACCTCCTACATTTAATACTCATACCTGAATAGGAAAAGAGAGAGGAAGGAAAAGTTAAAGAGAGAAAGAGAGAATTAAATACAATAAAAAGTAAATACTTATTAATTACCTTAAGAATTATTTAGGGGTACTCATATACAACCCAAAATTCACCTCTAAGCCCCAGTGGCGTAACTCGGTTGAATGGAGTTAAGGATATTTTTCAATTACTCTCGAGTTCAAATCTGGTATGCCACACTCTCTTTCCTCTTTTTCCTTTTATATGTGGATATTGTGCCAGCTTCTTGAACCAAAAAAAAAAAGTCCACCTCTAAAAAATGAGAAAAAACAAAAGACAAAAAAAAAACAACTATAATAGTACTATATGAAATGAAAAACCGGCATGGTTGTCTCAGTGACATAAATTAACCTGGGACACATGACAAATTTAGTGTTGACTAGTGCAAAATTTGCTCATGAGCACGATCGAAGGTTAGTCTTTCGTTGAACGCATTGAGACACTTTGTGGGTAGTCAGCAATGGTCCGAAAAAAAAGTAAACAACATGAAAATATGTTTTGGTAAATTGTTTTAATTAACTATATATTTAATATAATTCAATATTTAAGTTGTAATGACTATTTTACTCCATGGTAATTAACTTAACTTAAACACATCCCTTTTAATTAAGAATTTGGATTCTATGTGGTGAGCAAAATGGTATGGTTGGTGCGTTTAGTGTATTAAAAAGTATTTTTAATTAAAAAGAAAAAAACTGACATGGCAATGAGATAATTATAAGCAAGTGATAAATAGACAACTGCACGGACTGTATATATGAAGTCAAGTGACTGCACCTAATCGAGGTCCTTTAGTTAAGAGTATTTCAAGGGTGAGTAATAATGGGTGAAACCTACATTTCTTAGGTGTTGAGAACTAGTTAAATTACATAATGAAGGATGAAGACTAGGTAACAAAACAACAAAATTTACTAACGAACTCTCGCCCTTATGCTATGCGCTGCCCAACACCCTCTCCCTACACCACATATTTACATTATATCACTTAGTCAAGTAACTTTCAGCTGAACACCTCATTTCATTTTGTAACATTTCATCTTTCAGTGAGAAGTTGAAGGAAAGGGAATGTGAGAGAGAAATCGATGTAGAGGGAGAGAAGAGAAAGAGTTGCTCCACCCACAAATACCAATGATTCACCACTATCATCCACCATTTACTCCATCTTGATCACTCTAATCCATCCACATTCAATAAATTCTGAATGTATACCTAGACAGTCATCCCCAAACCCGTTTTAGACCTATTCCCAAGTATGTTGCATGCCTAACATAGAAGAAAAATCAAGAGATATTAGTTAGGATTCTTGTAGAAGGAAGAAAGGAGATGAGGGTTGAAGAAAATGATGAGAAATAGGGCATCAAATTCGTGTAGATTGAGGGTTGAGAACACAAGCAAGCTGCTAGATTTTTCTGCCCATCAATAGTTGAGATGATTTCTTCATCAAGTTGGGATTAGGAAATGGAAGTTGTAAGTCTCTCATTAGGCATATCATATACTATGTTTCTAATTTTATGATTGCTTGAAAGTCTCAGTTGTGATATTTTGAATTTAAGTTTGAGCTGAAATTCTTATGCATGTCCATCTTGATTGCCACTTTGACTAGTGATGAAATTGATATATGTATGTTGAAATTGATCCATGATTTGGTCTGTTTATATGCTCTATTATCTTTGTTGATGATTAGATAAATGAAATTGATGAATTCTAGATTGAAATGGTGTTTTGTAGCAAAGGGTTGCATGAGAAATCCATTAAAAACGAAATGTTTCTCCATATGCAATAAGGGTTGCTCGACGACCTGTGTCCATCAATAAGGATTGAAATGGAGATCTTCTTAGTGTAAGTAACCTATTAGTTTTGGCGTTATGCATGGATGCAGAAGTTATAGGAGTTTAGGGATAAAATCTAGCCCATAATGCTTAAGTAGTGCGATGTTTCGAGTGCTTATTACTAGATTATTATTTTATGCAATAGAATGTCTGGATTTTATAATGATTCAATGTTAGTGAGCAACGTGATAATTTCAATGAGGACTAAAGCAATTCACTTAAAATATGACTTATACTGAAGTTTCGTTGGTATGAAGATATTTTAAGTAACACATTATCGAACTCGACGACATAGTTATTGGATGAAAAATGTTTTAAATCCTTTAAGTTCGGAAGGCGTGATTTATATGGATTTGGCTAGCATGACAACAGAGATTTGGTTAAGTGGAGTCATGTGATTTGATACAAGACTGAATCCGGCAACCCAAACTTCTTGGTCTGATGCTGAAAGAATCTTGCGAGTAGAGTTTTCAAAGAAGGAACATGCTGTTCTAGTATGCGATTGCACTGATTGTTGATAACAACAAATTTTATGAATGTTAAATGATATGTATATGGAGTTTGAAGCATGTTTAGGGGTTTGATAAGGACTCACTTAAGATTTTATAACGCCGCAATCCGTTGTTGATTTTTTCAGATCATCATGTACTGAAGAAAGAAATGGAAGGCTCTAAGACCCAACGTTGGTCTTGAAGTCATAAATTATGTATTAGTTACGTAAAAGCATTATAATTGATAATTATAATGTTTACTCAAGTCAAGATGTAACAACAGTTACTTATTTTAAATGTAGTTAATAATTTGAAGCTTATGTATATAGCTTAACATTGTGCCGAGTTGTAAACTTCAACCCTTTTGTATATCATGTATGCTTAACTCAATAGATTTAGACAACTAATAAAGCTAAAGTGCTACACTTCACCATCTAAATCACTGAGAACTCCCTCTTTATCTTCTCCATCACCCCAACCTTGATCACTTTCTCCTTCCGCACCACCCTCTACAAACTAATAGTGGGCTGACCCACAAAAGCCCCAGCCCCAACCTCAAAAGCTATTAAGTGTGTGGGTTGGGGCTAATAATAGTCCACACAAGAGGGGTTGTGAGTTTTATGAGTTTAAGAGGGGGCTCAGTGGGATGAGAAGTAATGGAAACTTTTTTAAGTATTAAAATAATAACTTATTTAAATATAGGTTTTTTATTTTTTACTTTTTTAAATATTAGAGGACTTGTCAATAATAGTCTTTTTTTAAAATATTCCAAAATGGTCAGGTGGAGGAAAGTCAAGGTTTGAATGTTTGACCATGTGTTTTCAGTGCCTATACAAACACTAGAATTTTACTGCTTGCTTATGCTCTTGGGAAAATTTAGTTTTGAATAGATTAAATAAGAGTGTAGTTATCCTTAAATATTTGTGAATTAAAATTAATATATACTTTAAATTAAGTCATTATTTGATATAGTTTTATATTTTAATTGGCCATATACCTTATAAACAAATTCATTGTATGGTTGGTAGAAATGAGATGCTTGGGAATCGAGTTTGTGGAAGCAATTGTAGTAGTGTGGTCTAAATTAGATAGATGACTTTAGTTTATGGAGTGCTAGTGTTGGGTCTTCAATATTGGTGTGGCAACATAAATGTATTCTACCAGATTGCAAGCTTTTGAGTCATGCCTACTAGGTGCTTGATAATATTACCAATTTGAAAGTGAGGGATTTAGTGGGCAATGAGGAAAATTGGTGCACGAGATAATCATGGTGATGACTTAAGGTTATGGCCAGGAAATGGGCGTGGGAATTTTTTGGTGGCAAGTGCGTACAACTTGCTCAGTGGAGCTAATGGCGCGTTTTCCCTAATGTGTGGAAGAAAGTCTGAAAGCTCAATGTTCCTAAGCATGTTCGTTGTTTCATCTGGGTGGTGCCTCATTATAGGCTGCTCACAAACAAAAGGAAAGCGAGGATGAGATTAAGTACTTAAAAGTATGTTCACAGTGAAAATTTGACTAAAGATGAGGTTAGAAATTTAGAATTGACAGAAGAAGCAATTTCTTTGGTGGGGATTTGAGTTACCGGGTGTTTTTCAATTTGTCTCAAACAAAGTTGGATGTTTGATGGTGTTGGTTGGGATTGCATTTGGGCCATAGCTTATCATTTTCTTTGGTGTTTGGTCTTGGAGAAACAAGGAGAAGCATGGAAGTTCTTTCATTAGACCTATTACGTCCTGAAGACCCAACACTAGCAATGTTGGCTTCCTGATTGGGTCCTCAGAAGCATATTCGCCACATTGGTGTGTATTGGTCTCCACCAACTAATGGTTGGTTTTCCTTGAACTCAGATGGGGCCTTCAAAGATGAGTTGGATGTTGCGAGTTGTGGTGGTGTTATAGATAAATTTCGAGTTCGAAACTCTTTTGATCTATAGGTCAGTAGGAAATGTTTCGACTGTCATGCCAGGTTTCAGGTTGGAAGGTTCAAGTTTTCCACTATCTCAAAGTAGCACAAGAAGACTTGAAGACGAGTGTTTTCACAAGATTCTGTTTGAAAATCATTTCTCAAGGCCTGAAACTTAAAAACAAAGTTAAGAGGAGATTTACAAAAGTTGTCAAAGGCTTCTGAACAGGTTGAAAACATCCAATGGAACAAGGCTGAGGTGGCAACAAATGATCATTAATCATTAGTTAGTTAATTAGTTCAAATGGGCATGTGTCCATCATGCACTAAGTTAGTTATTTCTTGTAACCTTTGTAAATAAGAGGTTGCACATAAGAATACAGACGTAATTCATAATATTCAGTCGCCTACACAGGCCTTACACATCCGATTACATAGGACTCTTGGAAATTGTGCTGAAAAGTGTATATTCTTACCATTTACTTTTGTATTTTGAATTCTGGATGAAAGTTTAAGTTTTCTTGACAATTCGAGTGTATCACTCTTGTCTTTTGTTTACTTTTACTTGATTTTTTTACTTACTGTCACGAAATTCATTCCTCTTAGGATCGATTTCCGTGTTTACTTTTTACCTTTTATTTACATTATTCTTGAATTCAATATACTTTATCATTCTTGAGTTCTTTGCTGATTCGATTGATATAGATATTGAGTTTTTTTTGAAAACATCACTCACATCTTATAGAGTGCCAAGGCCTTGGTGGCTCGAATGCCTGAACCATTACCTAAGGTGGAGCCAAGATAGCCGAGCCACCATACGGCCGAGACAAGATGGGTGTTGCTTGGAAGGCAAGACACGACACGAAGGAAGAACGTGGGAACGGTTGAAGCTCAAATGGAAGAGCGAGGCCGGAAAACTCGGAGCAACGAGCACTCACCCCACTAACCGTGCCAGTGGGATCGTGGGCAGTTACTCCGCTTCATTGAGGGCCTATGAAGCAATGAGAGCCGTTGATCTTAGATCAATCCAACGGCAAACAAATGTTGGCTAGCTTAGTGGTTGGTGTGTGAAAATACGTGTGCAAGTATACACAGTCACAAGTTATAGTATAAAAGATCGAACGCACAGAGATTGAATTAACTCTTATATGTTATTGTAAAGAAATGCAAATTAGTGCAACTACACTATTCAGATTTTTGGGTTTTGGTTGAAGTTGAAATGAAAATAAATAAATAGAAAGCAAGTAAATTGTGTAAGAAATCAGTTGAGAATGAAAGTTGAGATGTCTTCACAAGCTAAATCACTTTTGAGTGTATTGTGTTTTCTTGTGGTGCAGTTGCACTTAGTGCAGCTGCATCAGTGTGTGCTGGTCAGCTACTTTCTTCAGAGTTTCGTTACAAGCTCTTATGATCCTGTTTTTTTGCGGTAAAGAGTAGGGTTGTCAGTGCCTCTCTCGCCCCCTTACAGATAATCCAATTTGCTAAATAAGTACACTCTTGTATCTTAAGATCTTACTACACTCTTGTAAGGACTATGTTAACCTAAGGTTAGGAATTAACATGGAATTAACAAGCTAACTTCATTAAAACTAGTT
This sequence comes from Astragalus glycyphyllos, assembly GCA_963573325.1. NCBI lineage: Eukaryota > Viridiplantae > Streptophyta > Magnoliopsida > Fabales > Fabaceae > Astragalus > Astragalus glycyphyllos. The sequence continues at coordinate 42,605,227 of OY754312.1, read as the reverse complement.
TAACAAAAAGCTTTATTAAACACTTATCCTTACTTAGTTCTTGATTTCTAGTTATAAGCCAATTAAGTGAATATAACTCTACTTGTTCTAAGTAATCAACCTTAAACAAGATTAAATATTTAAACACAAGAACTAAAGTACTTACACCACTTGAAAACACAATAACTTTCCTCAAAAGATCATTGGAAAGTTAGAACATCCCAACTTAAGGGAATTAGCTCATGATGAGCATATCAAAGCAAATATAATTGAATGAAAACATGTTGCAATGAAGGAAAGTACAAGAGAATTCAAAAGAGTAAGAATTACAACAATTGAAAGACTCTTGCATATATTTGCTTACAACTAATTTCTAACACTAAGAAAATATAAAAAGAACTACAAGAAAATAAACTTGAAAACTATAAAAAACTAAAATAGAAAGAACAAGAAGTAAGTATGTAAAAATCTATATATCTTTTCAAGTGAAGAGTTGAGTCCTTTATATAGGCCTTGAGATTTCCTTCAAGTGAGGGTTTGCTTGGAGACAAAGTTAACTTAACCATGGTTACTTTTCAGAAGTTGATGATGCCATTTGAGTTTTTCACTCAAGTGCAAAGAATGGTCCAATTAGGTGTAGCCATGTGTCTTTTATAAGATGACTCTTCAAATGGTCATATATTGTAGGCACCTCCTTTGAAAGGTTCCCGTGTGACCCATGTGATTTGTGACCAATTATGATGTCATCTTGTGGTGTCTTTATCTTCTTTGAGTTTGAGGTGCTTCCGGTGTTGGCATTTTTCCTCCCTTTCAGGATGGTGCAGCTGCATGTAGTGCAGCTGCATGCGATGCAGGTGCATCCTTTTGCAAGTTGCCATGGTGCCTCCATGTGACTTGTGACTAAGCATGATGTCATAGAGATATTTATGCCATGGTATGAATTGAGGTGCTTCCATTGTGGAGTAATTCTGTCTTTGGTGCAGGATGGTGCAGATGCACTAAATTTGGTTGCACTGTAGTAATCTGATGCAGCTGCATCTAGTGCAGATGCACTGCTTGTTTTCCGGTGCAGATGCATCAACTGCAGGTGCACTGAACAAACACATCAAACATACCAATATATATACAAAATGCTAAGTCATGAGTATAAACCTTGAATGTTGTTTATTTTATTCATACTACTATATTTAACACATATTGTACTTGATTCTAAACAATTATTTAGGTTTAGATGCGTATATAACTCTATATAAAATAGAGTTATCACACCCCCATACTTAAATCGTTGCTTGTCCTCAAGCAATGACAAAAAGAAAACATAAATAAGATTTCTAGAATTAAGAAGAACAGATTAGCTCATATCTCTTTCACAGAATGATTTTCAATAAATGCAACTCATGAACTTCATTTTTCAGAAACTTTTGTCTTTGTGCCTTTGAATTCCAAAACATCCAAAGCTATTAAAACTCATTTGTGTGAGTGTGTGCCCCACTGAGATTCAATCAGTTCCAAAACTAAGTAACAAGTTTCTCCTAGCCTTTGAAAAATTTAGATTACGTTCGGTCAAAACAAAGATGTTTCAAAATATAGACTAGACTAACAACTTCCTCAAGCATTGGGGGGCTCTAAGCACAACAAAGGGCTTTGACTTGAGTATTTCAAAACTATTGAGTCAATGCACTACTCTTTTTTTGTGGTTATTTCCTTTTGGTGCAGATGCACCAAGTTGCAGATGCACTGAACTTTTTGCAACAGTGCAGATGCACTTGAGTGCAGGTGCACTTGATACTACATTTCCAGACTTATAGCATATACTGCCCTCCTCACTGACCTCCTTATGCATACTTTTTTCTTTGGTTTGCTTTTCGTTTCTTCTTTTTCTTTCTTTTGTATTTTTTTTTTTACAAACCAAATGCACTATTGGAACAGGTTCAGTTTAATGACTCAGGTAAGTATAGCTATTTACAACAATTTGACACTTTTTGTAGTAGCTTTTGATAACCTATGGCATTTACTACTTTAAGTTCCTCATACTTTGCCTTAGTATTCATGGAAACTCCCCCAAACTTAATTCTTTATGCTCTTCTATATTTTTAGTAAAAATTTAGTCTTGACCTTAGCTTTCTAAAAATTTCTCTTGCATCAGATAGCTCTTTAAATAGCAAGGTTCTTTTCAAAACTCAGCTTTGATGTGTTAAAGTAATAATAAAATTGGTCATTTGAGGAAAAACAAGGCTTCTTTTCTTTTTCTTCCTTTCATCATTAAAAATCAGTTCAAAGAGATGCATTGTGAAAAAGATTTCTAAACTGATCATGCTTCAAATCTATCAAATCCTAACACACATTTAAACATGTAGACACTCATAAAAACAAACATATATAAGAACAACATATATCAAACATATATAAGAACAAATATATATCAAAGCAGACACACATACTATAGTTAAACACATATGCATAATATGATAAGTTAACTTCTCCCCCCAACTTAAAGTTGAGCAGTGTCCTCACTGCTCTTTAAAAATAAAAACCATGGGAGGAGGATTAGTTCACAAAATATCATAATGCAAAATATAAAAGCATAATTAAACAAAATAGTTAACAACATTCAAATATAGTTACTGTTTTGATGCCACACTCCTTAGCTTTAAGCTAGACCTCACTATAGAATGCTTCACCTTCTGTCTCTTCATTTTGGGCTCCTCAGGTTTGGATGCACCTGCATCAGTTGCACTTGCATCAGGTACATCAGTTGTGGATGCAGTTGTATCAGGTGTACCTGCATCAGGTTGCTCTGCAACATTCTTCTTAGCATTTAAATTTTCACCCCAGTGTGTTGTGGAGTTTGATGCAGGAGCACTGAAATTTTGATAGTGCTGGTGCATGCAGTGCAGCTGCACTGGGAATTCTCTTAACCCGTTTTCATACAAAACACTTCAAAACAAAAATTAAAACTAACATAATTAATACTACAAAATCATGGGTTGCCTCCCATAAGCGCTTGATTTAAGAGTCTTCAGCCTGACTAAGTCTTGTGGCAAATATCTTCAGCCACTAATGCATCTGCACACAGTGCTACTGCATCAGAATTCTGCATAATTGACAGCATCTGCACAAGACCATTCATTCATACCTGCAAAAGTAAAAACAAAAACACACAAAACACAACTAGTCCTAAAAATCTGGGTTGCCTCCCAGTAGCGCTTATTTTATAGTCTTTAGCTAGACTTGTCATTCAAAACCTAAGTTAGGGTGGATAATAGGACAAGAAGAAAATATCATCCTTCCTCTTTCTTCTTTTTGTTAGAACTCCCATGTATTTGGCATGGGGAAGCAAGTGATCCCATGGCCCAACCAATAAGCATTTGGGATAACAATTCTCATTTTCTTGAAAAAATTTAAGCTCATTTTGTGGAGGATGTTTTTCTTCAATTTCTTCATCTATCAAGGCAGGAGCACTGGATGCTAGAGCATTCATCAGATGATCATGTTGTTTGTAGAATTGCTTCTCTCGATCATTTACTCTCATGGTTAGTTCTCCTTTTTGCACATCAATCAATGTTTTCCCAGTGGCTAAGAATGACCTTCCAAGAATAACTGGTACTTCTTCATCTGCAACAAAGTCAAGAATAACAAAATCTACAGGAAATACAAATTTGTCAATCTTTACCAATATATCTTCTATGATTCCTTCTGGGGAAGCTATTGACCTGTCTGCAAGTGACAATGTTAAAGATGTAGGTTTAGCATTTCCAATTCCTAACTGTGTAAAGACAGATTTAGGCATCAAGTTGATGCTTGCTCCTAAATCACACAATGCACGACCTGTATAGTAATTACCTATTGAAAATGGAATTGTAAAGGTACCTGGATCTTTCAATTTTCTTGGAATTTTGTTTTGCAAAATCAAACTACATTCTTTTGACAAAGCAACAGTTTCAAATTCACCTAATCTTTTTCTTTTTGAAAGAACATCTTTCATGAATTTAGCATAATTAGGCATTTGTTGCAATGCTTCAATTAAGGGAACATTGATATGCAATTGTTTTAAAACATCTAAAAACTTACTGAATTGCTTCTCCTCATGTGCCTTTTTTAATCTTTGAGGAAAACGAGGAGGAGGATATTCAGGAACTAACCTTGGAGTTGGAACTTCATGTGATGCAGATGCATCAGGTGCTTCTGCATTTTGAGAACTTTTTTCATTTTTATTTTTTTCTCCCTTACCTGTACCTTCATTCTCATAAGGTTCTGCAAGATCTTTCCCATTTCTGAGAGAGATGGCTTTTACCTGTTCTTTACCTGGCCTTTGAGATGGAGTTGCTTCTGTATTTGATGGTAGTGTACCTGTTGGTCTTTGATACAGAGAAGTTGCCAATTGACCCACTTGATTCTCCAAATTCTTTATAGATGCATCTTGAGCTTGCCTAGCTGTTCTAGTTTCACTTATAAAGGATTTAAGCAAGGCTTCTAAGGAGTTATCATTGGCAGGTTGTTGTGGTCTTTGGTAGTTCTGAGATTGAAATCCTGGTGGTGTGACTGGTGCAGATGCACTGGGTGCAGGTGCACTAGTATTGTTCCCCCACCAGAAATCTGAGTGATTGTTCCAATCTGGATTGTAGGTATTTGGGTAAGGGTTGTTATTTTTATCATAACTTACATAATTTACAGAGACAGGGTTGCTAGGACACTCCTCATAAAGGTGACCTCCTCCATAATAAACACAACTTACATCTCCTGGAGGGGCTTGTTCTATTGCTGCTGCAGTGTTCTCTACTGGTGCAGCTGCACTAGATGCAGTTGCACTGGTTGTGGTGAAGTTTTTGAACATGTTTGCTAGTGAGGCTACTTGAGCAGATAGGGCTGATATTTCACTAATTTCATGTACCCCTGATGATTTCTTTTGGGCACTCACCCTCTCAGTAGGCCAACTAGAGCTATTGGTAGCAATTCTATCAATTAATTCACATGCTTCATTATAAGAAAGATTTAACAAAACACCACCAGATGATGCATCAAGCATTATTCTGGTTTGTGGTTCCAGACCATTATAAAATGTTTCCATTTGAATAATAACTGGAAGACCATGGTGTGGACATTTTCTTAAAAGTTCTTTCCATCTTTCCCATGCTTCAAATAATGATTCTTGGTCTTTTTGTCTAAAAGATGTAATATCATTTCTCATTCTGGCATTTTTAATGGGTGGAAAATATTTTGCCAAAAACTTTTCAGCCATTTCATTCCATGAATGAATAGAATTAGGCTCCAATGAATTTAACCAAGATTTAGCCTTATCTTTCAAAGAATATGGAAATAACTTAAGTCTAAATGCATCTTCACTAACACCAGGAATGATAAAGTTACTACAAATTTCTAAAAACTGTTTTAAATGTTCATGGGGATCCTCATGAGGATGTCCACCATATTGACCAATTGTTTGTAACATTTGAAACATCATAGGTTTAAATTCAAAATGGATAGCCTCTATGTGAGGTCTTGCTATGCTTGTTTGCATATTTTGATGATCAAACATAACATAATCTCTCATAGGTCTATCTCTATCATTAATCATACCTATGGGATCCATATTGATGAGTCTGTACCTGTGATCTGGTTGAGGACCATATTGAGGACCTTGTTGTGATCCAGTACCTCCTCCTTCACCTTGTTGAGACATGGTACTTCTGCTACTTTGCTGCCTTTCTTTTTGGATTCTTCGCAACCTTCTAAACTGTCTTTCTATCTCTGGATTAAACTCAAATTTTGGTGGTTTGTCTCTGGGCATAAGCTAGTGCAGATGCACTAGGTGTAACAGCACCTGTTTCTGCACAGAAAAACAAAATACCAGAATAACAAAACAGAAAATAAACACTAATCTACTATCTTTAAAACAACAAAAATTAATGACAATCCCTGGCAACGGCGCCAAAAACTTGGTGTGTGAAAATACGTGTGCAAGTATACACAGTCACAAGTTATAGTATAAAAGATCGAACCCACAGAGATTGAATTAACTCTTATATGTTATTGTAAAGAAATGCAAATTAGTGCAACTACACTATTCAGATTTTTGGGTTTTGGTTGAAGTTGAAATGAAAATAAATAAATAGAAAGCAAGTAAATTGTGTAAGAAATCAGTTGAGAATGAAAGTTGAGATGTCTTCACAAGCTAAATCACTTTTGAGTGTATTGTGTTTTCTTGTGGTGCAGTTGCACTTAGTGCAGCTGCATCAGTGTGTGCTGGTCAGCTACTTTCTTCAGAGTTTCGTTACAAGCTCTTATGATCCTGTTTTTTTGCGGTAAAGAGTAGGGTTGTCAGTGCCTCTCTCGCCCCCTTACAGATAATCCAATTTGCTAAATAAGTACACTCTTGTATCTTAAGATCTTACTACACTCTTGTAAAGACTATGTTAACCTAAGGTTAGGAATTAACATGGAATTAACAAGCTAACTTCATTAAAACTAGTTTAACAAAAAGCTTTATTAAACACTTATCCTTACTTAGTTCTTGATTTCTAGTTATAAGCCAATTAAGTGAATATAACTCTACTTGTTCTAAGTAATCAACCTTAAACAAGATTAAATATTTAAACACAAGAACTAAAGTACTTACACCACTTGAAAACACAATAACTTTCCTCAAAAGATCATTGGAAAGTTAGAACATCCCAACTTAAGGGAATTAGCTCATGATGAGCATATCAAAGCAAATATAATTGAATGAAAACATGTTGCAATGAAGGAAAGTACAAGAGAATTCAAAAGAGTAAGAATTACAACAATTGAAAGACTCTTGCATATATTTGCTTACAACTAATTTCTAACACTAAGAAAATATAAAAAGAACTACAAGAAAATAAACTTGAAAACTATAAAAAACTAAAATAGAAAGAACAAGAAGTAAGTATGTAAAAATCTATATATCTTTTCAAGTGAAGAGTTGAGTCCTTTATATAGGCCTTGAGATTTCCTTCAAGTGAGGGTTTGCTTGGAGACAAAGTTAACTTAACCATGGTTACTTTTCAGAAGTTGATGATGCCATTTGAGTTTTTCACTCAAGTGCAAAGAATGGTCCAATTAGGTGTAGCCATGTGTCCTTTATAAGATGACTCTTCAAATGGTCATATATTGTAGGCACCTCCTTTGAAAGGTTCCTGTGTGACCCATGTGATTTGTGACCAATTATGATGTCATCTTGTGGTGTCTTTATCTTCTTTGAGTTTGAGGTGCTTCCGGTGTTGGCATTTTTCCTCCCTTTCAGAATGGTGCAGTTGCATGTAGTGCAGCTGCATGCGATGCAGGTGCATCCTTTTGCAAGTTGCCATGGTGCCTCCATGTGACTTGTGACTAAGCATGATGTCATAGAGATATTTATGCCATGGTATGAATTGAGGTGCTTCCATTGTGGAGTAATTCTGTCTTTGGTGCAGGATGGTGCAGATGCACTAAATTTGGTTGCACTGTGGTAATCTGGTGCAGCTGCATCTAGTGCAGATGTACTGCTTGTTTTCCGGTGCAGATGCATCAACTGCAGGTGCACTGAACAAACACATCAAACATACCAATATATATACAAAATGCTAAGTCATGAGTATAAACCTTGAATGTTGTTTATTTTATTCATACTACTATATTTAACACATATTGTACTTGATTCTAAACAATTATTTAGGTTTAGATGCGTATATAACTCTATATAAAATAGAGTTATCAGTGGCCGACGAGGGCCTGTGTATATATATAGCATTAGAGTGAAATGTAAAAGACACACATCAATCAAATCAAACTCTACGTTTATTTCATTTATCTTCTTTATCGCATTTTCGCCCTTTACTTTATTTTTATGCATTAGCCGTAGTAATCCAACACTCGCGTCCCTTCTCACCTATTTTGAACCTTTCTAGAGGAGTCAGGAAACCCATAGTTGAGGAGCAGAGTTCCCTCCTCGACGCAAATGCTTGAAGAAAAAGGAATCAAAGAAGATCCAAACCTTTGGCCAACACCACGGCCAGGACCTAAGAGTTTGATTATTTTCTATATTTAACTTCTTATAGAGGAAACCCTTCTTTGTTGTGGGGACAAAATAAATTTGTTATATATATATATATATATATATATATATATATATATATATATATATAACCAATTTTTCAACTGGGGGAAAATGCCCCCAAGTCAATACAAGTGGATCCCTCCCGGGCTGGGAGAAACCACATGGGAGTGTGGGTGATTGGCTACTCAAAGTACATTGCAGTTGTAAATTGTAATTCCCTTATGGCTGAGCTCTGACGGATTTTTGAGGGTCTCAAGTTGTGCTCTGATAGAGGGTGGAAGAAAGTCAAAGTTCAAGTTGATGTTGCTGGGTAGATTGGCTAGATCGGACCTTGTGCAGTAGATTCACAAGCTTCTAAAGGTTCGATGGGAAATGAAATTTAACCATTTTTATCGGTAGGCTAATCGATGTGTTGATGCTATGACGAATATATTTTGCTTTCAAGATGGATCTTTGATTATTTATGAACACTACCCAGATAGTGTGCAACATTTGTTGCTTGCTGATAGCTAGAGAGTCTTAACTCCTTGTTTCTAGTTAGTTTATTCTTTTGTTGTTCTTGGGGTTTTGCTCTCATTTATCCATAAAAAAAAGGCTAAACTACATTTTTGGTCATTTATCATTGACCAGAGTTTTAGTTTAATCCTTTTTCTTTTAAATATGTCTCAAAGTGGTCCTTTTTTAAGATTTTTGTCTATTGAATTGATGTGGCGTCTTAAATGGCACATCCGATTGGGATTTGGCTTAAATATATGTTTTCTCCCTACAAATATGTGTTTGATCCAGTTTAGGCCATGTAAAAATAATATTTTGTGTTTTGTCCTTACATATATATGTTTTATCCAGTTTAGTCCATGTGCAAACAAAATTTTGTTTTTCATTCCTGCAAATACACGTTTTATATAGTTTGGTCAAATTATAGTTTTGGTCCTCATACTTTCACAAATTCAAACATTTGGTGCTCCTATTTTAAAACTTAGACATTAAATCTCCCTATTTTTAAAAACTCGGACATTTAATTCAAACGGGGGTTTTTAGTTTTTTTGCTGATGTGTAGATATGTCAAAAAAAGGTGACGTAGACCTTGTTAAATGACATGGCACCTTCCCATGTTTATGCCACATCATTTTATTCCACGTGATTATTTATTGGGTGTGGGAAATTTTCGGTTGCAAGTGCGTACAACTTGCTCGATGGAGCTAGTTAATGGTGCGTTTTCCCCTAATGTGTGGAAGAAAGTTTGGAAGCTCAATGTTCCTACGAATGTACATTGTTTCATCTGGCTGGTGGGTCATTTCAAGCAGCTCACAAACAAAAGGAAAGCGAGGATGAGGTTAGGTGCTTAAAAGTGTGTTCACTGTGAAAATTTGACTAAAGATGTTCTCCACGTGCTGAGGGATTGTCCCTTGACAGCTTCACTGTGGATGACCCTTTTTAGATTTGATAGAAGAAGCAATTTCAACAAGGACAGAATCTAACAAGTATTTTGACTGAAAAAACGCTTAAATCACAAATCGCAGTGAAGATTCAATTCACGCCTAGAAATCGTGTTTTTGGTCGTTCTCTCTCAATTTACAACCAAATTAAATCAAACCAATTGCGTTCAAATCGTACTGAGTGTAGAAATTGAACTGCAACAAAAAGTTTCAACGAAAACGATGCCAATTCTTCTTCTTTTCCTCTTCTCTTCCTCTTCAAGCTCAGTTCCAGAAGTGATTTAGCACATAAGCACTTTTTTGAGCTTAATTTTGGTTCTATTGAACTCCTTGCGACATTCATACCGTTCTTCATTTTTTTTGTGTTTTTGTTTTAAAAAAAATGAAATGCTACGTAATTTAATGAAATTTCAGTCAAATGTGTCACTTAAAACGCCACGTCAGTCCAGTGGACGTAAATCTTATAAAAGGATCACTTTGACACAGATTTGAAAGATAAATGACAAAAGTGAGAAAAAATATAAATGAGTAAACTGAAACTTTGATCAAAGATGAAAGATCAAAAATACATTTTAGCCTAAAAATATTCATTGTAATTACTTTTTTCCTTAATATTAAGAATGATACCCATGAAGAGAGGAGATATTTTTTTTTTAGAGTACAAAGAGAGGAGATATTTTGTGATAGAAACAAACATGAAAAAGATTTAATATTCAAGGATCTTTTTTTTTTTTGACAAGACGGATCTTTTTTATGTAACGTCAGTAAAAAAAAAAAAAGAGCACACCCACTGTTATGACTGCGCGACTGGATTTCATTTCATCAAAATATCACAAAGAAAAAAAATGAACATAAGTACATAACTGATCTTAGTCCACTTCAGTAATAACTCCTCTAAAACATTAAAAACAAGGCATGCAATAACGCCATCTGAAGACAACTGTTTTTTAATTCTAAGGAAAAATAGCCTTTACTACTACCAATGTGTCCTTATCAGAAAGAAAATTGCATCTCTTGGACGATCCACGCAGTACATAGTTGAATCATTTCCTCTTTGATTTACATGATATTGACATCTTGGGTCATTAGAAAAACACTATGTAATGTAAGCATTATTAAAACTTGTTTTTATTTTATTTTTTCTGGTATCTACACAATGTCCTGTCCAAATCCAACGATGCCACATACAGAAAATTACTCCACAAAAAAAAAGATGCAGAAGGATAAATATAATTATTATATGCTCCATTATTGTAGTTCTTCGACCTTGCATTTTTCTCAGCAATCGTTTTTGAGCTTCGAGATTAATAATACTGCTAATTTGATCGCAGAACTGAAAATGTTCTCTACCCTCTTCAATGCCGCCATTCGTCAAGCTTTTGTCAATGAAATTGAAAGCACCCCTCATAAGTGTGTATTTGGAGTTTAGACTTTAGAGCATCCACAAACTCCTCCTATTTAGGTGCTTAAGTGATTCTCACATTTATTATATTTTCAATTAATAGCTAACATCAATATCAAATGGAACCCACATAGAAATCCAAATTGACAACAAAAAATCTAACACTCAGATGGAGTTTTTTTAAGGCTAAAATGCTTCTGGGGTCCCTTAACTTTATTTAAAGTAACGATTTAGTCTTTTATCTTTTTTTTGTCCCAATTAAATTCTTTATGTTTTAAATTTTAAGCATATTTATCCTTTTTCGTTTGCCTCCGTCTAATTCTGTTAAAAAAGCCTATGTGGCTTTTTTGGGGCTGATGTGTCATTATTTCTATGCTTGTGTGGCAGTTACAAGCTGGATAATTCATAAATTTTCATTAATTTTAATTAAAATAAAAGAAAAAACCCAGCAATAGAGAAAGAAAGGAAAAACCACAACCTTAAACCCAACAAACAAAGTCTTCGTTCATCTTCTTCCTTTCCATTTTCGATTTCGTTTTCAATTTGTGTTATTCCGTTTTCATTTCGTCTTTCCTTCTGTTTCAGATTCGTGCAACTGTGTTTTCAGATTCGTTTTTGATTTGTAAATTAGGGATTTCGCAAATTAGGGATTGTAAATTAGGGATTTTGATTCGTTTTTGATTTGTAAATTAGGGATTGTAAATCAGATTCATTTCAGATTCATTTTTGATTTGTAAATCAGATTCCCTTCATCAGATTTCGATTGTAAATTGGGGATTTCGATTGTAAATCAGATTCCCTTCGTTTCAAATTTCGTTTTTGATGTAAATTAGGGATTTCGTTTGGTGGCTGTTGATGAAGATGAAGTTGTTGTTGAAGATTTGGACTTGGAAAGGTTATTGTGGAGGAAATGGAGGAGATGAAGATGAATGAGAGGTGGTGAGGACATGGATGTTGGTGAAGAAGATGAAGACCTGGTGAAAAATCCTTTGCAATTATTTTAATTTTTGTTTTTAATTTTAATAAAATTTAAGTCAAAATGAGGTGGATAATATTTTAACAGCCACATAACCACCTCTAATGGACACATCAGCACTGTTAACAGAGTTGGATGGAGGTTGACGGAAAAGGATTTATGTGCCAAAAATTCGAAAAATAAAGGATTTATTTGGGACAAAAAAAACATAAAGGACCAAATCGTTACTTTAAATAAAGTTAAGGGACCCCGGGAGCATTTTAGCCTTTTTTTATAAGCAAATGTTAGTGGGGGTGGGTGAATGTTAGTTTTCGGGATGCTCTTACTACTTTTCTGTGTGGAAGAGAAGGATCCTAAACATGATAAGATTTTTAATAAAAATTTTCATACGGTTTACGTGCAAATTTTAGTTTTTATTTTATATACAAATATATTAAATAGATAAATAGAACTTGATCAGTACATTCTCCATTACGGGTTGATCGGGTTGAGACTGTCGGTATGATGATCCTTCTAAGTCGGGGTCCAAAGCTAGGACGGGTGGTACCTGCAAACATACTCTGACGCTCAAGTAAGGGATAGAAGTCAATGCAAGGTAAGGAAAGAGAGATACGTACTAGTACCTTTTTGTGGGGGATGACCCTATTTATAGGCTTCCGGTAGGTGCCTGGTTTAGTTCGTGGCACAGGCTTCGGACTGCACCCCGTCGTTGGGGACGTCGACCGTTGGTCAAGGTTTGGCATGGATTGACTGTGGCCTCGCTTGTATTGTCTTCCTTTGGCAGTGGGATTTTGCTTGCTGGGTCACAGCCCGACCCAATGTAGGGATTGGGCTGAGTAGCCCGACCCAATGTGGGGATTGGGCCCTCAGCCCAATCCGGAACAAAACTCATAAATAAGAAAAAAATAAACACAAAATACATGCCTAAAGTGAGGAAAGACCCGTCTTTCATGTGAGTGTGTTAGTGGGTGGTTAATATGTTGGTGTGTTAGTGGATGGTTATCGTTTGTTAGAAATTTGTACTTACAATAAGGGCATTTTGGTCAGAAAAATCTGACACCAAAATGATAGTTTTTTTTAGAATCCCCTTTATTAATAGTTATAGATGTATATGGCTAAATAGCACTTTTGGTCCTTTATCTATGCTCTAGGTTTTATTTTGGTTCTTTATCTTTTTTTGGTCCGTTTTGGTCCATCATCTTTCATTTTTGTTTTATGTTGGTCCCCTGTCGTTAGTTTTTGTTAACAGACGACACACTAAAAGTTAACTGCTGACGTGGCGTCTTAAGTGTCACTGTTGACTTGGAATTCTTTAAATGATGTGGCATATAAGGGACCAAAATGAAACTTAAAAAAATATGAGGGACCAAATTGACAAAACTTAACAAAATTACCCTCCCTCTCTCTCTCTCTCTCATTAAGAACACCAAGAACAACAACAATTTCCAGGACTCTCAATTCTTCACCAAATCAAGCAAATGAATAGTGCATTTCATGCAAAATTTCACAAGGAATTAGAATTCATCACCAATTGACACAGAAAAGTGGAAGAACTTAATCGAAAACGTGCTTTTCAGAGGCAAACGGGTTATGGGTTTTGCAAATTGGGGAAACGTTCAAAACTCAACCAAAATTCACCAAACCACTTGCAATAGACTCGAAATTGGTCCAGTAACTGACTGTTAGCAAAATATTTCAAAAAAAATGATAAAGAATTGAGAACGAAATGGAAATGTAGATTTGTGTTTTACGATTTTTTGGCACTTTCAATGACGAAGGGAGAGAGGGAGGGGGAAGGGGAGAGATAGAGGTGATGTCACTATTTGTGGTGGTGGTGGTGGCTCGCCGGAGAAGATGAAGCTGAAGATTGGGGTGTTTTTCCAGACTTGTTAATTTTTTCAATTTGGTCCCTCATGTTTTTTTTAAGTTTCATTTTGGTCCCTTATATGACACATCATTTAAAGAATTCCAAGTCAGCAGTGACACTTAAGACGCCACGTCAGCAGTTAATTGCCAGCGTGGCGTCTGCTAACAAAAACTAACGACAGAGACCAAAATGAAACGAAAATGAAAGATGAGGGACCAAAACAGACAAAAAAAAAGATAAAGGACCAAAATGAAACCTAGAGCAAAGATAAAGGACCAAAAGTGCTGTTTAGCCTACATATATATATATATTCATATATATGTTCAGTACCTTGCAGTGCTAGGTGAACTGCAGTTGGTAGGTCTCTTGCTGTCTGGCCGGAGGTCAGTAAGAGCCTGGGGAATGTTCAGTACCTTGCAGTGCTGGGTGGATTGCAATTGGTAGGTCTCTTGCTATTTAGCCGGAGGTCAGTATGAGCCCGGGAGGGGTACCTGCAAAGCCACTCCGACACTCAAGTTAGTATTGAGAATAGGTGAGTGTTTTAGCTAGGAATGAGAATGTACCTAATTATGGCAATGTGAGCCAATATTTATAGGGAATTGTGCCTGTGGTGAGCAGTTGGATAAGTAGAGTGAATCTGAGCCATCTAAGTATGAGAGTCATGAATGTGCTTGTGTATTGTGGATATGGATCAAAGTGATTGGACTAATCCATGTCCAATTGCTGAATGGGCCTCTTGGTCCAGTCCAGAACAATATATATAGGTTTGAATATCATTTTGCATCCATCTAAGCAGAAGTAGAAGCCTCCAAACCTTAGCTCAATAGTAGGAGCTATAAAGTAAACGATTTAAATGAATATATGTATCTCTCGATAATTCCCACCTGAAATTATCTGTGAATATAATTGATGTCTTTATGACTGTGCTATGTTAGATACATGTTAACTATGATGTGGAAATGCTATGTTTAGACCCTTTGATGAATTGTTTGCTCTCGATAGACGAAATGTGTTTTGTGAATGAGTAATTTGACTATGGAATTTAATTGGGTTGTACATGTTAACTTACTGATATGTTGGATTGCGAGAAAGTGTGACGTTCTAAATGACCATGGGAGTTTCTAGCGGGTTTAGTTAGTCGGTGTTAACACCCAAAAATAAATAAGCCGTAGGCTGAGGGCCAAGAGAGAAAAAAGGGAGTCGTGGTGTGAAGGCAAGCCACACGACAAGGGCAGAGAAGGTATTTGATAGAAAGAGTGAAGCTAAAAGGAGGTCCTCGGGGCATGCTGAATGACAAAACCCCCTGAGGGAGGGTGATAACTCTATTTTATATAGAGTTATTTACACTTCTTAAGCTTGAATTATTGTAAGAACTCAGTAATTTGTTAATCCAAATAAAGAATAATAGTTGAAATCAGCATCATTTAGCTTTGGAACTCATTAGAATTGAATTTCATAATTTGTGGTATTTTTGATGTGTTTGTTGAATAATGTAGCTGCAATGGAGACCGCAATAGGTGCACCTGCAATAAGCTGTAAAAAGCAGAAGACAGGAGTATTGCACCTGCATCATACCCAAGCATTGCACCTGCATCTATTGCAGCTACATCAACTCAAGTAACACAGAATTGCTCCTACAACCTGATGATGTCAGCAAATGCAAGTGGCAAGCGCAAGTTGGCCAATTTGTTGAAGGTGGCGCCAAGTTCATGAATCTAGCCTCAAAGTGAAAAATCTCACTTTCCACTTGTCATTACACCATTGGACCTCCCTTAATATTTGATGGGGGTTCTTATCACACTTTTTACTTGACAAGAGGAGAGAGAAACAACTTGGTGATCAAGGAAGATGGATCATGAAACCTATAAATACCACCCTCTTCTCCATTTGAAGGACACTAAATTCTTATCATTCAACAATACATTTTATATTCTAGTTTCTAGTTTTAATTAGATTTATTTCTCTTGTAAGTTGTAGTACTCAACAAAGCTTCAAATAAGTGAGATATTGATACTTCCTACTCATCTTATCTTGTGAAATTGTTGAGGTACTCTTGTGAAGAAGTGTAAGCAACCACATTTATAGAAAAGAAATGCAAAGAATATTCTTTTGTGTAAATACTCTTACCTCTTATTCTCTTTGCGTTTTTCTTGTTATAAGCATGAGAAATCTTGTTTGTATCTTTCTAGTTATGTCAAGCATGAGCTGAACCCTTTGTGGTTGGGATGCCTTAGCTTAGTAATGAATGAAACTTTGAAAGTTATAAAGTTATGTTGATGTTTTTGTAATTTAGTTCTTGCGTGATAATTCTTTCAAACTTATTTTAACTTGATCACTTAAAATAAGTAGGGTCATAAATTCAGAAATGGGTTGTGATTTGAAATCAAGAACTAACATGAATAAGTGTTTTAATAATAGGAAACTTTGTTAAAACCATGCTAAGACCTAGACATAGGATAGCATAGTTCATGGGATGATCTGTAGGAGTTTAATTAGGCAAGGGTGAACTTATTTAGAGCTTAGAAATAAGACTTGTAATGAAGCCCTGAAGATAAGTATTGAAAAGTACAAAACTGTTAGTACTGCATCCATTGTAACCGCAAGACATTGCAGGTGCAATGATTGTAGCAGTAAACCATTGCAGGTGCAATGGTTGCAGATTCATCAATTATAACTTTATACATTCAAAGTGAACTTACTTAAGTAAAAGCATTCCAACCATATTTCTCAACTGATTCACAACTTACATTTACTTGTTTTTAATTTACAATTTGTCTATACACACACCACATTAATCATCATTCATTTTGTATTTTATTTTTGTTATCATTGACTCTACTATTAATTTAACCTTAGTAAAATTAATTCAATCCCTGTGAGTACGACAACCTTCTTATCTCTATATTACTTGTTAAAGACTGTGTATACTTGCACATATATTTTTTCCACAACAAGTTTTTGGCGCCGTTGCCGGGGATTGCCATTAATTTTTCTATTGTTTATTTTAGTAGTAAGTTAGTGATCAATTTTACTCTGTTTGTTTTTCTGTGATACAGCAGACATTGCACTTGCAACCATTGCAACAGCAATAGTTGCAACTGCATATGCCCAAGTCCAGAACACCAGAGTACCCATTAGATCCTGAAATAGAAAGGAGATTCAGAAGGTTGCGTAGAATTCAAAGACAAGCAGGCAGAGTTAGAGAAACAATGTCTGATCAAGGAGCAGAAGGTTCCCACCAAGGTTCTGGCAGAGGCTCAAGAAGAGGAAGAGGATCTGCTCATGGTGATCCAGACCCAGATTACAGAAATCAGTTCATACACATGGGACCAATAGGTATGATAAATGATAGGGATAGACCAATGAGGGACTATGCTGTGTTTGATCAAACAAACATGCAAACCAGCATAGTTAGACCTCAAATTAATGCACTACACTTTGAATTTAAACCTATGATGTTTCAAATGCTTCAAACAGTAGGTCAATTTAGTGGTTCTCCTCAAGAGGATCCTCACCTACATCTAAGGCAATTTTTGGAAATTTGTAGTAATTTTGTCATTCCTGGTGTTACAGAAAATGCTTTTAGGCTAAAACTTTTTCCATATTCCCTCAAGGGTAAAGCTAAGGCCTGGTTAAATTCACTAGAGCCTAACTCTATCACTGAGTGGAATGAATTAGCTGAAAAATTTCTTGCAAAATATTTTTCACCAAGTAAAAATGCCAAGATGAGAAATGAAATTACTGCCTTTAGACAAAAAGAGGGTGAATCTCTGTTTGAAGCATGGGAAAGATGGAAGGAACTATTGAGAAAATGTCCCCATCATGGTATCCCTGTCATAATTCAAATGGAAACATTTTACAATGGTTTGGAACCCCAAACTAGGCTCATGTTAGATGCATCATCTGGTGGAGTATTACTAAATTTGTCATACAATGAAGCATCTGAGTTGATAGAGAAAATGGCCACCAATAGCTATAGTTGGCCCACAGATAGGGTCAGTGCTCAAAAGAAGACAGCTGGTGTCCATGAAGTCAGTGAAATATCCTCTCTAGCAGCTCAAGTGGCATCTCTCTCCAACATGATCAAGAACCTCAGCAACAATGCACCAGCATCTAACGCAGGTGCAACAGCAGATTTCGCAGCTGCAATAGAGCAAGCACCTCCAGGTTCCACAAGTTGTGTATATTGTGGGGGTGGCCACCT
Organism: Astragalus glycyphyllos; assembly: GCA_963573325.1. Lineage (NCBI taxonomy): Eukaryota > Viridiplantae > Streptophyta > Magnoliopsida > Fabales > Fabaceae > Astragalus > Astragalus glycyphyllos. Next base: position 42,587,307 of record OY754312.1, on the reverse strand, counting down.
ATATGATGAATGTCCAAGCAACCCTGTGTTTGTTAACTATTTGGGATACAACAAAAACAACAACCCCTACTCTAACACTTATAATGCAGGTTGGAGAAATCACCCAAATTTTAAGTGGAGCAACAATAATGCACAAGCACCCAATGCTAATGCACCTGCAACTCCACCAGACTTTCCACCTCAAAATCAGGCAAATTATCAAAGAACACCTCAACAATCAAATGACAACTCTTTGGAGGCAATGTTCAAAGCTTACATGAACAAAACTGATGCATTCATAAGTGAAACTAGAACTGCAAGACAGGCTCATGATGCATCACTTAAAAACTTGGAAAACCAAGTTGGTCAATTGGCTACTGCATTATATCAAAGGCCAAGTGGTGCATTGCCATCTACCACAGAAGCCTCATCTTCAAAGAAGCCAATGAATGAGCAATGCAAAGCCATCTCATTGAGAAGTGGAAAGGATCTCTCAGAACCTTACCCCCCAGAAAGTGTAGAGGAGGAAGAAATAGAAAAAAACCAGAAAAATGAAAAAAATATGAAAATTTCTGATGCAGGTACAACAGATACACCAATTGCAGGTACAACGAATGCAGAAATCACTGATGCAGATGCAACTGATGCAGGAGCTCCTAAAGTTGTTAGATCAGAAATTACAACCACACCATCCAGGTTAGTACCAGAATATCCCTCTCCTCCTTATCCACAAAGGCTTAAAAAAGCACATGAGGAGAAACAATTTGGTAAATTCCTAGATGTACTTAAACAACTACACATTAATGTACCACTTGTTGAAGCACTCTAGCAAATGCCTAATTATACAAAATTTATGAAGGATGTGCTAACTAAAAAAAGAAGATTAGGAGAATTTGAAACTGTTGCCATGTCAGAAGAATGTAGTATGATAATGCAAAACAAAATCCCTAGGAAACTAAAAGACCCTGGCAGTTTCACAATACCTTTTTCAATTGGAAAATTCTATACTGGTAGAGCTTTGTGTGATTTAGGAGCAAGCATAAACTTGATGCCTAAATCCATATTTAATCAGTTAGGTATTGGAACTGTTAGGCCAACAACTGTGACCCTTCGACTTGCAGATAGGTCAATTGCCTATCCTGAAGGAATCATAGAAGATGTGCTTATTAAAGTTGACAAATTTGTGTTTCCTGTAGATTTTGTTATTTTAGATTTCAATGCAGACAAAGAAGTACCAATAATTCTTGGTAGACCATTCTTGGCCACTGGCAAAACACTCATTGATGTGCAGAAGGGAGAATTAACAATGAGGGTTAATGACCAAGAGATTAAATTCAACATTTTGAATGCTCTTAAATGTCCAAATGAAGATGTTGAAGAATGTTCCCTCATTATGTCCCTAGATAAAGCTGTTCAACAACACTTTATTCAAAAACAGGACCATCTTTTAAATGCACTAACATCTATTGCAGGTACAATCGACTCATCCATTGCAGTTGCAACAGATTTATTTATGGCCGATGCAACAGATGCTGACAATGCAACTGCAATGCAAGGTACAGGGCATGAGTCAGAAAGTGAAGTTGCAGCAGAAAAAGCAGAAGTGAAGGAACTTTGGACAAGAAAATATGAGTCCTTAGAACTTGAAAATCCAAAGCTCAAAAGAAATATTCCTTCAATTGAAGGACCACCATCATTGGAGCTCAAAGAATTGCCTAAGCATTTAAAATATGCTTTCCTAGGGGAAAATAGCACATTACCTGTGATCATTGCTTCTGATCTATCTCAAAAGCAGGAGCATGATCTTATTCTTACCCTAAGGAAGCATACAAAGGCAATTGGTTGGCAGATGTCAGATATCAAAGGAATCAGTCCTTCAATATGTATGCACATGATAGTCTTGGATGAAAACTCCAAGAACAGCATTGAAGGCCAAAGAAGATTGAATCCAGTGATGAAGGAGGTAGTCAAGAAAGAGATCATCAAATGGCTAGATGCTGGCATAATCTACCCTATTTCAGATAGTGCTTGGGTGAGCCCAGTACAATGTGTACCAAAGAAGGGTGGAGTGACAGTAGTGGCCAATGAAAAGAATGAACTGATACCTACAAGGACAGTCACAGGGTGGAGAATATGCATGGACTACAGAAAGCTTAACAAGGCAACTAAGAAAGATCATTTCCCATTGCCATTCATTGATCAAATGCTGGACAGATTAGCAGGTAAAGAATTCTATTGCTTCTTAGATGGATACTCAGGCTATAACCAAATAGCCATTAATCCTGAAGATCAAGAAAAGACAACATTTACATGTCCCTATGGCACCTTTGCCTTTAGAAGGATGCCATTTGGATTATGTAATGCACCTGCAACATTCCAAAGATGCATGATGGCAATATTCTCAGATTTCATTGAGCATTCAATGGAAGTGTTTATGGATGACTTCTCAGTGTTTGGAGAGACTTATCAAACTTGTCTATCCAACTTGGAAGACATCCTTAAAAGATGTGAAGAGACCAATCTAATTCTGAATTGGGAAAAATGCCATTTTATGGTCCAAGAGGGAATTGTTCTAGGACATAGAGTTTCAAAGAAAGGCCTTGAAGTTGACAAAGCAAAGATTGAGGTGATTGAGAAATTACCTCCTCCAACCACTGTGAAGGGTATCAGAAGCTTCTTGGGACATGCAGGCTTCTACAGAAGATTCATCAAGGACTTCTCAAAGATCTCAAAACCATTATGCCAACTCTTGCAGCATGATGTGCCATTCCACTTTGATGAATCTTGCTTGAAAGCATTTCAAACACTAAAGAAGGCATTGGTAACAGCACCAGTAATAGTCACACCATATTGGAGCAAGCCATTTGAGCTTATGTGTGATGCTAGTCACTTTGCAGTAGGAGCAGTCCTAGGGCAAAGGTATTACAAAGTTTTTCATTCCATTTACTATGCTAGCAAAACATTAATTGAAGCACAAATTAATTACACTGTGACTGAAAAAGAACTCGTAGCTGTTGTCTTTGCATTTGATAAATTCAGATCATATTTAGTTGGAACTAAGGTAATTGTTTACACAGATCATTCTGCTATTAAATACCTTATTTCTAAGAAAGATGCAAAACCTAGGCTAATTAGATGGGTTCTCCTCCTCCAAGAATTTGATCTTGAAATCCATGATAAAAAGGGGGTGGAGAACCAGGTTGCTGACCACTTGTCTAGACTTGAGAATGAAAGTGCAGGTGTAACAGGGGGGAAATACAAGAAAATTTTCCAGATGAAAAGCTATTGGCAGTTTCTGCAACAACTCATGATGCATCCATTGCACCTACAATGCAAAAATCAACAATTGCAGCTGCAATAGAATCTGCAACACCCTGGTTTGCTGATATTGTGAATTATCTTGCAAGCAAGATTGTGCCTGTGAACTTGACTTACCAACAGAGGAAAAGGTTCTTCCACATAGTTAAACAATACTATTGGGATGACCCTTTCCTTTTCAAAGAATGTCCTGATCAAATCATCAGAAGATGCTTACCAGAAGAAGAACTACATGCAGTGCTTCTACAATGTCATGCAGCACCATATGGTGGGCATTTTGGTAGCACAAGAACTGCTGCTAAAGTGCTACAATCAAGTTTCTATTGGCCATCATTATTCAAAGATGCATATCAGATGGTAAAAAACTGTGATAAGTGTCAAAGGGCTGGGAATATCTCAAATAGACATGAAATGCCACTCACAATTATCTTAGAGGTTGAACTCTTTGATGTTTGGGGGGTGGATTTCATGGGACCATTTCCCCCATCCTTTGGCAACTTATACATCTTGGTAGCTGTTGACTATGTCTCTAAATGGGTAGAAGCTGTGGCACTGCCAAATAATGATGCCAAGTCAGTAAGCAAGTTTCTCCAAAGAAACATCTTCACTAGATTTGGCACTCCTAGGGAAATTATCAGTGATGAAGGGTCACACTTCTGCAAGAAGCTCATTGAAGGTCTCTTTGCCAAATATGGAGTGAAGCATAAAATAGCAACTGCTTACCATCCACAGACCAGTGGACAAGCAGAACTTTCCAACAGGGAGATCAAAAGAGTTCTTAAAAAATGGTTGGCCCCACAAGGAGGGAATGGTCATTTCATTTAGATGATGCCTTGTGGGCATACAGAACTGCATACAAGACACCCTTGGGGATGTCTCCATATAGGCTAGTGTATGGAAAAGCATGTCATTTACCATTGGAATTGGAGCACAAGTCATTCTGGGCAATTAAAAAGACCAATCTCCAATATGATCAAGCAGGGAAAACAAGATTACTGCAGCTCAATGAAATAGATGAGTTGAGAAACTTTGCATATGAGAATGCTGAAATCTACAAAAACAAAACAAAGGTATGGCATGACAAAAGAATTCAGAGCAGAGAATTAATTGAAGGAAGTCTGGTGTTGCTTTACAATTCCAGGCTTAAACTCTTTCCTGGGAAGCTTAAATCAAGGTGGTCTGGTCCTTTCAAATTGATAAAAGTGTACCCACATGGTGCAGTAGATCTATTTGATGAAAGAACCAATTCCACTTTCAAGGTCAATGGACAAAGGGTGAAGATGTACTATGGAGAACAAGTGGAGAGAAGCAAGAGCACCACTCAACTCCAAGATCTCTAATCCAATCAGAGATAGTCAGGCTGAAGACTCTTAAAACAAGCGCTTTCTGGGAGGCAACCTATGAATTTAATTGTTTTTACATGTTTTGCGTGTTTTTTCAGGAACTATGTGTATTGCAGGTACAACTATTGCACCTGCAATGAGGAGAAGCTATTGCACCTGCAACGTAAAAATTTACCATTACACCTGCAATGCAGAAATTGACCAGTGCACATGCAATGCTGAGACTACCCTTGCAGCTGCAATACAAGGCGTGGTACCATTTCCAAATTACTGTTCCAGAAATAAGCCATCATTCCACTTAAACAGTTAACCCACTCTTAAACTGTTCCTAAACACCTAACCTTCCACGTGTAAAGATGCATGTCTATCCACCATTCCAAACGGTCAAATTAAAGTCACATCATAACCCACTAACTTCAACTCAACTTCCCTTAATCCATAACTTCCCTCAAACATTTAAAACCACCCACTAACTCCATTTGTTACCGTTACAACTCTTTCTCACAAAGAAATTCTCAACTTTTCACTTCAATTTCAGAAACTCACCTTCTCTCATAAATTTCCAAAAGGTCAAAACCTAAACAATAGTGAAGAAACAATCTGCGATCAAGAGTTCTGGTAAAGGGGCCAACGTTGCAGGTGCATCATCGCAAACAGAGAAGAAACCCACTAATGCACCTACAACGATCGCAAAAGAAAGCTCAAAATTCTGGGCTATGGAGTGTTTGCCAGAACGTGGATTCAAGACAAGTGATGCTGCAGAATCCTTCCATGAAACTGTGAAGACAAGAGGTTGGGAATCATTCATCAAGCACAAAGGATCCTACTGCATTCCTATTGTGCGTGAGTTCTATGCTGGTATTCCTACTCAAAACTGCTGAAGTTAAAATTACTGAGGAAAGGAAGTTTCCTCCTGGTCCAATCAATGCAAATTACAAGGACAGAACAAAAGTGCAAAGAGAGAGTGTTAATCTAGCATTGCAGGAGCAATTCATACAGCAACAGAGGGCAATGTGGAAGTTTGAGAAGGAGAAACTCACATGGCAAGATATGTGGTTCCAACACCTTGCAAATGGGCAATACAATCCACCAAAGCCCATTTTCCCTGAATGGGTGTTGGAGAAAGAAAAAGAAAGAGCAGAAGAGGAAGTAGAAAAGGAGAAGGAAGAAGAAGAAGTGGTGCCTAAGAAAAAGAAGACCAAAGTGGTTAAGAAAAAGGAAAGAAGGTGATGGAAGAACCAATCTTAGACTCTGAGGAAGATACTACAGAAGAGGAGGAGGTGTAACACCCCGGAAATAATTTAATTAAAATAGTTGATTGAATTATTAAAATAATTTGGAGGCGGGATATAGATAAATTAAAAGGTTAATATTTTATATGCGTAGGAGGTGAAACGAGTAAAGGAGGTGGTGACGTAGAGAGCCCAGTGTTTACTGAGCCCTCAACTTAAACCCTGGGGGTTTAAGCCAAACCCTCATTCGCAGCAAGCAAAAGAAAAACGAAAGTGAGAGTGAGAGAGAGAGCACGCGGCGCAAAGAGGGAGAGAAGAGGAGGGTTTCGCGAAGAATTTCAAAAGGAGATCGTTCGTGTTGCTGTGGTTTTGTTCGTGTCTCGTTCGTCGTGTTCCGGAGCTTACGTTATTCGAGGTAAGGGTGGGCTTAACCTTGATAATGGGTTGATGATAATTATGTGTGGGTAGTCTAGGGCTTTGTTGAATTGTTTGTGTTGTTGCATATCGTGTTTTCGTTGAGATTGGTGCTTTGATGATTATTGCACGTTATTGTGATTTGTTTCGTTATTTGTTGTTGCGTGATTGTTGTATCACGATGATGGTGTTGTTATTGTTCGTGTTTTTGTTGTTGCTGTGCGTGGTTGATTGTTGTTGTCGCGTTGTCGAATTGTCGTTTTTGCTGTGGTGGTTGCGGTGTCGTTGCCGTTAGGGTTTGGTGTTTGGCAATTTAGCGATTCTAGACACAGGTTTGGTTTTTCTACAACTGGCGCTGTTTGGTTGATCCAAAAATTATGAGGTTGATTGTTTTTGAAAATAGACTTAACGCCGGTCGTTTTGGCACTGGTTTCGTTAAATTCGGAGTTGTATAGCTCGAGTTATAGGCGATACAAGTTAGGTTAAAATTCTGGAAACGATTTGGGTATAGATTCGGTATTTCGGTGACTGGGAACGTTGTATTGACCGAACAATTATGTGGTTTATTTTTCTGGAAAATAGACTTAATGCTTGTTAATTTGGCACTTGTTTGGTTGCGTTTAGAGTTGTGTAGCTCGAGATATGAATTCCACAAGTTAGAGTAAGATTCTGGAAACAATCTGGACACAGGGTCAGTGTTTTGGTTACCACGTTTTCAAAAGAACTCCTTTTCGAACGAATCCAATTTCTTTGAAAACTAGACAAAATTTGCCCCAGTTTATGCACAAGTTTCATGCAATTTGATTGAGTTTTGGTCACTTTGGAATTGCTTGAATTTGAAGGACAGAAACTGTCCTCTTTTGCAACTAGCCTGTGTGCTTTTCGAAAACTGTACCTATTGGACACTCTCCTTCAAAAACTGAACTTAGGGATGATAACCAGACCCATAGGGCTTTCCAACAAGTATTTATTTGTTGAAATCCGATGTCGTTTGCTATTTTAATTAATTCGCTGAAGTAGGTGCGATGTGCCTAGGCGCTGTGCGCCAGTCTTGTGCGTGGTGTGCGTGCGTTATGTCCGCGTTGTGGAGCCGTCTGGTGTTAATATTTCAGGTGCGGTGCTGGTATGCTCAGGAGAGTTTAGTGGTAGCTGTGATGCTACAACTTGGTGCTATTTTTGGTGAAATCATTTGTTTTGATTCTGGTGATATAGTATTTATTTTAAATACTTGTTATGGTGAGTTGGTGCATAATCATGGTGTCGCATTGTCATATGCATGTTTTGGTGATATAGGCTCTGCCTCTGGTGTTTATTGGTGATATGCCCGTCGTGGCTCATTTTGGTGATCGGTACCGCATGCATATGCCCACTGGAGGGGTTGCATATCATCCCATTGTCTATGAATGTTATAATTTTGGTGGTTCACTGTCAAATGGATTTTTCCTTTGGTATCTGGTGCTGTGATATGGTGTAATTGTATTGTGTTGCTGTAGTTACCTGATGCTAGCATATTTTTGTCATCTGCTTATTATCTCTGTTAGACTCACCCCTTCTGCTTGGAATGTTGCTCTCATGCGGCAACGCTGCAGGTGATCGCTAGTGCTCGTGGAGGAATTGCTAGGTTTTGCTTCCTCTCTCGTTTGGGTCTGTGTCAGCTCTGATATGTAGCACCGGGGAGTCGTTAGTTATCGTTTTGAACTATTATTTTAGTTATTGGAAATTGTTTTAATTTATTTTGGAGATGTCTTTAATTGTTAATTCTGGAGATGTTTAAACTGGTTAATATTTCCGCTGCTTGGTGATTTCTTTTATATAAATTATTTTGGAGATTTTCTTTTTTTTAAAATGGTGAAAAATGTAGCGCCCTTCGAGGTGACTCTGATAATTGTCTATTTAATTGTAATAGTAAAAGGGGGGTGTTACATTAGTGGTATCAGAGCAGTTCGGTCTGTCCGGCCAAGTTGTCGAGTCGTCGAGTCGAGTAACACTTGAGTAATTGTTACTCGTTTCTGATTATAGTTTCTGTTACAGTGTTAGGTTGAGATGGCAGGACGGAACGATGCTGCACTCGCTGCTGCTTTGCAGGCTGTGGCTCAAGCTGTGGAGAATAACCCAGGTGCTGCTGGTGATGCTGGGTCGCGCAGTTTGGCTACGTTTCAGAGGGAGAATCCTCCTACCTTTAAGGGCAAGTATAACCCTGATGGTGCTTTGGCGTGGCTGAAAGAGATGGAGAGAATCTTTCGTGTTATGGATTGCTCTGAGGCGCAGAAAGTCAGGTATGGTACTCATATGCTGGCAGAGGAGGCTGATGACTGGTGGTTGGAGGTGAGGCAGAGGTTGGCGACTGTGAATGAAGAGGTCACTTGGGCTGTGTTCAGCAGAGAATTTCTGAGAAAGTATTATCCTGAAGATGTCCGTGGGAAGAAAGAGATTGAGTTTCTGGAGCTGAAGCAGGGTAATATGTCGGTGACTGAGTATGCTGCCAAGTTCATTGAATTGGCGAAGTTCTATCCACATTATGGTGAGGCTGGTGCTGAATTCTCCAAATGCATCAAGTTTGAAAATGGGTTGCGGGCTGATATCAAGAAGGCGATAGGGTATCAGAAAATTCGGGTGTTCTCGGAGTTGATTGACAGCTGCAGAATCTTCGAGGAAGACAGTAATGCTCATTCTAGAGTCATGAGGGATAGGCAGAAGAATTTCTCGAGTCGTGGGAAGCCGTATGAGGTTCCAGTTGGTAAGGGCAATCAGAGAACTGCTGTGGGTAAGAGACCTAGTGGGGGAGATGCTGCTGCTAGTGTGGTATGTTACAAGTGTGGTAAACCCGGTCATAAGCGTCCTGACTGTCCAGGTGATGTGAAGAAGTGCTACAAGTGTGGTAAAGAGGGTCATATGGCGTCTAGCTGTGATCGAAAGGATGTGTTATGCTACAACTGTGGTGAGGGTGGTCATATCAGCACTCAGTGTCCTAAACCGAAGAAAGAAAGGTCCGTTGGGAAGGTGTTCGCTCTGGCGGGGTCAGTTGCATAGGGTAATGAGGGAAGACGTCCAGTTGTTTTCATTAATGGCGTCATTGTCTGCTGAGAGCCAAGCGAAGGTTGATGAGTTGCAGGTGGTGCGAGAGTTTTCTGAGGTTTTTCCCGACGAGATTCCGGATGTACCACCAGAGAGAGAGGTTGAGAGGGTTGAGTTTGCTATTGATCTGGTACCTGATACTAAACCTGTGTCTATGGCACCGTATAGAATGTCTGCATCTGAATTATCAGAACTGAAGAAGCAACTCGAGGATCTGCTTAAAAAGAAATTTGTGAGGCCAAGTGTGTCGCCGTGGGGAGCTCCAGTGTTGTTGGTGAAAAAGAAAGATGGTAGTATGAGGTTGTGCGTAGACTATCGGCAGCTGAATAAGGTGACTATTAAGAACAAGTATCCGCTTCCGAGGATTGATGACTTAATGGATCAGTTGGTGGGTGCTCAGGTGTTCAGTAAAATAGATTTGAGATCGGGTTATCATCAGATCAAGGTGAAAGACGAAGACATTCAGAAGACAGCTTTCAGAACCCGTTATGGGCATTATGAGTATTCCGTGATGCCTTTCGGTGTGACTAATGCGCCGGGAGTGTTCATGGAGTACATGAATCGTATCTTTCGTGAGTATCTGGATCGGTTTGTGGTGGTATTCATTGACGACATCCTAATTTATTCTAAGTCAGAAGAGGAGCATGCAGAACATCTGAGATTGGTATTGGAAATTCTGAGGGACAGGAAATTATATGCGAAGCTGTCTAAGTGTGAGTTTTGGTTGAAAGAGGTTAGCTTTCTGGGTCATGTTATTTCGGGGAATGGAATTGCCGTGGATCCGTCTAAGGTTGATGCCGTGTTACAATGGGAGTCTCCGAAGTCAGTTACTGAGATTAGAAGTTTTTTGGGTCTGGCAGGTTACTATAGGAGGTTTATAGAAGGATTTTCGAAGTTGGCACTTCCGTTGACTCAGTTGACTTGCAAGGGTAAAGCTTTCATCTGGGATGACTGTTGTGAAGAGAGCTTCAAAGAATTGAAGAAGAGGTTGACGACGTCTCCTGTTCTGACGTTGCCTAATCCGGAAGAGTCGTTTGTGGTGTATTGTGATGCTTCCAAGATGGGGTTGGGAGGTGTGCTTATGCAGAATGGTAAGGTAGTTGCCTATGCGTCGAGACAGTTGAGGACTCATGAGAAGAACTACCCTACCCATGATTTAGAACTTGCTGCAGTTGTGTTCGCGTTGAAAATTTAGAGACATTATCTGTATGGTTCGAGGTTTGAGGTGTTCAGTGATCGTAAGGGTTTGCAGTATCTGTTTGATCAGAAAGAGTTGAATATGAGACAGCGCAGATGGTTGGAGTTGCTGAAAGACTATGACTTTAGCTTGAACTATCATCCGGGAAAGGCTAATGTGGTAGCTGACGCTTTAAGTCGAAAGACGTTGCATATGTCAGCAATGATGGTTAGAGAACTCGAATTAATTGAGCAGTTCAGGGATATGAGTTTGGTTTGTGAAGTGACGCCTCGGAGTGTCAGATTGGGGATGTTGAAGATTGATAATGAATTCATGGCTAGCATTCGAGAAGCTCAGAAGTTAGATGTTAAATTAGTTGACCTGATGGTTGGGATTGATCAATCCGAGAATAAAGACTTTGAGTTGGATGCGCAGAATGTATTGAAGTACCGTGGGAGAATCTGCATTCCTGATGATGAGGAGATGAAAAGAGCAATTTTAGAAGAAGGTCATAGGAGTAAGTTGAGTATCCATCCGGGAGCTACAAAGATGTATCAGGATCTGAAGAAGATGTTTTGGTGGCCTGGTATGAAGCGTGATGTGGCGCAGTTTGTGTATTCCTGCTTGACTTGTCAGAAATCGAAGGTTGAGCATCAGAAGCCTGCTGGGTTGATGCAACCGTTGGAGATTCCGGAATGGAAGTGGGATAGTATTTCTATGGATTTCGTGATAGGGTTACCTAATACTGTGAGGGGGCACGATTCGATTTGGGTGATTGTGGATAGATTGACGAAGTCTGCTCATTTTATTCCTATCAATATCACGTATCCGGTGTCGAGATTGGCAGAGATTTATATTCAGGTGATTGTGAAGTTGCATGGTGTTCCTTTGTGCATTGTGTCTGACAGAGATCCTAGGTTCACTTCTGATTTCTGGAAGAGTTTGCAAGAAGCGTTGGGTTCTAAATTGAGGTTGAGTTCAGCTTATCATCCTCAAACTGATGGACAGACAGAGAGGACCATTCAGTCGTTGGAAGACTTGTTGAGATCTTGTGTTCTTGAGCAGGGAGGTGCGTGGGATACTCACCTTCCGTTGATCGAGTTTACTTACAACAATAGTTACCATTCTAGCATCGGGATGGCACCGTTCGAGGCATTGTATGGTCGGAGATGTAGGACTCCGTTGTGTTGGCATGAATCTGGGGAGAGTATTGTTCTTGGACCCGAGGTTGTTCGAGAGACTACTGAAAAGGTGAAATTGATCCGTGAGAAAATGAAAGCGTCGCAGAGTAGACAGAAGAGCTATCATGATAAGAGAAGGAAGGATTTAGAATTCCAAGCTGGTGATCATGTGTTTTTGAGAGTCACGCCTATGGCTGGTGTTGGGCGTGCATTGAAGACAAAGAAGTTGACTCCTCGTTTCATTGGACCGTATCAGATCACTGAGAGAATTGGTGATGTTGCTTATAGGGTGGCCTTGCCGCCTAATCTTTCGAATTTGCACGATGTATTTCATGTGTCGCAACTTCGGAAGTATATTTCGGATCCGTCCCATGTGATTCCGATGGATGATGTGCATGTGCGGGATAATCTCACTGTGGAGACAATGCCTGTGCGAATTGAAGATCGTGAAGTGAAGACTTTACGTGGCAAAGAGATAAACCTGGTGAAAGTGGTCTGGTTAGGAGCTGCTGGTGAAAGCATGACATGGGAGTTGGAGAGCAAGATGCGAGAGTCCTATCCGGAGCTGTTTGAATCAGGTATGTTTTCGAGGACGAAAGATTCTAAGTGGGGGAGGGTTGTAACACCCCGGAAATAATTTAATTAAAATAGTTGATTGAATTATTAAAATAATTTGGAGGCGGGATATAGATAAATTAAAAGGTTAATATTTTATATGCGTAGGAGGTGAAACAAGTAAAGGAGGTGGTGACGTAGAGAGCCCAGTGTTTACTGAGCCCTCAACTTAAACCCTGGGGGTTTAAGCCAAACCCTCATTCGCAGCAAGCAAAAGAAAAACGAAAGTGAGAGTGAGAGAGAGAGCACGCGGCGCAAAGAGGGAGAGAAGAGGAGGGTTTCGCGAAGAATTTCAAAAGGAGATCGTTCGTGTTGCTGTGGTTTTGTTCGTGTCTCGTTCGTCGTGTTCCGAAGCTTACGTTATTCGAGGTAAGGGTGGGCTTAACCTTGATAATGGGTTGATGATAATTATGTGTGGGTAGTCTAGGGCTTTGTTGAATTGTTTGTGTTGTTGCATATCGTGTTTTCGTTGAGATTGGTGCTTTGATGATTATTGCACGTTATTGTGATTTGTTTCGTTATTTGTTGTTGCGTGATTGTTGTATCACGATGATGGTGTTGTTATTGTTCGTGTTTTTGTTGTTGCTGTGCGTGGTTGATTGTTGTTGTCGCGTTGTCGAATTGTCGTTTTTGCTGTGGTGGTTGCGGTGTCGTTGCCGTTAGGGTTTGGTGTTTGGCAATTTAGCGATTCTAGACACAGGTTTGGTTTTTCTACAACTGGCGCTGTTTGGTTGATCCAAAAATTATGAGGTTGATTGTTTTTGAAAATAGACTTAACGCCGGTCGTTTTGGCACTGGTTTCGTTAAATTCGGAGTTGTATAGCTCGAGTTATAGGCGATACAAGTTAGGTTAAAATTCTGGAAACGATTTGGGTATAGATTCGGTATTTCGGTGACTGGGAACGTTGTATTGACCGAACAATTATGTGGTTTATTTTTCTGGAAAATAGACTTAATGCTTGTTAATTTGGCACTTGTTTGGTTGCGTTTAGAGTTGTGTAGCTCGAGATATGAATTCCACAAGTTAGAGTAAGATTCTGGAAACAATCTGGACACAGGGTCAGTGTTTTGGTTACCACGTTTTCAAAAGAACTCCTTTTCGAACGAATCCAATTTCTTTGAAAACTAGACAAAATTTGCCCCAGTTTATGCACAAGTTTCATGCAATTTGATTGAGTTTTGGTCACTTTGGAATTGCTTGAATTTGAAGGACAGAAACTGTCCTCTTTTGCAACTAGCCTGTGTGCTTTTCGAAAACTGTACCTATTGGACACTCTCCTTCAAAAACTGAACTTAGGGATGATAACCAGACCCATAGGGCTTTCCAACAAGTATTTATTTGTTGAAATCCGATGTCGTTTGCTATTTTAATTAATTCGCTGAAGTAGGTGCGATGTGCCTAGGCGCTGTGCGCCAGTCTTGTGCGTGGTGTGCGTGCGTTATGTCCGCGTTGTGGAGCCGTCTGGTGTTAATATTTCAGGTGCGGTGCTGGTATGCTCAGGAGAGTTTAGTGGTAGCTGTGATGCTACAACTTGGTGCTATTTTTGGTGAAATCATTTGTTTTGATTCTGGTGATATAGTATTTATTTTAAATACTTGTTATGGTGAGTTGGTGCATAATCATGGTGTCGCATTGTCATATGCATGTTTTGGTGATATAGGCTCTGCCTCTGGTGTTTATTGGTGATATGCCCGTCGTGGCTCATTTTGGTGATCGGTACCGCATGCATATGCCCACTGGAGGGGTTGCATATCATCCCATTGTCTATGAATGTTATAATTTTGGTGGTTCACTGTCAAATGGATTTTTCCTTTGGTATCTGGTGCTGTGATATGGTGTAATTGTATTGTGTTGCTGTAGTTACCTGATGCTAGCATATTTTTGTCATCTGCTTATTATCTCTGTTAGACTCACCCCTTCTGCTTGGAATGTTGCTCTCATGCGGCAACGCTGCAGGTGATCGCTAGTGCTCGTGGAGGAATTGCTAGGTTTTGCTTCCTCTCTCGTTTGGGTCTGTGTCAGCTCTGATATGTAGCACCGGGGAGTCGTTAGTTATCGTTTTGAACTATTATTTTAGTTATTGGAAATTGTTTTAATTTATTTTGGAGATGTCTTTAATTGTTAATTCTGGAGATGTTTAAACTGGTTAATATTTCCGCTGCTTGGTGATTTCTTTTATATAAATTATTTTGGAGATTTTCTTTTTTTTAAAATGGTGAAAAATGTAGCGTCCTTCGAGGTGACTCTGATAATTGTCTATTTAATTGTAATAGTAAAAGGGGGGTGTTACAGGAGGCAGTAAGAGCAGTGAAGGAAATAGACAAAGATAATGAGGAAGATGAAGAGGAGACTGAGAGTGATGAAGTGGAGATCACAATGGAGCAGTTGCCCAAGCCAAAGAAAAGAACCCCATCAACCCCTTTTGGCCCAAATGATCCACCAATCAAACTTGTCACACCACCTCACTCAAAATCACCAACCATTACTCCCATCCAATCACCAACTCATATGCCACAATCATCTCTCCATCAAGCTTCACCACAAAAAGAAACAGAATCTGAAAACCAACCAATGGAGGAGAAAAATGATGAACCTGTGCAAAACCAATTTCAAACAATTGCTGATATTGCAACAGATGCAGCTGCATCAGTTGAAACTAACATTAATGTTGCAGGTACAAAAAGAAAATTGATGGAAATTGAAGAAGAGGCTGAGGAAGGAAAAGAGCATGAAGAATTTGATAAAACACAGGAAGAGGAAGGATCTGAGAAAGAAGAAGAAGAGGAGGAGGAAAACAAAGAAGAAGAACCACCTAAGCAGCAAGCTGAAGAAACTTCTGCTCAAGCAACCATGGCTACCATCATTGCAGCTGCACGTCGTGCTGCCAGCACTACAACTGCAACAGAGTCACCTGTTGCACCTACAATGCAACCTCAAGTTGTTATAGGTGCAACCCAGATCCACACTGATATAAATCCTGTAGCAGCAGCAGCAGCTAGAGAAATGGTGGACAAAACATTGGCTGCTATGCAAGAGAAGGAGAAAAGGCAGAAGAAAGCCGCTGCAAAGGAACCAGAGAAGCCAATGGTTGCAGCTACAATACAGAAAACTGATGCAGCTGCAACACAAAAATCTGATGAGCCTGCAGCCCAGAAGGTTGTTGCAACTGCAACACTGAAGGATGATGCACCTGCAACACTGAAGACTGATGCACCTGCAGCGATTGCAGAAACAACAAAAACAGCTTGACCAAAGACAAAGAAGCAGAAGAAGGACCCTAAGCCAGCAGTGAGGGCAAGCAACAGGCTTAGGAGTGGAGCAACCAAGCAGTAAAAAGTACAATGTTTATTTTGCTGGTTTAAAATTGTTATATGTTTGTTTTAGTTTGTTTATGTTAAATACTGACTTTTTAATGCAGTTGCAATATTCCCTCTCCCATTCAGTAATGCAGTGAGGACACTGCTGATCTTTAAGTTGGGGGGGGGGGGATCTTTTGATTAAATTGTGAACAATATGCAGCGAATATATATAAGTATGTGTGTTTTATATATTTGTGTGTTAAAAGTCAGTAGTAGTTATTTTATTTAAAGCGAAGTGTGTTTTAAGAAGCATGATCAGCTAGAAAACCTTGTTTTGAGAAAAACAAGTGCATTTTTCAACAAAACTGAACATCTTTTTGGGGAAACATCAAGTGTTGTGGCCTAAGTTCAGAAATTGATCAAGAATATTTGAGCTTCAACACTTAAACTCACTGATTTGAAGAAAGGAACTTAACTAATGAGGAAATAAATGGATGCCAAGGATAGTCTTAGTGAGCCAAGATCAATTGTTAAAGTTTTAGTAAAAATGGGGAGTAGCATAAAGAGATAAGTTTGGGGGTGCAACAATGAATACAAAGGCAAAAGAGGTTCAATCTTAGGAAGCCAGTGCAAACAGAAAAATACTTTGATCTTCTCACTCAAAATTCCACAAAAGCTGTATTGATCCAAATCATATAAGCTGTATCCGTTCCAAAATTGCATGAAAAAAAAATGCAAAAAGGGGAACAGCGAGGAGGACAAAACAGCTACAATCATCAAAGAAGAAAACCAGATGCAACAAAAATCACTGAAACCCATTGCACCTGCAATGAATCTATACCATTGCACCTGCAACACCAAAGTATATTGCACCTACAATACCAAAATTCAACATTGCACAAAACACGTAGAAAGCACTGGTTAAGATTGAGCTTTCTTGAAAAAGACCCTTTGTTGTGCTTTGAAGCATCCTCAACACTTGTGGAAATTGTTAGTCTAAAACCCATTTTTAAAGAATTTTTAACTTGATCAAACGTGAACTTTTTCAATCCAAAAGCTAAGTGGATTTTCCAATCTTAGGGAAAGAACCAATCTGAAGGTCAGTGAAGTCACACACTCACACAAAAGAGCTCAAATAAACTTTGAATGTTTGAAGAACGTATGGTTCACAAGCTTTGTGGGAAACATAGAGTTTAGTTTCTAGAGAATGCACTTATTGAAAAATATGTCTTGAAGGAACTAGCTGATCTGATCTTCTGAAAACTCATCTAGGAGTACTTGTTAATCTTGTTTCGTTTTTTTTTTGTCATTACTTGAGGACAAGCAACGATTTAAGTTTGGGGGTGTGATAACTCTATTTTATATAGAGTTATTTACACTTCTTAAGCTTGAATCATTGTAAGAACTCAGTAATTTGTTAATCCAAATAAAGAATAATAGTTGAAATCAGCATCATTTAGCTTTGGAACTCATTAGAATTGAATTTCATAATTTGTGGTATTTTTGATGTGTTTGTTGAATAATGTAGCTGCAATGGAGACCGCAATAGGTGCACCTGCAATAAGCTGTAAAAAGCAGAAGACAGGAGTATTGCACCTGCATCATACCCAAGCATTGCACCTGCATCTATTGCAGCTACATCAACTCAAGTAACACAGAATTGCTCTTACAACCTGATGATGTCAGCAAATGCAAGTGGCAAGCGCAAGTTGGCCAATTTGTTGAAGGTGGCGCCAAGTTCATGAATCTAGCCTCAAAGTGAAAAATCTCACTTTCCACTTGTCATTACACCATTGGACCTCCCTTAATATTTGATGGGGGTTCTTATCACACTTTTTACTTGACAAGAGGAGAGAGAAACAACTTGGTGATCAAGGAAGATGGATCATGAAACCTATAAATACCACCCTCTTCTCCATTTGAAGGACACTAAATTCTTATCATTCAACAATACATTTTATATTCTAGTTTCTAGTTTTAATTAGATTTATTTCTCTTGTAAGTTGTAGTACTCAACAAAGCTTCAAATAAGTGAGATAGTGATACTTCCTACTCATCTTATCTTATGAAATTGTTGAGGTACTCTTGTGAAGAAGTGTAAGCAACCACATTTATAGAAAAGAAATGCAAAGAATCTTCTTTTGTGTAAATACTCTTACCTCTTATTCTCTTTGCGTTTTTCTTGTTATAAGCATGAGAAATCTTGTTTGTATCTTTCTAGTTATGTCAAGCATGAGCTGAACCCTTTGTGGTTGGGATGCCTTAGCTTAGTAATGAAACTTTGAAATGTTATAAAGTTATGTTGATGTTTTTGTAATTTAGTTCTTGCGTGATAATTCTTTCAAACTTATTTTAACTTGATCACTTAAAATAAGTAGGGTCATAAATTCAGAAATGGTTTGTGATTTGAAATCAAGAACTAACATGAATAAGTGTTTTAATAATAGGAAACTTTGTTAAAACCATGCTAAGAACTAGACATAGGATAGCATAGTTCATGGGATGATCTGTAGGAGTTTAATTAGGCAAGGGTGAACTTATTTAGAGCTTAGAAATAAGACTTGTAATGAAGCCCTGAAGATAAGTACTGAAAAGTACAAAACTGTTAGTACTGCATCCATTGCAGGTGCAATCATTGTAACCGCAAGACATTGCAGGTGCAATGATTGTAGTAGTAAACCATTGCAGGTGCAATGGTTGCAGATTCATCAATTATAACTTTATACATTCAAAGTGAACTTACTTAAGTAAAAGCATTCCAACCATATTTCTCAACTGATTCACAACTTACATTTACTTGTTTTTAATTTACAATTTGTCTATACACACACCACAATCATCATTCATTTTGTATTTTATTTTTGTTATCATTGACTCTACTATTAATTTAAACTTAGTAAAATTAATTCAATCCCTGTGGGTACGACAACCTTCTTATCTCTATATTACTTGTTAAAGACTGTGTATATTTGCACATATATTTTTTCCACAACAGAGGGCTACTCCCGAGGGCCAATGAGCCAAGTAGAGGGAAAGTGACTGCCCCAGCCTATAGAGTGCCAAGGCCTAGGTGGCTCGGACACCTTAATCATTGCCTAAAGTGAGCCAGGACAACCGAGCCACCATACGACTGAGGTAGGGCGGGCGTTACTTGGAAGGCAAGACACGACACGAAGATAGAACGTGGGAACGGTTGAAGTTCAAGCGGAAGAAGGAGGCTGGAAAATGCGGAGCAACAAGCACTCACCCCACTAACCGTGCCAGTGGGATTGTGGGCAGTTGTTTCGCTTCGTTGAGGGCCTATGAAGCAATGAGAGCCGTTGATCTTAGATTAATCTAACGACAGGCAAATGTTGGCTAACATAGTGGCCGACGAGGGCCTGTGTGTGTGTGTGTATATATATATAGCATTAGAGTGAAATGTAAAGACACACATCAATCAATCAAACTCTACGTTTATTTCAATTTATCTTCCTTTATCGCATTTACTTTATTTTACTTTATGCATTAGCCGTAGTATAATCCAACACTCGCGTTCCTTCTCACCTTGCCTGACCCTTTCTAGAGGAGTCAGGAAACCCATAGTTGAGGAGTAGAGTTTCCTCCTCGACGCAATTGCTTGAAGAAAAAGACTGTCCAAACCTCTGGTCGACACCACGGCCAGGGCCTAAGAGTTTGACGACAACAGTCGGTTATGATCTTTACAGGATTAATGGATGGTTGTTGATTAGTCAATACTAGTGTTTATGCTATAGTTATGACTTGTTAGTGGGCTTGAACGGGGGGGGGGGGGGGGGGGGGGGGGGCAGCCTTGTGGCAGGATGGGCGAGAAATACCTTATGTTGGTGTGCCTAGATATAGAGCCATTGTTGACGTTGTTAGGTGGAGTGATGAGCAAACGACTATGGGAATTAGGGGTGTTTGCGGTGCGGTTTGGTTCAGTTTTGAGACAAAAAGTGAACCGAACCGCAAGATAAAATTACATGCGGTTTGGTTCGGTTTTGAACACCCTTGGGAATAAGACAGGACATTGTATTATTGTATTTATAACATTGGCCGTAAATATTTAAAAAGGATAATATTGTTTAGAAAATAAGTGCTTTTAATGCTTAGTATTTTCAAGTTAAATAAGCACTTAGATGGAGAAGAGGGGGTGGCGAGGACTTGTTGGAAATGGGGAACAAGATAGAGGAGTGGAAGGGACGAAGACTTGGCAGAGATTAGGAAACCTTAGAAAATACATGTGGAACGTACCAATGTCAACTGGTAGAGGAAACCCTCACTACAAGAAAATTACTAATTACCGACAACCAAATCCATCGGTAAGGGCATAAAAGTCGTTGGTAATCTCAGTTTTCCAATAGATTTGTCGATGGGTCGTCCCCGTGGCTATAAGGCTGGTTGGAAACACATACCGACGGTCAAGGCAAATTCGTCGGTAATTACTAGAGGCTTTACCCATTGATAATCCGTGGGTAATTAGCACGGGGTACGTGTTCGCCGCTAATTACTAACAGTCGTCTCTGTCGGTACTCACAACACGCGTCGTGATTACCGACGGCCTAATCCATCAGTAATTAACTAGTGGATTTATTTTTTTTAACCTTCTTATATTTTTTTATATTTATATTTATAGGTAATGAAAGATAATATAAATTAAACCATTTTTTAAAAAGATCCAGCAAAAATTTAATAAATCCAAATTGTCATAATCAATCAATCAAATAAAATCTAATCTTCAAAGTGTCATAAAGTACAAAATGTCATAAAGCACAAAAAATCCTAATATAGAGCATCATTAGCCTCAGAGTCGGATCCCAACAAAACAATATCGTGAGAATACCCAGATTGCTGCACTGACTGTGGAGGTCTTTGATGGATCCTCCTACACAGTCTCAACATCTTCGTCTGCTCACGCTGCATCCTTGTTTTATCCTCCTAGAGGGTCCTGATCGTCTCATCTTGAGACTGCACTCGCTTTCTCAACTCTGTCACCTCAACTAGCATAAGCTCCGCTAGTGTCGACGTAATCGACCCCACTCTGAATATAGGGAGAAAAGGGCCTTGAACCATATAGGAAACCCTTATACTTCCCTCCTACTATCTTCTTCCAATTATGCATAGCTAGTGCAACATCCTTGGGGGTAGGTGCAGCAGGTGATGAAAGGTTACGAACAACATAGCATAATTAGTGTAAATTTTTACAAAATAATACAATATCTAATACAAATAATGTTGGATATTTACTCAAGTCTTCCTCGAGTGCTCATCAATGTAATCACGCATTCCCTTCCTAATATGTGTGGCCTTGTGTAGTTAATGGATAGGGCACGCCCAAGCTTCTTAGCCTGTAAAAATGAAAAACATGTGTTCAACGATTTTTAACTAATCGTCCTAACTAAAATAACACATAGATTTGTAGCCTTATTATTGTCTTTGGTTCTATCTTTCACATTCATCACGGTGTTAAATATATTGTCAAAGTATACCAACTTCTATAACCTTCCAATCGAGGAAGCATACCTACATCTGTGACTTGTGACAAATCCATAGCTCTCCTTTAGTTTTCACCTGATGTCAACAAAGGCGGTGGATTTATATGTTTCCACTACCCATTTATTGAAGACTTTCTTGTTCTTTCTAAATAAATTATTTGGCGGTAAGAATATATGATGTGAGTCAAACCAAGAACTCTTTCCTCCATATTTCAGCGCAGACACCTTTGTGTGTTCCATGAAGTGGGGACATGCCAATTTATTGTGAGTCCCCCAACTAGACAACATACCATAAGCAGGGAAGTCATTAATTATCCATATTAATTCTGCTCTCATCATAAAATTCCGCTTCCATGCTGCATCATATGTCAAACACCTTCATACAAATAAACATCAATGTTAGCTTTTGAATTGGATGAGCCAGGTATAAGACAAGTCAAAAATATACATGGCTTAGTCATGCACATCTCAGAAGAAAGATTGTAAGGGTAACAATAATTTGCCAACCAGAAAAGGGTGTCGTTGATGCTTGGATATATAGACTTAATCCACTAGAGCATAACCCAAACCTAAAATTTCGTGGGTTTGAGGCAAAATCGAAATGCACCCGATCAAAGTGTTTGCACACTTCACGTCAGATGGGTGATGTAAAATGTCTGAGGTACTTATGTTCTCATAATGCCACGTCATTTTCCCTGTCATTTCAGCCGATGTTAAGATTCTCTTCAACCTTGAACTATTGGCAAATAGAACACTCACTTTACAGGGATGAGTTTATAATTACGTTTTTCCGCTTTAGGAACATGATACGTTGGCTTTCTACAGAAATCGCATTCAAGTAGTGCACCATCGTTTTTACCAAATTTGTTGTCGTAATACAACATGTTCCCATCCACACAACAATCAATCTTCTTAGCTTCGAATCCAAGTCTCGACACTAACATCTTAGCCTCATAATAACTTTTTGGCAAATTATTCTTTTGTAGTTTTCTCTTCCAACATCACCTCAGCCCATAAAGTAATCCAACTTAAATATTACTCATGGAGTTGAGAGCAAAAAGCTTCACACACATCGATAATTTTGATTGCGGCGAGCCTTCAAACAACAATTTGTTTGTCTCTTTTAGCAAATTATAAAATCTCTATGTTTCTTCATTCAGAAGTTGTCATACTGAGGCTTATCAAATGACACATTCATTGCGAGAGCATTACAAATCATGCTTTCCATGGACTCAAATTCTTCATTAGATGCAACACCAACACCAAAATCGCTTGAATCCCCTACGTCAAAATTTGGAAGTTGTTACCCATGATAAACCCAAATCTAGTTATTAAGCCTAAAACCCTAATGATACAAGTGATACCTGACTTCACTTTTGGTCCTATTAGCTAGGTACACCATCCCAAACAACACATGGACATCTAATTCCCCCTTCGAATTTAGTCAATTTCGGTTCGCTACCATAATAAACTCTTCAACACCAACTACAAAAGATTGCTTCAAACCCACTTTTCTTGGATATAACATATCATACACTCAACTACGATTCAATTGATTCAAATTCATCTACACACATTTAAAAAATGTGTTAGATTCCCATAACATTCACAGTAACCTATAAAGTTAGGGGCATCAATAATGGAGATGATTTCCAGCCACCTATGGGGTCAAGGACACCACAAAACCCTTTTCCACCCAAATTAACGAAGAAAAGTATTTCTGATTTCCAACCCTACCATTGTTAGTATTGTCTCGCAATTATCTCAATGGAGAGGATTTTGAGCAAAATATGAGGGTGTGGAACAACACCTCACCCTTTTCCATCAACAACACACAATTATAAATAATATAATAGCAATCAATTTCAACATCAATTTGAATTCTACACCATTTCAATTTCAAGCGAAAAACATAAATCAATTCACTTCAATTTCAACTTCAACTTCAATTTCAATAAACAACCTCAATTTCAACTTCGACTTCAACTTCAACTTCAAGTCTACACCATTTCTACAAATCCTAATCCTATGTTGTTCTTCTAAATTTCTAAATAGTTGTTCTCCTAACCACCTAATCTGAACACCACACTAAAATGTCAATAAAAGAAAAAAAATACGAAAAAATATAGCACTTATCGGATAAGAAGACAGAAGCAGCAACAGTGGTGGTGCGGCGGTGGAAGAGGGAAGCAGAGATGAGCTCCGGTGACGGTTTCTTAGTGGTACCGAGGAGGGAGAGCTCCGACGAGAACATTTGCTGACAACTCCCTCAGAACATATCTAAATTTCCCTCGCTCGGTATTGACGAGTAGGTCTGTCAGTAACTCATTCATTACCTACGGAATTGTGGTTTGTCGGTAATAACCCGTCAATAATAACCTAATTTCTTGTAGTGCCTAGCTTTCCCTGACAAATTAAAGTGCTGCATCTAATAAAGGAAAAAGTACTTGTATATAAATGGAGTCGCCATTAAAGTTTAATTATATAGAGTACATATTGAAAAATAACTTCAAAAAAGAAAATTAGTCCTTGAAACCATATTTGGATTTGAGAGTGCGTAGGGAAAATATTAATACCACATGGCACCCTTTTCGAAAGAGATCACCTTTTTAATTGATCACGCAAAACAAGTTAATTTAAAAAAGATATTTATTTACCCTTTAATTATAAGTAAATTAAAATAATTAAAGAACAACTTAATAAAGTTTATGTATTTTTGTGCCCTTTTATTATAAGTAAATTAAAATAATTAAAGAAGAACTTAATAAAGTTTATGTATTTTTGTGCCTGACAAGAGTGAACCCCACTCATATGTATCTGTATGTGCAGTGAAAAATCCAAGACTACGTAGTTCTTTGAAGAAAATGTTTGTGTGCAGTAATTTTTACTGTTGGAATGTTTTTGAAATAAATGGGTGTTCGTAATGACCAAACAGTAAGATGAAGAGAGATTATTACTAATGACCTACTATTTATATTTCTAAAACCAGGGAGACTTCGAAACATTATGCTCTTGTAGTGGCATCTTATAAGTCCACTGGTTTAGTTCCATGGAGACTTAGAAATAGATAGCGTAATTGTATTACCATAACCTAGGGGATGAATTTTCTTATTTCTCATATCTATAGAGAATGAAACTCTTGTGCGGATAAGCTAGCTAGCTAATTATAGCTTTATTAGTAAGGGTTTAAATTTGTGGGAGTTGCTGCCTAATTTTGTTTTAGAGGACTTTACCCGTAATAGGTTAGGTCTTCCGTATTACGATTTTCGTTGACATTATTTTCCTGCCAAGGATTTTGGTCTAGTCCCCGGCCTCTTGGAATCTTTGTTGCTCTCATTTTTTTTTTATCTTTTTTAATGATAACAGGGGGAGTACTCTTTTTTCTTTTAGATGACTTTCCATAAGAAGGGTTTACATCAAAAAGTTTTAACGAGGCTTCCCTTCATCTTTGAAAAAAAATATTTCGAAAACCAATAATGATGCTCTCCTTGACCAAACGGTTGAACCTTAGAGTAGTCATTCCAACGCCATATTTTATAATTTAATTTTGATTTTTGAAAATTAATTAAAACCTAGTAGGGAAAGGTTGAGTCCATCAATTAGTAAAGGTAAAAAAGGAGTGGCCACAGCTCAAAATCTATCAAAATACTCTTATTTTGTTACAATAGTGTTTTTCCTCTGCTTAGATCAAAATACTCTAGTTTAAATTAAAAATAAAAGCAGATTTATTTTTGGAAATATGTTTTTCCAAACGAATAAAGCAATGCATTGGTGGTCATGGATTAAGTAGGGAAATATGTTTTTTTTTTTTACAAAAATTGAGGGGGTTAGAAATGTAAAATAAAGCAATGTAAAATAAAACCGTGGACTAAACCTAAAATATAAATGACCCCTTTAACTAGAAAACCGTGGACTAAAACTAAAAATTAGGTGCTAGTTTGAAAAGTTTTGCAAAAAGAGTAATGTTATTTAGCCAAATTTTTCTAGACAAAAATAGCCAAAAAACCACATTACAACTCCAATTAACCAAGTTTTTTAAGCAGATAACCAACCTACTTTTTCACAGTTTTCTAGGCCATTGATTAAATACTGTGAAAAAGTAGGTTGATTATTTGCTTAAAAAACTTGGTTAATTGGTGTAGTAATGTGGTTTTTGGCTATTTTTGTGTAGAAAAATTTGGCTAAATAACATTAGTGATCACAAAAACGCTCAATTCACAATTTGTCCCTTTTGTCTCCCACGCAGCTCCATTCACCTCTGCAGCTAAGTTCCTCGTGCAACACCACTGTGCCGAAGGACCACCTCCGCAGCTAAGTTTCACGAGGCTCTTTTCTTCTTACCACCCCCCAGTTTGGGCTCAGTAAAGATCAATGTTGACGCAGGATGCTTTGAGGAGGAGGGTAAATCTGGTTGGAGAATGGTGGTGACCTTGATAGAATCCTAATTGAGTCTGATGCACAAGTGGTATTGCTAGAAATTTAGGCTCTAGAACTTGGGTGGGAACTTGGTTGGTACGAGGCCAACCCAAGACCTCAGATCATTAGGTTGTCCATCTTTAGTGAACCAATCACAGTAAGGGGGAGACCATAAAGACTTTTTGGCAGGCATATAATTTGGGTTACAAATATCCTTCGTTCATTAAGTTGTGAAGTGGAAGGATGGGAGGCTATATATAGAGAGAAACTCAGTGGACATTTGAGTTTTCCTCTGCCAATTAAAGAAAGGCGGCTCGAATGAGACTTGAAGAGATGGAACCCAATACTCGCCCGATTCAAAAGACATGAATGAGACTTGAATCGAGCGAGTTTTGGGTTCCAATCAAAAGACATGATGATTAATTTTGAGTCTGGCGATTGTGAATGCAAGAGAATTTGGAAGACCAAAAAAGAAAAAATAAGGTTCGCAAAAGTGAAAAGACGGAATTCTACTGTAGCTATTATAAAGGTTGATGCGATTTGATGAGATAATAGTCACTAGAGAAAATTTAGGTAATAACATCTTATCCAGATTGGCCAATTAGGGTGAATTAGATCTGAGTTTGGCTTATCAAGTTGATCACTGATATTTCTTATGAGAGATTTTTGCAAGAAAAAGAAAAATACATAAAAATAAGGCACTTCTGAGGCTAGCAATACATGAGTGAGGGTAGCTATATTTGTGAGTGTTAAATGTTGCCATGTAACATCTAGCATTTTCCTATCAAGTAAGATGTTATGTAGGAAAGATTGAGTTACAATAGTTATTCAACAAATAATGATTGGAAACAACGCTATTCAATAGGAAAATATTACGTCAGACCAACTTAGGTAAAAATACTGTTGAAGTGATGTATGGGGAAATTTATTTGAACCCAAAAAATAGGTTAAGTTCTAGCCAAAATGGCAAGCAGTCAAGCTACCTTTGTGATTAGAATCATATTGCCAATTACCAATCTAATTTTATTATCAGATAGGAAAACGACTACAATTCCAATCTTAAAAATTAATACAAAAAGTGCTATATATATGAGATCTCAATTCATGACATTAGCAAAACTGATGACATTTTTTTTATTTAAAAAACAGCACATGTATATATGCTAATACATTCAACAACACTAACAAAATAAATAATAATAATAATAATAATAATGAAAGGGGGTTAATTATTAGTTATCAGCAACTAGTATAAAAAAGAGCCTCTCTTGAAACAACTCAAACGAACTGACATTCCATCTCAAACAACTATCATTTTTCTCTTAAAAAATTTGGTTAGCTTCTTTGTGACCAGGGATCGACCGAAATGGGAAGCACTAGCAGTCCATGGTGCACTCGGAGTTGGTGCTTCGGGTTCCGGGGACCATGCTGAGGGTGACGGTGATGGTGAGGGTGAAGATGAAGGTGAAGGGGACCAGGTTCCTTGTGGTGGCTGAACAGTTATGAAAAGCTTTTGGCCATTTTCGCAATGATCAGCAACGCTAGAAATGTACCATCTTCTTCCATAAGTTGTTATTATAATTTTATCATGCCCACTAGTCAACACTGGTGCTTTTGCAGGAACTGAGCAGCTCTTAAAGTCACTTCCATTCACTCTTATTACATTGGACTTCCAAGCAGGATAGTTGAATGCTGCAATTTAGTTACAAGTTTAATCATCACAAATTAGTTTTGTTCATATATAAATAGAACAGTGCACATTCTAAGATTGAATTTTACATGTGATTTTGATTGGAAAGAATCAAAGTTTACTATGTTTTTATTTATTTATTTGTTTGCTTAGTCTAATTGGTATGCATTGACAGTGTAAAGTATTTTTACTTTTGATCAATAAAAAATCATGGTATGTGTGATTTTCTAGATGAGTGAGATAAAAGTCAAACATTTTTATAATGTGTCGATTCTAATTACTTGACATTGTACAATATTTTAATCAAAATGAAGTAAAGTTTTGTAAGCTGCAAACAACCCAAATTTACACATGCATACAAGATTACAAATATTTAGGTAGAATGTGAGTGAGAATGAGCTTACTAAGGGTGTCTCCAAGATTAAAGACTTTGTTTGCAGTCCAAGATTGGTAATCAAACCCGGTTGTCCAACCACTCTCATCTCCAACTATGAAATCCTTTGCCACAGCAATGGTTGAGAATATAGTAGCAGTGAGAGCAATAAAGATGAGAGCACGAGAAAGAGCCATGCTTGAATTACAATGTTTGAATTAAGTGCTAATAACTCTTTCTTTTTGTTTTGGTTGCATTTGATAGGAGATTGAATATGAATCAATATATATATATATATATATATATATATATATATATATATATATATAAATATATAAGAGAGACTTCAGGGCGAGGGTTTCTATTGTATTGTTATATTTTTGTAGTCACAGACGGCTAAGGTCGGCTTGTATAGAAAATAACGTAATAGAAAAACATTAAATTGACAAAGTTCATCGAATATAAGAATATGATAGGATATGTCTTTCATCTCTTCTCAGTTCAAATATATTCTGACTAAATCCAACCCAGTAAATGTGGCCCAATAGCTCCACACATTCTTTTGTTTTACTTTTATACACAAACATTCTCTTTTTCTTGGTAAAAAAAACATCTCCTTTTCCCCTTAAACAAAACCATAATAGGAACAAATTATGTCTCGCGAATGAGATAGTGTCCCCCTACACTTTACGGTTGCTTACTGTAAATTACGCCGATCTCCTATCTAATTGTTTTTCTAAGCAGATGCCTAGTTCTTCATCTAGACACGTAACTTGGAATGCAGCTAATAGGAATGAAATGATCCTGAATGTTGACGGTAGTAGCCTCGGAAACCCAGGAATTCCAGGCTTTGGAGGTTTAATTCGTAACTCGGCGGGTGCTTGGTTCCGTGGTTTTGTTGGTAATATAGGTTACTCTAACTTTCTCCATGCCGAACTGTTGGCGTTCTATCATGGTCTAATTATGGCTTGGGATTCTGGTTTCAAGGAGCTAATTTGCTACTTGGATTCGACGACAGCTATCAAGTTGATCTTCGAGCTAGTTAATGTCTGGCATCATTTTGCAGCAAGTTCGGGTTATCCAGGGATTGGCAAGTTCGGGTTATCCATACCTTGAGAGAGGGAAATGGTTGTGCCGATTACTTGGCGAAGTTGGGTGCTCGTGGCAATGAAGCTTTCCGTTCTCTTGCGACGCCTCCAGCGGGAATTCTGCAGCTCTTGCTAGCTTATGCTAGTGGGACTATTTTTCTAAAATAATCTGTTTTTTATTTTTGTTTTTGTTTTTCTTTTTCCCTCTTGTACCAAAAAAAACAAACCATAATAGGTAAAAAAAATATCTATTTTCCCCCTTAAACATCTCTCTTGCTTAAGCTTAATAGTATAACTTGGAGGATATTTTAATTTAAAATAAAAAAATATTATAATATCGTGTTTTTAACTTTTTTAGATTTGGAATTATTGACTAATAATCTCTTTTTACTGTGTCATTGGTACGCAGTATCGACTGACTTTGCCGACGATTAATCTTCGTCGAAAAATCTGACTAACCACAAGTATTCGCTTTGCCAACCTGTATGGTTCTCCCTTCCCAAGAGAGCTTTCGTTATACCTAATTAGATTCAAACTCAAAATTTTAGAGTGGGATTGGTGGATGCACCCCGTAAGTGGTCTGGGCAATTGCCCCACCATGTTAAAATGTTTTAGTTAATTATACTTAATAAAAATTCTTTTGCCTCATAAAAAGAGAAGTTGCCTCGATATATTATATTATATTTTAAAATGAAAATATAAAAAATAGTAATTTATTTTTTAATCTTCTAACAGGCACAATTTACAACTCAATTTATGTAAGTTTCCATATCATTAATTCTAACATGCACAATTTACAATATATTTATAAAAAACATCATGACTGTTATGAAAGTCACCAAAATTTTAGTAAGAACAAATATGAGACATCACGTAAGAGAATAGAGAAGAAGAGAATGAAAGAGTCTTTCCATTATGCTCTTCACAAGTGTGTCATTACAATAGAATATGAGTCCTATTTATAGAACACAAGTAGGCAAGTGAAAGATCAAAGTAATGACCACTAATAACCTACTTAAGAATGAGAATTAAGGGGAAATGGAAGATTAAGATGGACATCCACTAAATATTTTAATATTCATAACACTCCCCCTTGGATGTCCATCAAGGATATGCCTCATTAAAACCTTACTAGAAAAAACCCAGTGGGATAAAAATCTAGTGAAGGAAAAAGAGTACAATATTCTGCCAGTGGGAACTGCCGCGTTAAAAACCTTTCCAGGAAAACCAAGTGGGACAAAACCTTGGCAAAGGAAAAAAAGTGCAGTTTTCCCCCCTTAATGAAGCGTCACTTCAGAATATCAATTTCAACATCTGGAGTTTCTCCCTGAGTGCATATGGAGCAATCTACTCTGTTGGCATTTGTGATGTATCCTCTTTTAATGGAGCTTTGCGATCAATATTATCTTCAAAACATCTTGCTTCAATGGTTTGCATTTGGGCATGAAATGAAGAAGCAATCTTCAAAACATCTTGCTTGAATTGTTGGCATTTGTGCATGAAATGAAGAAGCAAGAACCATAGATTGTTTTATAGATCATAAAAATATTTCAATGTCACCACATGTAGATAATAGCTGACTTGTAATCTAACTTGATCTACATCAGAAAAATATTTTATATCTGCATAGTTAATTTGTGTAACATACATAAAATGATGTATTCAATACAATAGTCAAACATAAATATGAATCTTACCCCCCCTTTTTCTGATGAATTTTGGTTTGTAATGAACTATATTACTACTAATTAACACAAAATACTCTCATATCAAGGGATATAGCATTTGGTAATATACATACATGCTTTCATAGTCTTCGGGAAGGATATATTTCATATATTCTTACCACACAAATCATATAGTCAATATAAATAATTTCTGCAGATCAATATGAGGTTTTGTTTTTCAAAAGAATTTATTTGAAGATAATTTCTTTTTATCTTGAATTCTTTTGGGATTTTCCATGTAGAGGTCAACAACAGGTTCAACCTCAAAATCAGATATAGTTTGAGGTTATTCATCTAGAGCTCTTTCTTTGAACAGTCTATAGTTTTTGGAAGCTCTTCAGGAGT
Source organism: Astragalus glycyphyllos (assembly GCA_963573325.1). NCBI lineage: Eukaryota > Viridiplantae > Streptophyta > Magnoliopsida > Fabales > Fabaceae > Astragalus > Astragalus glycyphyllos. The sequence continues at coordinate 42,556,539 of OY754312.1, read as the reverse complement.
TCCGATAATACTTATGTCATTAACATAGACATCAGTTATAGCAAATACTTTCCAAATATTTCCATAAAACTATATGAACAACTGATGTCATATTTGTATCCCTTCTTTAGAATATAAATTTAGATGATTATACCATATGTGTTCAAATTATATTATCTCATGGAGAGATTGATTCAATTTGAGTAATCATATCAAGAATCCGAAAAGTGTGTATTGGAATATTAAATCCTTCAAGGGATCTTCAAATAATTATGAATATCAAATGAGTCATACAACTAAGTTGTAGCAACATTCATCTTGTGAAAATTGAGCTCTTCATGTGCTACAAGGTTAATTAAGTACTGAAAAATACTTGTATCCACCCTTGAGCAACATGTCCAGCTTTGAATCTCACAATTTCACCATTCTCATTCTGTTTTTGCACCATAATCCATTTGTATCCGACTGGTTTCACACCTTCAGGTGTTTGGACTACAGGTCCAAAAACTTTTGTAATGCTAGTTTAATTCTGCTTCAGTTTCATCTTTCAATTTTGGCCAATTCTCACTTTGTCTACAATCTTTAATAGACTTTGGTTCGTGATCCTCACTATCATTCATCACATTTAGCGCTATATTCATTACAAGAATAATTGGAATTACCGGCGGAAATTTTCCGGTGGAAATTTTCCGTCGGTACGGTTCCGGCGGAATTGACGTAGTTACCGGCGGTTTTATTCCCACGATAAGTTTCCGGCGGAATTTGGAGTTTTTCCGGCGGTTAATTTTCCCCCGGTAATTTTCCGGCGGAATATTCCGCCACAAAGTAATTTTCAATAATTAAAAAAAAAAACATCGGTACCGGCCTTTACCAGCGGAATTTTAAGAAAAAGGGGGGAATTTGAAATTTGAATTATCCGCCGTAAACGTCCAATTAGCGGCGGAAATGGTTGTAGTTGGGAAAAAAATCTGAATCTACCAAAAAAACTGCCGGGAAAAGGGGGTTACCGGCGGATTCAAAATATTCGACCAAAAAGAAAATACCGGCCTTTACTGTTGGAATGTTTTTGAAATAAATGGGTGTTCGTAATGACCAAACAGTAAGATGAAGAGAGATTATTACTAATGACCTACTATTTATATTTCTAAAACCAGGGAGACTTCGAAACATTATGCTCTTGTAGTGGCATCTTATAAGTCCACTGGTTTAGTTCTATGGAGACTTAGAAATAGATAGCGTAATTGTATTACCATAACCTAGGGGATGAATTTTCTTATTTCTCATATCTATAGAGAATGAAACTCTTGTGCGGATAAGCTAGCTAGCTAATTATAGCTTTATTAGTAAGGGTTTAAATTGGTGGGAGTTGCTGCCTAATTTTGTTTTAGAGGACTTTACCCGTAATAGGTTAGGTCTTCCGTATTACCATTTTCGTTGACATTATTTTCCTGCCAAGGATTTTGGTCTAGTCCCCGGCCTCTTGGAATCTTTGTTGCTCTCATTTTTTTTTATCTTTTTTAATGATAACAGGGGGAGTACTCTTTTTTCTTTTAGATGACTTTCCATAAGAAGGGTTTACATCAAAAAGTTTTAACGAGGCTTCCCTTCATCTTTGAAAAAAATTATTTCGAAAACCAATAATGATGCTCTCCTTGACCAAACGGTTGAACCTTAGAGTCATTTCAACGCCATATTTCTATAATTTAATTTTGATTTTTGAAAATTAATTAAAACCTAGTAGGGAAAGGTTGAGTCCATCAATTAGTAAAGGTAAAAAAGGAGTGGCCACAGCTCAAAATCTATCAAAATACTCTTATTTTGTTACAATAGTGTTTTTCCTCTGCTTAGATCAAAATACTCTAGTTTAAATTACAAATAAAAGCAGATTTATTTTTGGAAATATGTTTTTCCAAACGAATAGGTCAATTTTATTTTAAATTATTATGATTATTACTAGTTAGTAGTAATTTTAGCAGGTAAAACAATTAAAACATTCACGAAATAATAATTTTAGTAAAGTAAAACGATTTTAAGCATATACAAAATAAAATATGAATACTTTTTATTTTGGATCCATATAGAATATACCAAAATATAGAATTGAGTTTTTTTTTTTACAAAAATTGAGGGGGTTAGAAGTGTAAAATAAACCAATGCATTGGTGGTCATTGATTAAGTCACAAGGCATGATTTTTCTTCCCGAACTTGGGTCAAAACTCAAAAGATTCGGACTTCGCATGCCTTGCTCCGCTATACATGCACATACCTAGACAAAGACACGCTGACACACACAACCATATACTATACATTAAATTAAATATAATTATAAAAAACACTGAATAATATAATCTCCTTCCTTCCTTCCTTCTTTCGACGGTCAAGATAAAACAAATGTAAATGAGGAAGACAATCGGTGGGGGTGGGTAGGCAGTGGCGGATCTTGATTAAAAATTCTGAGTGAGCCGCTAAAGGAAATTCAATCACATGAATGGGATGCAGAAATGCAAAAACTTGTCTAGAAATTTCGCCGGAAGGCGACACCGAGAATCGAAAGACGATGCAGAAAGATGAGAAACAAGACGGACGAGGAATGACGAGGCAGAAACCGACGACGATAAGGTACAACGAGCGTGACAGACTGAGATGGAGAAGAAGGGTTACACGTGCGCGTTGAAAGACATAGAGAGGAAAGAGGGAAGGTCGCGTAATAAGTGACTAAAACAATTCACATAGAGACTCAATTGAAGTTATTTGTAAAAAGATAAATTTAAATTAATTTGATTTTAATTATAAAATGATGGATTTTTTTTGAAAATTATCAACTATTAATTCATAATTTATAGTTTTAATATAAGAGATGTGAAAAGAAAATTATTGTATAATATTAAAAATATGAATAAATATAAGAGTTGCTATATGGTAACATGTAAAGATATGTTAAATTTTTTATAACTAATTAGATTAAAACTATAGCCTAATGGTAATTATTTCTTTAAGCATGCGCTCAGGTTTGAAGTTCGAATTTGAATCACATAGGAGATATTAATTTTTTGTGCATTTTATTTGTGAAAACATAAAAAGAAAAATTGTCCTGTCACTACTATATTTTTGACTTTAGGTCACGCCACTCATTGCCACGTCTAAAAAATCGTGGCTTGAACACAGAATAGGCCACACATTTTCAAGCGTGGCTAATGAGATAGATATTAGGCCACAGTTTCGTTTACTTACTGTTAGGTCTAAGATCGCATTTGTCCGACCGTGGTCTTCTAAAATTTATTAGGAAACGAATAAAAGCGTAGTCTAAAGAAGATAAGTGCATTTCCTTTGTCTATAGACCACAGTTAAAAAACCGTGGACTAAACCTAAAATATAAATGACCCCTTTAACTAGAAAACCGTGGACTAAAACTAAAAATTAGGTGCTAGTTTGAAAAGTTTTGCAAAAAGAGTAATGTTATTTAGCCAAATTTTTCTAGACAAAAATAGCTAAAAACCACATTACAACTCCAATTAACCAAGTTTTTTAAGCAGATAACCAACCTACTTTTTCACAGTTTTCTAGGCCATTGATTAAATACTGTGAAAAAGTAGGTTGATTATTTGCTTAAAAAACTTGGTTAATTGGTGTAGTAATGTGGTTTTTGGCTATTTTTGTGTAGAAAAATTTGGCTAAATAACATTAGTGATCACAAAAACGCTCAATTCACAATTTGTCCCTTTTGTCTCCCACGCAGCTCCATTCACCTCTGCAGCTAAGTTCTCCGTGCAACACCACTGTGCCGAAGGACCACCTCCGCAGCTAAGTTTCACGAGGCTCTTTTCTTCTTACCACCCCCCAGTTTGGGCTCAGTAAAGATCAATGTTGACGCAGGATGCTTTGAGGAGGAGGGTAAATCTGGTTGGAGAATGGTGGTGACCTTGATAGAATCCTAATTGAGTCTGATGCACAAGTGGTATTGCTAGAAATTTAGGCTCTAGAACTTGGGTGGGAACTTGGTTGGTACGAGGCCAACCCAAGACCTCAGATCATTAGGTTGTCCATCTTTAGTGAACCAATCACAGTAAGGGGGAGACCATAAAGACTTTTTGGCAGGCATATAATTTGGGTTACAAATATCCTTCGTTCATTAAGTTGTGAAGTGGAAGGATGGGAGGCTATATATAGAGAGAAACTCAGTGGACATTTGAGTTTTCCTCTGCCAATTAAAGAAAGGCGGCTCGAATGAGACTTGAAGAGATGGAACCCAATACTCGCCCGATTCAAAAGACATGAATGAGACTTGAATCGAGCGAGTTTTGGGTTCCAATCAAAAGACATGATGATTAATTTTGAGTCTGGCGATTGTGAATGCAAGAGAATTTGGAAGACCAAAAAAGAAAAAATAAGGTTCGCAAAAGTGAAAAGACGGAATTCGACTGTAGCTATTATAAAGGTTGATGCGATTTGATGAGATAATAGTCACTAGAGAAAATTTAGGTAATAACATCTTATCCAGATTGGCCAATTAGGGTGAATTAGATCTGAGTTTGGCTTATCAAGTTGATCACTGATATTTCTTATGAGAGATTTTTGCAAGAAAAAGAAAAATACATAAAAATAAGGCACTTCTGAGGCTAGCAATACATGAGTGAGGGTAGCTATATTTGTGAGTGTTAAATGTTGCCATGTAACATCTAGCATTTTCCTATCAAGTAAGATGTTATGTAGGAAAGATTGAGTTACATAAGTTATTCAACAAATAATGATTGGAAACAACGCTATTAAATAGGAAAATATTACGTCAGACCAACTTAGGTAAAAATACTGTTGAAGTGATGTATGGGGAAATTTATTTGAACCCAAAAAATAGGTTAAGTTCTAGCCAAAATGGCAAGCAGTCAAGCTACCTTTGTGATTAGAATCATATTGCCAATTACCAATCTAATTTTATTATCAGATAGGAAAACGACTACAATTCCGATCTCAAAAATTAAATCAAAAAGTGCTATATATATGAGATCTCAATTCATGACATTAGCAAAACTGATGACATTTTTTTTATTTAAAAAACAGCACATGTATATATGCTAATACATTCAACAACACTAACAAAATAAATAATAATAATAATAATAATGAAAGGGGGTTAATTATTAGTTATCAGCAACTAGTATAAAAAAGAGCCTCTCTTGAAACAACTCAAACGAACTGACATTCCATCTCAAACAACTATCATTTTTCTCTTAAAAAATTTGGTTAGCTTCTTTGTGACCAGGGATCGACCGAAATGGGAAGCACTAGCAGTCCATGGTGCACTCGGAGTTGGTGCTTCGGGTTCCGGGGACCATGCTGAGGGTGACGGTGATGGTGAGGGTGAAGATGAAGGTGAAGGGGACCAGGTTCCTTGTGGTGGCTGAACAGTTATGAAAAGCTTTTGGCCATTTTCGCAATGATCAGCAACGCTAGAAATGTACCATCTTCTTCCATAAGTTGTTATTATAATTTTATCATGCCCACTAGTCAACACTGGTGCTTTTGCAGGAACTGAGCAGCTCTTAAAGTCACTTCCATTCACTCTTATTACATTGGACTTCCAAGCAGGATAGTTGAATGCTGCAATTTAGTTACAAGTTTAATCATCACAAATTAGTTTTGTTCATATATAAATAGAACAGTGCACATTCTAAGATTGAATTTTACATGTGATTTTGATTGGAAAGAATCAAAGTTTACTATGTTTTTATTTATTTATTTGTTTGCTTAGTCTAATTGGTATGCATTGACAGTGTAAAGTATTTTTACTTTCGATCAATAAAATATCATTGTATGTGTGATTTTCTAGATGAGTGAGATAAAAGTCAAACATTTTTATAATGTGTCGATTCTAATTACTTGACATTGTACAATATTTTAATCAAAATGAAGTAAAGTTTTGTAAGCTGCAAACAACCCAAATTTACACATGCATACAAGATTACAAATATTTAGGTAGAATGTGAGTGAGAATGAGCTTACTAAGGGTGTCTCCAAGATTAAAGACTTTGTTTGCAGTCCAAGATTGGTAATCAAACCCAGTTGTCCAACCACTCTCATCTCCAACTATGAAATCCTTTGCCACAGCAATGGTTGAGAATATAGTAGCAGTGAGAGCAATAAAGATGAGAGCACGAGAAAGAGCCATGCTTGAATTACAATGTTTGAATTAAGTGCTAATAACTCTTTCTTTTTGTTTTGGTTGCATTTGATAGGAGATTGAATATGAATCTATATATATATATAAATATATAAGAGAGACTTCAGGGCGAGGGTTTCTATTGTATTGTTATATTTTTGTAGTCACAGACGGCTAAGGTCGGCTTGTATAGAAAATAACGTAATGGAAAAACATTAAATTGACAAAGTTCATCGAATATAAGAATAAGATAGGATATGTCTTTCATCTCTTCTCAGTTCAAATATATTCTGACTAAATCCAACCCAGTAAATGTGGCCCAATAGCTCCACACATTCTTTTGTTTTACTTTTATACACAAAGATTCTCTTTTTCTTGGTAAAAAAAACATCTCTTTTTCCCCTTAAACAAAACCATAATAGGAACAAATTATGTCTCGCGAATGAGATAGTGTCCCCCTACACTTTACGGTTGCTTACTGTAAATTACGCCGATCTCGTATCTAATTGTTTTTCTAAGCAGATGCCTAGTTCTTCATCTAGACACGTAACTTGGAATGCAGCTAATAGGAATGAAATGATCCTGAATGTTGACGGTAGTAGCCTCGGAAACCCAGGAATTTCAGGCTTTGGAGGTTTAATTCGTAACTCGGCGGGTGCTTGGTTCCGTGGTTTTGTTGGTAATATAGGTTACTCTAACTTTCTCCATGCCGAACTGTTGGCGTTATATCATGGTCTAATTATGGCTTGGGATTCTGGTTTCAAGGAGCTAATTTGCTACTTGGATTCGACGACGGCTATCAAGTTGATCTTCGAGCTAGTTAATGTCTGGCATCATTTTGCAGCAAGTTCGGGTTATCCAGGGATTGGCAAGTTCGGGTTATCCATACCTTGAGAGAGGGAAATGGTTGTGCCGATTACTTGGCGAAGTTGGGTGCTGGTGGCAATGAAGCTTTCCGTTCTCTTGCGACGCCTCCTGCGGGAATTCTACCGCTCTTGCTAGCTTATGCTAGTGGGACTATTTTTCTAAAATAATCTGTTTTTTATTTTTCTTTTTGTTTTTCTTTTTCCCTCTTGTACCAAATAAAAAACAAACCATAATAGGTAAAAAAAACATCTCTTTTTCCCCTTAAACATCTCTCTTGCTTAAGCTTAATAGTATAACTTGGAGGATATTTTAATTTAAAATAAAAAATATTATAATATCGTGTTTTTAACTTTTTTAGATTTGGAATTATTGACTAATTATCTTTTTTTACCGTGTCATTGGTACGCAGTATCGACTGACTTTGCCGACGATTAATCTTCGTTGAAAAATCTGACTAACCACAAGTATTCGCTTTGCCAACCTGTATGGTTCTCCCTTCCCAAGAGAGCTTTCATTATACCTAATTAGATTCAAACTCAAAATTTTAGAGTGGGATTGGTGGATGCACCCCGTAAGTGGTCTGGGCAATTGCCCCACCATGTTAAAATGTTTTAGTTAATTATACTTAATAAAAATTCTTTTGCCTCATAAAAAGAGAAGTTGCCTCGATATATTATATTATTTTTTAAAATGAAAATATAAAAAATAGTAATTTATTTTTTAATCTTCTAACAGGCACAATTTACAACTCAATTTATGTAAGTTTCCATATCATTAATTCTAACATGCACAATTTACAATATATTTATAAAAAACATCATGACTGTTATGAAAGTCACCAAAACTTTAGTAAGAACAAATATGAGACATCACGTAAGAGAATAGAGAAGAAGAGAATGAAAGAGTCTTTCCATTATGCTCTTCACAAGTGTGTCATTACAATAGAATATGAGTCCTATTTATAGGACACAAGTAGGCAAGTGAAAGATCAAAGTAATGACCACTAATAACCTACTTAAGAATGAGAATTAAGGGGAAATGGAAGATTAAGATGGACATCCACTAAATATTTTAATATTCATAACACTCCCCCTTGGATGTCCATCAAGGATATGCCTCATTAAAACCTTACTAGAAAAAACCCAGTGGGATAAAAATCTAGTGAAGGAAAAAGAGTACAATATTCTGCCAGTGGGAACTGCCGCGTTAAAAACCTTTCCAGGAAAACCCAGTGGGACAAAACCTTGGCAAAGGAAAAAAAAGTGCAGTTTTCCCCCCTTAATGAAGCGTCACTTCAGAATATCAATTTCAACATCTGGAGTTTCTCCCTGAGTGCATATGGAGCAATCTACTCTGTTGGCATTTGTGATGTATCCTCTTTTAATGGAGCTTTGCAATCAATATTATCTTCAAAACATCTTGCTTCAATGGTTTGCATTTGGGCATGAAATGAAGAAGGAATCTTCAAAACATCTTGCTTGAATTGTTGGCATTTGTGCATGAAATGAAGAAGCAAGAACCATAGATTGTTTTATAGATCATAAAAATATTTCAATGTCACCACATGTAGATAATAGCTGACTTGTAATCTAACTTGATCTACATCAGAAAAATATTTTATATCTGCATAGTTAATTTGTGTAACATACATAAAATGATGTATTCAATACAATAGTCAAACATAAATATGAATCTTACCCCCCCTTTTTCTGATGAATTTTGGTTTGTAATGAACTATATTACTACTAATTAACACAAAATACTCTCATATCAAGGGATATAGCATTTGGTAATATACATACATGCTTTCATAGTCTTCGGGAAGGATATATTTCATATATTCTTACCACACAAATCATATAGTCAATATAAATAATTTCTGCAGATCAATATGAGGTTTTGTTTTTCAAAAGAATTTATTTGAAGATAATTTCTTTTTATCTTGAATTCTTTTGGGATTTTCCATGTAGAGGTCAACAACAAGTTCAACCTCAAAATCAGATATAGTTTGAGGTTATTCATCTAGAGCTCTTTCTTTGAACAGTCTATAGTTTTTGGAAGCTCTTCAGGAGTTCCGATAATACTTATGTCATTAACATAGACATCAGTTATAGCAAATACTTTCCAAATATTTCCATAAAACTATATGAACAACTGATGTCATATTTGTATCCCTTCTTTAGAATATAAATTTAGATGATTATACCATATGTGTTCAAATTATATTATCTCATGGAGAGATTGATTCAATTTGAGTAATCATATCAAGAATCCGAAAAGTGTGTATTGGAATATGAAATCCTTCAAGGGATCTTCAAATAATTATGAATATCAAATGAGTCATACAACTAAGTTGTAGCAACATTCATCTTGTGAAAATTGAGCTCTTCATGTGCTACAAGGTTAATTAAGTACTGAAAAATACTTGTATCCACCCTTGAGCAACATGTCCAGCTTTGAATCTCACAATTTCACCATTCTCATTCTGTTTTTGCACCATAATCCATTTGTATCCGACTGGTTTCACACCTTCAGGTGTTTGGACTACAGGTCCAAAACCTTTTGTAATGCTAGTTTAATTCTGCTTCAATTTCATCTTTCAATTTTGGCCAATTCTCACTTTGTCTACAATCTTTAATAGACTTTGGTTCGTGATCCTCACTATCATTCATCACATTTAGCGCTATATTCATTACAAGAATAATTGGAATTACCGGCGGAAATTTTCCGGTGGAAATTTTCCGTCGGTACGGTTCCGGCGGTTAATTTTCCCCCGGTAATTTTCCGGCGGAATATTCCGCCACAAAGTAATTTTCAATAATTAAAAAAAAAAACATCGGTACCGGCCTTTACCAGCGGAATTTTAAGAAAAAGGGGGGAATTTGAAATTTGAATTATCCGCCGTAAACGTCCAATTAGCGGCGGAAATGGTTGTATTTGGGAAAAAAATCTGAATCTACCAAAAAAACTGCCGGGAAAAGGGGGTTACCGGCGGATTCAAAATATTCGACCAAAAAGAAAATACCGGCCTTTACTGTTGGAATGTTTTTGAAATAAATGGGTGTTCGTAATGACCAAACAGTAAGATGAAGAGAGATTATTACTAATGACCTACTATTTATATTTCTAAAACCAGGGAGACTTCGAAACATTATGCTCTTGTAGTGGCATCTTATAAGTCCACTGGTTTAGTTCTATGGAGACTTAGAAATAGATAGCGTAATTGTATTACCATAACCTAGGGGATGAATTTTCTTATTTCTCATATCTATAGAGAATGAAACTCTTGTGCGGATAAGCTAGCTAGCTAATTATAGCTTTATTAGTAAGGGTTTAAATTGGTGGGAGTTGCTGCCTAATTTTGTTTTAGAGGACTTTACCCGTAATAGGTTAGGTCTTCCGTATTACCATTTTCGTTGACATTATTTTCCTGCCAAGGATTTTGGTCTAGTCCCCGGCCTCTTGGAATCTTTGTTGCTCTCATTTTTTTTTATCTTTTTTAATGATAACAGGGGGAGTACTCTTTTTTCTTTTAGATGACTTTCCATAAGAAGGGTTTACATCAAAAAGTTTTAACGAGGCTTCCCTTCATCTTTGAAAAAAATTATTTCGAAAACCAATAATGATGCTCTCCTTGACCAAACGGTTGAACCTTAGAGTCATTTCAACGCCATATTTCTATAATTTAATTTTGATTTTTGAAAATTAATTAAAACCTAGTAGGGAAAGGTTGAGTCCATCAATTAGTAAAGGTAAAAAAGGAGTGGCCACAGCTCAAAATCTATCAAAATACTCTTATTTTGTTACAATAGTGTTTTTCCTCTGCTTAGATCAAAATACTCTAGTTTAAATTACAAATAAAAGCAGATTTATTTTTGGAAATATGTTTTTCCAAACGAATAGGTCAATTTTATTTTAAATTATTATGATTATTACTAGTTAGTAGTAATTTTAGCAGGTAAAACAATTAAAACATTCACGAAATAATAATTTTAGTAAAGTAAAACGATTTTAAGCATATACAAAATAAAATATGAATACTTTTTATTTTGGATCCATATAGAATATACCAAAATATAGAATTGAGTTTTTTTTTTTACAAAAATTGAGGGGGTTAGAAGTGTAAAATAAACCAATGCATTGGTGGTCATTGATTAAGTCACAAGGCATGATTTTTCTTCCCGAACTTGGGTCAAAACTCAAAAGATTCGGACTTCGCATGCCTTGCTCCGCTATACATGCACATACCTAGACAAAGACACGCTGACACACACAACCATATACTATACATTAAATTAAATATAATTATAAAAAACACTGAATAATATAATCTCCTTCCTTCCTTCCTTCTTTCGACGGTCAAGATAAAACAAATGTAAATGAGGAAGACAATCGGTGGGGGTGGGTAGGCAGTGGCGGATCTTGATTAAAAATTCTGAGTGAGCCGCTAAAGGAAATTCAATCACATGAATGGGATGCAGAAATGCAAAAACTTGTCTAGAAATTTCGCCGGAAGGCGACACCGAGAATCGAAAGACGATGCAGAAAGATGAGAAACAAGACGGACGAGGAATGACGAGGCAGAAACCGACGACGATAAGGTACAACGAGCGTGACAGACTGAGATGGAGAAGAAGGGTTACACGTGCGCGTTGAAAGACATAGAGAGGAAAGAGGGAAGGTCGCGTAATAAGTGACTAAAACAATTCACATAGAGACTCAATTGAAGTTATTTGTAAAAAGATAAATTTAAATTAATTTGATTTTAATTATAAAATGATGGATTTTTTTTGAAAATTATCAACTATTAATTCATAATTTATAGTTTTAATATAAGAGATGTGAAAAGAAAATTATTGTATAATATTAAAAATATGAATAAATATAAGAGTTGCTATATGGTAACATGTAAAGATATGTTAAATTTTTTATAACTAATTAGATTAAAACTATAGCCTAATGGTAATTATTTCTTTAAGCATGCGCTCAGGTTTGAAGTTCGAATTTGAATCACATAGGAGATATTAATTTTTTGTGCATTTTATTTGTGAAAACATAAAAAGAAAAATTGTCCTGTCACTACTATATTTTTGACTTTAGGTCACGCCACTCATTGCCACGTCTAAAAAATCGTGGCTTGAACACAGAATAGGCCACACATTTTCAAGCGTGGCTAATGAGATAGATATTAGGCCACAGTTTCGTTTACTTACTGTTAGGTCTAAGATCGCATTTGTCCGACCGTGGTCTTCTAAAATTTATTAGGAAACGAATAAAAGCGTAGTCTAAAGAAGATAAGTGCATTTCCTTTGTCTATAGACCACAGTTAAAAAACCGTGGACTAAACCTAAAATATAAATGACCCCTTTAACTAGAAAACCGTGGACTAAAACTAAAAATTAGGTGCTAGTTTGAAAAGTTTTGCAAAAAGAGTAATGTTATTTAGCCAAATTTTTCTAGACAAAAATAGCTAAAAACCACATTACAACTCCAATTAACCAAGTTTTTTAAGCAGATAACCAACCTACTTTTTCACAGTTTTCTAGGCCATTGATTAAATACTGTGAAAAAGTAGGTTGATTATTTGCTTAAAAAACTTGGTTAATTGGTGTAGTAATGTGGTTTTTGGCTATTTTTGTGTAGAAAAATTTGGCTAAATAACATTAGTGATCACAAAAACGCTCAATTCACAATTTGTCCCTTTTGTCTCCCACGCAGCTCCATTCACCTCTGCAGCTAAGTTCTCCGTGCAACACCACTGTGCCGAAGGACCACCTCCGCAGCTAAGTTTCACGAGGCTCTTTTCTTCTTACCACCCCCCAGTTTGGGCTCAGTAAAGATCAATGTTGACGCAGGATGCTTTGAGGAGGAGGGTAAATCTGGTTGGAGAATGGTGGTGACCTTGATAGAATCCTAATTGAGTCTGATGCACAAGTGGTATTGCTAGAAATTTAGGCTCTAGAACTTGGGTGGGAACTTGGTTGGTACGAGGCCAACCCAAGACCTCAGATCATTAGGTTGTCCATCTTTAGTGAACCAATCACAGTAAGGGGGAGACCATAAAGACTTTTTGGCAGGCATATAATTTGGGTTACAAATATCCTTCGTTCATTAAGTTGTGAAGTGGAAGGATGGGAGGCTATATATAGAGAGAAACTCAGTGGACATTTGAGTTTTCCTCTGCCAATTAAAGAAAGGCGGCTCGAATGAGACTTGAAGAGATGGAACCCAATACTCGCCCGATTCAAAAGACATGAATGAGACTTGAATCGAGCGAGTTTTGGGTTCCAATCAAAAGACATGATGATTAATTTTGAGTCTGGCGATTGTGAATGCAAGAGAATTTGGAAGACCAAAAAAGAAAAAATAAGGTTCGCAAAAGTGAAAAGACGGAATTCGACTGTAGCTATTATAAAGGTTGATGCGATTTGATGAGATAATAGTCACTAGAGAAAATTTAGGTAATAACATCTTATCCAGATTGGCCAATTAGGGTGAATTAGATCTGAGTTTGGCTTATCAAGTTGATCACTGATATTTCTTATGAGAGATTTTTGCAAGAAAAAGAAAAATACATAAAAATAAGGCACTTCTGAGGCTAGCAATACATGAGTGAGGGTAGCTATATTTGTGAGTGTTAAATGTTGCCATGTAACATCTAGCATTTTCCTATCAAGTAAGATGTTATGTAGGAAAGATTGAGTTACATAAGTTATTCAACAAATAATGATTGGAAACAACGCTATTAAATAGGAAAATATTACGTCAGACCAACTTAGGTAAAAATACTGTTGAAGTGATGTATGGGGAAATTTATTTGAACCCAAAAAATAGGTTAAGTTCTAGCCAAAATGGCAAGCAGTCAAGCTACCTTTGTGATTAGAATCATATTGCCAATTACCAATCTAATTTTATTATCAGATAGGAAAACGACTACAATTCCGATCTCAAAAATTAAATCAAAAAGTGCTATATATATGAGATCTCAATTCATGACATTAGCAAAACTGATGACATTTTTTTTATTTAAAAAACAGCACATGTATATATGCTAATACATTCAACAACACTAACAAAATAAATAATAATAATAATAATAATGAAAGGGGGTTAATTATTAGTTATCAGCAACTAGTATAAAAAAGAGCCTCTCTTGAAACAACTCAAACGAACTGACATTCCATCTCAAACAACTATCATTTTTCTCTTAAAAAATTTGGTTAGCTTCTTTGTGACCAGGGATCGACCGAAATGGGAAGCACTAGCAGTCCATGGTGCACTCGGAGTTGGTGCTTCGGGTTCCGGGGACCATGCTGAGGGTGACGGTGATGGTGAGGGTGAAGATGAAGGTGAAGGGGACCAGGTTCCTTGTGGTGGCTGAACAGTTATGAAAAGCTTTTGGCCATTTTCGCAATGATCAGCAACGCTAGAAATGTACCATCTTCTTCCATAAGTTGTTATTATAATTTTATCATGCCCACTAGTCAACACTGGTGCTTTTGCAGGAACTGAGCAGCTCTTAAAGTCACTTCCATTCACTCTTATTACATTGGACTTCCAAGCAGGATAGTTGAATGCTGCAATTTAGTTACAAGTTTAATCATCACAAATTAGTTTTGTTCATATATAAATAGAACAGTGCACATTCTAAGATTGAATTTTACATGTGATTTTGATTGGAAAGAATCAAAGTTTACTATGTTTTTATTTATTTATTTGTTTGCTTAGTCTAATTGGTATGCATTGACAGTGTAAAGTATTTTTACTTTCGATCAATAAAATATCATTGTATGTGTGATTTTCTAGATGAGTGAGATAAAAGTCAAACATTTTTATAATGTGTCGATTCTAATTACTTGACATTGTACAATATTTTAATCAAAATGAAGTAAAGTTTTGTAAGCTGCAAACAACCCAAATTTACACATGCATACAAGATTACAAATATTTAGGTAGAATGTGAGTGAGAATGAGCTTACTAAGGGTGTCTCCAAGATTAAAGACTTTGTTTGCAGTCCAAGATTGGTAATCAAACCCAGTTGTCCAACCACTCTCATCTCCAACTATGAAATCCTTTGCCACAGCAATGGTTGAGAATATAGTAGCAGTGAGAGCAATAAAGATGAGAGCACGAGAAAGAGCCATGCTTGAATTACAATGTTTGAATTAAGTGCTAATAACTCTTTCTTTTTGTTTTGGTTGCATTTGATAGGAGATTGAATATGAATCTATATATATATATAAATATATAAGAGAGACTTCAGGGCGAGGGTTTCTATTGTATTGTTATATTTTTGTAGTCACAGACGGCTAAGGTCGGCTTGTATAGAAAATAACGTAATGGAAAAACATTAAATTGACAAAGTTCATCGAATATAAGAATAAGATAGGATATGTCTTTCATCTCTTCTCAGTTCAAATATATTCTGACTAAATCCAACCCAGTAAATGTGGCCCAATAGCTCCACACATTCTTTTGTTTTACTTTTATACACAAAGATTCTCTTTTTCTTGGTAAAAAAAACATCTCTTTTTCCCCTTAAACAAAACCATAATAGGAACAAATTATGTCTCGCGAATGAGATAGTGTCCCCCTACACTTTACGGTTGCTTACTGTAAATTACGCCGATCTCGTATCTAATTGTTTTTCTAAGCAGATGCCTAGTTCTTCATCTAGACACGTAACTTGGAATGCAGCTAATAGGAATGAAATGATCCTGAATGTTGACGGTAGTAGCCTCGGAAACCCAGGAATTTCAGGCTTTGGAGGTTTAATTCGTAACTCGGCGGGTGCTTGGTTCCGTGGTTTTGTTGGTAATATAGGTTACTCTAACTTTCTCCATGTCGAACTGTTGGCGTTATATCATGGTCTAATTATGGCTTGGGATTCTGGTTTCAAGGAGCTAATTTGCTACTTGGATTCGACGACGGCTATCAAGTTGATCTTCGAGCTAGTTAATGTCTGGCATCATTTTGCAGCAAGTTCGGGTTATCCAGGGATTGGCAAGTTCGGGTTATCCATACCTTGAGAGAGGGAAATGGTTGTGCCGATTACTTGGCGAAGTTGGGTGCTGGTGGCAATGAAGCTTTCCGTTCTCTTGCGACGCCTCCTGCGGGAATTCTACCGCTCTTGCTAGCTTATGCTAGTGGGACTATTTTTCTAAAATAATCTGTTTTTTATTTTTCTTTTTGTTTTTCTTTTTCCCTCTTGTACCAAATAAAAAACAAACCATAATAGGTAAAAAAAACATCTCTCTTTCCCCTTAAACATCTCTCTTGCTTAAGCTTAATAGTATAACTTGGAGGATATTTTAATTTAAAATAAAAAATATTATAATATCGTGTTTTTAACTTTTTTAGATTTGGAATTATTGACTAATTATCTTTTTTTACCGTGTCATTGGTACGCAGTATCGACTGACTTTACCGACGATTAATCTTCGTCGAAAAATCTGACTAGCCACAAGTATTCGCTTTGCCAACTCGTATGGTTCTCCTTTCCAAGAAAGCGTTCGTTATACCTAATTAGATTCAAACTCAAAATTTTAGAGTGGGATTGGTGGATGCACCCCGTAAGTGGTCTGGGCAACTGCCCCACCATGTTAAAATGTTTTAGTTAATTATACTTAATAAAAATTCTTTTGCCTCATAAAAAGAGAAGTTGCCTCGATATATTATATTATATTTTAAAATGAAAATATAAAAAATAGTAATTTATTTTTTAATCTTCTAACAGGCACAATTTACAACTCAATTTATGTAAGTTTCCATATCATTAATTCTAACATGCACAATTTACAATATATTTATAAAAAACATCATGACTGTTATGAAAGTCACCAAAACTTTAGTAAGAAAAAATATGAGACATTACGTAAGAGAATAGAGAAGAAGAGAATGAAAGAGTCTTTCCATTATGCTCTTCACAAGTGTGTCATTACAATAGAATATGAGTCCTATTTATAGGACACAAGTAGGCAAGTGAAAGATCAAAGTAATGACCACTAATAACCTACTTAAGAATGAGAATTAAGGGGAAATGGAAGATTAAGATGGACATCCACTAAATATCTTAATATTCATAACACTCCTCCTTGGATGTCCATCAAGGATATGTCTCATTAAAATCTTACTAGAAAAAACCCAGTGGGATAAAAATCTAGTGAAGGAAAAAGAGTACAATATCCTGCCAGTGGGAACTGTCGTGTTAAAAACCTTTCCAGGAAAACCCAGTGGGACAAAACCTTGGCAAAGGAAAAAAAAGTGCAGTTTTCCCCCCCTTAATGAAGCGTCACTTCAGAATATCAATTTTAACATCTGGAGTTTCTCCCTGAGTGCATATGGAGCAATCTACTCCGTTGGCATTTGTGATGTATCCTCTTTTAATGGAGCTTTGCGATCAATATTATCTTCAAAACATCTTGCTTCAATGGTTTGCATATGGGCATGAAATGAAGAAGCAATCTTCAAAACATCTTGCTTGAATTGTTGGCATTTGTGCATGAAATGAAGAAGCAAGAACCATAGATTGTTTTATAGATCATAAAAATATTTCAATGTCACCACATGTAGATAATAGCTGACTTGTAATCTAACTTGATTCTACATCGGAAAAATATTTTATATCTGCATAGTTAATTTGTGTAACATACATAAAATGATGTATTCAATACAATAGTCAAACATAAATATGAATCTTACCCCCCTTTTTCTGATGAATTTTGGTTTGTAATGAACTATATTACTACCAATTAACACAAAATACTCTCATAACTAGGGATATAACATTTGGTAATATGCATACATGCTTTCATAGTCTTCGGGAAGGAGATATTTCATATATTCTTACCACACAAATCATATAGTCAATATAAATAATTTCTTCAGATCAAGATGAGGTTTTGTTTTTCAAAAGAATTTATTTGAAGATATTTCTTTTTATCTTGAATTCTTTTGGGATTTTCCATGTAGAGGTCAACAACAGGTTCAACCTCAAAATCAGATATAGTTTGAGGTTATTCATCTAGAGCTCTTTCTTTGAACAGTCTATAGTTTTTGGAAGCTCTTCAGGAGTCCGATAATACTTATGTCATTAACATAGACATCAGTTATAGCAAATACTTTCCAAATATTTCCATAAAACTATATGGGCAACTGATGTCATATTTCTATCCCTTCTTTAGAATATAAACTTAGATGATTATACCATATGTGTTCAAATTATATTATCTCATTGAGAGATTGATTCAATTTGAGTAATCATATCAAGAATCCGAAAAGTGTGTATTGGAATACTAAATCCCTCAAGGATCTTCAAATAATTATGAATATCAAATGAGTAATACAACTAAGTTGTAGCAACATTCATCTTGTGAAAATTGAGCTCTTCATGTGCTACAAGGTTAATTAATTACTGAAAAATATTTGTATCCACCCTTGAGCAACATGTCCATCTTTGAATCTCACAATTTCACCATTCTCATTCTGTTTTTGCACCATAACCCATTTGTATCCGACTGGTTTCATACCTTCAGGTGTTTGGACTACAGGTCCAAAAACTTTTGTAAAGCTACTTTAATTCTGCTTCAATTTCATCTTTCAATTTTGGCCAATTCTCACTTTGTCTACAATCTTTAATAGACTTTGGTTCATGATCCTCACTATCATTCATCACATTTAGCGCTATATTATATGTAAAGTCATTGTCAACGTTGACTTCGTTTCGGTTCCATCATTTTTCATTATTGACATAATTCATTGAGATCTCTTTAATTTCATAACTTGTCAGGTACCTGATCAATTCTTCTGGAACTAAAATGTTAATTATGTCTGAAGACTCTTTTAGAGTTTCTATATCCTCGCTTGGACCATCGTTCTTTTTAGCTCCTTTTCTTGTTCGAGGATTTTTATCTTTGGAACCGATTGGTCTACTACGCTTCAGGCGCGGTTGAGACACATTTGCAATATTTGATTGTCCAACAGGGACATCCATTTTATTGGAGCATTAGCAGCTGATATGTATGATTTGGTCACATCTTTGGATCAGTGAATGCATAATTGGTAGATGATTTGCTAAGCTTTGCAAATGAATTATCTTTTGAACTTCTAGTTCACATTGTTTAGTTTGAGGATCAAGATGAAACAATGATAACTCATTCCAGCTGATCTATTTTTCCAACTGCTTATTCTCTCCCCCTAATATTGAGAAATTTAATTCATCAAATGATAATCATCAAACGGGACTATAAACAAGTCTCCAGATGTTGGCTCAAGATACTTTATTATACTGGAGATTTATATCCAATATATATTCCCAAAAATTATTTGAGACTCATCATAGTGCATTGTGAGTGGATAAATTGAAATGTACACTGCACATCCAAAAATTCTAAGATGAGAAATATTACATTCGTGACCGAAAACCAAATGAAAGGGGAAAAGTTATGATAACTTGTTGGCCTGATGCGAATCAATATTGTAACGTGCAAATGTGCATGTTCCCAAGTAAAAATTGGAAGTTCTTATCTCATAAGTATTAGTCATATAATTAACCCCTTTTTAATTTCACTTGATCTATATCAGAAAAATACTTTATATCCCCTTTTTTTTTTGATGAATTTTTGTTTGTGATGAACTATATTACTACTAATTATCACATAATACTATCATATCAAAGGATATAACATTTGGTAATATGCATACATGTTTTCATAGTCTTCAGAACTGAGATATTTCATATATTCTTACCACACAACTCATGTACTCAAGATAAATAGTTTTTGCAGATCAATATGAGACTTTGTTTTTCAAAAGAATTTATTTTGCAGATCAACTCATGTACTCGAGTCCTTCTGGGATTTTCCATGTAGAGGTCAACTACAGGTTCAACCTCAAAATCCATCAGATATAGTTTGAGGTTATTCATCTAGAGATCTTTCTTTGAACAGTTTATAGTTTTTGGAAGCTCTTCAGGAGTTCCGATAATGCTTATGTCATCAACATAGACATCAGTTATAACAAATACTTTCCAAATATTTCCATAAAACTATATCGACAACTGATGTCATATTTGTATCCCTCCTTTAGAATATAAATTTAGACGATTATACCATATGTGTTCAAATTGTATTATCTCATGGAGAGATTGATTCAATTTGAGTAATCATATCGAGAATCCGAAAAGTGTGTATTGGAATATTAAATCCTTCAGGGATCTTCAAATAATTATGAATATCAAATGAGTCATACAACTAAGTTGTAGCAACATTCATCTTGTGAAAATTGAGCTCTTCATGTGCTACAAGGTTAATTAAGTACTGAAAAATACTTGTATCCACCCTTGAGCAACATGTCCAGCTTTGTATCTCACAATTTCACCATTCTCATTCTGTTTTTGCACCATAATCCATTTGTATCCGACTGGTTTCACACCTTCATGTGTTTGGACTACAGGTCCAAAAACTTTTGTAATGCTAGTTTAATTCTGCTTCAATTTCATCTTTCAATTTTGGCCAATTCTCACTTTGTGTACAATCTTTAATAGACTTTAGTTCGTGATCCTCACTATCATTCATCACATTTAGCGCTATATTCACTACAAGAATAATTGGAATTACCGGCGGAAATTTTCCGGTGGAAATTTTCCGTCGGTACGGTTCCGGCGAAATTGACGTAGTTACCGGCGGTTTTATTCCCACGGTAAGTTTCCGGCGGAATTTGGGGTTTTTCCGGCAGTTAATTTTCCCCCGGTAATTTTCCGGCGGAATATTCCGCCACAAAGTAATTTTCAATATTTAAAAAAAAAACATCGGTACCAGCCTTTATCAGCGGAATTTTAAGAAAAAGGGGGGAATTTGAAATTTGAATTATCCACCGTAAAAGTCCAATTAGCGGCGGAAATGGTTGTAGTTGGGAAAAAATCTGAATCTACCAAAAAAACTGCCGGAAAAAGGGGGTTACCGGCGGATTCAAAATATTCGTCCAAAAAGAAAATACCGCCGGAATTAGAGGAAAAGCCGCCGGTAATTGTAGATTTTGGGGGGAAATTCAAAATTTGAACATTTCCGCCGGAAATGTCACGTTAGCGGCGGTAAAAATAAAATTGGCCAAAAAAACAATTCCGTCGGAAAGCAGCCTTGACTGGCGGTTTTAAATTAGCCGTTGGAGGGAAATTCAAAATTGGAAATTTTTGCCGGAAAGGAACCGTTACCGGCGGTTTTAAAAAAATTGGCCAAAAAAAAATTCCGTCGGAAAGCAGCCGTTACCGGCGGTTTTAAATTAGCCGTTGGAGGGAAATTCAAAATTTGAATTTTTCGCCGGAAAGGAACCGTTACCGGTTTGGAATTAGCCGTTGGAGGGATTTTCGAATTTCAAAAAAATTCGCCGGAATATAGCCGTTACCGGCTGTTTTTAAAAAATCGGTATAAAAAAATTCTTTCAAAAATTATTTGAGACTCATCATAGTGCATTGTGAGTGGATAAATTGAAATGTACACTGCACATCCAAAAATTCTAAGATGAGAAATATTACATTCGTGACCGAAAACCAAATGAAAGGGGAAAAGTTATGATAACTTGTTGGCCTGATGCGAATCAATATTGTAACGTGCAAATGTGCATGTTCCCAAGTAAAAATTGGAAGTTCTTATCTCATAAGTATTAGTCATATAATTAACCCCTTTTTAATTTCACTTGATCTATATCAGAAAAATACTTTATATCCCCTTTTTTTTTTGATGAATTTTTGTTTGTGATGAACTATATTACTACTAATTATCACATAATACTATCATATCAAAGGATATAACATTTGGTAATATGCATACATGTTTTCATAGTCTTCAGAACTGAGATATTTCATATATTCTTACCACACAACTCATGTACTCAAGATAAATAGTTTTTGCAGATCAATATGAGACTTTGTTTTTCAAAAGAATTTATTTTGCAGATCAACTCATGTACTCGAGTCCTTCTGGGATTTTCCATGTAGAGGTCAACTACAGGTTCAACCTCAAAATCCATCAGATATAGTTTGAGGTTATTCATCTAGAGATCTTTCTTTGAACAGTTTATAGTTTTTGGAAGCTCTTCAGGAGTTCCGATAATGCTTATGTCATCAACATAGACATCAGTTATAACAAATACTTTCCAAATATTTCCATAAAACTATATCGACAACTGATGTCATATTTGTATCCCTCCTTTAGAATATAAATTTAGACGATTATACCATATGTGTTCAAATTGTATTATCTCATGGAGAGATTGATTCAATTTGAGTAATCATATCGAGAATCCGAAAAGTGTGTATTGGAATATTAAATCCTTCAGGGATCTTCAAATAATTATGAATATCAAATGAGTCATACAACTAAGTTGTAGCAACATTCATCTTGTGAAAATTGAGCTCTTCATGTGCTACAAGGTTAATTAAGTACTGAAAAATACTTGTATCCACCCTTGAGCAACATGTCCAGCTTTGTATCTCACAATTTCACCATTCTCATTCTGTTTTTGCACCATAATCCATTTGTATCCGACTGGTTTCACACCTTCATGTGTTTGGACTACAGGTCCAAAAACTTTTGTAATGCTAGTTTAATTCTGCTTCAATTTCATCTTTCAATTTTGGCCAATTCTCACTTTGTGTACAATCTTTAATAGACTTTAGTTCGTGATCCTCACTATCATTCATCACATTTAGCGCTATATTCACTACAAGAATAATTGGAATTACCGGCGGAAATTTTCCGGTGGAAATTTTCCGTCGGTACGGTTCCGGCGAAATTGACGTAGTTACCGGCGGTTTTATTCCCACGGTAAGTTTCCGGCGGAATTTGGGGTTTTTCCGGCAGTTAATTTTCCCCCGGTAATTTTCCGGCGGAATATTCCGCCACAAAGTAATTTTCAATATTTAAAAAAAAAACATCGGTACCAGCCTTTATCAGCGGAATTTTAAGAAAAAGGGGGGAATTTGAAATTTGAATTATCCACCGTAAAAGTCCAATTAGCGGCGGAAATGGTTGTAGTTGGGAAAAAATCTGAATCTACCAAAAAAACTGCCGGAAAAAGGGGGTTACCGGCGGATTCAAAATATTCGTCCAAAAAGAAAATACCGCCGGAATTAGAGGAAAAGCCGCCGGTAATTGTAGATTTTGGGGGGAAATTCAAAATTTGAACATTTCCGCCGGAAATGTCACGTTAGCGGCGGTAAAAATAAAATTGGCCAAAAAAACAATTCCGTCGGAAAGCAGCCTTGACTGGCGGTTTTAAATTAGCCGTTGGAGGGAAATTCAAAATTGGAAATTTTTGCCGGAAAGGAACCGTTACCGGCGGTTTTAAAAAAATTGGCCAAAAAAAAATTCCGTCGGAAAGCAGCCGTTACCGGCGGTTTTAAATTAGCCGTTGGAGGGAAATTCAAAATTTGAATTTTTCACCGGAAAGGAACCGTTACCGGTTTGGAATTAGCCGTTGGAGGGATTTTCGAATTTCAAAAAAATTCGCCGGAATATAGCCGTTACCGGCTGTTTTTAAAAAATCGGTATAAAAAAATTCCGCCGGAATCTAGCCGTTACCGGCAGTTTGGCTTCTAGCCGTTTGAAATCCGAAATACTATATAAGGGCCACATTCCGAAAATTTCAATTCATTCACTCTCCTCTTCATCAAATCCGAATTCTTTCACCCTTCTCTCATCTTCCATCATCAACTCTTCTCTCATCCCCTACTTATCTAAAAAAAAAAAACTCTTCTCTCATCCCCTCTTCTCTCATCTTCCATTATTCACTCCCCTCTCTCATCTTCCATTATTCACTTCCTACATTAACTCTCCTCTCTTCTCTTATTTTCCATTATTCACTCCCCTCTCATCTTCCATTCATTTTCTTCCATTTCTCTTTTTTCATTCATTCTTTTTCCAAACACTCATCAACTCTTGCTATTTCGGAATTTTGCTTATATTCACGTGTTTGCAAATTTTTAACGGTATGTTTAACTCTCCTATCATGTTTTATTTTAGTTTTATTTTATAGTATTAACATATGTACTTAATTTAACATTATTGACTTTGTTTGTTTAATTAGAATTCGGTTAGAGCTTGAAGACATTCGTTGGAGGAAGCCAAGTCTAGTATTTGCATCAAGTCAGAGACTCCTCTTCCCATTTGGTTAGTTATTAAGTTGTTTGTTATTATTGCAGTGACATGTTAATAATATATATGTTAAGATAGTAAATGATTAAAAGAAATTATGTTTATTTAGTGTAACATGTTAATAAGAAATGTATATTTTAATTAAAAAAATGATTAAGCAAGTGACATGTTTAACGAATATCGTGTAACTTATGTTTGTTAAAAATATTAGTTATTTAAGTGGCATGTTTATGTTTATGTAAAGAATGTAAAAAATTAGTTTTATATGATGTAACTAATGTTTGTGACAGATTATTAATTATTTAAGTGACATGTTTATGTTGTAAGTTTTTTTAATTAAAATTTTTAAAAATTTATAGGTAATTATTCTTAAGAAAAAAATATATTGGTTATGTTTGATAATTAAAAACGTGTTCATGTTGTAACTTTTTTTAATTAGAATTATGTTGTAATTTTATATGGTGCGTTTTTTATATACAAGATAAATATATAACATTATAAAAAAATATTTGTTATTAGATTTAAAAAAATATGTTGTCTATGTTTGTTAATTAAAAAGTAATAGTTAATTGTTTATGATATATATTGTAGTAGATCCCCAAGAAATGGATCGTAGTTGGATGTACGATCAAATGTTTCCTGGAAGTGCTAGTTTAAAACGGCGTTTTGTACAAGGAGTCGAAGAGTTTGTTTTTTTTTGCTAGGAGTCAAGAAGAATTTGGGCAACAAGGCGGAATTAGATGTCCGTGCTCGAAATGTAAATTTCGATTTATAAAAAATGAAGAAGAAGTCAGACTTGATTTGTACAATAATGGGTTTAAGCCAAATTATTGGATATGGAGTCGTCACGGCGAAGTAGCACTTGGGGTAGCTGTTCCTGCGGTTAATGTTCCTGTGGTTAATGTTCTTGCGGCTAATGTTCCAGTTGAAGTAGAAGCTCCTACATCAAGTAGTCACCAACCATTTGATGTTGTTCAGGGAATGATATCTGATGCTATCGGAGTAAATTTAGATTTTGAGGAACCGCAATACGATGCTAAAGAAGTTCCAAATGAGGAAGCTCAAAGGTTTTATACCTATTTGAGTGAGAAATAAACCACTATTTGAAGGATCTCAAGACTCTAAATTATTAATGTGTGTTAGGTTGCTGGGTCTTAAATCTCAATTTAATGTTGCTGGATTATGGATGGAATATATGACTAAAATGATGTTGGATGCAACCCCGATCAAACGACTTTTACCGCAAAGTTATTATGATGCTAAAAGACTTGTATCGAAACTTGGCTTAAGTTCTATTAGAATTGATTGTTGTGTCTCTGGTTGCATGCTCTATTATAACAATGAGTTTGGCATAAATGATGGAGAGTTGCTGGAATGTAAGATTTGTCACGAGCCACGCTATCGTGTCAGTAGAGTAGGGACAAGCAGAGGCAAAAAAGTTCCAAGAAAAGCAATGTTTTATTTGCCCATTGTATCGAGGTTGAAAAGGATGTTCACTTCAATGGAAACTGCGGGTAAAATGACCTGGCACTATGAAAATAGAAACAATTCTGGTGAATTACGTCACCCGTCTGATGGTGAAGCTTGGAAGCATTTTGATCGTGTTCATCCGGATTTTTCCAGTGATCCACGCAATGTTCGGCTTGGTTTGTGTTCTGATGGTTTCACACCATATATCCAAGCATCAGCAACACCGTATTCTTGTTGGCCAGTTATTGTTACCCCATACAACCTTCCTCCTGAGATGTGTATGTCTAAACCGTACATGTTTTTAGCTGCTATTATACCAGGTCCAAGTAATCCAACAGCTGGTATTGACATATATTTGCAACCTTTGATTGATGACCTAAAAAGGCTGTGGAATGGTGTTTTAACTTATGATGCAGCACGTAAACAAAACTTCATGATGAGGGCGGCTTTGATGTGGACCATTAATGACTTCCTTGCTTATGGAATGTTGTCTGGATGGGGGACACATGGTAAGATGGCGTGTCCAATTTGCATGGTAGACACAGAAGCTTTTACTCTTAAATATGGAGGAAAAACTTCATGGTTTGACTCGCACCGTAGGTTTTTACCTAAAGATCACCCATTTAGAAAGTCAAAATATGCATTCATAAAAGGGAATGTTGAAACAGCTCAACCTCCTCGTAGGTTGACACCTGAAGAAGTTTGGAACAGTGTTGAGGATATCCTTCCTGTAGAAGTTGTAGGCGGTGTTATTTCTCGTCTAAATGGTTATGGACAATGGCATAACTGGATGAAGAAAAGTATTTTTTGGGAACTTCCTTATTGGAAAGATAATCTTCTGAGACACAATCTTAACGTTATGCATATTAAAAAGAATTTTTTTGACAACATATTTAACACAGTTATGAATGTAAAAGGCAAAATGAAAGACAACGAGAAGGCTAGGAAGGATGTAGATCATTACTGCCGACGAAAGGACCTGTTGTTGGTTGAGCAAGCTAACTGTAGGACATTGAAACCTAAAGCCAATTATTCTTTATCTATCGAACAAGCAAAATCTGTTTATCAGTGGATCAAAGAATTGAAAATGCCTGACGGTTATTCTTCCAATTTAGCAAGATGTGTCGATGTGGATAATGGGAGAATGCATGGGATGAAGAGCCATGATTGTCATGTATTCATGGAGTGCTTACTTCCTATTGCCTTTAGTTCGTTACCAAAACATGTTTTGAATCCGCTCATTGAAATAAGTCAATACTTTAAGAATTTGTGTTCTACAATGCTAAGGGAAGATGATCTTAAAAAAATGGAACAAGATATCCCACTTATCTTATGCAAGTTGGAGAGAATATTTCCACTTGGTTTCTTTGATTCTATGGAGCATCTTCCAGTGCATCTGGCATATGAAGCTAAATTTGGCGGACCTGTCCAATACAGATGGATGTATCCGTTTGAAAGGTAAATAATTTAAGATATTGTCTATTTTAGGTGATTATATAGATGATGATTAAGTAAGATATTATCTATTTTAGGTTCATGGGTGATTCAAAGAGATCGGTGAAAAATAATGCTAGAGTTGAAGGATCAATATGTTCCTCTTACTTACACCGTGAAACAACCCATTTGTGTTCCTATTATTTCAAGAATGAATTTGCTCATAGAAGTAGTCGGAATGAAATGGAACTTGAATGTCCAAGACATCACCTAGCTTTATCCGTCTTTTGTTTGCCTGGTCGTCAATTTGGGAAGGCGTCTATTCACTGGCTAATAGATGAAGAGTTAAACTCAGTTCATGTTCATGTCTTGATAAATTGTACTGAGGTCCAACCATTCATTGAGTACGTATTTTTAAGCCTAGCTACATTTTTAATTTATTTAATTAAACACAAATACATGTGTAACAAATTGTAATCTTATTAGGGAATTCTTGTCATCCGAGCAAGTAAGTCAAGAACACCTGAGGAACATATTTATCTCCTTCCAGCAACTCCTACCAACCAACACCTGAGGAACTTATCTGAGGGTCCTCGAAGATGTGTAAAAGAGTGGCACACATACATTGTCAATGGATACATATTTCACACTAGGCAATGGACACAAGGTAGAGAAACAGTTAATAGTGAAGTTTGCATGAAGGGTGTCACTGGGAGAGGTGAAGACGACTTTTATGGTGTGGTTGAACACATATATGAACTTGCTTACCCTCATCTAGACTATAGTCAAAAGGTAGTGGTTTTTTATTGTAATTGGTTTGATCCGTCACCTCGAGGAACACAATTGAATCCAAAGTCAAATACAGTGGACATCAAAATGAACGGTAGATATCGTCTATATTATCCGTTCGTAATTGCACAAAATGTGAGACAAGTCTATTATGTCCCTTATCCATCAACACGTACAGATAGACGTGGTTGGTGTGTCGCAATTAAAACCAAACCAAGAGGTTAGATTGAGACAAATGATGAGACAATGGAATATGTGCCATATCAGATGGAGGAAATGTCGTCCAATGTAAATGAAGTGATAGAAGTTGAACCCATAACTCGGTTATGTGATGAGCCTAACACCGGTGATGAAGTTGATGGAGAAGAAGATGAAGATGCAACAGACCATGTCGGTGTATCAGGAGTTCACTCATCTGATGATGATGATGATTTCGAGGGAGAATGGGATGTCAATTAATTTCTTATTTGATCAAATTGTTTGTAATGTTATTTAGTTAATTTGACTTTGTTATTACGGTTGTTAATTTGCTTAGTTTGATCACTGTATGTTTGTCTTTAAAATTATATTGTAGTAATAAGATGTTGTTAATTTTTTTAATTAATTATAAATTGTTTATTTCCATTTTTAAATATATATATATACAGTCATGGCATCGGGATTAGTATCTGACCCTCCCATACCACCACCGAATGTTCCTGATCTTAAAGGGAAGAGGGTTTCTACTACAGTACGCGCGCGACGACGTCGACTAGTTCGTGTCGTTGCTAATGACAGATTTGTGCCCCCACCTTCCACTGTAGATGGCTCTGGACCGTCGCAGGTGCATGAGTTCATGGGAGTAGATGTTAGTGATCATGATGATGATGAGATCGAAGATGCCCCTGCAAATGTAGAAGATGAAGTCGTACATCTGAATAATTTTCCGGAGGAGCCACTAGAGTTATCAGGAGACGGTCGTATTGTACTGACCGTTATTGGAAAAGCGTAACAATATTTATATATGATAATTAGTGGTTTTTTAAAGAAATATATTAATAAATATATTAATATATAGTTATTAATGTACAGATTTTATCCTTCTAAGGGTGCATCCTCATCAATAACAGATGTGATCAAGGAGAATTACATCAAACCTTGGGGGTCTTGGATGGACATTAAAAAGAATCCTGATACAAAAAAGATGATGTTTGATAGATTCAGAGTAAGTTGTTTTACTTAATTATAATTTTTTAGTCAGTTTATTGAATTGATTAATTTATTTTTTATTAAAAAGTTATTTATAATTTAATAGGAAAAAATGGCATGGGAACCCGAGATAGAGAAGGAAGTTGAGAAAATCTTCCATAAAAGAGCTTCTCACCGTCTTTTTGAGTTACTTTGGGATGCGTGTTTAACTGATATTAAACCTCCTTTTATGGGAGATTCTGCTTGGCACGTGCTGAAAGAGAAATGGAATACTCCAGAATTCAAAGCAAAATGTGAAAAAGCCAAGAAGAATCGTGCTTCTGAGAGAGGTGGCTGCATACACACATCTGGTTCAGTCAATGCTGCTCAACATCACAGACGCTTGGTAAGTTTAATTAATTATTAATTATTAATTTATATTCATCAATTTCTGCCATATTATAACTATATTAATATGTATTTTATTAATAACTATGTAGGAGGCACTGCATCGTCGTCCCATTGGGTTGCCTGAGTTACACCGTCATCGTCGTATGCGACAGAGTACATGGGATTTTGTTGATGAATGGTCGAGGAGCGTTCATGTAACTACTCTTACCAGTATTATAATGCCTATTAGTTAAACATTGATTCTTTTTTTTTTGTTATGTTCCTTATTCATTTTGTTGGTTTTTATTTTCAGGAAAACTACGAGGGTGAAATGACCCAATATCGGGACACTCAGCAAAGCAGTGATAGCACTACTTGTGATTCCACCGAGGAACAACAACATGCTTTTGATGCTTGGAAGAGATCAGTTGGTCTACAAAGAAGTGGTCGTTTGGTAGGAACTGGTAGCATGGGCCCATCGATTTTCGAAAAAGCAAGAAGTATTATTCCAAATCGGGGTGAGTCATCTTCTGCTGATAGTACTGGTCGCTCTACTATGCCTACTGCTGCGGACTTACAAAATGTTCAACAATTGACCCAGAAATTAAGTGAAGTGGTGAATCAGTTGACCGAGCAACAACGGCTAAGTAATGAGCAGAGAGAGCGTCATGAACAGCAAATGCAGGAGCAGCGACTGATGATTGAATAGATGCGCGAGCAGACTAAGATAAATGAGGAGCGCTGGAAGCGTTTTTTCGATATGACTCAGTCCCCGATGCCTTCCATGCCATCATCATATTTTCAGCCACAGTTCCAATTGCAGCAGCAGGCTTACGGCGGTGCTTTTCAGCCGTATGGTGTTTTCCCACCTCCCTACCAGATGCCATATGGTAGCATCAACTCTCAACAACAATTCCAGCAGTCTCCTTTCCAGCAGCAACCACAACAGTCTCCTTTCCAACAGCAACCACAGCAGCAGTCCCCGCAAGCTTCTTTACAACAGCAGCCGAGGCAGCAGTCCCCGCAGCCTTCTTTCCAGCAGTCGCAGCAACCTCAGCTAGACACGCATGTTGATCTCAATGACAATGAGTTTAACAATTGGTTAAGAGACCCGACCAGAGGAGGCTACTATGACGACCCACAGTAGATTTAGATTATTTGAGTTTATGTATGGTTATTTTAATTTGTACTTTGTCGGATCTGTACGTTTAATTATCTGAACTTAATTTGTATGTTTATCGCTTTTAATTATCTGAACTATTTTCCTTATCTAATCTAATGATATTTTATTATATTATTGTTTTTTAAATAATTTAATTTGCAGCGATTTCAAAAAATATTCGATTTTTCCAATTTTTTTAAATAAAATGAATATATTTCACGTGTTTTTTAAAAAAAATAAAAAAATAAACTTTCCGGCGGTTTTTAATTATTACCGGCGGTTTTTTTAATTAAATAATAAACAAATAAACCATTTCCGTCGGTTTTAAGATATTACCGGCGGTTTTTTTGAAATAAATAATAAAAAATTTAAAAATTTCAGCCGGTTTGAGGATATTACCGGCGTTTTTTTAATAAATAAAAAAATAAAAAAATTACCGGCAGTTTTCGGTTATTACTTGCAGTTTTTTGAATTAAAATAATAATATTAACGAAATTTCCGGCGGTTTAGCGGCGGTTTTTTTATTAATTAATAAAAAAATATGTCATTTCCGGCAGTTTTCGTTGTATTTTCCGGTGGAATTTCCGTCGGTAATTTCTGGCGGAAAACATTACCTACGGATGTTTTTTCCGGCGGAAATTTTCCGTGGGTACCGTGCGTTTACCGGCGGATTTGGTACATTACCAACGGAATAAATCCGCCGGTAATTCCTATTTTTCTTGTAGTGATTATATGTAAAATCACTGTCAACGTTGACTTCGTTTCGGTTCTATCATTTTTCATTATTGACATAATTCATTGAGATCTCTTTAATTTCATAACTTGTCAGGTACCTGATCAGTTCTACTAGAACTAAAATGTCAATTATGTCTAAAGACTCTTTTAGAGTTTCTATATCCTCGTTTGGACCATCGTTCTTTTTAGCTCCTTTTCTTGTTCGAGGATTTTAATCTTTGGAACCGATTGGTCCACTACGCTTCAGGCGCGGTTGAAACAAATTTGCAATACTAGTATGTATCACCCGTGCCAGCACGGGTATACATTTTTTTTAAACATAATTTATAATAATTTTGTTTTTAATATACTTTATAAACAATTGTATATTATTTTAGGTTAGATGAAATATAAAAGTTGTGTTTAACATCAACCATTAAGAAGATATTTGTATTACCTGATTAATATTACGTATTTTCAATCGATAAGTTATCAGAAATATAAATTTTATATTCCCTTCCTACTGATAATTGGAAATTCAATTTTGCTATTTTGGAACTTAGTTGTTTGATTTAGCAACATTGTGAAGTTTTGTTTAATAATTTACATTTGTATATTTATGTTGGATAGATCAGATATAAAAGATGGGTATAACAACAACCATGAAAAAAACATTGGTAATGACTGAAAAGTTACTGTTTAAACTTTCACAATGTACACTGGAGACTAAAGCATTCGAGATATTTTTTACCAATGAAAATTTAAGCCAACTTCTTTCTTTGATAATAGATAATTAATTAAAGAGAAATGTTTTTTTGGGATGAAACGAAATGTACGGATATTAGGCAAACTATTTGCAAGCGTTGAAGTGGCTGAGTGTGTTATCTTATAACCAATTGTATATGAGTTTTTCTTACAATTCGTATAAACACATTCGTACCAAATATCAATGTTGTTAATTAAAATATAAAAAGGATCTCAATAAGATTATGTAGATTTATAGTAATTTTAAGTTCTTAAATAGGAATAATGAAATAGATCCCTTTCAACTAAGATTAGGTAAGTATATTATTAGCTTTACCTAAATTGGAAAGAGGTTACTTAGGGGTTTTTGTAAAAAGCATAAGGATATTTTGGGTAACCACTTAAATTAGAACTATAGTTACCATGTGGGTTACCCATCAACAAAAGACAATCGGGTAATAGATTCCCAATTCAGAAAATCAGGGTTTCGCGAACCATATCTTCTTCTCCTGTGCAATCGACCAACAATGGTGCGAAGGGATCGTCTTCTTCTTCAAAACGTCATTCTTCATGAAGCTTGCAGAATCTCAACCTCCGACGAACAACAATGAGGTATTAATTTCAACCCTTTTAAAATTGCAATCGATTTTCGATTTGGATGAAATCGCAACAAAACATCAGTTTATTATTCGATTGTCTTCTCATTTGCACTTACTGAATTCGTAAATCACTCAATCGCTGGAATTCAGGTAGTAATGCTTTCTGTAAGTTGTTTTGTTGTTTAAAATTTGGTGAAATCTAGAACTTTTCCATTTTTTCATAAAGTGTTGTGCCAAATTAGTGTTTTCCACTATGCAGATACTACAAACTGTATTCTCCGTGATTCAATCTGAAATTCAGTTATGTTTACTCAATTTGTAAAACGGTGATTATAGTTATGGTTGTCATTTAGATTGATTGTAAATTGATGACAAATATGGTTGAATCTCATTTTAATGTTGCAAACGGGAGTAGATACCTTATAGTTTAAAGGTTTAAATATGTATTTAGTCCCTGCAAATGTCCCTGTTTTTCGATTTAGTCCCTGCAATTTTTTTTTTAAATACGTCCCTGCAAAATAACTTTTTTTTTTAAATACGTCCCTACAAAATAAAATTTTTAAAAACGTCCCTGCAAAATAGCTTTTTTTTAAATACATCCCTACAAAATAACTTTTTTTTAAATACGTCCCTGCAAAATATCACAATTTTTTTTTGTTGGGACGTATTTCAAAAAAAAGGTTATTTTGCAGGGACGTATTTAAAAAAAAGTTATTTTGCAGGGACGTATTTAAAATTCCAACTTTCGGAAGGGCATATTCAAAAAAAAGTTATTTTGCAGGGACGTATTTAAAAAAAAAAATTGCAGTGACTAAATCGAAAAACAGGGACATTTGCAGGGACTAAATACATATTTAAACCTAGTTTAAATTAGTATATGTTAACCATTACATTATATGGAGCATATAATAATAGAATCAACAATTATATAGCACCTAAGTTCTGATAGTAGATAAAGTATACATAGTTGGAATTAGCATCTGTTACTATTAGCCCTATATAGTTCTGTAATTAAGAATTAGTAATTTGTGTTGTTCTCAACATGTCAATTTAGTATGATACGTGACACTTGGAAATGCTGCCTACAGTGCTAATATTGATTTCATGTTGATTTTCTATCTTTTGTACTACTAACAGGAAAACGCCAACGAAAATCTGCCTTTGGCGATGACACTGGAAAAACACAACAGATCAGATAACACCATATTGCTCTTTACGAAACTGAGGTTTGTCCTAGGTATTGTATACAAATAATGTGTGCATTTCAAAGTTATATAATGTATATATAAATAGGTGTGTATATATATATATATATCAGACCTGCACTATTTTTTCCCTTGAAGAATAAAAAATGCTACTCAATAATAATAGACTTAAAGAAGTCTTTGTAGATGTATAAAAAAATGTAAACATGTAACCTGACAATGACAAAAAGTGCATCAGCCCCATGATTTGTTCTGCAATCTGCTTCAATGTCAAGGGAAAGACTATGAAAATTCAAAAGCCATTGTCATTTACAAAATCAATGAAAACTTCAATGTTCAAAACTGAATGGGAAAAAGGAAATTATTGGAGTCTGTCAATTTGTCGATCTTGACAGACTTAAGGGGAATGCTTCCGGACGACGATCCTTTGTCATTGGGAATCTTTCTCTTCATTAGGGGTGTGTCATCGCTGTCTTTGGTAATGTCCACCAACTCCTTTCCTATTCTGATGGTGTTTGAATCACCAGAGGATTGTTCAAACTTTCCAAGCAAGTCCTATGTCAAATAGATAGTCCCAAATTCCAGATTAAGATGTTTATATAATCAGCAACTAAAAATATAATTTGATTAAAATACAACATTGATATGACTCTGCCCAACATAACTATTAACAGATATACCTGAGATACATCTTCGCTCAGCTTGTTAACACTGACAGAACCCCCTGTTGGGGTGTTTTCAATAAGTAATACTTCTTAAGGTGGGTCAATTACTGCCTTCAAGGTAGAAAACATTCGAATTATTAATTATTTCCGTTGTAAACAGTGGTAGTTGTAATTATAATGTATTACCACTACTTTAATTTACTGAAACACTCACCTCATTCTCAATCCACTTCAGCCGATAACGGTCAATCAGAACACGATCATCAGTTATATTCCTCACACGGTAGGATCGTGGGTACCTACTACCATTCCCACTTTCGCACTGAATCTTTATCAAAACCTCTTTACCTTTCAGGCCCATTAGCTCAATGGGAATGTAATTTCTTTCAAGATCTTAAATAGAGAAAAGTTCTAATTACAATCTAATATGAAATTTGCTGCGTATGGAGTTACGACATCTAGTTTATCATGCTATTTTAAGTAAGTAAAACATTCTAAATGTGTTGATTTTTTGGATACCTGCATCCATGAGTCATAGACAGCATCACATTGTCGTCCGATCAGCACACGTACGGAATGGTCAAATATAACGACAGTCACAGAGTCAGTTTCGTCAATGACACAGAGTTTCAGGAAAAACCTAAGATGCACGCACATAATTCATATTAGACAGATTTCACTCTATTTATATGGTTGTATTATAATTGGTCGGTATACTTGAATATCGTCAAATGTGAACTTACTTTGTGGTCACATTCATGACATGGGTGTCACATTTTGAACAATCATACACTTTAGAATCTTCAACAACCTTTTTGTGGCAGCGACAAGCCTAGTACCACCATTCATCATCGTTGACGATCGCATCCATGGATGCCAGAACAACAAAATCATTCACCTAAAAACCATTTGAAGCATAACTAATAAACTAATATGAAGTGTTTTAATAATCTGAACCATCCTTAAGAGACCATTATTACTTTGTTGGTATTCTGAAGATAATAACAGACTTATGCGCAGTCTATTATATACTCTGAGCATAAGGACCAATTCATCTTTTAGAGTACATTATCATGATGTATTATATATGTAGCTAAGAGGTTATATGTATACCTCCACAAAGTCTTTGACCATAGATATTGAGTGTTTTTCCTCCACATGGAGAAAATCATCTTGATTACCCCCACTCTTGTTGGATTGTGTGATACTCACTGTGGGGGATGTTATGTCCTGGGACATGCTGTCAAAGATATATATCAAAAGTATGATTCAGCAAAAACATTAATGGTGGATAAAACCGAATAAAATTACTAACATTTGGACATGATATTCACTCATTAGAAAATTCACAAATTTTTAGCAACCAAATGTAAAGATTGTAATTACGTTTCTCTTAATGCAACTTTTTGTTCCACATACTTTGGAATATATTCCAATGACATGTGCCATGACAACATATGATTCACCCTATATATACAGAAAGTGTAAGTTTCATACACATGGAACAATAATCCCAAATATATTATAAAACATAAATTTGCAAATTGTCAAGACTTACGTGATCATGCTGAACGATATCCAAGCTTCCAATATTAGCTATTCTGCTTTGCAATATGAGTTTTTCATACATATCAATTGGTATCTCCATTGATTTGCAAGTTTTTGCAAAAACTGATCAGTTTTTCGCAAAAGAAAGTCACAGAAATATGAATCAGGCAAATTTTCATTGTCCAATGCTATGATTAAGATTTATCACTATGACCAATGAATCTGATGTGGAAATGTAATAGAAGGTAGGAATTTCAGATTGGTAGAGAGTGTTTGGTCAGAATTTCAGACAGATAATAATATGGATCTCATTCGTAACTGTTGATTGTGTCCCCTTCCATTCATGCGAATTACTTCTTAAAATGTAACAGATGATTTCGTGTTGTTTTTATTTTGCAGGTATGATGTTGATTTGTTGTGAAAGATGATAATGCAGAAGAAGAGTTCGTGTGGCTTGTTTAAGAAGAATGGATGTTTAATTCTGATTAAGTTTGGATCCACTATTTTAGGGAATGGTTAATTACAATTCAATGGCATTTGTTGCCAGCCATTTTCATTCAAGAGCCGTTTCCTTTTTTTGGCATTTATGAATAGCTGATTCAGCTATGTTTGTATACATCATGGTCATTCATTTTTTAATATTATTAGATGATCTTTTCTGGACCATTAAGATCAAATATTCGACTAATGGCTGTCCTACTTGGCATGCCATGTATTTTTGAAAAATTATGCGTGGCATTTTTAGTTGATGGTGATTTGGACGTCTAGGTGGACACATTTGTGATTTATAATACTTATGATTTGATTGTCCAACAGGGACATCCATTTTATTGGAGTATTAGCAGCTGATATGTATGATTTGGTCACATCTTTGGATTAATGAATCCATAATTGGTAGATGATTTGCTAAGTTTTGCAAATGAATTATCTTTTGAACTTCTAGTTCACATTGTGTAGTTTGAGGATCAAGATGAGACAATGATAATTCATTCCAACTGATCTATTTTTCCAGCTGCTTATTCTCTCCCCCTAATATTGAGAAATTTAATTCATCAAATGATAATCATCAAAACAAGTCTCTAGATGTTGGCTCAAGATACTTTATTATATGTGGAGATTTATATCCAATATATATTCCCAAAATTCTTTAAGGACCCACCATAGTGCATTGGGAGAAATTGGAATATACACTGCACATCCAAAAATTCTAAGATGGAAAATATTAGTTCGTGACCAAAAACCAAATGTAAATGGGAGGAGTTATGATAACTTGTTGGCCTGATGCGAAACAATATTGCAACATGCAAAAGTGCATGTTCACAAGTAAAAATTGGAAGTTCCTATCTTATAAGTATTGGTCATATAATCAACTTTAGACGTCTAAAGAATGGTTCTTCAAGACCATTTTATGAATGAACGTATACTAAGTGATGTCCAATATCATACAACACTTATAAGATGCTTTCAGGGTACTTCACATAATGACCTCTTACTCAAATTAATTGAGCAAACAATCTCACAAACTTCTGATTGTGAGTTGATGATATATATATATATATATATATATATATATATATATGTGGCCATATAGGTGATGCATCAATTAAGATCACAAATATCTAAATATTCCACGTGATTAGTGTAATCGTTTACAAATATCACCTTATATAAGTTCTAGAATTACGAGAGACTTATTGTCTCAAATTGCCAATTTATTTTGGGAATTAGTGAACACAAAAATTAGAAGATTGAAGAAACTACTGGCTCTTCAATACAAGTTCACAATAAAAAAAATTAACCATTTTTCGCATCATTATATACTCGGATGGTCCAACCAATCTTGCCAACAACAAAATTATTATGATTTGTAAACTTCTGGTTTACAACAAAATGTGCTTCAATAGAATATATATATATATATATATATATATATATATATATATATATATATAAGTGTAGTACAAATCAGAGGAAAAAGCAGACAACTTTTCCACTACACTTATTTTATCCGAAGTATGTCTTGTTTTATAAAGATATTCAACATATTCATTTCTTGTTTCCATATGATATCCATTTGGACTGATATATATCCTTAAAACTTAATAAATTTTTATGAGACTTTATAGATTATAATATGGTACAGTGTGTAAAAAAAATGGGTCTCTACGTAATTAGCGATACACTAGCTCTTCTGGAGCTTTA
The DNA here is from genome assembly GCA_963573325.1 of Astragalus glycyphyllos. Lineage (NCBI taxonomy): Eukaryota > Viridiplantae > Streptophyta > Magnoliopsida > Fabales > Fabaceae > Astragalus > Astragalus glycyphyllos. The sequence continues at coordinate 42,518,299 of OY754312.1, read as the reverse complement.
AATTACATTTTACAAACTTCTAGTTGCAAGTTAATAAGAAGTACACATGCTACTATATGATTTCTGGTCATAGGTAGATAATGTACACAATCTAATATAAAATACACATATTTAATCTTAGTTATATTCTAAAAACTTAGAATAGCTATCAAACTTAACTCTATTATAAGCTAGCTAATCAATAGCATTATAGTTAAAAGGCATTGAGAGAAAATGACAGATAAAACTTCAATTATATTGAAGAATATTTTACTCCTTGAAAATATTAATATGGGATGTCATTGCTACTTCATTATAATCTTGCTAAACGTATAAAACTATGTCGACTTCTAAACGTTAGGTTTGAAACAACACTTTATTTTGCATACGTGCATATCAAACATCTTGGTGCACATCGCATAATCTTAACCTCACTCATATTTATTTAAGCAAAAATAATGTGTTAAACTTTGACAATTCAAAAAATAAATTATAAAACTACTAAGTATGCGTATAACAAAATTTACCATATACATACAGAAAAATTGGGGACACACAATTTTCTTTAATAAACAAAACCGTATAAACCACACATACTAGTTTAACAAAAAAACACCATTTATACATGAAGAATTTGAGACACACAATTTGAATAGGTATGATTAATATAATTTCACATGTGCTATAATATTATGGTAACATGAAATTACAAGAAGGTAATAAAAAGAATATGATGGGAAATAAGAACATAAGAGTGTCTAGTTCTTTTTAGGATCTAGTCATACAATCAACTCTTCTTATTCCCTTTTTTTTATATTGAATTCTAAGTATAAGAAAGAAGAAACATTACATTTTTGCATAAGATATTACACCATTTTTAGGAAAAACAAAGGTCACAATCACAAATGATCAAATGACACTTAAATAGGATAATGATAACATTTATCACATCAACGGTCATCACCACAACTTTTCTTGTATCAAAATTATAATGTGAATCATTCACTTCTGGAAATGAACTCCAACACATTGAGTGGTTTGTGAGTATTCTTTTCAGTCATCATTTCACATAATCTTAATTCATAATATTTTCGTAAATTTTTTCTTATTTTTGCTAATTCATGAGAATATTTGAGACATAAATTATATGCCCGTTTCTCTTGATTTCCATTGCTTCAAAACATACTAAGATCAAATAGATCTTATAGATTGCAATCATTGTGTAAAAGTCAAGTTCTTCAGGAACTCGATCACAAATCTTTCATATAAAATGATCAAAGAAAAATATACTTTCTAATCAATTGTTCTTCAAGAACTATATCACAAAATCTTGACATTGACAGGAAAATCATGTTTTGCGCAATCCTGCAGGGATGCTTGAATATTTTGTTTCTTTGAGTTCTTCAAGAACTATCAGAAATCTTCACAAACAGTGATGAAGAAAATAATTCTTTGTGTAGTCCTAGTTCTTCAGGAACTATACCACAATACTTCTTCAAGGATGCTTTGATATTAATTTTTTTAAGTTCTTCAAGAACTGTATCACAAACGCACATAGAAACAGTTATTTGTGCAATCCTTCAAGGATGCTTGGATAATAGATTTATTGTTCTTCAGGAACTATATAACAAATTTTCATCAACAATGATAAATAAATTTAAAATGAGATAAAACATAAACAAGATCACAAATAAATAATAGTGAGAAGAAGAATATGAAGAACAAGAAGAAGAAAAATTATTTGTAATAGAACCTAGAGATGATTCCACCATCAGTCATACGGTAGAGCTTCGTGCTGATAACGTGTTATGAAAATCACCAAAACTTTAGTAAGAACAAATATAAGACATCACATATGAGAATAGAGATGAAGAATAGAGAAGAAGCGAATGAGACAATCTTTCTATTATGCACTTCACAAGTGTGTCTATACAAAAGGTGTACCCTATTTATAGGGTGAGAATTGGTAAGTGAGTGGTCACTAATGAAAAGCCACTACAAGGGAGTAATGAGAAGATGGGAGAAGGATGGACATCCACTATATAATAATAATAATCATAACTTGGTAATTCCCTTTCGCATCCATGCATAAGAGATTGGAAAAGTTACATTTTTCCAAAATTCATGAGTTACTACACCAATAGGAAGATCATAATGACAAATCATATACTAATATATTTAAATAGCATAATGATAACATTTACCATATCAATGATCATCACCACAACCTTTGTTGTACCAATATTATAATGTGAATCATTCACTTCTAGGAATGAACTTCAAGTCATTGAGCGGTTTATCAATATTATCACATAACCTTGATTCATAATATATATATATATATATATATATATATATATATATATATATATATATATTTAGAAATATTTTCTCATTTTGCTAATTCATGAGAATATTTGAGACATAAACTATATGCTAATTCAAAACATACAAAGATCAAAAAGATCACAATCATTATGTAAAAGGCAAGTTCTTCAGGAACTCGATCACAAATCTTTCATATACGATGATCAAAGAAAAATGTACTTTCTAAACAATTGCTCTTCAAGAACTATACCACAAATCTAAACATTGACGAAAAAAATCATGCTTTGCGCAATCCTGCAGGGATGCTTCAATATAAAGTTATTCTTTCTTTGAGTTCTTCAAAAACTATCACAAATATTCTTTCTTTGAGTTCTTTGTGCAATCCTACAAGGATAATGGATTACCAAATTATTAGTTCTTTAGGAACTATATCACAAAACTCTCAATGATGATCAAGAAAAACCATATATGAGCAATCCTTTAGGGATGCTTGGATATTAAGTTTTTAAGTTCTTCAGGAACTATATCATAAACAGTATTTGCGCAATCCTTCAGGGATGCTTGGATAATGGATAATAGATTTATTGTTCTTCAGGAATTATATAACAATTTTTCATCAATAATGATAAATAAATACAAAATGAGATAAGACATAAAATTAGATAAAACATAAACAAGATCACAAATAAAAAATAGGCAAAATTACACCAGAGGACCTTTAAGTTATTTATTTGTAACAAGTTGGCTCTTTAAGATTTTTTTGTAACAAATAGGCCCTTTTAGTGATTACTCTAGCTTATGTATTTTGATGTAATGCTACTTTATATATTGTGATTACTCTAGCTTATGTATTTTGATGCAACCAAGCATATTTTAATGTATTTTGATGTAATCAACGATATGTCATTTTACTAAAAGGGCCAACGGTGTCAACGTTAGGTAACTTAAAGGACCTATTTATTACAAAGAGAACTTAAAGGGCCAACTTGTTACAAATAAATAACTTAAAGGTCCTCTGGTGTAATTTTGCCTAAAAAATAATGGGAAGAAGAAGAAGAAGGAGAAGAAAACTTATTCTTGTAATAGATCCCCCGGATGATTATGCTAAAAGAAGAAGAAGGAGAAGAAAACTTATTTTTGTAATAAATCCTCAGGAAGATTATGCCATCAATCATATGGTAGAGCTTCGTGCTGATAACGTGTTATGAAATTCACCAAACTTTAGTAAGAACAAATATGAGACATCACGTAAGAGAATAGAGAAGAAGAGAATGAAAGAGTCTTTCCATTATGCTCTTCACAAGTGTGTCATTACAATAGAATATGAGTCCTATTTATAGGACACAAGTAGGCAAGTGAAAGATCAAAGTAATGACCACTAATAACCTACTTAAGAATGGGAGTTAAGGGGAAATAGAAGATTAAGATGGACATCCACTAAATATCTTAATATTCATAACAATGACTAATTTGTTATTGATTATTTTTTTGACAAGAATTTCTATTAGCAGCACACTAACTTTAAGAACGATATGCTCTACTTACGGTCCCTTGACAACACAAGTCTATGGGATGAGTTTTACATATTTTTTTTGACTCAATGAGTTTTACATTTATCTCTAGTTTTTTTTTTAAATTTTTTTCTAAGCAAAAAGAATTTCATTAAAAGAACCTAGGGGTAACATAAGGCATGCACCCAAACGTAAACTTGATAAAGTTATACAACTGAGAGTGAGAGTTGCCTATTGAGGCTTCAACATCACCACGATTCAATTGTTTAGGTAGGTACTTCGCCCAAACTACTTTCTTCTCCTCATTGTAACCTCCCCACAAGAATTGTCTTTGAATCTTTGTCAAATCTGAAACAATCTTCTTAGAGGCTTTGTAGAATGAAAAAAATATATAAGGGTAAAGCGGAAAGAACGAAATTTATCAAGGTAACCCTCCCACCGGTTGACAATTGGCGGGTCTTCCAAGAGGACAAGCGAGACTTCATCATCTTCAAAATTGGGTCTCAATTTGAGCATTTTCTTGAATTGGCACCCTGTCGGGATACCTAGGAACTTAAATGGTGTGGTTTTTCAGTGTGAAATTAAAATAGTACATGGGCTAGCGGGCTAGACCAACCCATCACGGGGCAATGATATTTTGGATTGAATCAGATCGGAATAAAAAATATCCAGTACTCAATTTAGTTAGCAAGTCTGTCTATTATGTTAGGCTAAATTGGGCAGCCGATCGGGCTAGACTCTTTTTGACAGCTCTAGTTTTTATGATGGTTCACGTATGGCTCAAAACTTTGCAGACAACTATCGTCGTTTTTGGAAGTAAATGCCCTTGGTCCTTGTCCTCACGGCGAGACATGGCGTGATTGATACAGGTTCAACAAAAGCAAGGGATAACGAATGTGACTTATATATTAAGACATCCATTTGTTTTCCCCTGCGTTTACCAATCCATATATTCACGAACCATCTGTCATGGTGGTTCAGAATACTATTTGCGGCGGTTTTAATTATTGAAATTGTGCCTCTCACACCGTACATATTTAGTCCAATACTTCCACTATTTCAAATTTACATGTAGTTGAATACATGATATTCATGATTAATAACAATATAGCATTCAAGTTTGTGGTTAATGAAATTCAGTTGATAGTCAATGAGTTGCAACACATGATAACCAAATTCAACACCTCATTATAGTCACGTGTGTAAACTGCATTAACATTTCAAAAAGTTGTTGGTGTCCCAAAATTGGTTATTGGTGTACTAATATCACTTCTCTATATTAATAGTGGGAAAAGATTATCATACATGAAGATTAAAGTTGAATCAGGCTAAGTATACAAGCCTTGTGACAAAATAAATGATAAAAATGAAAAGGGGTAAATTATTAGTTATCAGTAACTATTAAAGAAAAGAGCCCCTTTTTGAGACATCACAGATGAACTAACATCCAATCTCAAACAGCTATCAGCTTTCACTGGACAAATTTGGCTAGCTTCTTCGCGATCAAGGATCGACCGAAATGGGAAACACTACCTGTCCATGGTGAACTCGGAGATGCTGCTTCTGGTTCAGGGGACCATGCTGAGGGTGCGGGTGATGGTGAGGGAGACCATGCTGAGGGTGAGGGTGAAGGTGACCAAGCTCCTTGTGGTGGCTGAACAGTTATGAAAAGCTTTTGGCCATTTTCGCAATGATCAGCAACACTAGAAATGTACCATCTTCTTCCATAAGTTGTTATTATAATTTTATCGTGCCCACTAGTCAACACTGGTGCTTTTTCAGGAACTGAGCAGCTCTTAAAGTCACTTCCGTTCACTCTTATCACATTGGCCTTCCAAGCAGGATAGTTGAATGCTGCAATTTAGTTACAAGTTTAATCATCACAAATTAGTTTTGTTCATAATTAAATAAAAAGAACATATATATGTTGTTCTAATCAGATTAATGTCTGTCTAATATTGATCGAACAATGCACATTCTAAGATTGAATGTTACATGTGATTTACTCAACTTGGAATAATTGCGACATTTTTTGGTTGCAAAGAACCGTGATTCTATATATGTGTGCATAATTATTTTACTATCTTTTTATTCATTGTTTTTGTTTCCCAAGTCTAATTTGTATATATTGACATTGTAAAGTATTTTTACACAATCAATCAAATAAGAAATCACGGTAGGTGTATTTTCTAGATGAATGAAATAAAAGTAAAACATTTTTATGATGTGTCAATTTCTAGTTGATTGACGTTGTAAAATATTTATACACTGTCGATACATACTAAGAAAATTCGTCTTTGTTTTAATCAAAATGAAGTAAAATTTTGTAAGGTGCATAAAAAGGTTACATATATAGGGAGAATGTGAATGGGAAAGAGCTTACTAAGTGTGTCTCCAAGATGAAAGACTTTGTTTGCAGTCCAAGATTGGTAATCAAATCCAGTTGTCCAACCACTCTCATCTCCAACTATGAAATCCTTTGCCACAGCCATAGTTGAGAAGATAGTAGCAGTGAGAGCAACAAGGATGAGAGCACGAGAAAGAGCCATTGTTGATAGTTTCACTGTTTGAATTAAGCGCTAATAGCTCTTTCTTTTTGTTTTGGTTGCATTTTATAGAGAATGGATATGAATATATATATATATATATAAAAGACTTCAGGGCGAGGGTTTGCCATTGTTACATTTTTGCTGTGACAGACGGCTAAGGTCGGCTTGTATAGAAAATAACGTAATGGAAACATTAATTAAATTAACAAAGATCACAGAATATAAGAATAATATATGATATATATTTATCCCTTCTCAGTTCAAATATACTCTGACTAAATCCAACTTCTCAAATATGGCTGAATTCGTTTTGTTCCTTCTATACAAGCAAACATAATAGCTAGCCCCTTGCTGAAGCTAAATATAACTTGGAGGATTTTTTTAATTTAAATTAATAAAAACATTATAATATTGTGTATTAAATGAGCTTTCAATCTTTTATTATTAGCAGCACACTAAATAATAAGAACGATAGTATCCCCATACGCACAACTGTAAAGACTAATCCATTAAGCTGAGTAGACCACGATGAGCGGCAAATCTCTAGCTCAAAAGTTTTAACGCAAGAACGACATGCTCTTAATGCAGTCCATTGACAACACATGTTTATGGATGAATTTTACATTTACCTCTAGTTTCTTAAAAAAAAAATACTCAAGCTACCAAGGTAGTCCAACCCATCATGAGTCTCTCCATGTCAGACCAATGATTTTTGGGTTGGGTTGGATTAGGCCAAAAATTATTCAATACTCAATTTAGTTAGTTAGTCAGTGTATTATGTCAGGCTAAATAGGGCAGCCCATCAGGTTGGACTCATTTTGACAGCTCTAACTTTTACGAAGATTAAATTATTGAACAATTGAACCTCTCACACCGTACATATTTAGCACAATACTTTCCACTATTTCAAATTTACATGTCATTGAATACTTAAAAATTCATGGTTAATAACAATATATCATTCAAATTTGTGGTTAATGAAATTTGCTTTAACATATCAAAAAGTTGTTAGGGTGTTCCAAAATTGGTGTACTAATTATATCATTTCTCTATATTAATAGAAAAGAATATCATACATGAAGATTAAAGTTGAATCAGTCTAAGTACAAGCCTTATGACAGATCCCTTTCTGAGATGAGAAAGAAGTAACTAGTAAATCAACTCCAAACAAATGAAGTATCTAATATCATCTCAAACTCAGACATTTTGGATTTCTGTTCCAAGAAAGGTATGTTGGATCCCCAAGTGGTCTGCATATACAACAATATAACAATGTCAGCTTGCTAATTCTAAACATATAGACATACATGTAATCTATGCCAATGAGAATAGAATGTGTAGTATTTTTCTTTACCTTGGCTTCATCACATACATAATCAAGAAAACTACAGCATACATTAGCGAAACCCAGCCAACGAAAATATACGTGATCCCCAACCATTTATTCTTTCCACCAATCCATGTTGTGGTTGAAAGAACAATGCTCTTCTTTCCTCCAAACTCATAAGTATTATAGTTGTTCTGTATCGCAAGCATTATTTCATCATTAGCTTCAAGATCAGACTCAATCTTCCCGTATAGTTTTCTGAATGTTGGTAGTGTTGCGGTTCGCATCCAAACAATGAGATCCTCTTGTTCACTCAACTGGTGCATGCCACAACAAGACAGATTAAATTTCTAAAAATGCCAAAAAGCAAAGTGGAATTTCCTATGAAGTACCGACACAGACATCAGACATATCACAGACACATGGACACCAGTTTTAATTTGATAAATGCAAGTAAATGAAGTGTCGGTGTCAGTGCCTATGACCGGACACGTCTTCAACAATAAGTGTCGGTGCTACAGAGAAGTTTCTTAAAAAAAGTGAACAGAAATACTATTTATGCAACAATGAGGATTTATATATTTACAGGTATGCTTTCATTAAGTCTAGCACCACCAATCAAACCTCCAGTCTGGAAATTTTTCGGATAAACATCTGATCCGAATTTGGCCTTTTGATCACTTTTCCATGCTATGTTCTTTTTGTTGATCACCAAGTCCTTATTTTTGCTTGAAATTCTGTATGTATCATTGAACAAACTCCATGCAATGAGGCCACAAGGTACAATTGGTTGATAACCCATGTTTTGTGGTGTACGGTCTTCGGGACCGCATTTTTCTACATCATTCTTAGCCGCCTTACTCCTCAACTGTGCATGACTTCTGCTTTGAACATATCTGCAAATATCATCCAAAATCCGAGGTCGGTAAAGAAAAATAAGGGGCTTAATCTGAGTCAAGTAACCTAACAATCAAAGAAGAAGTAATAGACATGAGCGAGAAAATAAATTATTTTGGTTTTATTTGTACATACAGGCGATGATTCTGGTAAAAGTTCTCGAGCTGATAATAGACATATACAGGTGCTTTCATTTTATTCTTAACCTGCAAAATGTACAGCAGATTACTTCACAAAAAGTTGCAGTTTAAAATTATCATATCATATACTGATATTCATATATATCAAACAAAGAGAATTTAAATTCTGTCTAAGCAATGGGGAGAATTTCATTTTCAATTGCATCATTGAGCAGGAAATAGTGATACTAACAGTCAATTTACTGATGCAAGTTTTGTCGGCCCTATCGTCTTTTATATATGCCGTTGCATTGTCTTTATAAGAAGATGGAAGGCATTGATCATCGTATCGGAGTTGAAGTTCTACCACCTGCATTAAATTTCTTGTTCAATACACAATCATTTTGTCAACTAACCAAATTTCATTTCATACTATGTATTGTATGTAGACAACTTGTTACATGCTGTGATGCTGTCAATGAAGCAAGACCAATAGGGATGAAGACGAATCCTATAACCGAAAATATCGAAATGACCTGGAGAATAAAAGAATAAATTAACTGAGTTAGAGCATGAAAACCCCTCAAATTCTAGACAAATGTTGTTCCCATGTTGCATAGAAATGTATGATTTTATTGTAAAATTAAACCAACTTATGTTGGAAGTTATACATACCCATCCAGGTGTTAGAATTGGTTGCCAAGCAGGAAGTTCTTGCTGTGAGAATTTAGAATCTACCGTGATAAGAAAAATATTCATGAGTGACATTAGATAAAAATAAAAGATTGCTAAAAAGTAAACATAGAAAAGAAGACACCAACTTTTGAAAAATAGAAAAACAAAAGAACAAGAAGAGTAAGAGAATAACATAATGAAAAAGGTTAATGCTCCGTACACCAAAAAGTCCTACATCACTTAGGAATCAAGGCCAATGGTAGTTTATAAACACCCACGTCCTTAAACCATTGAGGCGCCTTTTAACAAAAGGACAAAACCGTGACGGCTCCCATGTGGGCCAAAGCAGACAATACCTCGGAAGACGATACGGGACTTGAGGTCGGGTCAGTAAACGTTCAAAATCCAAATGCCCTTGCTGGTTTGAATGTTTAACAAAAACACCACAAAAAATAGTTTTTTTTTGGATAAGCACCACAAAAATAGTTGAATGAAATTAAACATGTAATGTTTTCTGGTAATGCAATTAGCAATAGATATCCTGTGAGCAATCTAGGAAGAAAAATCAAAAGAATTTTTACATAGATAATAATCAACAGAATTTTTACATAGATAATAATCAATGTAATTCGACCAATTCATACTTCCACACAACTTCATATGGGATTTAAAAAATTTCAACCACGTGAAAGAACCAAAATTCAGCAAAATCCCTAAACCTGCTTAAAGTAACCTCTATGATCAAAACCCTAGAATTTACATTTTTAAAACCCTCATTTTTTGAAAGGCTCAACGAAATTTAAATACAATAAATAAATAAATAAATAAATAAAAAAGATTGAAGGGAAGAAATAATTACATTTGGGTTTTCTGGATTTCTTGGATTGTCCATCAGCGACAGCCACAGAGGTAGATAAAGGTTCTTCTTCTATAGACATAGCAAAGAAAACCCAATGTGACAAAAGACAGAAGAATTAGAAGAATGTGATTAAAAATAACATGCAAAGCGGTAGATTTTTGGAAGATGAAAAAGATCAAAAAAAAAACTTGGCCTTAATCTATTTCCTTATCTCTTGTCTATTTTTGTTACATATTCATAAATTGTGTCTATCTGTGTGAAAAGGAAAGGGATGATGACAGCTTTTGAATGTGAAAGCGCCACACGTTGTATTGTTAGTTTTTTGAGAATGGAACTGAAAGGTGGTTTCTTCACGAACGTAAACGCAACTACCAGTCATCATCAAACAATATCTTTCTAACTCCTAAAATGCAATGTTTTATCGGCTTTTTTTTTTTACAAGGCTTAAATGCATTTTATGTCCCCTATTTTACTCAATGTGCAATTTTGATTTGAAATATTGACACATAAGCATTTTAGAGTTTGAAATTTCAATTTAGTCAACATTGCACAACTTTGTAAAATAGGGGGACCAGAATTGCCCAAAATACAATAGGAGATCAAAATTGCACATTGAATAAAATAGGGGACCAAAAGTGCATTTAAGCCATTTTTATTTTTATTTTTTTGAGATTTTTTTAAGCCTTTTTTATTTGACAAAGTTAAAATGCAATTTTGATTCTATTCATTCCTTATTTATCTAATTCTTTCTGAATATTTCCACACTTGCAATTGATAAAATTAAATAATCCAGCGGGTAAACTGACAGGGTGTATTTTCTAATACTAAAAGTAACATGATATAAGAAAAATGTGTAAAAACATGCAGAATTGGACACAGGACGAGTTTGGTCGGTTTGGGGATAAAAATGTTCAATTCGAGAACAGTTGAATTGTATATTATGTGGAGAGCTGTTATTTGGTACGAAAAAGTTTGTAAGAAATGTAAAACATGTGTGTATGCTTTGTATTTAAGAGAATTCTTGTTGACGGAAACAAGTGGATGCTAAATATTAATACGGTCAATGATCGATTTAACATAGCCACGCCATTCTTCACTTTCTTATCATATTGAAAAGCATTTTTCTAATATGTGATACATTTTGTGAATGTTCTACTCTCCATGCTCAATGCAAGGCAAATAAAAACTGTGAGAAGATTTACATACAGGCGAAGGAGGGACTCGGCGAAGGACTACTCTATGTGGGTGGTGATTTTTTAATTTGGTCTCATCTTGCAGCAAAAGGAAGGGAATGTCACAATTCTCTCAGTCGAAATTGGTGAGTTTAAACAGTTACTTTCCTTAATGAATCTTGTTGATGTTCCAGCACCGAGAAATAAATTCATTTGCTTCGGTCCTGACGGTGTTTCAAAGAGTAGATTAGACTGTATCTTGCTCTTTGATGAAGTTGTAAGGAATTGGCATATTTCAACACAATGGGCGGGGTGATAGGGACGTTTCAGACCACTGTCTTGTTTGGTCAGTTGGTTCTCAACAAAATTGGGGACCGAAGCCATTTAGATGCTTAAATTGTTGGCTCAAACATGAAGGGTATCTGGATGTAGTAGAGTCAACTTGGTATGATCTTGCTGTTAACGAAAGGTTGCTTATGTTATGAAAGAGAAATTGAAGCAGCTTACATTCTTCCTTAAGAAGAGGAACATAGAGGTTTTTGGCAAGGTGGATATAGAACTAGAAAAAATCATCGTTGCAATTAATGCAATAGAGGAACTCGACTAGTAAAGTCAACTTGGAATGATCTTGTTGTAAATGATGTATGGATAGATGATGTTGTCAGTGTTAAAGGAGCGATGACAAGACAATTTGAGAATAACTTAAGGGAGTCATTTGAGACACGTCCTAGTCTAGATGGGGTACAACTCAAGCGTTTAACTGAGGCAAATAATGTGTTTCTTATTGAGCCCATTACTGTGGATGGAATTAAAGAGGCATTGTGGAGTTGTGAAGGAAACAAAACTCTAGCACCGGATGGCTTCGACTTCTCTTTCTTTAAATCTTGTTGGAACGTTGTTGAAACGCAAGTTTTTAGTTTCATTCAAATGTTGTGCTTCCCAGGGGTATTACGTCCTCTTTCTTGGCTTTGATCCCAAAAAATGACAACCCACAATCCTTGCTGGAATATCGCCATGTTTCACTAGTGGGTAGTTTTGTCAAAGTTTCTAGCCGACAGATTACAGGTGTGAGGCAATGTCATTTCTAACACGCAGGGTTCCTTTCTCCCCCAAAAGCCAGATTCTGGTTGGCATAGTTGTTATTAACGAACTAATTGATTTACCAACGCGAAGGAAGGATAGTTGTGTTTTCCTAAAAGTGGACTTCGAAAGGGCCTATTACTCTGTCAGTTGGATTTATTTAGATTATATGCTGAGCAGGTTAGGATTTTGTGAGAAATGGCGTGATTGGATGCAATCTTGCATCTACAGCTGGTTTGTCTCAACTTTAGTGAATGGAATTCCGATTGAGGAATTTCAACTTAAGGAAGGTCTTTAGAAGGGAGACCCACTTGCTCCATTCTTATTCCTTATTGTGGCGAAAGGTTTGGTTGGCTTAATGAGAAGCGCCATTGATTTGGGGTCCTTTTCTCCTCTTAGGGTGAGCGTCTCTCATTTTCAATGCTCTAAGTTGCTAATGATATCATCCTCATTGGTGAACGCTGCTGGGATACTTTGTCGTGCATTAAAGCTCTATTATGGGGTGTTAGCCTGCATTTTCGACAGGCTCAATTAAATGCAGTCAATGAGGTTTGACTTATTTTTAAAGTTTGACCTTGTATCTCAAGAGACAAGTACCAATTTCGACACTGAAGTGAATTAAGTTATCAAGTTGCATCAAGCAGATTTCGACCTTAGATTTGGCAAAGTCGAAGAGGCTGAAGGCAGAGATTTCGACAAGAAGAAGTTGAGGGCTGATAACGAAGTAGAATCAAGCAACCATTGTCGAAAGCATGTGGCAGTTATATTTTTTAAACTTTGTACAGTTATTTTCTATTTGTATAAATAGTAGTTTTTCATAGGAAAAACGGGTCACAAACTCATTACAGATTCTCACGCTCTAGCTAACTTCTAACATCATAGAGAAAACGAGTCAGAGAAGAATGTATGATCATGTGTACCAACTTTCTTTTCAATTAATGCATTTTACTTTGTTTCTTTAAGCAATTTCCTGCATTTTTATTTGTTCTATTCATCTCTGTCTGAAATAACTTCGACGGTTTCGCGCGAAACTGCTAGTAATCTTCCTTCTTTTCTTTAAAAACTGTAAAACATTCATAATTTCTGGAAAAAAAGTTAACACAAATGGTCTTAGGATTTACTAGTTAATCCTGCAAGTAAAAGAAATTTCAAACTAGCGGTGTTTACCAAAAACCACGGTAAACATGGGGTTTTCAACTTATTTTCGGACTATAGAAGAATTTTACTAAAAGTAATATCTTTGGGATAAATTTGCCTGATATTTCTTGCCTGCAGCGTCTCATTTTGCAGCATTGGTTCCTTTCCTTTCAAAATCCTAGGTGTCCTAGTGGGAGCGAATCCCAAGAAGAGCCATGACCACTGCCATCGTACCTCGAGTTGTGTCTCCCCGCGGTTCTCTTCATCTCGACTCTCCCTCTTTCATAGCTGCTTGCGTAGTTTTCTTTTGGTGATAGGGTTCTAAAGAGAATTCATATTCTCTCTCGGTCTTGCCTTTTCTACAGCCACTTTGGTCCCTCAAAGCGTTGGGCGCTGTCAATTTGGTCCCTCGCATGTGGAGCTGACGTGGCAGAGATAGTTAGGGCGTTATGGTCGACCTTAATTGGAACGTCGATCGTTCAATTCGTTTTGGCCAATCTCAACTGTTGGATGCCACGGTGCGCGCAAGGGCTTGTTCTTTCTAAGCCACTTAGTGGGCCCTTGGCGTGAAGCCCATGATGGGTCGGGGGTGGCCCAGGTCAAAACATAAATGAGTCAAAATTGTAATAACACTTACATGATTTGAAGAAACTTAATTAATCATTTTCTTTTCTAAAATTAAATTTGCAAATTGAAAACATAATAATTTGAAAGCTTGCTTCATCATGTAGCCTTTGCATGCCCAGTTATCACGAATGGAACAAAATGAATGATCCCATTCCTAAATTCTGAACCAAATTATGTCTAAACACGAAGCAAGAGTATTATTCAAACACATAAACAATACAAAAATTACTATAGGTTCTACATGTAAAAGAACTTGCATAGACTTGGAAAGGTTGACAAGGAATAATTCCAGTTCATGACAAACTCATAAGACAACTTTAATTGAACCCCTTGTACACTTCAAGTCTCTTCTATTCTATATGTAAAACAAGTTACAAAGACACCAAACATTGTGGTTGATAATTTCCTTCAATCTAATAATAAACCAATTCATCACATACCAGAGATATATTTCTGCAATATAATGGAAACCATTAAGCATGCACAAAGTCGATCTTATGAAGATTTTGATCCTGTATTTAAGTGGCATAGAGAACAGAACCGCAACACTGTTGAACTTCATCTTCCAGGCATGTTACATTTTATAATTTTCATATGTTTTTTAAGATTGTTTTATTTTATGTAAATTATGAAAATTAATATTTTTTGATTAAATTATTAATCTTTTTACTAAAATTTGATTTTTACCCACAAACAAAAATTGTCAATACTATATGTCAAACATTCATAGGTAAGTATAAATTTGACATTTATTTAAGGTCACTCTTTCTGTGCATTATGCACAACATATAACAACAGAATTTGTATGTAATTGTAAATAATTTACTTACTCAATATCTTTACCCACAGTTTTTTTACTGTAACTATATCTTTTATCTATGTCTAGTATCTTTACCCGCGATTTTTGAACCGTCAATAAACATGTATGTAGGGATCGGTTATTTTTGTTGTAGAGCTTTTTCTTACAAAAATGTTTTGTTTTTGTTTACTAGCGTTACAGTTATTTTTCTCACTACAATAAATAATTAAAGACATAATCGAGGAATAATTAATTAATTAACTTTAAACTAACAAATAAAAACGAACGACTCTCTTTTCCAAAGACAAGAACAAATCTATAGTGTAGCTTTTTTGTTATTGTATTATTGATATGTGTATTATTTACTAATTTTACGGGTGACTAATCTACGTCGGAGAACCTAATTAGCCAGTAGCTGATACAATGTATAGGATATGGGGGCATTTGCCCCCACCAACAAAAAAAAAATTGTTCACAAATATAGAATAATTTTTTAATTGTCCCCATTAAAAAATTGGCTTTGCCCCCATTATTTAATTACCCAAACACACAACTCCAATTCACTTTAGTACACAATCCCAAGTCAAAAACAGACTTTGCTTCTAACAATTACAATGGTTGAAAGGTGTTTCTCCACATTGACTTCGTGAAAAACGAACTCTGGAAGCATGAGATATCAAAAGTTGAATAATTCTCCGATACCTCGAAGAATTAATCTCCACAGTCGTCGTGGAAAATACCTTGGTTTACCAAAAAAAAGTTTAATAATTCTTTGGTTACATATACTCTAAGAGATATTTTCTTTATAGTATAAAATGAAAATATCACACAAAATTTTTAGAATACAAAAAAATGCCTAAATAACTAATGTAATTTAGCCGTATCTCTTTTCAGAACATAAAAAAATGCCTAAATAACTAATGCGTGGATATCTCTTTTGCAGTTTTTTCTTCACATATGTGATCGTCTATTTTCTGAAACTTTTAATATTTTTATTTCGAGAAATATTATAGATAAAATATTTTCTTGCTCCCACAGATGAAATTTTCTGGATCCGCCACTGTGATTAGCTATGTGTACCTAGTTTTGCCGGTCCTTTTAATTCTCCACGCCCAATAGATCTAGAGAATATTAAAAAAAATCTGTTATTGATCAACTATAAACAAAATATTTTTCTTGTAAATAATGATGTATATATTTTTTTCCAGGTTTTAAGAGAGAGCAAATACGAATTCAGATAAACCATCTTGGATTTTTGGTGATAACCGGAGAGCGTCCATTGGATGGAACAAGATGGAGACGTTTCAGGAAAGAATTTGAAATCCCAAAATATTGCATTGAAGAAGGTGTTCGTGGCAATTTCACGCAGAACATTCTTTCAGTAGTAATGCCAAAGAAAGAAGCTCCAATTCTTGAAGAGGAGGAGGAGGAGCAAGAAGAACAAATGCCTGAACTCGAAGACGAAGAGGAAGAGCAAGAATTTAAAAGAAGGAGCAGTGAAGAAAAGACTGAGAACAGAGATAGAGAGCTGCTATATGAAGATAATTACATAGCAGACAACCAGTTTGCAGAAAATAATGTTGATACAACTAGAGAGGTTGCCCTTAAATTCATGGTTGTGATTATTGTTATAATGGTTATTGTAAGTTACTTCGTGGATATGAGCAAAAGCATCATGGCACAAGCTCAATCATATTTTCAAAATTAAATGTGGCTCTGGTTTAAGGTTGGTTCTGGAAAGTTTAATGATGTGAAAACTGAGAAAATTGTTATATTATTGCATTTAACTATATTGTATATCTTCCACATTGCTATGTTTTTCCTAGGGTGAAAATCTCTTCAAGTTGTGGACTCTATCTCCCCATTCTCCAAAAAGCCTAAGTCTCTTTTACAATTGGCACCTTAATTTTCTTAAATCACACCCTCACTATCTTGGAAGTTTGTTTCTCATATTTTTGTTACCGTGTTATAAGTGCGCAGTATTTATTGGCTTTGTTGGTGACTAATCTATTCTAGCTAACATGGTCGGCCATGTGTTTACTCGGCTTTGTCGATACGTGTGATTCTCTCCTTCCAATTGAGTTTTTGTCACACCCAAGAGTCGAACTTCTGAACCTAAGTACCGCTCGGGCCAAGTAATAAGCCTAAATAACCAAGTTATTTGGGCGGTTCGGATAGGAAAACGGTTGAGTAGGCTCTACTCGTATAATTACTATCTCCTCCCAATCTCTATAGCCTAAATTCCATGCACAACAAGTAGTTCTATAACTCAGATCAATCCAATATCCAACTCGGCCTGGTAAGGACCAAAGAACCACTAGAAACCAACTTTCTATCATTAAGTAACCTCTCATTATGGAGTCACCTCTACTTTGAATAACTACCTAGACAACTCCCTATCTGAACTTGGTTAAATAGGAGAGGCTTATCCTATTTGAAAGGGGGACTGATAACACACATATACAGAAAAGTGGCTTTGAGACTATCTCGGAAGGAGCACCAAAATCCATTCAAGAACATTTTTCCTACCAACGAAATCCTCTCAGGTACTTAAATTGAGCATTTGGTCCTGAAACCCTAAGAATTTCACCCAAATTGGGCTCATGCGTGGGGGGCTGTGTACCTTCATAACCCGTCTGAGTGCTTAACTACTAGATCATGACCTAATTCTCCCGAATGTCTTCACTCGGACCCCTATATGCCAACCTTAGCCCACATAATTAGCATAGCGAGGAACAGTTAACAAGACACCAGTAACTACTACTCAGATAATGATCGAGTCAGCACTTACCACAATAGATGACCATATAACCGAGTACGCAAAGAAGAACAAGGCAAGCCACTCATTCCTATAAACCAGACAAACAAAGCTACTCAAAGATCTCCTAGATCGCCTGAGCCCTTAGAAATTATTCAAAAACATTTGGCCCCCACTGTGGGGCAATATTTGGAATAGTTACACTCGCATTAACGACGGAGTTAGCGACAAATTCATATCGATGGAATTTGAGACGGGAGGCAGTTACCAACAAATTATTCTGTCAGTATA
The DNA here is from genome assembly GCA_963573325.1 of Astragalus glycyphyllos. Lineage (NCBI taxonomy): Eukaryota > Viridiplantae > Streptophyta > Magnoliopsida > Fabales > Fabaceae > Astragalus > Astragalus glycyphyllos. Next base: position 42,500,191 of record OY754312.1, on the reverse strand, counting down.
GTTAGCGAGGTATTTTTCGGTCGATACCTATTTCTAACCCCTCATTTATCAACTGAATCTAAGCCGTCAGAAATCCATCAGAAATTCAGTGTTAGTGTCGTGACCGAGATCTCGACACAGACGGCTCAACAGTGTGTGATTTTAGGAGTCGCCACCCATTTTAGAAAATTTGATTGTGAAACATATCAATAAGTTTAGAAAATTTGTTTACCCCAAAAATAAATAAAATAGATGATTTACAAAGAAATAATTAAGGGACAAAAATAGAAAAATTAGTTTTTGACTTGACGGAGAAGCTTCGCTCCTATGTATCCTCCGGTGCAATGAGGAACTCAAAAGTCACATAGTTCTTTCTGAAAAAGTTTGTTGGTTGGTTCATTTTAATTTTTTTTTTGAAGAGGTTTAAGATCATCAAACTGTACAACTCAGATGTCTTAAACCGAGATTGACAAGATGTACATCTCAATCAAACTTTATTTTTGTCGTATTGAGTAAAAGAGGGTCACAAATTTCATTTGAAATAAGTCAGAACAAAAATAGAATAAAAAAAACTATAAAAATAGTGTGAATGACAATCAGAGGGGGTGCTGCGTGCTAGTTTCAAAGTTTTTGAGTGATCAACTGTTCATGATGAATGTGAATGACAATTTAGGGCTGAAAAGTGTAAATTTTTTGGCCTTTAAAAGTTATAATTAAATAAATTAAAGGACCAACATGTTACAATTGAATAACTTAAAGGACTTAAGTGGTACGAAAAAAACATAAAGGACAAACTTACTACAATTAAATAACTTAAAAGACCTAAGTGATACGAAAAAAACTTAAACGACCAACTTGTTACAATTAAATAACTTAAAGGACTCTTGTGTAATTTAGCCTAAAATATAAGAAAAAAGAGAGATAGGGATCGGAAGGGTTTGATGACTCAGATCTTGCCTCTTCACTCTAGTCACACGCCTCTTGAAAAGAGAGAGAAAACAAGAGGAGAAAAAGAGATAAGGAAACAAATGTAAATGGAGATTTTGTATTGATAAATGTATTGTAAGGTCAATTTTTTTGGAACTCAGATTTTATATTTTCTCAAAAAAACATCAGTTTTGGTGCTTTAAGTTTTCTTGGCAGAAAATCTCTTCATCCAAATCTATTTTGCGTTCACAGGTTTAGATTCATTTTACTATTACCAACTCTTTCCTTTTGTGTGTGTTTGTTCAGAGAGGAAGAGTGTAAAGAATGTCTTCCCATTTGGAGCTTTGGAGTCTACAGCTTTGGTTTCTTGTCCTTTACCATATGTAATGCTTAAAATCCATTTTCTACTTTTTGCGAAGAGAAAGAAGACCAAGCAAACCCCTACTCTGGGCTTTCACAGTCTTGAAAGTTGTAGTATTTTATTTGTCTTGTATATTTTTTTGAATTTTTTATGTGTAAATAATAATAATAATAAAAATTATAATAATAATTAATGCTAAAACATATTTTTTATTAAGTTTTTCTTAAAATAAGTTCTAGTAATAGTAGTAATAAAAAAGTCCAATTAATAATAGCAAAAATAACGCAAAATCGCCAACAAAGCACAAAACAGCACGTGTAAATTGTAAAAATCTAAAAATAGGCAAGATGACAATTTTTTGGGTTTTTTTATAGAAAAAACGAAAAATACTGGTTAAAATTGGGTGTTCACAGTTAGCAACGGAAAAATCCGTGGGAAAGTAGCGCTTTTCTTGTAATGTATTGGATTGCAAAACGATAAGTTAAAAATAAATAATCAAATATAATTCATTGAACAAATTTCAAACAAATACGGCAATAATATGCCAAGAGTTAAACACAATTTCGTATACAAATAACAATACAAAACTCAAGAAGTTCCAATATCTCTCACGCAAGGATGGCTACAATAGCAATCATGGTTGTTATGACAACTCCAAACACCGATGATGAAACAGAGTGAGCAATAGAAGGAGGAGGAGGAGAAGGAGGAGGTTCACCTTCGGCTAGAACAGTGATGACAAACTTCATTTGACGAGCAGCGCAATGGTCTCCCTCGCCGCAAACATACCATTTTCTCCCTTCAGTTTTTAGTGGTATGATGTCTCCCTTGGTCGGCTTTTAATACGATGTGATTGCGCTGTACTAGGTTTATGGGTTTTTTTTGGGTACCCTCTCCTTCTCGGAATTAAAGTTAAATTGGAAGCAATGTTTTTAAGATTTCCGAAAACACCTCAAAAAGAGGGTATTTTTGGAAGTCATTTTGTCTTCCGCAATTATCTTTTCGCTTCTGGAATTACTCTAAAATGAGGTAAATCTGGAAATCCAAAAAAATGTGTTATCGAAATTTACCTAATTTTTAGATAATTCCGGAAAAGGCTTTTTTTTTGTACCCCTCCTTATCACTCATACCCTCATAAATCCCGTTTTGGACCAAAATGCCCTTGTTTTTTTTAAAAAAATTAGACTTTCCGGATTTACAGTATAAATTCGGAATAGCTTTTTTAAATTTTTCCGGATTTACATCGTAAGCACGTAAATTCGGAATGATTATGCATTCCGAATTTACGTGCCTACGACATAAATCAGGAAAAATCAAAAAAACTGTATTCCGAATTTACAGTCTAGTGACGTAAATCGGGAAATTCTACCCCTTTTTTATTCAGAATTTATGTGATATATGACGTAAATTTGGAATGCAAAAAAAAGCCAAACATTTATTCGATTAAATTAAAACGCATTCTACATTGACAAAGCGTCACCGTACATAACACACGAAAAACACGAAAACGATAAAAACAACGTACATAACACTCCAAATACACGAAAACGATAAAAACAACTCAAGAAAATTAAACGACACTACTCATTTTTGGGGAGCGTGACCACATGATCTCCTCCACAATATCAGTTCCTTCAATCCGTCTGCTCCAACACAAGTAATGATGCTCCAGAATAAGTGTCATGCATAACCTCCTGCATCTCAGTCCTACTACCTCTCTTTGCCTTCCGGAGACTGTTGCGGGTTCTATACAGCTGAGCAATGTTACTACAGTTGTCGGTAAATCTCTTCTTTATTGCCTCTAGACTTTTCCGTACTTTCACTCCCAACCACAAATGTTCCTCAACAGTTGACCGCTCCACCTTGTTAAAGACACCAAATATGGATGCTCCAAGGATAGTCTTAAGAGCCTCATGATTGTGAATTCCACAAACAACTCTAACCTTCTAATCAAAATGAGGAGGTACTAGTGGTTTCACTTTCAATCTAAACGGACAACCACACTTTTTTGATGTCTTGTGTCTAGAAGAACACCCAACATCTACTACTTTACTATATCTTCCATGTCTATCATAACCAAAAACGATCTTATTCTTCTTCCCTTTACCATTCTCTGCGGACTCAAATCGAATGATAATAACAATGAGTCCGTTGGCTTTTCTGATATCTCTAGCCCAACGTATAAGATTATCCCGAGTAGCAAAAACCTGAAAATTAATCGTAAACTAAATTAAAAAATAAATACAAAGTGATAAAGAATAGGCGCTTTAGAAAAATCTTGTGGGGGTATTGAGGCAAAAGGTGGGGGTACAAAAAAAAATCCCTTTTTTTAAATACGCGCACCCCCAGCCCAGCATCAGACTCCGGCCCACGCACACAGCAAGTCCACAACCCGCCCCCACGACCCACTCCCTTCTCCTTCTTCCTCGCACAACAGCTGTGCAGAAAACAAAAACCCTAACCTCCATCTTCCATTCTACCGTTCTCACTCCTCAAGCCACGACCAAGGCTAAAACTTGGTAGAACCACTCGAAATCCACCCCTGATTCCAAATATGGCCTCTGTTTCTTCAATAGTGGTCGCGTTTTTAGTCCACCATTATCGACCAATTGACACCACCGTGAGCTCCTTATCGTTTTCACTCATCACGCCACGGCCAACTCCTAGACTCTGCAGAACCACTCCAAATTGGCCGCTGGTTTCAATTCCAGTATTACTTTTATCAATTGTGGCTTCCTTTCCTTGATTCCAGTTGCACCCAACTACCCCAAGCAAACGGTTTTTGCCATTTTCGACTGTAACGAATTCTACTTGTGCGAACAGAACCATAATAGCCCTTCTCCGTCATCCTCTACCTCAAACCCGTACCAGAATCTCCCTTAAACAACATAAACGAAAATTGCCATTGATGCTGCCCTGCGGTGATGAGTTCCATGGCTACTGCCGTTCTTCTGTTTGCAACTCCAATAGCCTATATTGGTGTATGGGACAATATTTGTACAGAACCAGTTCACTCCATTCTGAATATGATCCACCCATGATTGAACCAATCATATGTTTTGTGACATATAATTCCGTGCCAATCGCACTGCGAATAATTTTTAGCCACTGACCTCGTTGAAAAGGGTGTCTCTATATATACAAGTCATTTTCTCATCCTATTCAGATATTCACCTTCGCAATTCGAGCACTTGAAATCGTAATTTGGACCGTCGTCATTGCTTTGTGCATTCTGAGTCCTCCGGTTCGCAACTTTGAACCATCGTCCCAGTCGGGCACTTTTCAATAGGTACTCGTTTTCAAAAACACTAGTTAATTTGTTATATTTAATATTTTTGGTGTATGACTTTTGACTATTGTTATTTTGGTTATATAACCGTATGTGTTCGAGTCAAACATCATTCCGCTAGAATTACGTCACGCTCGGGAACTCGTGATTTGTCTTCATCAATTTGCCTTTGGAATACACTTTGATATCATGTACGGGGGGAAAGGGTTTCTATTCTATATGGGGAATAGGGGATAGGACTAGAATGGTATTGATAATCGCTATTCATATTTTGCTTGTATTTATTTATCCATTATTTATATTGTCTATTTAATTTGGATGACTGTAATATTCTGGATGACTGTAATAATTTAAAGGTCTTTAGATGATTTAGAGGACTGTAACTGCACTGGATAACTGTAATAATTTAAATATTTGTAAATGAAGTGCTCATGGATTAAAATGATAGGTAAGACTAAATGATAAGAAGTTTTAAGGTTCCCGATCGATATTTCAATATTTGTCAATGTAGTCAAGTTTGACTTGGAACTGGTAAAGTCATTAAATGACTTGACACTCGTGATTGTGGTGGTGATTGTTGGTTTGCGTTAAGCGTATTATTATCGGAGACTTGCCGCAAAATGGGCAAGTTATCCTTCATCGATGATTTTCGAGCTGGTTTGTGTTGAAGAATCTTGTCGCAGCATGGGCAAGAACTTGTTGCAGTATGGATGAGCTGTATCTTCATGATCAAGATTGGTTGAAGGAACCATGTCGCAGCATGGGCAAGGACTCATCGCAGCATGGGCGAGCCGTACCTTAAAAGTTGATGATTGCAAGAGGAATCTTGTCGCAGTATGGGAAAGGACTCGTCGCAGTATAGGCGAGCCGTACCTCAATAGTTGAAATTGTATAGGAGGAACCTTGTCGCAGTATGGGCAGGGAATCATCGAAGTATGGCTGAGCCGTACCTCAAGGATGGTAGGGATGACGATAGGTGGGGTGGTAAGCAAACGATTATGGGAGTAGTAACAAAGACGGCCACGACCGGCCTTGCGGGTAGGCCCAGGGTGGAGGTTCTAAGCGGGGCGCTGCTGGGGCGTTCCACAAACTACTGGGGTACCCTGACTAGACTCTATCTATTTCCCGGGATGTGAGGGCACTTGCATCCGCTTACCCAGAGTTAGATGGATCCAGATTTATCGTTGGAGTAGTGGGTAGGATAGCGTTGACGTTGCACCAGATTCAAGATGACGACACTAGTTGATGTTTGACCGAGCACGCGTGGAATGTTCGCGGTATTCACTGTTGTGTATTCTCCGTTCGTTGATGATGATGATCTCAATTGATGATTGACTAGGCATGCGGGTTATAATTGTCGCAGATACTATTGTGAGGTTTGTTGGGTGATGTGATTCCATCACTTTTTACGTACGAGCCCTCTGTGGCTTCACTTTGATTGACTATTTTTGACTTGATTTGATGGATTGTGGTAGTCTTTGCTATTTTAGTCTCGGTCTTATGTTCATTATATGGCTTGGATGCTCTTTCTCACCCCGTGCACCACTTTTTTAGATCGAATTCCAGGTGTTTTTGGAGCAGTCTTTTATGAACGTGCAGCGGTGAAGATGTGGTCTCTACGATCACCCAGTTACTTGAAGTAGGATACCTCGCATTGATGTTACTTTATTTTTATTTAATTGATTCAAGGTTTATTGCTCTGATTATGTGACATCGGGATTATGGTTGTATTTTCAATATTATATTTAAGATTGTGATTGTTACTATTATATTGAAAGAAATGTTTTATTTAGTACTATCGTAAATCATTTTGTATGATTTAAGAAGGTTGCAGACATCTTTTACTTGCGAAAGTTATTTCGAAAATAAAGTGAAATTAATCTTATTTGAAAAACAAATTTACTCGTCTCTTCGCACTTTTTCAGCTATAACTACTTTCGGGGTAAGGGGTGTCACACCGTCTGCCGTGGCCATATCTGTAAATAAACAAAAAAAGAATCTCGTTTATTAGAAAAAAGGAAAAAAAAATCCGGATTTATGACGTAAATTTGGAATGTTATTTTTTATCTTCCGAATTTACGACATAAATTCGAAATTTCCTTTATTAAAATTTCCTGATTTACGCTAAATTCGGAATGTTTTTTCTTATTTCTGGAAATTTAACGCAAATTCGGAATGTATGAATTCAAAAAATGCGATCCGGAAATACGCTAATTCCAGAAATTAAGGCAAAAAAATTCTGGAAATACCTAAAAATGAGCTATTTCCGGAAAATTCACAAGTTGGTGGGGTCTGATCAAATTTTTGGAAAAAATGAGAGGGGTAATTTTGGGATAAAAGTGAATATGGGGGTATGGGTGATAAGTAAGGGGGTACAAAAAAAAGCCTTCCGGATTTTTTTTGATTTCAAGGGTAATTTCGTCCATTTGATCAATTTGGGGGGTATGGGGTATAAGGAGAGGAAAAAAAAGCCTAGGTTTATTCACTGGCAGTCCTATGTGTGTTTGAGGGGGTTCAAGTGAACCCCCTGAAAAAATAAAATTAGCACCGATACCCTAGGGAAAAATGTTTTTGCATCCCCCGAAAAATATATTTTGTACCTAAGTTTTTAGTTTTGCACCAAAGTTCCTAATTTTGCACTACTCTAATGCACCACACTCACACAATTATATTTTATTTTAAAAAAGTTTCTCTATCTCTCTATCTCCTTGGATCTGTTCTTGTTCTTATTATCCTAATTTTGAATCAGTTAGTACTATTTAATTGGTAATTTGTGTTAGTGCTATTTAATTTATTTTGATTATTTTTGTCTATTTAATTTGAATTTTTTACCAACAAAGTTGATCTGAGTGGTAACTTGGAACTCATTGCAATGTCTCAGGTTCAAATTTTGGGTGTGGCAAAAACTCAGATGGGAGGGGAGCACCACACAGACGGGCAAAGCCGGGTATATCGATGGCCAGCCAGGTCCCCCGGACTAGAACAGTCACCAACAAAGCCGGTGGATACTGCACACCAGTAATACGGTAACAAAAAAAGTCTATTTAATTTGAATTTGTTTTGTATTTTTCGAATATATTGATTTTTTAGTGCTATTTAATTTGTATTTAGGAACTTATTAGTGGTATTTAATTTGTGTTGGTCTAGTGCAACACAAGTTGAACCTGATAAAGTCTTCTTTTGAAGTTGACACTAGTTTTGCCTGTTGCAACAGCAACTGTAGAAAGAGCTTTCTCTGCTATGAATATTGTGAAGAATGTGTTGCGTAATCGGATGAGGGATACATGGATGAACGACTGTTTGGTAACATACATTGAGAGTAATGTATTCAATAAATTTGATTGAGCTTATTATTCAACGATTTCAGAATATGAAATCACGTAGAGTACAATTATGAAATGTATAATTTATTTATTTAAATATATTTTAGTTGTTTTTAATTATATTTTTAGCAAATTGTGTATTTAAAAAATTTGACACCCTTGAACCCGGGGTCCTAGGTTCGCCATTGGGTTTATTTACTTTGACTTAATCATGAATCAAACAAATTTAGTACTATGAGTTCGAATAGAATTATACTAGGGTTAAATATGTTTTTGGTCCCTATAATTACAACGAGTTTTGTTTTTAGTCCCTATAAAATATTTTGGGCACTTTTGGTCCCTACATCATTTTCCGTTAGCACTTTTAGTCCCTGCCGTTAGTTTTTCACTAACAGCGCTGACATGGCATGGGTTATGTGGCATGTTTTAAGGTGTTGTCATCCATCTGTTGTTTCCATGTCATTTTATTTATTCCACATAAGCAAAAATGAGAAAAACAAACAACTTAAAATTAAAACATTAAAAACCCAGATTGAGGCCTGAGGGACGCCATTGAAGGGAATAACAGATCTTCTTCTTCCTCTCGCAAGAACAACAAAGTGAGAATATCAAGAACAACAGATCCTCTTCTTCCTCTCACTCTCTTCTTCTGCTATACCCAGAATCGCAAGAACAATAGAGTAAGAAGATGGCAATAACGGCTTCGACTTCGATTTTGAGGTGAGAAATGATTTCGATTTCAATTTCAGGTGAGAAGAACAGAGAAAATGGGTTCGAAGGTGAAGTGTGGATCATTTAACTTGTTGTAGCAAAGATGGGTTCTTGAATGCTGAGTTCCACTACTTCCAGTTGATTTCACCCCTCAAATGTTGTTTTTTGAAGATAAAAATATTGAAACTGAGAAGGAATTGGAACAGAGGGTTAAGGTAATGAGGTTGGAAAGGGAAGAGAGTGAAGAGGGGATTGAAACAAGAGTGAAGAAGGGATTGAGACGAGAGTGAGAGTGAAAATTGAATTGGGAATTAGGGATTTGGTTTCTAATTTAGTTTTAATTTCAGTTTTAATTTCTTAATTTTAGTTTTAATTTGTGTTTTAAAAATTTGTTTAATTATTGTTTTAAAAAATCCATCGGGGAAGCTGAGGCGTGTAATTTTAATGACGTGGAAAAGTCCCTAAAATGCCGGCACATTAAAATATGCCACATGTGTCATGTCACGTCAGCGCCGTTAGTGAAAACTAACGGCAGGGTCCCAGGAAGGTGGCTCAGTTTGCGAGCTAAAGGTCATGAAGGAGTTGCAAAATTGCAAGAAGAAGGTCTCGGGTTCAAATCCCGGAAACTAACATTCCCTCTACCACACTAACATTTGCCTATAAAAAAAACGGCAGGGACTAAAAGTGCTAACAGAAAATAAAGTAGGGACCAAAAGTATCCAAAAAATTTAATTGGGACTACTACAAAACTCGTTGTATTATAGGGACCAAAAACATATTTAACCCATTATACTACGAAGCAATTTGGCCTTTAAACAATTTGACTTATTATTGTTGAAACGGCGGTTCTTCAATATATATATATATATATATATATATATATATATATATATATATATATATATATATATATATATATATATATATATATTTCTGGTATCATCGCCATTATCTAAGGTAATAATCCTGTACCTATGACAGTAAATAGCTAAATAATTGTTGTGGGAAGTCGAGTATCTTAAAAAGATCTAAGTATGTAAATTTTTCGTATGAAGTTTTTATCCAAACAACAAGTCTTTAGTGTTTCCAGAACTAAAAATGTTTCTAGTGTTTTCTTGAAAAAATTCATCTTTTCCCAGAAAGAGGAGTTTTATGATGATTAATTTTTCAAAAAGAAAATTTTGCTAAAAACATTTGACATCTTTGATTTAGGAGAAATCCTTCTATCCCTAAAGGTTGATAGTTAAACGGCTATGTCGTTTGCAAAGATGACTGATGAAGTGTTGTTTAGAAAATGATTTCATAAGCTCAATTTACCTACTATCGATCTAACTTTGATATTCGACCAACCACAACAACTTTAGCTTGTCCTTACCATGGATTTAAATGATTATGATCATCAAAACAATTTTATAAAAAACGAAGAACTCGTTGAATATCCAAAAAATTTGGATCAACTAAACAGATGGACAATACTGTCTGTCCCTTCAAAACAGATTTATAAATTTGGCATGTTTGATGTTATGTCACGACTTGCTGTTAAAACTATAGAACAGACTATTCAAGTTTTTGAACATACTCAGACAATCAATTTATTAAGCAAAAGAGACTTGCTTCCTTTCAAAGATTACAATTTTATCCATGTAGGATTAGTTCAAACTGCTTTTAAACCCTTAACTCTGTTAGGTTTAAATCCCAGCATTATGGCTTATGTCCGAGATGGAAGGTGTAAAGATTTTAAACCTTCTTTAGCTGCTTTAATTGAAACTAGTCTATGTCATGGACCAGTTTATTTTGATGTTTCCCCGAATCTAAGTTTATCTTTATCTGATAAAAATTTATTAGATGCTATACAGCTTACTATTCATACAAATGGTTATAATTTTAAACCAGGTAGTGAAATATTAGCAATATGCTATAGAATATACTATAAGGTGTTAAACACTCTTAACCCTAAGGCTAAGCAGATATCCTTCCTAGGGACTACAACTTTAGTCCAAACAAACTTATTAACTTCCAACGTAGCTACTAATAGGTTAATTAAGTGGGACGAAATAAACTTCCCTACAACTTGGTCTCTTCCTCAAGAAATAGACCCTGAGCCCATCCTAAACAGAGAGATAGACCAAATTATTCAAACCAATGAGGGGGACATAGAAATAAAATTCAACCCTAAGAGAATTACTAGAATACCTAGAACCTTATCTGCAAGACATTCGATTAGTGAGTTTTATACAACTCCAACTGAGTTGAATAGAGCCTCTACCTCTCACATAAGGGAGGAAATAGAGTCCGTTGAAAACATAAGAATTAGTGAGAATAAAATTCCCCACGGTATTTACCAAAAAACAAATTCTCAGAGTAGAGAATCACCTACTTAGTCTGAAATGAGTTTCCATATATGATGGACCTCTCCCAAGGAAGCGAGATGAGAGAACTCATTAATGATGAGTTCCAACAGGACAGGTATTCCCAATTTAGAGAATGGTATTTCAAAAAAATTTCTCGTCCTAATCTTACAAAATTCAAGGATGATTATTATGAACAATTAACTATAACACAAAATTATATTCCTTTTGTTAAATGGTTTATAACCTACTTTATTGATAAAATTAAGGAAGAGGTCCTTGTACTCCAGTCAAAAACCTGGGAGACTGTTAAGGGAGAAACTATAAGTTCTCCATTTCCTCCTAAACAGACTATAAGTCTTGGCCAAAATACAGAAGCTAATGCATTCTTTAGCCTACAAAAGATAGAACACAACCAAGTAACCATCAGGGAGCTAAACTCTATAATTAGAGCCCAGAATTACACTAATGCCTTCCTCATATGCCTAGGGGACCAGTTTACTTCCATTGAAAAGGAATTATTATCTTTAAAAGAATTATTCAAAAACCAAATTACCCAGCAAAAACTAACCATAGAGCAAATGGGTAAGGCAAATACCTTAGCTCCCATACCGAGGGTCCCTGACACTCCCCTAGTCCAACCTCCTATCGCTATAGAAGGATTTAAAATGGAGGATGACAAAAATGAATTTGTTCAGATCCTTGAACAGAAATTAAAAGGTCTTCGTTTAAATGTTTTATCCCAAAAGGATACAGGTTCTTCAGAAATTTCTGAAGAAAGCGAAGATGTTGATAATATTGATAATATTGATGAGCTGACTAAAATGTTTGCTAACCGGGACATTAATAATACCAGTGAGGTCAACCCCATATACACCTCGAGATCTATAGAAAAATATTATTATAAAAGGCCTTCACCTCAAGATTTACTCTTCGAGGAGACGAAGCCATATCAGAATTCATATTCTGGAAAATCTATCTATGAATGGAATATTGATGGCTTAAATGATAAGCAAGTTATTGACACAATACATAGAATGATTATGTATTCCAATAGTTTTATTGCCTCTTTCATAGCCACTGGATTTGTTGGCCAATTAAGAGGGTTGGTGGGACCATTACCTTACAGAAACTCAAAAAAAAGAGATTTTGAGCCATAAAAAAGATATTAAAATAGAAGAAGGTAATAGTACTGCCATTACCATCATTGGTGAGGAAGACGCAGTCTATACACTGTGTCTCTCCATCCTACAACATTTTGTAGGAACTAACACCCCAATAGGAGAGAAATTACAAACACTTCTCCAAAACCTAAAGTGCCCTTCATTAACCCATTTTAGGTGGTACAAAGACACCTTTTTATCAAGAGTTTTTCAACTCAATAACCCTAATTCTATCCATTGGAAAGCCAAATTTGTAGACGGTCTACCTTACCTATTCGCTGAAAAGGTTAGGCAGTCTCTAAGAACTAAAAATGATGGCATAAACATTAATTATGCTGACCTGACCTATGGCCAAATTATTAGTAACTGTATCAGTGAAGGACTAGCCTTATGCAATGACATAAAGTTAAAAAACCAACTGAAAAAACAAAAGTTATCCGAAAGGCACCAATTAGGTGAATTCTGTGAACAGTTTGCCTTTGATATAGGAAAGCCCCCTGAAGAAAGCAGGAAAAAACACAAAATAGGAAAGAAACCTCACAAGAATCGTAAGGAAAAATCTGGAGAATATTATAAGTCCCCTAGTAAAAAGAGATTTAGAAAAAACTACTACAATAAGAGTAAGCCTAGGGAAAAAAGTTTCCAGACAAAAGGAAAAAGAAAAGCTAAAAGGCTTGATATTTCCTGTCACAAATGTGGCAAGATTGGCCATTATGCCCATTATGCCAACCAGTGTTGGACTAAGAAAGCCCTCAATGAGGTCGAAGATGAGCAGTTAAGAAATCAATTAGAAAAAATTTTATTGGTTAATTCTGAATCAGAAACAGAATCTTCAAATGAAGATATAGGAATCATTTATGATTCCTCAACTGGATCATCCTCTCCAGGAAACAATGATTGCCAATGCAATGAATTGAATTACTGGAAATCTATTGTTGACATGAATGGCCTAAATGTCTTAACTGCTGAACAAGATGAAGCCTTAAAGGCTTTAGAATCAATTACTGATAGTAATCTAAAAAGAAAAATGATAGGTGTTCTAATTAAAGAAAATTCTAGGAGAGAATCTCCTCTAATTATAGAAGCCCCTTACCAAATAAGTGAGGTGTTATCTAGATTTCAACATTCCAATGTCAGAGAAAGTCCAGTCTCTATCATGGATTTAAAAAGGGAAATAAACCTCTTAAAAACTGAACTTTCAAAAATTAACAAAAATAACAGCATGTTATCCCAAAGGGTAACCCTTTTGGAAAATGCTAACAAAATTGAAGAAATCCCTCCTACTAATGATAATAGTGGTAATTATTTATCTCTTTTAGACCGCGTAACATCTCAGAAGTGGTTTATTAAGATAACCTTAGTCATCAATAGGAATTTCATCCTAGAAAATGAAATTGCTCTTGTGGATAGTGGGGCAGACCTCAACTGCATACAAGAAGGAATTATTCCTACCAAATACTTTTCCAAAACTACTCAATCCCTGACCCAGGCTGGAGGGGATAAGTTACAGGTTAATTATAAACTTTCCAATGCTTACATCTGTAACCAGAATGTTTGTTTACCAACATCTTTTATTCTAGTAAAAAACTTGACCCATAGAATAATACTAGGGACTCCTTTTTTACATAATATTATGCCCATGATTAATATTGATCAAAAGGGTATTACTACCGTTATTAATAACAAAGAAGTTTTATTTGAATTCATTATTGACCCCCATACTAGAATGCTTAACGAGGTTAAAGACATTCTCCTTAATAAAGAAAAACAGTTATGTTTTCTTAAGAATGAAGTTGACTTACTCAACGTTAGTGAACAGCTTAATAAGAGTGATATTAAAAAACAAATTAAAATTATAGAGCAACAGTTCACCTCTGAAGTCTGTGATGATTTACCTAATGCTTTCTGGAATAGAAAGCAGCACGTTATCACCTTACCTTATTTGGATGATTTTAATGAAAACCAGATTCCAACTAAGGCCAGACCCGCACAAATGAATCAAGAATACCTTGATTTATGCAAAAAAGAAATCAATTTCCTTCTAGAAAAAGGACTTATCAGAAAGTCTAAATCCCCTTGGAGTTGTACAGCATTCTATGTCAATAAAAATGTTGAACAAGAACGAGGTGTTCCTAGACTAGTTATAAATTATAAACCCCTTAATAAGGTGTTAAAATGGATTAGATATCCAATTCCCAATAAAAAAGATTTGTTAGACAGATTAAACGTTGCCTTGATCTTTTCCAAATTTGATATGAAATCAGGATACTGGCAAATTCAAATTGTCGAAGCTGACAAATATAAGACAGCTTTTACAGTACCTTTTGGCCATTATGAATGGAATGTTCTTCCTTTCGGGTTAAAAAATGCCCCTTCTGAATTCCAGAACATTATGAATAACATATTCAATCCTTATTCAGATTTCATGATTGTCTTTATTGATGATGTATTAGTATTTTCTAAAACTGTTGACCAACATATGAAACATTTGAAGATTTTCAAGAATTTAGTTAAGCATAACGGGTTAGTTATATCTGCTCCGAAAATAAAGTTATTTCAAACCAAAATAAGGTTTCTAGGTCATGAAATAGACCAGGGGACTATTATCCCCATTAGCAGAAGTATAGAGTTTGCTTCAAAATTTTCTAATATCATTACTGAAAAGAAACAGTTACAAAGGTTTTTAGAAAGCCTGAACTATATTTCAGACTACTATGAAAACTTAGCCCAAGAAGACACAGCCATATTATATAAAAGGCTTAGGAAAAACCCAGGGCCCTGGACAGAGGAACACTCCCAAGCCGTCCAAAGAATTAAAAGCAAAGTAAAATGCTTACCTTGCTTGGCCTTGGCAAACCCTAAATATTTTAAAGTAGTTGAACCTGATGCTTCAGACTTGGGATATGGTGGTATTTTAAAACAAGTTATCCCAGAAAACTCTAAAGAAGTTTTAGTTAGATTTGCTTCTGGAAAATGGAATCCAACCTAGTCTAAGTATTCGACCGTTAAGAAAGAAATGCTTTCTATTATAAAATGTATATCAAAATTCCAGGGTGATTTGCTAAATCAAAAGTTTTTACTCAGGATCGATTGTAGCTCTGCTAAGTCGATAATTGAAAAGGATGTAAAAAATTTAGTAGCAAAGCAAATCTTTGCTAATTGGCAAGCCCAATTATCTGCTTTTGATTTTGATATCCAATACATTAAAGGGGAGAATAATTCCCTTGCTGATTATCTAGCCTGTGAATTTTGCAGGGTGAATGACAACCCCCAATAGGGGAAGAGGTCGCGGCTACGGCCGTGGTCGCGGAGGTAACAATATGGTACCGTACCAAGAACCAAACATTCCCCTAATAGGGGATTGGACTACAGTCTACCATGGTAGGACCAGGAGCATGCAGCAATTACATGCACCTCCAAAAAAGGAAGATGTACCCTCTTCTTCAGGGACAACATCCTACAAAGAGGTAACCACTAATAACCCTCCTCAAGAACAAATAACAGAATATTTTGAAAACCCAGTTACAGAAGACATCATGTATATTGATGATGAAGACATTAACATGAGCCCTAATGATGGATGGACAATAAGGACAAGGTACCTTGAAAATAGAGGTTACCCTAGCCTCCATGGAAAGTCCAGACCTAATCTAGAAATTCTCTTGTCAGTTACTGAATCAGTAACCATTACCCATCATTACCAGAATAATAACCCAGAAAGTTTTATAAACTTCAGTAAATGCCATATCAATAAGATATTGCTGCCTAGAGAATGGGGTTTAAACCCAAATGGTGAAAAAGCAATAAGAATTGCTGAGGGAAAATATATTTACTTTAATTATTGGGATTATATCCAAGCCTTTTCATTGGCATTCTATTATCAAAATCCCAAAAATAAACATTCGTGGTTTTTTACCATTAACCCATAAATTCTTAATAGACCTGTACCAAATTGGTTCTACAGCTGGTGGCTAAAATTTGGCCCTTCTTTGGAAATATTACCCAAAGAGCTATCTGATCTCTATAACCCTTGGTGCGATGATAGCCCATTAATTTTAAAAATTGCATCTAAACTAATTACTGGACAATGTCCTTGTTTGTACTTTATTAAATTTCAAATTCCCTGGATTTGGAGATGGACAATCACAGTCTCCCAAGACAAGTTTAATATTCCCACTCTTAAAAGAAATTTCTTTTATAAATGGTGGAATAAAATGAGTAATGAAGATATCCAGAACATGGTCTCAAAAATTGAAGCGGTCATGGTAGATGACAAGATTAATGGAATAAAAGAGCAGAACTCCCAACAACTCTCGATGGCTAATTTGAAAAGCTATTTCCAGAAAAAATACCCAAGTGAATCAGAAGAACAGATTATGGTCAGGACCCTAGAACATATGAAGAATCAATTTTTCAGTACTTTCCTATCAAGAGGAGAAGAAACCATGTCAATGAAGACCAGTTCATCACAAGAGTCAATGGACCAAGACTACCTAGCAGGAGAATTCCAAGCAAATGAAGACCCCACGCCAGAAGATTTCTGGGACGCACTAATCCAGTCGATGGCCTACCAGGCAAAAAAGGACAAAGACCAGCAAAATTAAAAAGATGCTGTCGGCCATTTAAAGCAATTATTGCCTTTTACTATTTACCTTTAGTTTTGTCGGCCATTCTATCGGCCATTTAGGCAAATAGTGCCCTTTACTATTTACTTTTTGCCTTTTGTCGTTTTGTATCATTATTGATGTGTCTATGGGGCCCACAGTGTACCCCGCATGAATATTGTTATTTCGTCGTCTTTTGACCGGCTACCGTTTGCAATAGTAGTTTTTTACCGGCTTAAATAGTAAGCCTTAAATCCCTATATAAAGGGAGATCAGGTTCATTTGTAACCAAGCTTTTATTTTCTCACTTAATAGAATCATTTTGTGTGCTCCTGTCCCCTTTCTATACAGTCTCCGATCTTCTCTCCGCTGTCTTTCAACTGTACTTCTGGTATCACCTTACAGAAACTCAAAAAAAAAAAAGATTTTGAGCCATAAAAAAGAAATTAAAATAGAAGAAGGTAATAGTACTGCCATTACCACCACTGGTGAGGAAGACGCAGTCTATACACTGTGTCTCTCCATCCTACAACATATATATATATATATATATATATATATATATATATATATATATATATATGCCACGGGGCACGAGTCAAAGTGTAATAGAAAAAATAAATTTGTCTGCATAGTGTCGTATTTGTTGAGTTGTCTAGTAGGTTTTCTACAAAATTTACAAAGAAAAAAAGATTACCCATTATTTGTTGGGTGCTGATTGATTTGTCTAGTGGCATGCAGTGGTGTGTGTTTTTGCTCCCTATTTGGACATTTGTACCGATTAGTGTGTGTATTTGTTGGTAAATCTAGTTTTGAGGGGATGATAGGTATTAACATTTGAGAGACTTCAAGGAAAAGAATGAAAACAATTTCATTATTGAAGAATAAAAGTTTATTGATTACAATGAGTTTGATCTTATATATATAGATTCAATCTCACCCAACTAATCTATAACAAACTAGTAACTAAACAAATTAACTCTAACTGAATTATAACTACTAACAACTTTTCTTAACTACTTAACCAACTAACTATAATATTTCTAATAGTCCCCCGCAAATTAGAAGTTATTCACAATACTTCTAGCTTGGAATGAACAATACAAAGTTACATCAAATCAAAAGAAAATTACATCGAGAGATTTCGGAAATACATCAGTAGAAATCAAAGCTACAAGAACAAAATGAAATCGGATCTAAAAACAAAATCTGAATTGTTGTGTTGGAAGACCTTTGTAACATTGAGAAAGAGATTAAAAGTTCGGTTGTTGAGGATATAACAAACGATGCCCAAAATCAAATTAAGCGCTCCAAACTCCAAGATAATTGCAAGAAGTGACAATAACTTACTATGATGACAAAGTGCACAAAACAAGGCAATTATCATACTGGCAATGTATATTGATGAAATTGTCAACAACAAATGCCCTGGAAAAGAAATGCACTCAGGAGATGAAACACTTGAAAGGAGTTGTAGGAGGTGATATCACATTCTGAATCTAAATGTATCAAGATTTCCAAGCGAGGCTATTCAGCAAACAACTTGAATGCTTATTGGTAAATAACTTCATGAACACATCACAACAATATGAAGCTGAATCACAAAATTGAACCGGTGACAATGATAGAAGCAACACTAACCAAAACGAAAGGTCGCAGGATTATAGCAGAATCACAAATCTTGAAAACTAAATTAAAAAGGAATTTGAACTCCACTTCAGATCACAATCATCGGAAACCAAGATGAAATGAGGACAATGAAGCGAAATCGCAAAGCTGAACTGCAAGAATCATAAATCGAGTTGAAAGAAATTTAGAGACTTCAAGAATCGAATTGGAGAAGACAAATTGCAGAGATAGAGACACTCTCAAAGAAGCGAGAAGAAGGAGAAAACAGTCAAGGGAAGATTAACCGAAACCCTAACAGAGACGAATTTGCGAAAATAAAGAGATTTTGAACATGAATTGAAGAGCAAAACCAAAGATCGCAACAGAAATAGGAGGAGTTTCGAACAAGAATTGAAGAACGAAACTGAGATGAAATAGATGTCAAGAACCAGAAAAACAAATGGTCCAAAGACGAAATTGAATAGACAATAAACGAGAAAATGAGGATAAGAAACAAATAAAATGAAGATAAAATAAAGAAATCTCTTTTGATATATACCGCAATGAGCCCCATTGTTCATGAATCGCAAAATAGAATAAGAAATTTGCAAGAAGGCGATGGAGGAATCATTGAGGAGAAAGGAATGCGGAAGCTACATAATCGCTCTGATACCATATTAACATTTGAGAGACTTCAAGGAAAAGAATGAAAACAATTTCATTATTGAAGAAGAAAAGTTTATTGATTACAATGAGTTTGATCTTATATATATAGATTCAATCTCACTCAACTAATCTATAACAAATTAGTAACTAAACAAACTAACTCTAACCGAATTATAACTACTAACAACTTTTCTTAACTACTTAACCAACTAACTATAATATTTCTAATATATACCATATTAACTTTTGAGAGACTTCAAGGAAAAGAATGAAAACAATTTCATTATTGAAGAAGAAAAGTTTATTGATTACAATGAGTTTGATCTTATATATATAGATTCAATCTCACCCAAATAATCTATAACAAACTAGTAACTAAACAAACTAACTCTAACCGAATTATAACTACTAACCACTTTTCTTAACTACTTAACCAACTAACTATAATATTTCTAATAATAGGGAGTCTTTTTATAACCTTTCATAAAAGGTGTCTAGAGTGTTACCTTGGGACACGGGGTCGACCCGGTGCTCCCGAGTTCAATTACCACAGTGGACAAACTCGATATTGGCCAATGCGAAATTTGATCCTAAGCGCGAGCGGAGATTAGTCTTTTGTTGAAAGCGTTGGGACACTCCGTGGGTAGCCAACAATGGTCCGAACAAAAAAAAGTGTTACTCTATGATGTTGCAGCTAGATCATTAATAAAATCTCTTGTTGTTCCTAACTATTTCCTTGAGTAGGATCTAGCTAGAACACAAGAATAGGATAATCACAAATAATAGTGGAAGTATTGAGAGTGAGTATAGAGTTGTTGATTCAAGAATGTCAGATCCTTTCATTAGCCTCTAAGGGCACTATTTATATTACAATGGGTGACTAATGATAATAATTACAAATATGGTCATTGCGAGATATATGGAGGAATTACAGGAATTCTAATAAATGCTTGTCTACAGCTACGGATAGGCCGATCGAGCCGAACGATGTACGCGACTGAATGGATAGGCCGGCCAAATGGTTGTAGGAGCCGACCGAATGGTTATAGGAGTCGATCGAATAAGGAATGCGGGTCGACCGTTCGAGGAATTTGGGCCAATCGTATGAAGAATGTGGGTCGACCGAATGAGCCATGTGGGCCGACTCTATGAGATATGAGCCAACCGTCATGAGGAATGTGGGTCGAATGATGAAGAGCTTAAGTTGTGTTCTTCTTCCTCTTGGCACCCACAAGGATTGATATTAATTTTCAAGTTTAAATTGATAGTTTTAATTAGAGAGAGGTAAACAATAATGAAGATAATAGAAAATAAACAAGCTAAGTTGGGTTGGAACTTCAGGTGAGAATTAGTTGGAATGCTAAGTAAGTAACTTTTAACGGCATTATGTTATATACGATGTTGTAGCATTGGATGTTGTAGCAATAGATGTGTGTCTTTCAGTCACTAACGTCAGAGTTTCATTACAAGTTTTATGTCTAAGCTCTAAATAAGTTCACCTCTGTATATGAAGTACCCACAATGTCTCCTTATGGACTATGGTAACCTATGTCTAGGTTTTAGCAAGGAATGACAAAGTTTCCTTTGTTAAACGCTTACTCACATTAGTTCTTGAGTTCTAATCATAAACAATGTCTGTATTCATGATTGCCCCCACTTTAGTTGGCCAATCCTGAAATTTGAAAGAAGTATAACACGAACTAAAATGCAAACATCAATATATAACATAAAACCATTTAAAAGATCATTACAAAGATTAAAGCATTCCAACTAAAAAGAGTTTAGCTCATGTTGAGCATTACTAAAAACATACAAACTGAGATGATAATCATGTTCATATTACTGATAACACAAAGGAAAAGAAACAGAATAGAAAATACACAGTTGAAGTTCCTTTTCATAAATCAACCTAGTAATGATGTAGCATCGCCTCACAACAGTCCTTGTGCAGAATGTATTTGTATGGAAGTAGAGGGAGAAGGTCTCAAGATCTTCCTCTCCTTCGAACTAGATGAGATTGATGATTTTAGTGAGTGAATTCTCGATCGTCTTTTTTGAAAGGGAAGGTGAATGGTATTTATAGGCTCCCTTGAGTGAGGTTTCTTCATGGTGAAGTTACTTGGAGTAGAAGTTGTTTTCATTTGAATCCATTTGCCTCAAAAAGTTGATTTTGATCTTTCAACATCTAAAGAAGAGAGGTCCTATAGCGTATGGACAAGTGTCCTTAAAAAGGTGCAAGTTGCAACCTATGATGTCCATAAAGTGGCATTTAAGATTGTGGCATAGAATGTTGTAGCATCAAGTGTCGTGGCATCAAATGCTGCAGCATTGAACAAACGCATATATAAGCACCACAAAATATACAAAAGTACCAAGTTGTTACCAAAAAGTTTCTTAACCCTTAATGTTATATTTTCTTGTGTATTTGGTTATTAACATGACAATATTGCTGAGATTCTCGCAATAATTTATGTCTTAGAAGCATAAAAAAACTCTTATAAATAAGAGTTATCACACCCCCCAAACTTAAACCATTGTTTGTCCTCAAGTAATGACACTTGAACAAGACAAACAAACTTTCTAACAACATGTTTTATAAATCAGAAGAACAGATCAGCCAAATTGTTTGTTCAAACCGATTTTCAAAATGCTCTTAAGGGCTCAATTTTCACATTTTCACACACACACACACACCTATGTCTTTCACAACATTCAGTATTATTACTGCTAAAAAATGTGAGTGTGTGACTACTAGGACTTAGCTCAGTTCCTGGAGAATTTCAAAATCTCACCTAGCCTTAGAAAGAGTAGTTTTCTTTTGATCATGCCAAGGATGTTTCAAAAAGGGGAGTGGGCACGTAAGACTTGGGGCTTTTCAAAACATGACATAGGGATTGATTTAAGTATTTCAGAATTTGGCCAGTGCACTACTATTGACTTGGTGTTTTCTCAATGCTGCAACATTGGATGCTATAACATTGGTGACTTTTTGATGTTGGGGCATTTGTTACTTTGATAAATAGATAAGCTTTAATTCCATCTGTTCCTAACTATTTCCTGAGCCGGATATAGCTAGAACGTGTGAACAATGTCAGAATAAAGTATAGAGAGTAGAGAGTATAATCTGATAAGAATATGGATCCCGCCCCTTTCATTGCCATCTTGGGCGTATATTTATAGTACAAGGAATAATCAATGCCAATAATGGCTGTACATTAATTCAGCGAGATCCTAGGAGAGATTCTAGGACTTTCCTAATATACTTTACTTGCATCTATCCTACAACCGAGTGTGGGGACGAGGCCGAGCCGCAGGTGGAGGGGGAGTCCCTCGCTCTGCGTGGCCGATGAGTCCCTCGGCTCTTATGGAGGGCCGAAGCCTTCGACCGTCTTGCCTTGTCTCCTCGAGAGTCAGTCGCGTCGGGCTGGAAGTGATGCGTGGCCGAGCCTTCCTGGGTTGTCGACTGGGAACACCATCATTGCTAAACTCTTTTTTTTTTTTTTAAATACAGATATCTGGAATAGTTACATCATCTATTTCAGGCAATAACAACTTTTACAAAAATTGATCTTGACAAGACATATCTAACATTTTGTGAGCCTATAGCATTGACCTTTCCTATATTCTTTATACTTAACCTCAATATAGCCTGATTGTCCCCAAACTTAGCTTCAAATACTACTCTCAATTTTTAGTAAAAACTTGGCATAGAACTTGGTCTACTAACACTAACTTTAGCATCAGATTATTTTTAGTTAGTTAAGTTCTTCACTAAGCCTAGAGTTTAAGTGTGGAAGCAACAGTAAAACTAATCACTGATCAAACAAAGTTACTCTACACATACATTTAATAAAAAAAAAGGATATGCTAAGTTTCCTCCACGGTAATAATTAGCATACATTTAATCACTGAATAGAATTTTTTTTTATAAACCAAGGTGTCTTCATCGACGATTGTGGAGACTAATCCTTTGAGGTATTGGAGATCCATTTAAGGGGGTTGACCTCTCCCAACAAATGTTTTTCCATACGTATCGGCCAAAGATCGAACTCATGACTAAATGGTTAAAGGACCCAAATATCTACCACTTGTGCCACATCATATTGGTAGTCTGAAAAGAATTTTACTCCCAAGCGATTTGGCCTTAAATAATTTGACTTGTTAATTAATGTTGAAAAGGCGGTTCTTCATTCAATATATATATATATATATATATATATATATATATATATATATATATATATATATATATATATATATATATATATATATATATATGCCACAGCACGTGTTAATTATGGCATTGAGTTGTCTAGCTCGTAAGTAGGCTTGCAGTTAGTGGTGGCTCTGGGTTGGGTCGATATGTTTTGATGTGTTTAAAAACTCAACCGAACTCGACTTCATCCGAATACTTATGAGTTCGATAAAGTTACATTCAAATTTTCACATAACCGGTACCAACCTAACTCGACTTCAAATGGGTTGAGTTAAGTTGGGTACTTGTTTGTTTCTAGTAAAATATCATGTTTTAGAAAAGTAACCGATGGAAAACGTCTCAAAAAGAGCGACCTAGTCTGCGACTCAACTAAGTAATTTCTTGTGGACTGATTTTCGTAAACAATTTTTTGAAACTCCAAAACAACAATTTTAAGACATTTTTTAGCCATGAATACTAAAGTGACTACTGGCTCTGGTTCTGCTGCTTTTGACTTCAACAAACCTTTTCAGTTTGATGGATGTCACTTCAAGCATTGGCAGCAAAAGATAATGTTTTTCTTAATTGTGAAAAAGGTTTTGAATGTTTAGACAAATGATATTCCTATGTTAAAAGAAATAACAGAAAAGGAAGAAAATGATAAAATAGCTAAAGAAATCTTCCTATGGAAGGAGCATGACTATCTCTGTAAGAATTTTATTCTTAATTGACTAAGTGATATGATCTTTATGATCATTATATAAATCGTAAGTCTGCCAAAGAAGTATTGGATGCTATGAAAAAGAAATATGATACTGAGGAAGTCGTCGTTATGATAAGTTGTCTGATGACAAATCTGTTGAGACTTAGTCACATGAGATTCAGAAAATAGCTCATGAAATTATATATGAAGGAATGGCCTTAGGTGAGCAATTTCAAGTAGTGGTTATAATCGATAAACTGCCCATTGCTTGGAAGCATTACAAAAATTCTCTCAAGCACAAAACCAAAGAATTTTCTCAAGAAAGCCAGATAACACGACTCTAAATTGAGGAGGAATCCAGAAAACAATATCTGAAAGATGAAGCCTTGATTATTTCAAACAACAAAAAAACCACAAGTGTGGTTTTGAAGCCAACTGGCAAACCTTTCAAGAATCAGAACTGTAATCAGCCTCTAAAGAACCTGCAACAAGAAGGGGAACCCTCCAAAGCCCTCAAATCCTAAGCCTTAACCACCACCACCTAGAAATGGTGCTGCTACTCCATTCAATTATGGGAGACCATGGCATATGGTACGCAATTGTAGGAACATGTTAAGTTCTGCTCTGCAGGCTAACTTGACTGAAGAATAATTTGTTGCTATGATTTTTGAAATCAATGTTGCTGGTGGATGGATACTGGCTCCTCTTGCCATATATGCAATGACAATGCTATGTTTAAAACATACACAACTTCTAAAAATAAGAAACGGTTGTCTGGAGATGCTCAAACCACTACTGTCTAGGGTCTGGAGATGTTGAGAAGAAGTTCATTTCTAGAAAGACTTTGATCCTGAAAGACGTGCTGCACACTCCAGAGATAAGAAAAATCTAGTTTATGATTTTCTTCAGAATAAGACAGAGTTTACTTAGACTATTGGGGGAGATTTGTGTACCTTAAATAAAAATGGTATTTTTGTTGGGAAGGGTGTGGCACTGATGGGACGTTCAAATTGAATAATGAAATGAATAAGATGTCTCCTTTTGTTTATATGTTATGTGATTTTAATATTTAGCATGATGTCTCTGTCATGTGAACAAACATATTGTTTCTAATATGAGCAATTTAGTATTAATTTCAAAGTTATCGTTAAATGATTTGCAAAAATGCAAATTTTGTAGTCAAGCTAAAGTAACAAAAACATTGCATAAATCAGTAATTAGAGAACCTGAGCCAATAGACTTAATTCACTCTGATATATGCGAATTAGAGGGAACTTTAAACAGAAATTGTAAACATTACTTTATCCTTTTATTGTTGATTTCTCTAACAATACTTTTATATATCTTATGAAAAATAAAACTGAATCGTTTGACATGTTCAAAGTTCTCGTAACAGAAATTGAAATTCTATTTGGAAAAATGATTAAGCAACTTCGCAGTGATAGAGGAGCTGAGTATGATTCCCTTTTATTTGATGAAATTTATAAATTAAATGGAATTATACATAAAACGAATGCACCTTATTCGCCTAAAATAAATGGTAAAGCACAAAGAAAAAATCGAAATTTTACCGAATTGGTTGTTGCTATTATGCTTTCTATTGCTGCAACTCACTGGTGGGAGGAAATTTTATTACTCGTATGTAACGTCCTGAATAGAGTTCCTAAATTTAAAAATAAAATTTATCCTCATGAAATCTTGAAGAAAATACAACCAAGTGTGTCTTCTCTTCGGACATGGGGTTGCCTGACTGTTCTCAAGATCTTAGATCCAAAAAGAGTTAAACTCGTTAGTAGAGCCTATGAATGTGTATTCATTTGGTATGCAGTAAATAGCAAAGCATACAGGTTTTATGACTTGAATGCAAAAGTCATCATAAAGTCAAATGACACTGACTTTCTTGTAAATAAATTCCCTTTTAAATCAAAATATAGTGGGAGCACCGAAACTAGTCATGTCAATGTGCCTAGGAGCATTGAAAACAACGAACAAAGGGAAACAGAACCTCGAAAAGGTAAGAAAGCACGTGTTGCTAATGAGTATGGAGCCGATTATACGGTTTATATACTAGAGGAGGATCCAGGTAACCTTCAAGAAGCTTTGTCTTCATTGGATGAAGATTACTAAGTCCGAGAAAAGAATTTCTTTGGATCAATCTTATTATATTGACACTACAAGAAAATTGCGATTTTCCGGCGTAAAATTTCTGTCGGAAAAGCACCAAATCCGCCGAATAAGTGATATTTCCCGCGGATTTTATCTGCCAGAAATCCGCCGATAAAACGCTCGTAGGTAATGTTTTCCGGCGGATTTTCCGACGGAAAATTCCGTTGGAAATCCGCCAAAAAATCGTATAAATCGCCAGTAAGTCACTGCGCATTTTTTTAAAATTTGTCCCAAATTTGCCAGAAATTACCAAAAAACCGACATAAACGGAATAGTTTTTTTTTAAAAAAAATTAATTCCGTCGAAAAAGAAGCATAATCCGCAGGAACTGCATTATTTTTTTTTAAAAAATTAATAGTATATGAACCGGAGGTGAAAACCTTTTTTTTTCTAAAATTCAATAATATTTTTAAAATATTATTATTTAATTATTCATTTAAAATATTATAAAATATTGTAATTATTTTTATGATAATATAAATATGTATTATTTAAATATTTACTATTAATAATTAAATATACCAAACGAGAATAGGGTCTCAAAACGATAATATTCATTCAATTCCAACAAAGTACAAATTAAAATATCCATAAGACAAGATAAATTAAAATATACATACAATAATATAAATTAAAATAAAATAAACTAAAGCTACTGCGGGTCGTCATAGTAACCTCTACTTTGGTCGTCAAACAAAATATTGGGAATTTCACCACCGTTGAGATCGATATTTGTCTTGAACTGATGCTCCTGCTGGGGCTGCAACTGCTCGAACCTACTTGGTTGAGAGTTCATACCAGATGGCCCATGGAAGGAAGACTGGAAGACACCAGGGTATAGCTGAAAAGCACCGTCGTAAGGCTGCTGCAGCTGGTACGATGGATAAAATGATGATGAAGATGATAGCATAGATGACCTCAAGGATGAGCCATATCCGTGAAAAGCTTCCAGCGCTTCTCATTTATCCTAGTTTTCTTCTGCATGCACTCCTCACTTATCCTAGCGTGCTCCTGCGTCTCCTATAATTGTTGTTAATGTTGCTTCATTTGCTCGCTCAACTCTCGTTGGGTGTCGCTTAATTGCTGCGACAATTGCTGAACATTATTTAATTCCGAAGGAGAAAGGATATAAGAGCGACCTGTACTCATTCATCGCCTCTCACACTTGAAGGCGGCGATGTAACTCAGGAAAAGCAATTGGCCGAGGATGCAGCGCCTCCTATATACATAGTTATTAACGAAAAATATAAAATAAGTACGTATAGTATAAATTAATACATGAAGGGGGCTATTTAATTAATAAATTAATAAATTTACCAAGCGCTTGTGATGTTGAGCAGCATTGATAGAACCAGATGTGTTTATGCAGCCACCTTTCTCAAAAGCACGTGTCTTCTTGGTTTTCTCACATTTATCTTTATATTCCGGTGTATTTTCTCTTTGAGCTCAAGCCAATCAGGCTGTCCCATAAAATCTGACTTCTCATCTTTATTCCACGTATCCTGATGTAATTCAGGAAGATGGTGAGAAGCTCTTGTATGGATTACTTTCTCAACTTGCTTTTCCATCGATGGGTGCCATGCCATTTTTTTCTTTTAATAAATTTATAATTAACTTGTTAATAAAAACAAATTAATCAAGTCAATAAAATAATTATAGTTTAAGTAATTCGTAAAACTTACTCTGAGAGAATTAAACATCCCCTTTCTTTCATCTTTATTTTTTCAATCTCCGCCCAATTCATCTAGGGTTGGTTGTAATTCTCCTTAATCACATTTGTGATTGCGGTCGATGCAGCCTTCGAAGGAGTAAACATGTACATTAAAAAAGTTGAACTTTGATATCTATATACTTAATCTATATATAAAGTTATAATAAATTCAATAATTATCATTAATAAATTAATAATTCTCGTAGTGTGAGAAGATCTTATAGAAATATAATTACTCTGATTGTAAACTTGCATGCTCACCAAATGATCCAAGTGTCAAACTTTTTAAGAACACTGGTGAAAGTGTTTGACAAATGGAATATGCGAGTATCATTGGCAGCCTAAGGTATGTCACTGATTGTACCCAATATTGCCTATGTTGTGGAATTTTTGTGCAGGTTTACCAGTAGACCTAGTATAGCATAGGCATGCTATTACGAAAGTCACGAGATATCTTAAAAGGACCATGAATGTCAGATTGCATTATCAAAGATTTCCAGTTGTACTTGGAGGGTACAACAGTGGAATACTCTATTTATGCACAATCTTAGGGAGGCGTTCGACGCTACTTCTGAAACGTTTTTTTTTTAAATTCAAGTGGGGGATTTCTTGAACTTGCTAACTAGTTTCTGAATTGAAAAAATTGGGAAGTCCCACATTGAAGAGAATAGCCAACTTAAGAGTGTTTATAATTATGGAGGCTGATACCTATAGGTGTGCCCCCAAAGGGTACCCAGTTTTGTGAAAGGGATAGAACAAACAAAAATTTGACCACCACACGCACTCGCGTGCTGCCGCTGTCCATCTGGCGGTCGGGTTGGCCATTGGTTTGGGCTTCGGCTTGAAAGAAGTGGTGTAATTAATTCTGAACTCGAAAAGTTAAATTAATTTTATTTGTGTTTCTTAATTAAACACATGGTTAATGTGTTACTTGCTAACCAAGCAGACAACAATCGAGATCATAACTTCTCTCACAAGTTTTGACCAAATCAAAAATATGATTGTTACCAATCTTTTCCTATAAATAGAGCACTCTTCTCAATATGCCAACCGCCCCCGAAAACCTGAAGCAACACTGGGTTTTCTTCTCTTCTCTCTCTTCATTTGTTTCTTCTCTAAAAAAATAGAATGGTCTTTGTACCATATTGGAGTGGTCTTAGAACCATATTTTGAGGGTGTATTTCGCGAACAATATTCAACAGTGCAGTGGTATTTCGAAATAGTTTCAACTGGGCTGTTTTCTCCTTGGGAGATCGTGGTTGATAGCCTACTTACACAAATTTGAGAAGTGCTGGCCATAGACGAGACTTAGGCCTAACGTTTTCAATACGAGGCCAACTTTTGATGTCTGACCTTGCTTTTTTTAAAGTTTGACAAGACCTGAAAATCTGTTCAAAAGCCTATTTCACCATTTTTTTAGAAAGTCTACAATTTTTTAGTGGTGTAGACTTTGTAAATAATCTAACAAGCTAATAGGTCAATGAGATTAAGTTTTAATTCGAGATCCAACAAAACCTTTTAAAGAATTATCTTTATATGACGTCATATTTAAATTCTATTTTATAATAATATCTTAAAATATGTCAAAATTTGATGTAGGTTAACATCTTAAATAAACAGAAAATATAAGGAAATTTTCGATTTAACACAGTATAGAAAGTTTTTTTTTGACAGCTCAATATAGAAAGTTTTATTGTAATAATAATAATAATAGTAGTAGTAGTAAAAAAATATTAGTTATATTTATTTAAGTATGCCAGCCTAGTATACCTTGAAGGCTTTTTCGATGACATGCAGCCTGGCCCTGGCTTGGACCTGATGTAGTCTCAGCTATAGGCCCTTATTGACTGGCCTCGCCTACTCCCACCCCTACACATATGTTATTAAAGTTTAAAATTGAAGTCCAATTAAGTATCAGTTGTTAGGGAAACCATTTCATGATTCTAAAAAAAGAGTTTAATATTAATTGCTTTCTCTAAACAATTGCACATCTCTTATAGTAGTCCTAGACTTTGGCTTGATGTATGTAAGACCACATTTCATGGGTTTGACGGGATCTCACTTTTTAGACCCACTACCCAACACAGGCTGGTCTGAATTCAAGGGCTTCCATTGCAAGCTCAACGCAACTAATATATAAAGGGAAGAACACACTAAAAATACGGTACACTTTACTCTACCCTACACATTCCTCTCAATTAGCCACTAACTTGGGAGTCAATTAGTTAGAGTGTCATGCAGGTAGCCATCACTTATGTCTTTCACCGAAGCTCGGTGCACCACCTTGTCCTCCTTCATTCACCATTGTGAGGTAAATTTTTGGAGTTCCATTCGAAACATTCGCGCCTATAGTGAGAAACCTTTTGCTTGTGGATGAGAAAAGAAAACATTTAAGCTTCCAAAAGGAGGAGGGGGGAGTGTAAAAAATAAAGTTGCAACATGTGTTGCAACCAACCCAAACATGAGGAATCTTATGCTCTTAGATCTAAGTTCAGATCCAAGAACCTCTCTCTGGTTAGATTCCATGCTTGTACATGGCGACACACGCACGGAGTAGCAAACCCTGTGTTCTAAAATATGGAGAAGACGATCTCCAGATGCTTGTCGTGATGCACCTCAGTGTTCCCCTGCAGCAAGCGCGTCCCTTTCCAGCTTAAACATGGTTGAACACCTGGCTCTAAATGTCATTTGGAGTCAGGTGTTTGATCACCTAGCTCTAAACACATTCGGAGTCAGGTATTTGAACACCCGACTCCAAAAGTAGTGAGAGAAAATGTCAATTGTCACTATAATTGCAGAATTTCCACCGCATCCACATTTAGAGTCGAGTATTCAAACGATCAACTCCAATATATGCTTTTTACAGTAGATTTCACACTAGTGTATCTTATAGTCGTCAACTCCAGAATCACTTGAAGCCTAAGATTTTTCCTTATTTATCCATATTCCACTCCAAGTTAAAATTTTAGACATCTAATTGGTGTCAAAGTATAGTAACGTTAGAGATAAAACATCACATATATAATTCGTTCAAAAAAATTTGAAAAAGATGACTAACTAAATCCTGTCATGCAGGCATTGCAAACTTTTATTTGAATAACAATACAAAGATCAAGAAGTGATAGTGTCTCTCATGAAAAGATAGCTGCAATTGCAACTATGGCTAGCGTGACGCTTCCAGAGATAGTCACTGCAATTGAATGAGCCGCAGAAGAAGGAGAAGGTGCACCTTCTGCCTGTACATTAATGACAAACTTCATTTGACGAGCAGCGCAATGGTTGCCAATACCGCAAACATACCACTTTCTTCCTTCGGTTTTCAATGGAATAATGTCTTTTCCGGTGGAAAGTGCTTCATTTATTGGTGGAAAAGTGCAACTTTGGAATAGTGTACCATTTACTTTG
This sequence comes from Astragalus glycyphyllos, assembly GCA_963573325.1. NCBI lineage: Eukaryota > Viridiplantae > Streptophyta > Magnoliopsida > Fabales > Fabaceae > Astragalus > Astragalus glycyphyllos. Next base: position 42,469,032 of record OY754312.1, on the reverse strand, counting down.
AAGACATTGTGCTTTGAATTGTCATAATTGAACACTGACATAAAGAGATAAAGAGAAAGAGTTAATTTCAAGTTTCAAGTTGTAAATAGAAAACTTGCTTAAACACGTTTTTCGTCCTTCTAAATATGAAAGTTTTTTTATTCACCCCTGCAAAAAAATGGTTTTTCATCTCTACAATATAGAATCTTTTTTGTTTTTGTTCCTGCAATATTTTTCATGTATAATTTCAGTCATTGAAATAGGATACCATTTTGATTTTAGTCTTCAGAATACGGATTATATATATATTATAGGAATGAAAAGGAAAAAACGAATTTTGGAGGGGCCAAAAGAGAAGCTGAGAAAATTACAAAAATGAAAAAAGTATTAAGCGGACTAAAAACAAATGTTTCTATAGTAAAAATAACATTATTAAGCCATAAAATATTATATTGTTACTACAAAATATGAGATAACTCATTATGTAAATTTTGTTATCTATACATACCAAGGTTGTCACCAACACGAAAAACCTTGTCCTGGGCCCATTGAATGTAGTTAAAATCAACAGTCCATCCCTTGTCATCACCCACAATGTAATCAGTCGCAATAGCAACTGAGGAGAGCAAAACCATGGAGATAGCAAGGAATGCTACGCGAGAAGAAGCCATTTGATCAATATTTGAGTGAGTGATCAAGTTGTGAAAACTTTCTAAAATTTCAATCAAGTTCTTAAGTCTATGCTATGCAAATGTTATATGTTGCTTAGATGAATTGTGATTTGTGAGTACACACACTAGTATGAACTATATATATGGATTTGTATAATGTATATTGATATTATCAACATAACTTATGGAAGTAGTCTCGCAAGAGGACAGTACCGGATTAGGTCGGCTTTTAATACGAGGTTGCACAATTTTATATATGACTTATCTGGAAGTGGACAATTGTAAAGTAAGCAATTCGGCCACAATATGCTTTTTACTTTGTCTTAAAACTGTGTGAGCTTTTTAATATAGATGTCATGCTGAACTTGTCAAATGTAAATAATATTTGTTCCCGCGGAACAGTTTTGCTATTTTTTTTCTTTCTAATACATGGTTAAGAAATTAGGGGGAAATGAAGTGTTGTAAGTTTGAACTAGTGTTTTTAATTTGGGTGTGTTTGATTTAGAAGAGAAGAAGATTAGGAATAGAGAGTAGATCAGGGTGTTGTTTGAGAGAGAGAGAGAGAGAGAGAGAGAGAGAGAGAGAGAGAGAGAGAGAGAGAGAGAGAGAGAGAGAGAGAGAGAGAGAGAGAGAGAGAGAGAGAGAGAGAGAGAGAGAGAGAGAGAGAGAGAGAGAGAGAGAGAGAGAGAGAGAGGGAGACGCGTGTCTTGGTTTGGTTGGAAAAAAGAGAGAAAAGAGAAATTATACTACTTTTGAAAAGACAAATCACCCCTAAACTAAAAAACAGTATATAATTTATTCATTAGTTTAATTAACTAAATATTTATTTTAAGTTTTCTAATTTAACTAACTTAATATTTATTTTAATTATTTAATTAAATTAGCTGAATATTTATTTTAATTAGCTCAATCATTATTTTAATCATTTAATTTAATTAGTGAGAGTAATTAGAGTGAGGGTAAAATCGTAAAAGCATAATTCCTAAGCCCTTTCCCCTCACTTTATTCTCACAATAGGAGAGATTGTAAATAGAACTAAAATAATCATCTCTCTCTCTCTCTCTCTCATTTCTCCCTTCAACCAATCATGAGAAAATCACTCTATCTTCCCTTACTCTCTCTTCCATATCTCCCTCCCCTATTTCGCCTCAAACAAACATACCCTTAGTGTCCAAACAAAACTTATGTGTTTTATGATTTGGTCGTACCTCTTTGAACTAGCCTTGAGGTGATTTTATAAAGGAAACTAAATTATTCAAATTTTTCAATGATATACTTTTTAATCCAAACTTAGAGTCTAATGCAAGGATGACTTGATCAAACCCAACTATCGTGCCTATTGTAAAGAATAAAGGATACCAAGAACATCTCCCTTATGGATGGAAAAACAGGTTAGGCCCTGCAGGCAATCCCGACAACCCGTCGGGAACTTGGGGGGAGAGCTAGCCCTCTGAGCCTCTGTGTTGTTTTAGGTTTAAACCATTTTTTTTCGTATTCTTAGGGAGTTGACCCGGAAACCTGTTATTTTTGCTTTATCTGGGATGGGTCAACCTATCAACCCACTACTTTTTAGTCTAGTTTTTTTAATTATTTTTATATTCATTTTATTCATGGGCGGAATAGCTTGCCGGCCTCCAACCCCTGATAGAGCAAGCTCAAATTCTCAACCCACCACTCACTGGCGGGATGGTCCTCCCTAAAACAAATAGGGTAGGATTACGAGAAGGGGCGGGCCAAGATAGAATAGCCCCACTTTTCCATTCTCTCTGCATATGATCGAAAGAATGGTAAGCATCAAAGGACGTAGATAGAATCAAAAGCGCTTGAATAATCACGAATGTAGACACTAGTACCTCATAATTTTAATGCATTGTAGAAGGCGTTGCTTAGATTCCATTTCAACAGACCAAGGCTTGGTTTGGACCAGATACCTACCCCTTGATCACCATGATTCATATCATGGATATTGACGATTGAGGCTTTGTTCCTAGCCCATTTCCATTCCCTCAAAGTGTATTCCTTTTCCATTGATAGTATCCTCTAAGTATTAGGGGTTTGTACAGTAGTGTAAAATCAGCTTTAAAAAGTGCTATTAATTCCAAATGTGGACGTAGTGACAATTTTTCAATTAAGTTGAAAATTGCAAATTTCCATTGGACATTTGGAATCTCCTATTTATATAACTAATACGAAATGTTATTGAAACAAGCATTTGGAATCGCTTGTTTAAACAACAGATTCCAAATGTTAGTTTTCATAACATCTAGAATCAATCAGCTGTTTGACATAACTGATTTCAAAGATCTTTTCATTAAACAAAACATGCTCCCTCCCTCATACTCCTTTTGTTCTCGCTCTCTCTTCTTCCCTATTCCTTCTCATTCTCACTCTCTGTCCCACATTCGTTTTCACTATCCCTTTATTGTCGTGCCTCTCCCCTTGTTGTCATGCCCTCATCGTCGTGTTGTGCTCTGTTTCATCGTGCCAATCTCTCTCATTCTCATTCTTCCCGTCTATCGCGTCATGCTATTCTCATTGTTCCCTCGTTCGTTCTCGTTGTGTTCTCGTTTGATGCTCGCCGTGTCCTCGCACTGTGCTCCCTCGTTCATTCTCGTTGTATCCCACATTGTGCGCTATATCCAAGTATGTCTGTTCATGAGCACCCTCTTATTTTTTGGACAAAAAGTTATGTAAATGTTGTCTAAATAATGCTTCAAATGCTGTCTCTCTGTCCAATATTGTTGTCTCATTTACTTTGCTACTTCAAGTATTGTGGAAATGCCGCTTTTTGTTTTTCTTTGACATTAAGTTAAGTAATGCAACATTCTATTTGTGTGTTAATGTTGTGCAAACATTGTTATGTTAAGTTTTCCCTCAGAATTGATAACATTGTAATGGGTGAATGTTATGCTTGAACTATTAGTGAAGTTGTGCGTCTATGTATTTGTTGGCTCGCATATCGCAATATGAAATGCTTTGTGTGTGATGAATTGTTGGCTTAAAAACAATGAAATTATTTTCTGGCAATCGGGCTTGTTAATGTGAGCAAGCTCTGAAATGGTAAGTGATTTTCATTAACTTTCTATCTCACTGTACAAAGAATGAACATAAGGTTCATTTATACTAACTTGCTTTACTTTAACTAACTTCCCTTCTGTGAAAAACTAACTAACTATAGCAAGCTATCTATTAGATAATTATATGAACTGTACAGAAACTATAGTAGGGAATACATTACATGAGAGTATCTAAAACTCCCCCTCAAGTTGGAAGATACAAACAAAAAATTCCCCAACTTGGATATAAGTGACATAAATAGAGGCTTGGGAAATGCCTTGGTGAAGGGATCAGCCAGCTGATGCTTGATGGAGACATGGAAAAGATTGATGAATTTTCTATTGATGTGCTCATGCATAAAGTGCACACCAATGTCAATGTGTTTTGATCTTTCATTTAAGGTAGGATTACTAGCAAGCTGAATGGTAGACTTGCTGTCGCTGAATACCATGCAAGAGGGTACTTCAAGTTGAAAAATTCGCAGCAGTTGCTTCAACCATATCAGTGCAGTAGCAAGCAGAATTAGTGCTCTGTATTCAGCTTCTGCAGAGGATCGTAAAATACTGGGCTGCTTCGTGGACTTCCAAGTGACTAGAGTTAAATAGTGGGTTGTTTCGTGGACTTCCAAGTGACTATAGGGTCACCAATGAAGATGCAAAAAACGGTTGTGGACTTCCGGGTAGAGGTACAGCTACTACAATCCGCATCAGCATATGCTAAGGTGGGCAAAGAAGGCTTGGAGGAGAAGAGGATGCCTTGACCAGGGCTGGATTTAATGTATTGCAGGATGCGATGAACTGCCTCCAAGTGCTGTAATCGAGGTGCTATCATGAATTGGCTAAGTTTATTCACCACAAAGGCAATATCAGGCCTTGAAATGGTGAGGTACACGAGTCTTATATATTGTGAAGCATCAACAAGAAGTTCGCCCTCAGTGTTATCAAGTTTTAGATTGGAATCCATAGGAGTTGGGAGTAGCTTGCAATGAAGAAAACCAGTGTCAGTGTGAAATTGAATTGTGTACTTTCTTTGACACAAGTATATACCCCTAGGGGAGGTGGAAATCTCTAGGCCCAGAAAGTACTTGAGACAGCCTAGTAAATTCAGCTTGAACACCCCTTGCAGCAGAATCTGTGTTTCCAGAATGCACAGGGAAGTGGGGCTGGCAAGGATGATGTCATCCACATACAACGAGAGTGCATGAGTCACTTGTATCTCTAATGAACAAGGAGGGATCAACACCTGATTGGGAGAATCCATGACTTATGATAGTAGTTGAAAATTTGGTGAACCATTGGCGCGAGGGTTGTTTTAACCCATACAAGGATTTATTAAGTTTGCACACTATATTCTCCCCCATGCTAGGATACCCCAAAGAAAGTTTCATGTAGACCTCTTCAAGAAAGTCCCCATTGAGGAAGGCACTGTTCACATCCAATAAAACTAATTGCCAATTCTTTTGAGCCGCTAGAGCAAGTAGGACCCTGACTGTGGTGAGGGTTACCTGAGAAAAAGTGTCTACAAAGTCAAGACCCAGTTGTTTTGTGTAGCCCTGAGAAACTAGTCTTTCTTTATACCTATCGAAGCTGCCATAAACTTTATATTTCACCTTGAAAATCCATTTGCAACCAATACTCTTCCTGTTTAGGGAAGAGGGTGCATGGTCCAAACGTTGTTGGCCTCCAGTGCATTGATTTCCTCCTCCATGACTTTACACCATTCAACTTGCTTACAAGCTTGGTGATAATAGAGGGGTTTATATATGGTTGGGACTTGAAGAATATAGTTTTGGTAGCTAGGAGTGAGGTTGGTTTAGAACATGTGAGGTTCAATGGGATATTTGGTGACACAGATATAATCTTGTAATTTTGTTGGTTGGTTAATTTTAATTTTTTGAAGGGGTTTGAGATCACCAAGTTGTACAACTCAGGCGTCTTAAACCAGGACTGACAAGATGTCACATCTCAGCCAATCCCTCTTTTTTTTATATTTTTTAGAAAATAGGTGCTAAAGAAAAGAATTGATTTATTAAGGAAAAGATTAATTTTTGTGTTTGACGGGGAGTCCCGCTCCTACGTATCTCCATGTAGGAGAATCAAAGGCCACGTAGTTCTTCTAGAAAATATTTGTTTGTTGATTGATTTTAATTTTTGGAATGAGTTTAAGATCAAAGCTATACAACTAAAGTCTCTTAAACTAGGATTGACAAGATGTACATCTCAGTCAAACCCATTTTTTATTATTTTTATGAGAAACGAAAAAGAAAAAAAACACTTTGATGCAAAATAACATTTATTTTTCATTTTTAGAAATAGATGGAAAAAGAAGAAGAATGAAAAAAAGAACTAATAAGGGGATGTGGCGCAATATTGTCAATAGTAGGGAAATTTTGAAACTCGACAGCTAAGGTGGATAACAACTACCTATTTACATCAATATACTATTATAAGTTTTTTTATTAAGCAAATAATAAAGCAATGAAAAGATGTACCTTGTAAGTGTGTAAGTCAGAGGACGTCGAGAGTTCTTGAGAAACAAAACTGAGAGGGAAAAGAACGTGAGGAATAGAGATAGCAAGAGACAGAGGGAGAATGTCCCTTAGACCACTACCACTACCACCGAAGATCTGTATTTTTGTGTGTCTTTTTTCGAATATTTTTCTCCTCTCCCTTGCTGCTAGTTTTGCTCTGCTTTTATAGGTGCAGGCTTAAGTGTGGAGACTTGCTAGACAAGATATTCCCAAAGTGCTAGAAGAAGAGGAGATGAGTGAATCAATATATGACGAAGAGCCTGTTCCTGCTGATTATGGTGAATCACTAGTAGTTAGAAGGAGCCTACACACAACAACAACAACAACAACGAAAGAAGAACCATGGCTAAGAGACAATATCTTCAATACCCATTTCACCTCACAAGGCAAAGTTTGTGATGTCATCATTGATAGTGGAGGTTGAGAGAATGTTGTGTCCAACTATATGGTGGAAAAATTGAAGTTGCCGACAAAGGAGCATCCACATACATACAAGCTACGATGGCTCAACAAGGGTAATGAGGTAAGAGTATCTAAGCTTTGTCTTGTATCTTTCTCTATTGGTCAAAAGTGCCAAGACAATGTATGGTATGATATTATTCCTATGGATGCTTGCCACCTTCTTGGGAGACCTTGGCAATATGATCGTCATGCTTTATACGACGGTCAGGCCAGCAATAACACTTTAGTGAAGGATGAAGTTAAAACCAAGTTGGCACCACTACTACCCAATGAATCTGATGAAAGAAAAAAGGAATCCAAACCACGAGTATCTTTACTCTCAAAGGAACCATTCAAGGTGACAATAGAAAAAGCACATACCACATACCATGAGCATCATTCAATTGCTCGAATCAAAAGAATAATTGATCATCCCGAAGAAAATGGAGCAACTACGTGGTGAATTCTCAGATGTTGTGCCATCGAAAATTCCATCAAAACCACCTCCAATGCGAGACATACAACATGCAATTGATTTAACCCCTTTAGCTGCTACTCAACAATACAATGCATATGCAGAAAAAAGAGAAACTGATATCAAGAAGCTGCATGAGAAAGTTCGTGAGAGATTTGAGAAGAAGATTTCAAGGTATAAGACTCAGCATGACAGACATCGCAAGTTGCTCCAGGAAAGAGACTTGGTATGGATCCACTTGCAAAAGGAACAATTTCCTAATAAACCAAATGCGAAGTTATCTTCAAGAGCTGATGGTTCTTTCAGAATTGCGCAGAAAATCAATGATAATGCCTAAATAATCGAGCTACCAGGTGATTATGGAGTCTCTGCAACCTTCAATGTTGCTGATCTTTCACCATACTTTGGAGATGAAGAAGATTTTCGACTCGAGGACGAGTCTTCGTCAACCCGGGGAGAATGATGGAGAATGGTATAGGAGTTTCTAGAAATAAAGAGTATCATGGAACCTTCAAGATATACTCCTAAATAAGATATAAGAGCTAGTGCAATCTTAAGTTTCTAGATCCTTCTAGTCATAGGAACTAGAGTATTCATATCTCTAGATTTTTCTTTTGTAATCAATGTTTCTAGATCATTCTAGTTTGTAATATAAAGCCCTACAAGAGTAGTATAAATAGGGCTCATCACCATCCATTTTGTCATTCAAGCAATAACAAGTTCTCTTGAAAAGTTAGAGAGTTTCTCTCTTTCTCTACCCTTCCCTTATCCCCTGAGCCACTATTAGTTAGGCTTGTTATCAAATATTATAAATACCTCTAATACATGTACGGTTATATTCAGATAATAGCAAATGGGAATTTACTTTTCCCGAAATTCTCTTTGTTACGTTCTTGATAACTCGGTTAGTGCTTCATTCTGGTTGGCGATAGGTGGTATGCAGAGTCATAGTATCAAGGTGGTCAAAGGAGATTAGATATTTTGTGTTGTGTAGGAAGGGTGCTGGTGCTTTATTCTAATTGGTGGCTAATATAGTAGGTATGATGAATGGCAATCAACAAATCACTGACTATGTAATTAACTATATATTTTGTTGGGAGATGTATGCACATGTACTAACCTTCATTTAAAGCACTTGCTGCAAAATGGAGCATTTTAATAATATGTCTGGTTCACTTTATAATTTTTGTAATGAATGTAGTTCTGATGCAGTACCATCCGTGACAAGCTAGGAAAAGTGTAATCGTAACATGCACTTTTCATGTCAATTGGGATATTTTTTTTCTTCATTAGGTCTTTTTCCCATTGAGTTTGAGCCCCAAAAAATTTAATGGGCCCCTAATTCATGTACGGGTTGGAACACCCCTTATGCTACTTTTAGTAATAAAAATTATGCTGCTTATAAAAAAAATCAAATTCTTGTGGAATTGGTTATAGATGTTGCTTCATTTTCTAATAGATCATTAAGATGATTGGCAAGTGGTACAAGTTTATATGTATTATACATTGGTTACATGATTAATGGCTAAAATTCTATACAAAATACTCCCTCAGTCCTAAAATATAAGGTCCTTTTCACAATTTTTCTTATCTCAAAATATAAGACTCTTTACTAATTTCTAGATACATTTATTATCATTTTTTCAAATATATCCTTATTAATACCATTAAATTGTCTTGCTATATGAAAAGCTAACATTGAATTTTTTCTATATACATAAAGTAAATTAGTCATATGCATCCACAAAAAGACATATTAATGACACTAGGGCCTTACCGACAAAAGAGACATATTAATTATTTTGTGCACCTTACCGACAAAATAATTGATCATCCCAATCAAAATCACGAAGATACAAATATTGAGGGTGACCATTATTTAATATCATCAAACGAAATTTCATATCAAAGTCATTAAAAATTTTCAAACAAAGACAATACTTTGTCAAGTGGAAACAAACTCTTATTTGAATAACATAACAAAATATAAGGGATTGTATGTCTCTCAAGCGAAAATGGTTGCAATGGCAATCATGGCTGACATGATGACTCCAAACACGGATGATGCAATGGAGTGAGCATCAGAAGAAGGAGGAGGGGAAGGAGCTGGTGCACCTTCTGCTAATACTGTAATAACAAACTTCATTTGACGAGCAGAGCAATGATTCGCTATCCCACAAACATACCATTTTCTTCCTTCAGTTTTCAATGGAATAATGTCTTTTCCAGTGGAAAGTGCCTCATTTTGTGGTGGGAAAGTACAACTTTGGAAGAGTGTACCATTCACTTTGAAGACATTGTGCTTAGAATTATCATAATTGAACACTGGAAATAATAAAGATAAAAAAATTAGGCATTTGTCTTACATAAAATATAAGTCTATATACTCTTAAAATAAAACTAAATAGCACTGTTATTTAATAAGAATGATTTTTGTAAGAAACATAAGAAATACATCGAAAACTGAATTGTAGGGCGCCAAACAAAATACTACACATCAAGTGTTTTGTTTTGTTATTCCTCTCATTCTTACTTTTCTTTTTGTACTATTTGTCGCTTCTCAAAACTAAAATGTATGGCAATGAGAATTTATTTATAATATGATCTGTTACATACCTAGGTTGTCGCCAACACGGAAAACCTTGTCCTGAGTCCACTGAGTGTAGTTAAAATCGACAGTCCAACCCTTGTCATCACCCACAATATGATCAGTTGCTATGGCAACTGTGGAAAGCAAAACCATGGAAATCGCAAGGAATGCAATACGAGAAGAAGCCATTTGATTTCTTCAAAGAATTAATCAAAGCTACGTATACTTAAAAAATCTCAAACAAAGTCCTAAACTCGTTTGCAAATGCTACGAAAAGATATATTAGTGCTTAAATGAATTGTTAGCTTATATCAATATGCATCTCAACTTGAGCTATATATAGGATTTGTATATATTGTTTTTATCGACATATATATATATATATATATATATATATATATATATATATAGTACACATTTGGAAGCCTTGCTAGTGGAGAGAGTGCCGGATTAGGTCGGCTTTTTACCATGACGAAGTATTGTAATGTAAAATTTTAATTTTTTGTTTAATTGAGAATAACTTTTCAGATTTAATTACTCATGATGTGGTCAACTTTAAGTACTAGCTAGGTCCTGCTATTTAATCACTATACTTTAATTTGTAGCATTGGTCTATAAATGGCACATGGATGGTGCAACAAACTATAGAGTGATCATTAAAAAGAATTAATCCATTCAAATTAAAAAAATTAATTCACCAAATCATTTTTTTGTTAGCAAAAGTTTAGGTGACTTGGACTTTGGGGACTCACCAAAATCAGGGCAGGACTCACGGTTTTTCAAGCGCTTACAAAGATTAATTCACTAAATCTAATTCATGCATATTTTTTCCTTGTTTTTAGACCGAAGCTAAATAATGTTAACATCTTTTAGAAACAAAATTGTGGCAAAAAAGTCGGTCAAAAAAAAAATTGTGGCATAAAATTATTTTAGGGATAAAAATCATATTTAAACCCGTTTTCTATATCCCTTTGACTCGTTCCAAATGCACATTGAAACTCACCATGCATTCCAAAGTAAAGAGTATATAAGCATATTCGTTTATAAACTATTGCTTGAAGAATATTAATTTTATTCGTAAGGACCTAGCAAGTACTTACAATTGTCCACTTCATATGATTAATTAAACTAAAAACTTCTTCTCGTGCAATACCCCTCATCACTTGCAAGGTTTCCAACTTTGCATGTGTATATATGTCAATAAATTAAAACAATATACAAATATACTGATTTTTTTTTTGACAGCAAATGCATATGTTAATGTGAGCTAGCAATTCATCTAAGCCATAAAATATTTGCATATATAGCATATGCAAGCGAGCTTAGGACTTTGTTTGAGATATATACTATACATACTAAGTACTTTATATAGCTGTAAATCTTTTGAACAAATCAAATGGCTCATGCTCGCATTGCATTCCTTGCCATTTCCATATCATATTATATGTATTATATACGGTTTTGCTTTCCTTAGTTACCGTAGCAACTGTAGAACACTAACTAGAGCTTGGTCACATATAAATCATTGTTGCATACTTACTTGAAATTACAAAGGTACCTAGCAAGAATCTTGCATTTCATCAGAGATCGAGCATCTAATACTCCTTCTGCCTTCAATTTGAATATTCAAAACCTGGAAACTTTCTACTCAGTACATGTGTTTCAAGTGGCTTTATAACCTTTGTTTTGTACTACACACGATTCCTAAATGTACTTTCTAGGTAATCGTTGGTGTACTTTATATTCCTTTTTTCGGTACATGTGTACTTTAAGTTCTAAACTGTACTACAAAACTGTAGTTAGGCTAGCTTAATACCAACTAGTCCAAGTGTTTGTTAATTAATTAATTTAATAATAATAATAATAATAATAATAATATTGTGATTTGAAGCATTTGAATAATGGGAAAGGATATCATCATATTCAAAGGTTCCGGTTTATTTTATGGCAAATGCATGATCTAATTAAGATAAGGTCTTGGTCTTAATTCAAAGGAGGTTTCCTCGGCAAAAGACCTTGCTGTGAGGGTCTCGGGTTTTTGCCTGAGAGTCGTGGAGGAGGATTACTGGTGATGGGTGGTCCTGTTCCGTTGACGAACTTTCAGTACAGTCATGTTATGGCTGTTGTTAGAATTTTTACAGGTTGCTAGGGTTGGGTTAATTAACCCCAACTAACACGGTTAGGGTTCCACTCTTTTTTTTTTGACAAGCAGGGTTCCACTCTTGTATAAAAGTGGAAGGACTAATGAAATTGTTGATTACCTTCTCCATACCTTGTGTGCATTTCTGTTCTACGTATTATCTTCTTCTTAGTAGTGTTTCTGAGCGAGCTTTGCAAGAGAGAAAAAGAAAGTGTGAATCCGAGGAGAAGAAGATGAGAATAGAGACTGAGAATGTGTGTTTTCTCTCTCCATCTTTTTGCCCTAAATACAATCTTGGGCTTTTTTATGGTGTTGGACAATTTTAGGAACAAATTGGTACCTAAGAGCAAGAACGATTCTAGGGTTTTGGGAAACATGAGTGCAGTGTGAGATTGTGTGAGAATATGTTGTGATATTCTTGGTAAGGAAACACAGGTGTTTTTGTGAGTTTTCAGTCATGTCGTTAAGGGGAAATCTTTCCAAACAATTACCAAAACTAGACGGCAAAAACTAGGACAAATGGAGCATTCAGATGGAGGCCTTATGTGGGTTTTGAGAAGTGATGGACATCATCGAGGATGGCTATATTGTGTTTGGGGGAGATACTAATGCGCAGAGGGAAACTTACAAGGATCGGAAAAACAAAGATTGCAAAGGCTTGTATCTAATTCACCAAAAAGTATATGAGGCTAACCTTGATAAAATTGGAAGTGCAAAGTCTTCCAAACAAACCTATGAGTGGAGTAGTGGTCAAGAGGTTAAATTGCAAGCCATGAGGAGGCAATATGTGAGATGATGCTGATGGAGGATTAAGAAAAAATATATGATTTCTATATCACATTGTGCAGTGTGTCTAATGTTACGGGTTTGTGAAAACTGAAAAGTGCTTAATTTACTTGAGATTACATGTAACTATATTTTCACTAATGTATTTTTTTGAGTCATATATATATATATATATATATATATTCAGTTTTATGAAGCGATTCATTGATTTATTCTTGTTCTTAATGCTCGTTGTAGATTGATCACCTATAACTTGATGTTAGATTTTATGTTTGATTGGAAAATAGACATTGAATCTTATTCTAGATTAAACCACCTAAAAAGCTAGATATCTAGGAATTGAATTTAGTTTTCTAGTCATATGTGTGTTGAAGTTAGATTTTATGTTTTTTAGATATCAATAAATGAAACTAAAATATGTGTGTTGAATCAATAGGATACCCCTAAGTAAAGTTAATGAAATCTAATATCAACGCTTTTATCACTTGCTTACATTCTTATTTAAATTATGTTTTTACAACTTATATGCAAAACAACCAAAATACCTTATTTTCACCGCTTGAGATTATTAAATTTTGTTCAACGACATAGATATCACCAAGTCTCTGTGGATATGAGACCCAATACTTTAGTATTTTACTGCTTTTAACTCCTAAGTTTGGTTATGTTGTGTTGTTGAGTCCACAAAAGGCACTACTGAGATGTCAGTGTAAGAGCTTCAGAGTATACTTAAAGCTAAGGAAATGAGGTCACTACAACATTTAGACCCTATGGCAACGGCCGAAAACATTCCCCTAAAGCCAAAAAACCGTTGCCATAACCTATGGCAACGGTTTTGAAACCATTGTTGTTGCGGGCGTTGCCTAAACCAAAGGCGACGGTTTTTTGTGCACTAAGGCAACGCTAACGCAAAACCGTTGCCATTGACAGTTGAAATGCAACGGTTTTGGTTTCCAAGCTATGGCAACGGTCTCAAAGCGTTTTCAGTTATGGCAACATTGGAGAACCGTTGCCAAATATGGCAACACGTAAAAACCGTTGCCAGCTATGGCAACACTGGATAACCATTGCCTCATATATTCAAATAAAAACCGTTGCCAAAAATGGCAACATTTTAAAACTGATTTCGTTGATAAGTAAAACCGTTGCTGCCATTGGCTACACGAAAAAACTGTTCCCTATGTATTTTAACAGTCCATTTCAACAACAATGCTATAAAACTGTTGCTATTACGAACAACCGCAAATAACTAGCCTATTATATATCATTCGCATCTCAATCAGATCACTAACTTCTTAATCAGAACAATTTGTTACTAAAATGAAACTATTTAAAAGACATAATTATCCTTATATTGCTACTTTAAGGACATAATTAATGTATCTTAAACAAAATAATTTGTTGCTTCAATAAGTACAAAAAAACACAGCAAAAGTAACAAGCCATCATCCAAAAACATACAGCAAAAGTACAAAATAAAACTTTAGTCTTCAACACATGTCTTCAAACTCTCCATCATCCAAGCCATCAATTGATCTTGATCTACACCTTCATTATTTTCCTACAAAAGTAACAAAACTCGATTAATGCAATATACAATACTCTATTAATGCAATATACAATACTCCACATGAAGAAAATAAAATGACTCGGTTCTTGTTTCTATCAAACAACAACACAACTATAATTTGAATGGCAACACAACATATTATGGGTTCTTCAAACTCAGAAAGCAGCAATAATACATAGTAGTAGTATACATACTATAATTTACAACATTCTGTGTGACCAACTCCAATTATGTAAAACATTCTAACTTCTCTTATTACAATCTCCCTTTCCCATTATGTCCATAGATGATAACAAACAAGAAAGAATACAAAATGCACGCAGACGAACCTTAGACAATTTCACTAATTTGTTCATATTCCAGGGATAACCAAAACACCCCAGTTAACAATCTCAGGAATCTATGTTGTCCTATTAGATGCCATGGTCATGTATACAACAAAGGTACACAAGTACAAAACATACTGAGAAATTAAAGAATAGGGGGAAGTTGCCCTTTTAGTTTAGAAGATCACAGAAGGCAAACAGTTAAAAATCTAGAAGGCAAACATGAATAATTTCCAACAAAATCTACAAGGCAAACAATTAAAAATCTACAAAACATACTGATGAGTCAATTTACCAAATATGAATAATTTCTAACAAACCACAACATAGTGAAACACCGTTAGAACTAACAAATCCAAAGGACATGATCAAAGAAACAGTAAATCAATACAGTAAAAAAAAACAACAGCATCTCAAAACTTCAGACAACAAACATTCTTTTACTAAAATCATCGATCAATATACTTCAGTTTGAAAGAACCACAAAATCAAAGTTTAAAGTCAACTAAACACAGACAAACAAAAGAGATACCAATAAAGTGACTCTTACCCTATGAGCTTCTGGGGCATGTGTTGATGTTGAAGAACGTGGAACACTATTAGCATCAGGCGGAGTTGAAAATAAAGCTGCCAAAGCCTCCACATTCAATCTTGAGTTGCTCTGATCTAATGCAGCCTTCACAAAAAGCTGCAATTTTTCCTCTATCCCTTTCTGAAAATTTTGGTTTTTCTCTTCTAGTTCATTCATCTTTTTTGGCATGTTCTTCTTTTAGTTGTTCCATCTCATTTGCATGTGCTCTCTTGATTTCTTCAATTTCTTCATTTCTCTTCAACATAGTAGCTGTTACCCCTCTTCCATGGAGGTGTTGTCTCCCCGGTTTTTCTTTACCAACCACATTTTGAAAAGCTTCCGAAGAAGATTGCCCAGAACTCACCAAGTTTTGAAGTTTTATCTGGCATATTTAAAAAGCAATCATAGTTAAAGATATACGTTATTATATTTGAAATGATAAATTCATAAAATAAAACTTACAATTGTATCATCTGTCTCTTTGTTCGATGGCTTTCCTTTCTTACTTTGTCGTGTTTCGATGAACAACTCAAGTTGAGTATGAGGCTCTCCATCCTCACTACTTGCAGACTACCAAGGAAATAAGGTCATTATGACAATAGTATAGTCAAAATATTTAAATATTCATTTACAACATTAATTGGAATACCATTATCTCCTTTATGTGAGCAAAGCTTACAGGACCAGCTCGATGTTTGCATTTTTGTTGAGCTATATTTTGAGCATTTTGCTGGCTGATTTCCTAAGTTGTTTAATGGACATTGCAATTTATTAAATTTGAAAAATGAATGTAAGACAAAACACAAATATCACTATTTCTTACGTGAACAAGCTTAAAGCTCCAATATTCCATCAATACTTTAAAGTGTTTCTCTGGTACGTCATCGGGACGATTCTTCAACCGCTCACGGAAGGTTTTATATTTGGTAAAATGATTCTTTTTAATAGTACACTTATGTCACCTCCATGCCTCATCTATTATAGTATACACGACCTTCTTTCCTTTCTCAGGTACATTGTATTTTTCCTACAAAAAAGAAGCTTAATTAGAAAGCTCTAATTTATTAAAGTCAACTAAACACACAAATTGAACTAAGATAAGTTATTACATTGATGTAAGACCATATATTCTTATCTTTATCTGGTACAGACTTCCAATTGGTGTAAGTAAGAGGGCAAAAATCGGAACTCCTTGCAATAGTTCCCGAAAAGTTACTGAATTGGGAAAAATGGCTTAGAGAAGAAGATAGTATGGAGCAACATTCGCATCAGTTCTTCAATAGGAGTTTTAATAGAAACAGTGCTTTAATGGACTATGAATTCAGCAATAAGAGTTTGGAATTTTTTCATGCTTTATACTTTATAGAGGACAGATTCATTGTAAATAGGATTTGTTCATACTATATATTAACTATGCTTCCAATAGATTTAGAAAACTTGGAAATAACTTCTTACGAGGCAAATAGGATGCTGTTGAGTGCTTCCAATATGTTGTTGCTTTTTTCCTTGATTTGAATTGCTTCCCTTTCTTCTTTCTGAAGCTTTCTTATTTTCTACCATGATTTTATACTTTTGAATCAAGTCCACACTTGATTTAGCTTTAAGTTGTTGAAGATCAAAATCATTGTCCTTGTCCATTTTCCTACACCCTTTGTAGTTTGTAACTTGAATGGAGATGTTCGTGAAATGAAAATAAAAAAAAAAACACTACCTGCATCATTGAAACACAATCTATATTAATATCTAAACACAAAGAACATGCTCGTTGTTTTCAAAAAACGAAGCATTCTTAACTTCATACTATATATCATGTGCTCTAAAAAAAATACTCAAAAGCATTCTTAGTTATTGCTACAAGATTCCAATAGCATAATTATTACAAAAATACACAACAAAAATTATGTGATGCTTCAGTTATCAATATTACCTCAGCTAGAGTTATATCGAAAGTGCTAGAAGCATTGCTATCTCTTCTCTGCGCACAGACACAAGACAGACCTCTACCATGCCATGTTGTTGATCCTACCACGACCTCAGCTGCAATAAAACAAAATTAGCCATCAATGAATACTGTAAGAACTCTTATTTAGACCAAATGGGATTGTTAGATAATATTGTTTCTTCATCAGAGAGGGCAGTAAGGTTCTTTTAGAGGCCTCTCCAATGTAGTTAACTTTCTATCAGACATACCACTGTTAAAGAGTAAAGACACCTCATTGTCCATATACAACAATAATTGGGATATGGCAAGACATCTTATTCCAAACTTCAAAATGCACATTTTCCAAACAGTGGTTCACTTTCCTGGTGAGAAATCAAGCATGCATAATGCATGCACCTACTAGTTTTTCAAACCAACAAAAACCTCAAACAATATACAAAATATTGATCTACAGGACTAATCTTTTGAATTGTGGATACTACCAAATTTTGCAAAAGACATCACGTGTCATCCAAATCCATGCTACTAAATCAAAGTTTAATTCTTTTTTATTTCAAGAATGAACAAATATCATGAAAAACATCTAATGCAAAGGTAACTATGACTAATGACAGATTTTCAAAGGAATCAAGCATTTGAACAATGTTTTCATGCTTCAACTTTTTTAAGATCTGCAACATTCATGAATATCAACAAAAACCTCAAACAATATACAAAATATTGATCTACAGGACTGATCTTTTGAATTGTGGATACTACCAAATATTTCAAAATGAAAAGGTAATGCAAAAGACATCATGTGTCATCCAAAGCCATGCTACTAAATCAAAGTTTAATTTTTTTTTTTATTCAAGCAATGAACAAATATCATGAAAAACATCTAATGCAAAGGTAACTATGAATAATGACAGATTTTCAAGGGAATCAAGCATTTGAATAATGTTTTCATGCTTCAACTTTCTTAAGATCTGCAACATTCATGAATATCAAACTTTTATAAGTAATTTAGTACAGACTTTTATAAGTAATTTAGTAGAAACAACATCAAAAGCTTTATCATACTAGGTGGAGTTAAATACATGAATGAACTACAGAAAACCATATCTTTAACAAAATCACTCAGAACAAAGCCTTATGGTTATCAATTATTTGTTTTTGGTTTCTCCTAATGTGTTCAAGTCTTAACTGTGAGTTAACTGTAGTTATGTAGAACAGGATTTAACAATCAATGCACATTCTATGTGTTGAGATATGTTGTAAATAGTAGATTTATTTATATATGTATTCGGCCCATTTACCAGGCCCGTTAAGTAGCCTATTTAAACTCATTAGTGCTTGTACTCAATACACAATTATACAATTTATAAGACGGAACTACAGCTGCTCTGTAGTCGCAGATGTAGGCAAAGATTGGCCGAACTGCGTGACCAATATCGTGTCTCCTATTTTCTACATGGTATCACGAGCTCTCGATCTTGAGAGACTTGCTTCCGCATACACCCAAGCCGCCATTAGTGCGGTAAACCTTTGTCACCTTCATTGTGACCCTTTTCTACCCTTTTTTTGCTGCCTTCATTGCAGTAAGTTTTCCTTTCCTGTTTGTTTCTGTTTTCTGTGATAGAATCTACATTTTTTGTTTTTGAAACAGAATCTCTCCTCCTTCCCTTTTGAACCGTACGGATAAAACCACCTAAACACCCTTCGTTTTTGATCTGACCACTACACCACCTATACCATCAGAATCTCCGTTAAATTCCGACCAACCCGTTTAAATCCCACCGTCGTCCGCCTCCTCACGCGCCACCACAACTCCGGCCACCTTCCGACGCGTGGGCCCCACGCGCCTCCCTATAGTGGTTTTTTGGCCACGCTTCTTTAGAACAGCTTGTAGATCGGCCTTCCCTTTCTCTGTTTTGAGGGTCCGTTTTCAATTTGGAGCACTTTGATATTTTGGGTACTCTTGGAGCCACATGGTTGTGTTTTTTGCTCTGTTTTTTGCTGTCACAGCACCTATTGGCGTTCTACATATTCAACAATTTGTTTCTGGGTTATTCGAAGCTCATTTTTTGTTACAATTATCGCTCTTTCGGCAACTTTGGACACAGTTATTGTGTTTGTCTGTTAGTTGTTGCCTTGTTTTCTTCGGTTATTGTCACAGATGTCTGACAATATTGCTATTGATTACTCTTTTTCATTCACCGAGGATGAGGTGAATCGTTCGAAGGCCCTACTTTACTCTCTTAGTAAGTCTTGTTCTCTACCAACGACCGGTATTAGCGTATGCTCCCGATCTTTCAATGTTTGCGGTAAAATCCCAAAGGATGCTTGGATTTTGGACTCTGGTGCCACCGACCACATGACATTCAATTCGAGTTTATTTTCTTCCTATACCTCCTCTGAGAAGAATTGTTATGTTACAATTGCTACTGGTTCTTATGCCCGTATTGATGGTTTTGGGAGTACTAACTTGCAACCTTCACTTCAATTACAGGATGTGCTACATGTTCCCACACTCTCTCACAATTTAATATCTATTCGTAAACTCACTCGTGATCAGAATTGTAAAGTAACCTTTTTCACTTCTTATTGTGTTTTTCAGGATCTGACCACGGGGAAGATAATTGGAGTTGCTAAGGAAAAGGGAGGGTTATACTACTTATCTGATGAACCAGATTGTTCGAAGGTGCTGGCTTCTTGCTTGCAAACCGAGTCTTCTGAGTCTTCGCATTCTGCCGCACAAATTTGGCTTCAGCACAAACGTCTTGGTCATCCTCCATTCTCTTTAGTTAAGTCTATGTTTCCTTCATTTTTTTTACATCATTCAGTTGAGTCTTTTAAGTGTAAAGTTTGTGAGTTAGCTAAACATCATCGCGTCTCTTTTCCTCTTAGTTCCACTAAACGTGCTGAACCTTTTGATCTTATACATTCTGATGTTTGGGGACCTGCACCTATTTCTAATGTTTCGGGTGCTAAATGGTTTGTGTCATTTATTGATGATTGTACTCGAGCAACTTGGATTTTTTTGATGAAGGATAAATCATAAGTACCAGAATTATTTATCAGATTTTATCACATGGTGCAAACACAATTTGGCAAAGGCATTAAATGAATTCGCTCTGCCAATGGCAAGGAATATGCCAATCAGAATCTTTCAAATTTTACCAGTCAACAAGGAATTCTTCATGAGTTTACATGTGTCGACACCCCACAACAAAATGGTGTCACAGAAAGAAAGAATCGTCATTTACTTGAAGTTGCTCGAGCCATTCTCTTCCAAATGGCAGTTCCCAACTCATACTGGGGAGAAGTAGTACTGACTGCTGCCTACTTGATTAATCGGGTCCCCAAACGAATGTTAGGTAATGTCAGTCCTGTTCAGTTTTTGACTTCACGGTTTCCTTCTGTTCATGTTTTGCAGAGTTTTGAATCTCGAGTGTTTGGTTGTGTTGCTTTTGTCCATCTTCACAAACAACATCGAAGTAAGTTGGACCCTCGTGCAGTCAGATGTATTTTTGTGGGTTATCCTCCTGACAAGAAAGGATATAAATGTTATCATCCTCCTAGTCGTAAGTACTTTATCTCTAAAGATGTCACGTTTCATGAGAATGTATCCTACTTCACTCGTCCTCAACTTCAGGGGGAGAGTATTCATGATGATTTGGAATCTAAGTCCGAGTTTCTGGTCCTACCTGAGTTACCTAAGGCTCCTGTCTTAAGTCCTACTACTGGTCCTACTTTTCCTGCATCCACAAGTCCTACATTTGAGTCCCCTGAGTCGCCTGTGACTCCTGTCTCACCTTCTACTATTGATCCTGCTTCCACAAATACCGAATATGAGTCACCTACTTCTATTTTGGTCCCTCCTTTATCTTCTGTTTTACAGGAACCATCATCTTCGACACCAGTAAATGCTATAGCTGGTGAGCCAACTTTGGTGTATCAGAGAAGAAGTAAGTACTAATACAAATGATTCCCCAAACACAACTTCAATTGCCTGAACCGGAGGTAAGTACTAAAATTAACCCTCCTACTAGTGATTCCCACTGTTCTGACACTAGTGACACTGATACAAATGATTTGCCTATTGCTTTGAGGAAATGGAAAAGGTCTTGTGCGAAATACCCTATTTCTGAATTTGTCTCCACTAAAAATCTTTTTGTGCAGCATCAGAGTTTTATTTCAGCTGTTGACTCTGTGATAATTCCATCATCTGTTCAAGAAGCATTCAAAGATAGAAATTGGGTCCAAGCCATGGATGAGGAAATGAAAGCACTTGAGAAGAATGGAACGTGGGAAATTGTTGAGAGACCGGGAGGCAAGAAGCTCGTTGGTTGCAGGTGGATCTATATAGTCAAGCACAGATCTGATGGTACTATTGATCGGTACAAGGCAAGACTAGTGGCTAAAGGATTCACTCATACCTATGGCATTGATTATGAGGAGACTTTTGCTCCTGTGGCAAAGATGAACACTGTTCGGATCTTACTATCACTTGCTGCTCACTCCAGGTGGGAACTAAACCAATTTGATGTCAA
This sequence comes from Astragalus glycyphyllos, assembly GCA_963573325.1. Classification (NCBI taxonomy): domain Eukaryota; kingdom Viridiplantae; phylum Streptophyta; class Magnoliopsida; order Fabales; family Fabaceae; genus Astragalus; species Astragalus glycyphyllos. The sequence continues at coordinate 42,447,419 of OY754312.1, read as the reverse complement.
AAATGCATTATTGCATGGAGATTTAGAGGAGGAGGTGTATATGGAGATTCCTCCAGGATTTGGTTCAAAAGATGGAACAAACAAGGTGTGCCGATTAAGGAAAGCTTTATATGGGCTAAAACAGTCTCCTCGAGCATGGTTTGGGAGATTTACAAAGGCAATGGTGTGCTTAGGCTATAAGCAAAGCCAAGGAGATCACACTCTTTTCTTCAAACATTCGAAAGATGGAAAACTGACTATACTTCTTGTTTATGTTGATGATATCATTATTACAGGTGACAATTTGGCTGAGAGACAGCTACTTAAGGAGCAATTATCAGCAGTGTTTGAAATGAAAGACCTTGGGAAACTTAAGTATTTCCTAGGGATTGAGGTAGCCTACTCCGATAAAGGCATTTTTATTTCTAAAAGAAAATATGTTCTTGACCTTCTGAAAGAAACCGGAAAGCTTGGATGTAAACCTGCAAGTGTTCCTATTGAGCAAAATCATAAAATTAGCTTTGAAGAAGAAAGTGCCAAAGTTGACAAGGTCCAATATCAGAGATTGGTGGGAAAATTGATTTACTTGGCACACACTAGGCCTGATTTGGCTTATGCAGTCAGTGTGGTGAGCCAATTCATGCATGACCCGAGGCAGAGACATTTGCAGGCTGTTGATCGTATTCTTCAATATCTCAAAGCCTCTCTAGGAAGAGGACTATTGTTCAAAAGAGGTGGGAGCCTAACTATGGAAGCTTATACTGATGCTGACTATGCAGGTTCAATAAGTGATAGAAGATCTACTTCAAGTTATTGCACCTTCCTATGTGGGAACCTTGTTACTTGGAGGAGTAAGAAGCAAAATGTAGTGGCTCGATCAAGCGCTGAGGCTGAATTTAGAGCTTTGGCACAAGGAATCTGTGAACTATTGTGGATGAAGATTATACTAAATGACTTGAAGATACAATTTGAAGGTCCTATAAAGTTATTTTGCGATCACAAATCGGCTATCAGTATTGCTCATAATTCCGTTCAACATGACAGGACGAAGCACATTGAGATAGATCGTCACTTCATTAAGGAAAAACTTGACAGCGGGTTAATATCTACAACTTACATTCCTTCCAGACACCAATTGGCTGATGTATTAACGAAGGGCTTGCCAACAGAGCATTTCAAAGAACTTACATCCAAGCTGGGAATGATAGATATCCATTCACCAGCTTGAGGGGGAGTGTTGAGATATGTTGTAAATAGTAGATTTATTTATATATGTATTCGGCACATTTACCAGGCTCGTTAAGTAGCCTATTTAAACTCATTAGTGCTTGTACTCAATACACAATTATACAATTTATAAGACGGAACTACAGCTGCTCTGTAGTCGCAGACGTAGGCAAAGATTGGCCGAACTGCGTGACCAATATCGTGTCTCCTATTTTCTACACTATGTTTTAGTCAACATATTCTATCTAAGCACTGACCAAAATTTGATATTAACTGCTTTCAAGTTCATGCATTCCAATGATTTAATTATATTTTAGATTTACAAGTTTTAGATACAGTTGATTAAGCATTCTCAGTAGTCAGAAAAATCATATAACTTCTGCTGCCTACCATATATATTACATTAATAAAGAATCACCAAAAAATTTCAAGAAAAACAAACTTGACGAAAACCATGACAATATCAGACCAAAACCATGAACTAAAGATTAATAACTATTTTATTTATTAGTTTATTTAATTATTATTCAACTCAATACTAGCATAATAATTGAAGAACATTATGCAAGAAATTATTAACTCCACACACTCCCCACAATCATGACTCTACTGCAAAGTTTGATTGGTAACTTAAAATCTATGATTAGAGCGTACTTCAACCTGCTGACCTTCTATGAGAAATGCAATGTTGACTCAACATTGAGCCAAAAACCCCCCCAAACCCAAAAAAACAAAACCCTAAATTGAAGATAAAGAAGATAGATGTAAACAAAACCCAAAAAAAACAAAACCCTAAATTGAAGAAGATAGATGTAAACAAAACCTAAAAAAAAAACCTTAAATTAAAAAAAGAGTAAATCGTTGAGAGAGAGAGAGGGACAAACCCGAGGGACCAGGAGAAGAGAGAGAAACGAACCTGAAATCGTTGCGAGAGAGAGAGAGAGAGAGAGAGAGAGAGAGAGAGAGAGAGAGAGAGAGAGAACGAGCTTGAGGGAGACGAGGGCTGAAAACTGAGGGACGAGGGAGACGAGCTTGAGAGAGAGCTCTGAGTGATTTTGCGTTCTGAGTGATTTTACGTTTGAGAGAGAAACGAGCTCTGAGTGTTTTTGATTTTTTTTTTGTTTGAGTTATTTTTGGGTTTGGCACCAAAAATTCTGGGAACCAGAAAACGCGCTACTATTTAGCGCCTAATTTTTTTGGTTTTTTAATATATTCCCTATGGCAACATTTATCAACCGTTGGCTAAAGCTTAAACAAAAAATTGTTGCCGTAGACCTTATGGGAACGGTTTTCAGCCGTTGCCAATAAAAAAAATTAAAAAAAAATGAAAAAGCAACGGGTCAAAAAACCGTTGCCATTGTTAGCTAAGGCAACAGTTTTTTTGGCATTGCAATTTTAGGTGTTGCCGTAGGGTCTAAATGTTGTAGTGGGTTGAGCGAAAGGAATGGTGATAAGGGCAAAGATCAAGCTTTGCGGGATCAAGTAATAAAGAAGTGGAGTAAAGACAAGAAGAAACAAGAAAAGAGCCATTGGATGTCAAATAAAGAAAAGGGTGAAGATGATGACAAGACTAAATCCTCTAATAAAAGAGGAGGAGGGTCTAGTAATCATAAAGTGAAGAAAAAATGTCAACATAAATAGATGTTCCAGTCCTACAACTGTAACAAATATAGGCATTATGCAAATGACTGTTGGCCTGGAAAAGGCAAGAAAGAAGGATAATGAAGAGGGGCAAATGTCAAAACAGGAAGGAAGATTCTAACTCAGATCTCATGGTTTCGTGATCACCACAACTGAGGCAACTGACATCTTGTATCTTGATATTGGGTGTTCAAATCATGTGACAGGTAATAGAAATTGATTGATTGACTTTGATACCCGTAAAAGAACCTCTGCAAGATTGGAAAATAGTGGAAATATGATTTCATAGGGCATGGGAAACATAGTTTTCCAGAAGGGTGATGAAAAACTTGCCTTGATTGAGAAGGTGTTGTATATGCCTAGAATGACGTGCAATCTTATGAGTGTCGGGCAAATGACTAAGAAGGGACTTTCATTGGTTATGAAGGATGACAAGCTTAAATTGTTTGATCCAAAGGAGAGGTTTATTTTGACATCTCTAGTCAAAGAACAGAACCTTTAGAACCAATATTAGTATTGCAGAAGCAAAATGCCTCAATGCAATACTACCTGATCAATAAAGTTTTCTTTGGCAAAGAAGGTATGGACATTTGAACTTTAAAGATATGGTTAGTGGAATCCTTAAAATTGTGTTGTTTGGTTATGGGAATCCCTAAAAGCGTCACAGGGTTGCTACCCTTCCGGTTAGAATCTGAACTTTTTTGCTTCCTCTGGGATTTTCATTTCGATGATGGCCCTACACTTGGTGAGGTTAGCTTCAATTCCTCAATGTGTGAGGACGAAGTCGAGGAACTCCCCAGCTTGTACTCTAAGCGAGCACTTATCTGGGTTGAGTTTGAGATTGTGTTTTTCATTAAATGGAAAACCTTTGATAGATTTTATAAGTGCTCATTGCCGGATGTTGATTTCACCACCATGTCATCTAGGTAAACCTCAATTGCTTGACCGATGACCCCCTCAAAGATTCTGCCAATCATTGGTATGTTGCATCAGTGTTTTTTAAACCAAAAAGAATCACCTTGTAATAGAAATTCGCTCGACTGGTCATGAAAGTTTCCTTCTCCCCGTCCATGGGGCTCATTCGGATTTGGTTGTATCCTGAATAAGAGTCCATGAAACTTCACAGTTTTTAACCAGATGCCCAGTCCACCGGGCTGTCGATGCTAGGTAAGGGGTAGGAGCCCTTTAGGCAAGCATTATTTAAATTTGTGTAGTCCACACACATTCTCCATTTTCCATTAGATTTCTTCACCATCATGAGATTCTCGAGCCAAGTCGGATATTTGACTTCCCAAATGAATTCGGCTTTCACAAGTTTGTTGGTTTCTTTCCTTATTGCTTTGGTATCTCCTCTCGTTGCTTGCTCTTCCTCTATGCCACAAGTTTAACATCATAACTTAGTGATGAACAATGGTAGATATAGTTAGGGTCAATACCTGGCATGTCCTGTGGGTACCATGCAAATACATCGATGTTTTCGATTAGGAATTTGATGAGTAGCTTCTCCATTAATGTGCTTAATCCAACGCCAATTTTGGTCTTCTACTGTTCAGTTGGGCTGGTCATGATTTCCTTCAGGGCTTCGGTTTGCCTTGGGCGTTTTTCTTCCTTCTCCATATCATATAATATTGTATCTAGATCCAAGAAACTGCAGTCTTGAGCTTTTACTTTCTTTGTCTACATGTTTTCACCCTTGCGCTCTCTGCATAGCACTTTCGGGTGGTTGCTTGGTCTCCTTTAATCAAACTAGTTCTCCCTCCTAGGAGAGGATACTTGATGCATAGGTGAGGGTATGACACTACCACTGCTAGGGTGTTTATGGTCGGCTTGCCCAAGATGATGTACGCTGACAGTTGTTCGATTACCATGTATTGGAGCATCACTGTTTTGGTGCACCCTTCGTCTCCAAAAGTGGTTTGCCTGTGGAGGTAGTTGCACACCTATGCTTGTTTGCCCGAAAATCCTGTCTGAGTACATAGGAAGTTTTCCCGCGCTCTGGTTGGCAATTGTAATTTCTCGAAGCTTGCCAAGTACATGACATTGGTTGATCTCCCCCATTAACTGGCATCCGCGTAACATTGAAGCCTCTTGTGGTGAGAGATATAACAAGAAGTCGCCCGAGTGATGCTAGACTCCCCCAAAGTCTTGTTCGATAAATGTGATAATCGGGCATTCTGGTATAGTAAAACCAACTTCATGAGAGCCATTTACTGACATAACCAAACTAACATACCTTTTTCTTGACAATGACGTTGCTCCCCCGACGGAAAACCCCCCTGTGGTCGTGCCTACGTGTCAGCTATTTGCTTCTTTATGGTCGTCTCTTCTGATATTCTTACGATTTTTGTTCGACTCTCGTTCGGATCCTTTTACAATTCATATTAGACGACCTTTCAAGATGAGCCTCTCTATTTGTTGCTTAAGGGTACATCATTCATTTGTCGTGTGGCTGTATGTCTAATGGTACCTACAATAAGAAATGAGGCATCTGCCCTTAACTCCTGCGAAGGGTGTCGATCGCTTTATCATCCCATGTTTCAATGTCTCATCTAGGATGACCAAAGGTTTTGTGTTCAGGGAGGCGTAGAAGGCACAAATAGTTTTGGGGTTCGGGGGGAAGTGACTTGTCTTTCCTTCTGCTCTTTCGATCGTGTTTTCGGGTTATTGTAAGTACCTGTCAGAGGTGTTTGGCCGCGCTATTGTAAGTGTTGGTCGATCTGGTTGGGAACAATTGTCCAATCTGAAACTGTTTTCCTAGACTAACATTTCCCATCTCCTTAATTATTAACCATTAACATTTGCCTATTAAAATAAACATAATAGAAACACGGAGGAGGTCTCACTCATTGTATTGTTCACAAACTCTAGATAGAAGAGAAAAACTCTTCGCCCGAAGAAACAATGACACCATATTATGCATTTAAAATAAAATAGTCAAATTTTTATTATTAATAGACAACAAAAATGTAGCCCCAATCTAAGAAATACACCTCAGATGTCAATTCTTCATGTGCAGATCGTAAAAATGGCATGAAGTCCATTTTCTTAGTCATCGCTTTTATTAAAATAAATAAAATAACTGAATGTTATTACATTCACCAATGTAAACCAATAAATAATACTAACAATGAAGGGGTTTAATTATTCGTTATTAGAAAAATAGATCCCCTCTTTGAAACATGTACCACAGATGAACTGACATCCAATTTCAAACAACTATCAGCTTTCTCTGGAAAAAATTGTTTAGCTTCTTTGTGATCTGAGATTGACTGAAATGGGGAACTTCAGTATTCCATGGTGCACTCGGAGATGGTGCTTCAGGTGACCATGCTAAGGGTGATAGTGAAATTGAAGGTGAAGGTGAAACTGAAGGTGTTGGGGACCAAGCTCCATGTGGTGACAACACAGTCATGACAAGCTTTTGACCATTTTTGCAATGATTATCAACACCAGAAATGTACCATCTTCTTCCATAGGTAGTTAATACAACTTTATCATGTCCACTAGTCAACACTGGTGCTTTTGGGGGAATTGAGCAGCTCTTGAAGTCACTTCCATTTACTCTTATCACATTGTCCTTCCAAGCATGATAGTTAAATGCTGCAAGTTGATTAGTTAAAATTTATCACAAATTAATTTTTCTCATAATAGAGCGAACATATGTGCATGAAATTGGATCCCTAAAGAACATATGTTGCCCTAATCAGATTCAAACAATTTGGAACGTCTGATTTTGATCGGACAATGCATAGTGTGAAATTGAATGTTTATATTTGATTTACTCGACTTGGAATGTGGACCGATTTTGATTACCCAATCAATTTCAGACAATTCGTACTATCTGATCTTGATCGTAATGCACATTCTAAGACTGAATGTTTGTAGTTGATTAACTCGACTTGGAATGTGGACCGATCTTGATTACCCAATCAGGTTTGGACAATTCATATTGTTCGATCTTAGTCGGACAATGCACATTCGGAGGCTGAATGTTTGTATTTGATTTGATTGGCTTGGAACGAGAACTGATCTTGATTACCCAGTTAGGTTCAGACAATACCGTCTTATCTTGATCAGACAATGCACACTTTGAGACTGAATGTTTTGTATTTAATTTCCTCGACGTGGAATGTGGATCGATCTTGATTAGATGGCCCAAATCATTTCGACAGCGGTAACCGTGACAATTTTTTGACTTCAGAAATCCGAATTCTATGACGCTTTTTTAGTTTACTACTCCCCTCGTTCCTGATCTTTTGTACTTTTGGCTTGTTGCACACAAATTAAGATACAATTAATTTGTGCAAGCTAAATACTAAAATACTACTCCCTCTGTTCCAAAACTTTGGTCCTTTTGGCCTCTTTTTTTTATTTCAAAACTTTGGTACTTTTGTGATACCAATGTATAATTTACCTAATTCTACCAAGCTTACCCTTTATCTTTAATTAATTGTAACTATTAACTCATTTGGATTCCCAAGGACTTCTTAAAGCCAATTTTTTATTTGAATAGAAAGGATATGAAGAGTTTCTGTTTTATTTGAAGCAAATGGAAGAGGAGTATATGCTGAGGCAAATGGAAGAATACTAGGAGGGTTCGGCCAGCATTCCAAGCTGATGACATACACGCCTGCTTCTTTTTTTTTTAAAATAATTTACTACCAGCAGCTTTTCATTTATGTATGTGTGGGGCTTTATTAATTTATTACCAGCAGTCTTTTCTTTACAAAGGGGTATTTTAGTAATCTAGTATTGCAACTTTATGATTTCTTAATTTGTGTGAAAGAGGACAAAAGGACCAAAGTTTTGGAACGGAGGGAATACCTTCTTTGTAGTTGTCTTGGGAATATTGAAATCAAAATAAAAGAGTTAATAGTTGTCTTGGGTTTCTAAAAGCTTAATTAATATGAAGGGTATCTTTGGAAAAGTTTGTGAAATTTTACATTGGGTTTTTAAAAGTAATATTGTTTTAAAACAAAAGTAAAAGACTAAAAGTACCAAAGATCAAGAAGGGAGAGAGTACTTTTTAGTCATTTGTTTGTTTTGTTCAAAATGAAATAATGTTTTGTAAATTGGGACCAACACGTATTAACACATGCATGGAGGTTACATATATAAGGAGAATGTGAATGTGAATGAGCTTACTAAGTGTGTCTCCAAGATTGAAGACCTTGTTTGCAGCCCAAGCTTGGTAATCAACCCCAGTTGTCCAACCACTCTCATCTCCAACTATGAAATCTTTTGCCACAGCCATGGTTGAGAAGATAGTGGCAATGAGAGCAACAAGGATGAGAGTCCTAGAAAGAGCCATGCTTGATCGATTCACTGTTTGAATTAAGTGCTAATAGTTATAGCTCTTTTAATTCTTTGTTATGGTTACACTTACATATGATTGAGATTGAATACGATTATATATGTGTATATATAGTCTCTAGAAAGTCAAAATAAATTGAGGTATTATTGGAAAGATGTCAAACTTTGCAGATATGCATATGATCCATCTGTTGTGATCGAAGAAAAAACTCAATTTGTTTTCTAGGTCTATATTTTCTTTATTTTATAAATGTTCTTAACTAAAACTCAAAAAAAAATGTTCTTAACCTATATAGAAACATCATTTAAAAATTTCATGACTTGGACATTCTATAATAACTAAAACTGCAGGCAAAAATATTGTGAGTTAATTATTAAATTTTTTAGGAAAAATAATTTTGGTCAAAAAAAAGTTTAATATAATATAGTTTTTTTTTACAATAATATAATATAGTTTTTTTTACAACAATAATATAATATAGTTATATATAGTTTAATATAATGTTAGATGTAGTCGAGCTTATAGTTATATATAGTTTAATATAATATAATATTTTTTGGTCAAAAAAAAAGTTTAATATAATATTTGACAAAAAGTCTAATATTCATTTACAAGCGGCTAGGTTTAATCGAGCTTTATTGATTTGCTTGAGCTTAATTAGTCTAATATAAATATATATGATGAAATATAGTGCTCTAATAGTTGACTGACCCGAGCTGTAAAAAACAAAAGTGCCGACCAATTATTCTTTAAAGTAGAATTTTTTTTTTAACAAACAGGCAGACCGCCCGAATTTATTTAAAAAATGAATAAATTTGGACAATTGTTAAAAAAAGTTGACCTTTATTTACAATTGTGTCATTAATGAAATTGGGGTTTTTTCTGCCAGTTTTCTGTTTTCAGAAACATCTCACCACTGTTTTGCTTTTTTAGGTCCCGTGGGGTGATTTTCTGTTTTGAAATTTTCAAAAACCAAAATTAATTTCTGTTTTGAGTTTTAAAAATATCAAAAACTAAAACCAAATTCTGTTTTCAATTAAGAAATTTTTTTCAAATATCAAAATCACTTTCAAACATAAACACAAGAATATATATTCATCATAAACTAATCTTAATCAAAACAATATATAATATTAGATTTGAAAAAAATTAAAATATTATAACTATATAATCTGTTTGTTTAGTAATGATTCTAATAAAAAATGTTGAGAGTAGTAGTTATCGACATACGATTGTCAGAGTGGTAATCGATGGTGGTCAGATTGGTGGTGATGGTCATAGTGGGGGTTGACGATGGTTAGAGTGGTGGTTGACGGTGGCTGGAGTGGTAGTCGGCAGTAGGCGGAGTGGTGGTGGTCAAAATGATGATTGATGGTGATCAAAGTGGTAGTTGATGATGGTCAAAGTGGTGGTTGGTAGTGGTGGAATGGTAATCAGCGGTGGTCGGAGTGGTGGTCGGCTGTGGCTAGAGTATCAGTTGTTGACAGTCAAAGTGGTGGTTGACAGTCGCCGGAGTGGTGGTTGGTGGTGGTTAAAGTGGTGGTGGACGGTGGTCGGTAGTGGTTGACGGTGGTCGGTAGTGGTTGGCGGTGGTCGGTGGTGGTCAAAGTGGTGGTTTACAGTGGCTGGAGTGGTGGTCGGAGTGGTGGTCAAAGTGGTGGTTGACGATGTTGGACGGTGTCAGAGTGGGGGTTAACGATTGCCGGAGTGGTGGTTGGCGATGGTCGGAGTGGTGGTTAGCGGTGGTCAAAGTGGTGGTTGGCAGTCGTTGGAGTGGTGGTTGGTGGTGGTAGGCGGTGGTCGGTGGTGGTTGGCGGTGGTCTGAGTGGTAGTTGGTGGTGGTCACATATATTGATGATCATAGGTGGAAACATAAATTATAAAACCTATTTTTGTGGTTTTGAGTTTTGATGGAAAACTGTTTTGAAATTAAGAAAAAAACTTACTCAACCTCATTTTACACGAACATGTTTTGGTTTTGAAAATGACTTTCGAAACCAAAAACCAAAAGCTCACAACCACCCCAAACGACCCCTTAGTTTTTAAAACAGAAAACAAAAACAAGTTTTGAAAATTATAAATATAAAAACACTTTCCCAATCAGCTTTTTTTGTTTTTCAGTTTTTGAAAACAGAAAACAGTTTTAAAAACTGTATTCAAACAAATTGACTGGACATGGGAATTTATCACTTAGAAAAACTCCTAGTACTCATTATAATTAAGGAGAAGAACCTAGTCGATTATCGTTGAGGATCCAATTGATTAAAAATGTGACGAGCCATCTTCTAACAATATTTTAGGATTTTTGTACTCAACCTAGATAGTATTCAAACTTCCTAATTGCTACTTATTTGATTTTTTACCTAAAGAGAGAAATATCAAACATTCTCTGAGCTCTCTCTAAGTTCTCCCAAGATCTCAAAGAAAGATTAGTGTTGTCTTCTACTGTTTTTGAGCTTTACATCCCAATTTTCATCAGAAATTAACGTTGCTTGAAATACTAACTAGACAGAAATCCTCTACGTTGACATCATCCCTATTTAATTATGTTCTACAAGGGATAATTTTGTGTTAACTGTTAAACCTCTCTTTATTTTCTATTTTAATTCTTAATTCATCTTCTCATGATCAAAGCATTGTTTTTGACTGTTGTCTCTCAATTCTAATAAGAATGTGTCCCTGTTCAAAACATCGTTACGGTATCGAGATCTCATATGCTATAGTCCAACCTTACTTTTATTTTAACGAAGTGATTTTTGCTAGTAAGCCCTAAACTGTTAGTGTTGATATCGTATGTGAGAAAACACGCAAAAAAGAGGTGTTTGAATTGATGATTCAAAATATTTTCGCAAAATGGACTTTCTCAAAACAAAACAAATTATGTAATAGATAAACTTGTTCTCACAAAACTGTTCTTTACATAATATATAATAAATAAATAGTGAAGAGCACTTTTCTATTTTGAAAATATATCCTCTTTTCCGCGAGGTATATAATAAATAACAGAATTACTTGCTGGCTTTTCCGAGTCATTTTCCTTTATTTTAAAAATATGACTTGGATAAAATTAATTTATAATTTCATTTTATTTTATTTTATTTTTCATATTCTTTATCTTCATCATCTTCTCCTTTCCCCATATTTTCTGCATCTTCAACAACACAGTAGAGAGACAACACCGTTAAAATCAAAGAAAAAAAGGGATGAAACAATTTGGGGGTGGCGAGGAAAAAGAAAAGATGGGGATTAAACCAACCAATAGATGGGGATGGACTGCAAATGACGTGTTCTTGAATGGGTTTCCTGGTTCATGTGGGTTCAACAACCCCAAGCCCCAAATCTACCCAAAATTGCTTCATCTGGTGAAGAGAGAAAAACAAACCCCAAGGTGAAAAAGCCCCAAACTCAAAGATCTGTCTCTTGCTGCTGAAATTGAAAAACTATTGCTGGGTTTCTCAAATTGTTGACAAACGCAAATATGTTGTTGAATGGGTTTGATTTGATTTGGAGGAAGCAATATGTTGTTGATTAATGTGATTGAGTTTGGGAGCAGGGGTAACGAAGAGAGGGGGTTATTTTAAGGTGTTGTTTTGATAGTGGAGGAGAGGGTAACGAAGAGGGAGGGAGGGAGGGAGAGAGGTGATTCCTTCCATTGAATTGAGAGAGATGAAGTTGAGGGAAGAAGAAAGGGGATTTGGGGTTTTCTAATTAAATGGGATTCATTAATGACATGACATATACAATCAGCATTTAAATTAAAAGAAAATGAAATAAAAATGCCAAATCAGCAATCTGTTAGAAACGTAGGCTATTTTTGTAACGTCCATCTAACAGAAGGGTTTTTTTCAAAAAGATTGCTTTTGCAGGGACTTTTTATTAAAAAAAAAAAATTTGCAGAGGCTTAAACCAAAACACGCTATATTTGCAGGGGTCTAAGACATATTTAAGCCAAAAGATAAATCTGTTTGTACACAAATAGTTTACAATGAACTTATCATTTTTAATATATAAATTTGTTGGGCAATATTTCATAGCATATTTATGTTTTAAATAGATAAATCTGTTGTTGATTACTCAACAACAGTTTTATCTATTTAAAACACAAATCAATTACGTGTTATCATTCATATATTTACTTAACTTTTTTTTAAAATGAAACGGATATGGATACAGATGAGAAGTTGATGATCCGTTCTCGATATTGATACATCACGGGCATTCACGACGACATAGGTATATTTAATTAATTATTTTATGAGTCCTTATTATATTACTTGTCACAATAACTAACTAACTAACTATTTTGTAGATATTTCTAACACGTGATGATGTTGTACGTTGGGTTAGAGAGGTTGGAAAAACCAACAGAGCAACTGGTCAATGGGGAACGAAAGATAAAATCATTTTTGGTTGCGAAAAGCATGGGAATTACAACAATATTTCTAGAGTGAAGTCCTTAGAGAAGCACAATTGTCCTTTTAAGTTGAGAGCTACACTTACAATTGATGTTGATGGCTGGAGTGTGAGGGTTATTTGTGGACTCCACACATATGAGCTACTTAAAACGTTAACCAGCACTTCATTCTTTGGGCGGTTAACAAGGGAGGAGCGGGCTATGGTGGAGGAACAAATCGTGTTGAAGGTTGCACCAAGAGATAGTATGACAGCATTAAAGAAGAAATTTGTTGGAAATGTGAAGTGCTGGACATTCTCGACAACACATACAAGACCAATAAATACAGAATGTCTCTCTTGGAGATTGTTGGTGTGACTTCCACTGAGTTGACATTCTCGATTGCATTCCCCCATACTTGGCACATGAGCGCTATGACCATTTTAGATGGGCATTGCAGATGTTGAGGGATTTGTTCGACATAGAGGGTCTAATACCTCGTGTGTTTTTGACTGGCAGAGATCTTGCACTAATGAGTGTCGGTAATGTTGTGTTTCCGTCCTCTTTACTTTGTGAATGGCACATAACGAAGAACGTGGAAGCAAAGTGTAAGGAGTATGTAAAGAAGGATAGGCAAAACTCAGTGGTCGATCTTTGGTACAATCTTATTGAATCACTTGACGAGGTTGAGTACTCATAGAGGTTGCATATATTGAAAAATGTATGATGTTGTGCGTGACCCTTCTTATTTTGAGCACGTGGATGAGGCAGTGAAGAACACCCAAGACTCCGTCACAGCGGACATCCAAGTCCTCACAATGGGCGTCACAGAAATCCTCACAACAGACATCACAATGATCCTCATAGCGGTCATCAAAGTGATCCTCACAGCATGATATGCATCTTTTACCATGGGTTCCTCCACATTGCGACCCCTACGTTGCAGACATTATTGATGTCGTTGGGTATGGAAATTGTGGCTACCTAGTTGTTGGTGTTGGACTTGAGTTTGGACAAAATAGTTGGCTTTTAGTTCTATAGGACTTACTTCAAGAGCTAAACTCACATGTTGGTCTATATGGTGAATTATTTGGGAGCCGACTTGCAACTACTAGAGAGTCATTATATGTTACAAGTTTGGGACCCCAGGATGAGGACAAGTGGACGTCAATGCCTGAAATGGGGTACATTATAGCTAGTTTCAGTAGCGTTGACAATATCAAAGAATTTTTTCCCGATGAGAGGTTCATATTCGACGAGTAAGAGTCTCAACATGATCTGTTTTGCGTTCGTGAAGAACTATCACCGAGTGCAAATTAATTTGATTCGTGAGTGCCCTTTGCCTTCAATTGCTATTTAGTTGTAGCGTTTTGCATCTGACGAGACTAATACATGGTTGGGACCTTATATAGGGCATATCCAACTATGGGGGTCTTTAGCTCCGGTGCCCAAACCACCAACTAGTCCACCAGTAATTGTGACCTAGCAGCTGACTTAGATTCTGATTGATGTAAATATTTAACGCTTAAAATTATAACTTCAACTATGTTAAAAATCAATGTAGGTTAATATGTTTAAATAACAAAAAAAATATTAGCAAAGTTATGATTTAACACAAAGTGTCAAATTCAATATAAAATAATATTAGTAATTAAAAATATTAATTATATTTATTAAATAGGTCGGTCTGACAGGCCTATGAGACTTTTCTGATGGTCTATGCCCTGGCCTATTTAGCTAAATATGCTTTTAAAAAACCTTAACATTATCCATTTTAAAAAGGTTTTTTTTTATACCCCCACCACCTCCCTTAGTACCCCCCACATAAATCAGTAATCCCCAAAATACCCTTGACATAATTACCAAAAAATTGACTTTTGGAAGATTCTCTGGTGGGGTCCACCATATCTCTAATCGGATTTACCATAATGGAAGGTAAATCCGATTAGAATTAATTGCGAATTTAATAAGACACCAACCGGTCAAATTAGATGTATGTACTGAAAGATACATCCGATTTGACCATTTAATTCAGTCTAAAAAGGGAAATTTTGTCCTCGCGGATGTAGCTACATCTGATGCGAAATCGGATTTACGTACCCCCTACGTAAATCTGCTTTTGTCATTTTGTGAATCGGATGTACCTTTGGGTGGGGGTAATATCCGATTGGAAATCGGATTTACGTATTACCTAGGGGGTACGTAAATCCGCTTTGTAATTTTTATTTTTTAAATTAATGCTTAATTTTTGTTCTATTTTTGAAACAGATATTGACCCGTAGTCAGAGTCACAGTTGGTTCCTTTCGAGATAGATACTACAGAGCCATTCAGGACGGAGACGGTATATTTAATTACTAATTTTTTAATTAAGTTTGATAGATATTTAATTAATTAAGTACGTAACATTTTTCTATTTTGTAGATATTTTCTACACGCAAGGATGTTGTTGAGTGGGCGAAAGCGGTTGGGAGACGTATTGGAGTTGTTGTTATCATTGTCAGATCCGACACAAGTGGAGGTAAAATGGGGACTAGAGATAAGATTATTTTTGGTTGCGAGAAGCAAGGGAATTTCTGTAATGATTCTAGAGTTATCGGGCCTAAGAAAAGAAGCTGTCTGTTCAAATTGAGAGCTACTTGTACAATACGTGATGGGGGTTGGCGTGTGAAAGTTAGGTGTGGTCTACACACACATCAATTGCTTACTACCCTGGTCGGGTCGACATCTTTTGGTCGTTTAAGTAAGCCGCAGAAGGCTATGGTTGATGAGCACACTGTCTTAATGCTTTGAAGAAAAATTTTCCGGGCAACGTCACTTCTCTTCCTCAAATATATAGGCAGCGTTACGCCTATAGGTCTTCTAGGAGGGGTCCTAGAACGGACATTCAGGAGCATTTGCGATTGAGTCAGAAAATTATTTATGCTGGAGCAGAAAAGTTGAGGGTTCCGATGTGGTAAGTGACATCATGTGGGCGCATCCCACTTCTATTAAGTTATTCCGGTTGTTTCCAAAGGTCCTTATTCTTGACACCACCTACAAGACCAACAAATACAATCTACCTCTATTGGAGATTGTCGGGGTCACTTCAATGGAGTTAACTTTCTCAGTTGCTTTTGCCTATTTTGCACACGAGCTTGGAAATCATTTTACTTGGGTTTTGCAGCAACTGAAAGAATTATTTGACTTGCACGGGCTTTAACCTTAGGTATTCTTGACTGACATAGATCTTGGTCTAATGTCTGGTATTCTTGATGTCTTTCCTTCTGCTACAAATTTGTTATGTTGTTGGCACGTAACAAAAAATGTCAAGGCGAAAATTAAAGAGTTGGTACACGCGGATAGCCAAGGGGAACTTTATAGCTACCAAGTATAAAGTGGCCCTAGTTCAATTATCTTTGGGAATGAATTTTACTTATCTGCCTTAGAGAGGTATTTATTCTTCTTCTAATAGTTGTAGAATCATATCTATTCTGCACGTGAGGGGTAACCATTGGGTGCATATTTCGATCTCGCCTGCCTGTCCGTTGCCTCCAGTTGCTCCATTATGGAAGCATAATGCATCTGAGGAATCCACTACATGGTTGGATCCGTATACTGGCCATTTCGCCCTATGGCATACCCAGGCTCCGGTCATGCCCCCTCCCACTGATGCGCCCACCGTCGTACACTTGGCCGATGATTCTGACGGTTTAGATTGACATTTCTTGTATTTATTTTTGTACCACTTTTTTAAATTATTTATCCATATTATTGTATATATATTTTCAACAAATTAAATGTTTTTTTTTAAGTCGGATCTACCATGGTGCAACGTAAATCCGCTTTTGAATTTATCAAATCGGATGTACCTACCAATAGGTAGATCCGACTTCTTAAAGTGACAAGGAGGATCTATCTGCCTGTGAGGTAAATCCGCTTTGGATATTTAACAAATTGGATGTACCTACTCACACGTACATCCGACGCGATTTTTTTCTTCTAATCGTATGTAGATAAATCCGTCTTTGATTTATGTCAAAGCGGATTTACCTATTCAGGAGGTAAATCCAATTGAGTCAAATTTCTGGGGGGTATTTTCGAATTGTCATATTTTGTGTGGGTATCATGTCAAACTGTGGGGTACAAAAAAAACCTTTTAAAAAAAGTTTGACCAGACCTAGACCTATCTTAAGCTGGGCCCTAGGCGGCCTAGCCTTTTCCCACCCCTAGGGCTAACGGTTGGGGTTAAAAAAAATTACCCCTCCAACATACCTTCTTTTCGCACTCGTCGGCACCACCACCCCCACGGCGCGCCTCCTCCTCCCTTCATACCCTTCTTCAAACTTGTTTGAGCACGAAAAGATGGATATGGGTAAGTAAACCCTCTTCTCCTTCTTAAAAACAAACACAAATTTGATTTTTCACTTTTGCTTTCAATTCTTATTATTAACTCAATTTTTTTGTTCCGCTTTTGAATTACTTTTCAAAAGCAACAGCTGCAAAAGAATCAAACCGAGAACGAAGGAAAGAACCGGAAGAGCACACTCAAATTCGAAGACGTGTGCGAGGTAGGGATGGGAGAGTCTTTGTTTTGATTTAGCAATGATAACATTGTCTCATTAATTGTTTCCTTTTTGACTTGAACTTGATTCTTCAGGCCTTCTTAACAAGATTGTTGAATCTAATGTTGAGTCAACTACTAGAGAATTGTTCTCTATCTTTCAGGTATGCCACTTCTATAATTGTCTGACAAATGGATTCTCATTTGATTTTGTTTTTATAAAATTCATTTATATTATGTTGGTTTGAAATGAATAGAAGAAGTCAAAAAGAATGAGTCAAATTCTAGGAAAGCTTAAGGTTCTAAAAAAGGATGAGTCAAATTCATTTATATTGTCTTGGTAGTGACTGCTACCGCGACAAATAATTTTAATAAAGTTTATGCATTATTGTGATTAATTCACATCGCGACGACCGTAACTTGTAACACAACGGCTGAAATCGTGAATGTTTTAACGCGACTGCGACCGCTATTTAGAACTTCCTTACACATCTTTTATTTTTATTTTTCCCATTCCTATTAATTTTGTATGTAACTTTTGGGCGCTATTTAGAACCTCCTTACACATCTTTTATTTTTATTTTTCCCATTCCTATTAATTTTGTATGTAACTTTTGGGCGCTTCTAGGGTGAGGGAGTAAATCAAATCCCTCACCGGTGAACCACTTAATTGACCGTAGGATATTGGGTAAAATTCTATGAGTGATTAAGATTGAATCAACAAGTAATAAATCTCAACCGTTAATGAATTTTTATACTACACCCTACAGTCATATTTAGTGGTTCACCGGTGAGGGATTTGATTCCTCTCTCACCCTAGAAGCACCCGTAACTTTTTACAAAAATCAGGTCAAGTTTTTAAAATAAAAGGCCATCTTTTTATATTATTCATACCAGTTAATGATAATAATAAAGTGATCAATCTTATAGAAGGAATCGAACCTAGTTTACATTGTCAAATTTGAATTAGATCAGAGATAAACGGTCAAAACTCAAGACCTTGAGCCTACCCTAGCACGTATGTTAATGTTCTCCTCCCGAGGTGATTGAAATCTCTTATGGTTATGAATTAAAATAAGTTCAATAGAAGGTGTTGGAGTCCCACATTGAAGGTAATATAACCTGAATAGTGGTTATATTCTAGGTGGGGAGATTTTCACCCTTTGATTTTGGGGACTTGGGGTTGAGTTAGACTCAAACCAAAATCCAAACCTAGATTTAAATGGAAACAACAAAATATTCGCTATCTCCTCTTTTTTTTTGATAAGCAAATGTTAGTGGGAGTGGGAGAATGTTAGTTTCTTGCAACTTTGCAACTCCTTCATGTCCCTTAAAACAATTCACGATGTCCCTTCTTGCAACAAAATATTCGCTATCTCCTCTACGTGAAGAATGACTCTTAAAACAATTCACGCTGTTACAGCTCCTCCTTAAGGTCATAATAATAAATAGAAACGGCTGGTGCAATAATTATTTAAAATAGCTTCCATTATATGTGTGTGTGTGTGTGTGTGTTTCTATGGTTTTTTCTTTCTAATGACTGGTTGCTTCTGTGAGATAAAAACAGATTTGTTCCTCTTGTGTTTTAACGGCCACTTCTATGATGTATTCTCTTTGCAGTCAGTTGATCGCAGTGTTGCTTCACAAATTATGATTGAGGAGACTTTAGCATCATCTGCTGGTGGGCCCTGCTTCAATGAACAGTTACGGTTGTTTCTATTGTAAAAACTGCACTGAAATTCAGAAAATATTGCTTGGCCTTTGGATATCTGTTTCTTCCTCTTTGATCTTCTTTGAGTATTGTGTTTGCCTGAATACCAACTCCTGTGAAGTTTCACGACGTCTAGCTTTCAGACCTTTTTATGTTGCATTCATTGTAACTGACATTTTTTTTTTCCTTTTGAAGGTATGCTGCTGTGTTTGCTGCATTTGTCGGAGGGATGACCTGTTTGGTTGGTAGTGACTTCAATGCAAAGTTTATGTCTTCTTTTGCCAAATGCTTTGAGGTATATAGCTTGTGAACAAAGTAACAAATATATTAGTGTTCAATTTACTTATGTGGTTATTATTTTGTTACATTTTCAAGTGTTAGTTTTTCTCCAGCTAATCAATTTCTGCACAGGAGAAGTACTATAAAGAAGACAGTCTCTCTTTGCGGAATCTCACGCTTGTCTTATCCTATTTATACATATTTGGAGTCTGTTCTAGGTGGGTAAACTGTACAAATTAAGCACTTACATATTAACCTTTTAAGTTTTAACTATACTAGTATGTAACCCGTGCGATGCACGGGAAGCAATTTTCGTGAAAGATATTAAATTTTAATAATTTTGTGGAGAAACTAATGTAATTAAAAAATAAAATAAGTAAAGAAAAATGCATTTAATTTGGTAATGTTTGATAACAATACGTCATTTTTAATGACTTAAATTTAGCATATATGTATTTAATGGTTATGAAAAGTAAATATAAATATAAGTTACAATTAGTGCAAATTAATAATGTAAGGTGCTGTCAAAAAAAGTAATCTAAGGTATAAGTCAAAATAAAAACTTAAGTTATCTATTTGAAAAATCAGGTTGAATCTAATATATGGAAAGACAATCTAAATAAAGAACTACTTTGAATTTATATTTGGATTGGAAAAGAAATTTAATTTACATTGTCGTGACGAAAAATAGTAATTTGAATGTGAAGCAATTATTTTTTAATTTGCTAGCAACTTAACATAGTTATTGATAGTCATTATCAACGATTTTCATTTTTGTTAAGGTAAGTTTGTAGTTTGTTAGCCATAAGTATATATTATAGATAAAAGCCCTTACTATTGATAAAAAAAACAAATTAATTGTTTAAGTAAATTTTGATACTGTTGCCAAATTCTTATATTTCCCAACAACTTTATTGAGCTATGCTCACTCTAGACCTATTTATAAGCAAAACTACACTTTTTAGGTTGGTTGGAAAATTAATGTATTTAGACTATTATGTAGTTCAGATACATTAGTTGTCCAATGAACCTAAACAATGACTTTTTACTTATAAATAGGTTCGAAGGGAGTATATAAGATGAGGATAAAAGAGAAATTTGATATAATTCCACAAATTAAGTGCCAGCAACCAAAAAAAAGTATTAATTGGTACTCGTCTGTTAAAAAAATAAGTGGTTCAATCAAATGGCAATTAAGAAGTGTCACAACTATTGTCAATAAATAAGTAATTTAATATCAGAATAAGCTTTATAGTAAAAGATATTGAAGAAGTCATTTCATGAGAACGTGACACACCTAAAAACTTTCCCTAGGTTTAGACCGACTTTATTATGATATTTGTTTTTTTAATTAACTGAATTTTTGGGTGTGTTTGTCAAAAAAAAGTAAAATTTCCTGGTGCTATCTAAATTGTTAAAATTGATTGCTCATTTAAGGTCTGAACTTTGATGATAGGCCATTGTTTTTTATGCCTTTTAATATGATCACTTTTCATCCATTTCAATAATACTCCAAGCGAAGAGCATAACTCGTTAAGCCAGTTCATTGTATAAGTTATGTTTGATAGTACTGGATTAAATTCATCATCAATTGACATTCATAGAATAGTTAAAATAAAACAAATTAACAACAAATAAGGCAAATTCATCAAGAAACAGTTAGGAAAATTCAAGTGGTTCTCATAACATATTAATCGCTATAAACGCATTTCTCAACAGCAAAACAGAAACACAACAACACAGTTATAAAAACCATAAAACACTAAAACATATAAACTAACTTCGAAGTATTAAAGAAGCTAAAACTAAAACATTGTGGCGAAAACAAACATTGTAGAAAAAGAAGTTGAACAACTTAGTCCAACTTTAGTAAAAAACCCAATCCTTCTCGAGCTTTATATCCTTCCTCAACCTACTTGAATAGGAGAATCCCTTTTAAGTGGATCAAAGTCCTTAAAATCTGTTGACCAATCAATTCCCATTTTTGACCACATTATTAGCAGCAATACAATAATACTTTGCATAGAAAAAGACACTATAATTTATCAATACATTCTCAGCAAAGGGGTGAAAGGTAGGAAACGACTACAAAATTAAACTTCCTCTTCCAAGCCATGTTTGCATCTAGCTTCAATAATATCAAAAGTAAAAGAAGTTTCCACATATAAATTTTTCCATAAATTGGATATGGCTTCATATTTAAAAAAAATAGTTTTGCATGCACAATCAGTTATTTTAATTTTTTATTTATCTTTTTTAGTATTTTTATAGATGCCAATTAGGATGTCAATTATGATTTGCATTAAATAATTTTTGGTGAAATTCACCTATGATTGACACCTAGGATTATGAGCCTATAGAGGCACTTTACTTTATATGTTTATATATAGATATATCATAAATATTATATTGAAATATGTTTCATTATATTTTTCTTGTGCAATTAGAACCTCCCCAAAATAACCTACACAATATTACTGTTTCTTGTAGTGTACATAATAGAAGCACATTATTTTTTTCACTGGAACAACGCATTTTTTTAGGTAAATGCATTATTTTAAATATATACAACTTTTAACAACAAAACATTGACAAATAGATACATTGTCAACATCCTCATTTTAATTCTCAAGGATTTTTTTATACATATGAGGAACAAATTAATCTCAATCAAAACGCAGCCCCGGAAAAGAATAGCTAAGAAAAACCTAAAACAAATAAAAATAAAATGCAATACCATTGATTATTTCTATCCCAATAACTTGGTTGATGGTGTACATTTATTCATTCCACCATAAATTATTTCTATCTCAATCTCTCAGGGACAAATAGTATACTCTCAGTGCAAGGTTTGCATAAAGCGCACAGTCTTTCTCCTTGAGATTTTATCGTTAGGCGGCGCCTTCCAAATAAGTCAGTGACAAATTCCCTCCAACGTTAATCATCTATAGTGCCTCGCTCACCTATCATATCCATTTCGTCTGTTCTGATATGCAAAAAAAAAAAGAAGAATAAAACTGAAGAAGATGCACTCATGAGAAAATTTTGAGATGAACTTCATATATCAGCTAAGGATGAAAAAGTAAAGTTATAAATAACAAAAAAAGATGGACACTTTCCAACTTCATATTATTTCTCGATGAAAATATAAGATGCAAATATAAATTAGAAAGAACAAAAGAAAAGTGTACATGGACTTCGAGCATTATCATACTCTCATCGAAAAGAGTGCAAATGCTATATAGGATCGGAATATGAGACACACTGGATTTATGCTTTGAATTGAGTTGAACGACATTCACAAATTTTATAATAATATTTTTCATATTTTATTATAATTTTTTATTCAAGCAGCATTCATAAAAAAATTTCATTGCCAATTTTTTTTGGGTAAACATTGCCACCATTTTTATAACATAACAGTTACTTTTTTTGTTATTATTATAATTGAAAGCATTGTAATTAGTCAATAGATATGCATTTACTATTATAAAAATAAAACGAATATGGAAGGAGTTTCAAGATTTTGAAGAAAGATTGTGTACTGGATATTAATAATAAAATCATCACTCATCATCTGTTATAATTTTTATTTTAAAAGCCATAACATTTAAATTTAACAACAATAATAATAATATTAATGAATACTAAAATGACTCATGCCAATAAATTGAAGAACTAAATAGGTATATGTAGACCTATTTAGAAATAGAACGTACATTTTATTTTTTAATTAATTAGAATAATAATATTTAAATTTACCAAAATAAATAACTTGAGAGGAATCCATAGGACTCACATATTAAATCAAAGATGTTTTTCATAAGCATTAGGACTCACATATTAAATCAAAGATGTTTTTCATAAGTCATTTATCAATCTTCTTAGGAACTCGAGAGGGAGCTTGTGCAGTATTCTTGAAAGCAAATATCTATCTTCGTTGGGATATTTTGCTCCATGAATTTTTTTTCTTTATTCTTTCATACATATCTGGAGACTTAAATATTAGTTTTATTTAACAAAGCTCTTATAAAAATTAATAATTTATATATCAGATCAAGATTCCTATTTGCAGTATTTCAAGCTATCTAATTCAACCCCACTCCATTGGGGGTATTTTATCAAACAACAGGTGGTTACCACTGATCTAAATTATATAGCCTTCAAAAATGCAAATGTAGAGAAAAGAGTTTGTTACCACTGGCCTATGTAGATGTCAATTTTGCGGCATGCGATCGTTGCTTCTACGTCATGTGATCCGTCGCTATTGATTTCTTGTGATGTAGCAAATTAATGCTCTCTGCGCCACATTAGTATACCGTGTGACGCAATGCCGCTCACCACGCTTGCTGCCAAAGGTGGATTGCCCCTTTCGAATAGCAAGAAAGGAATCATGTTTATGCCCCGATCAACGAAATGGATAATCTCATATCTTTTTTTTGGTACATGGCTAATTTCATATCTCATTGATAAACACAATAACAAAGTAAACGGAGAAGAAAATACGGTTGATGTGATACAAATGAAAAATAGGGGAAGAGAAAACAAAAATAGTGAAAACGAAAATAGGGAGAAGATAAAAACAAAATGGTGAAACTCAAGAAAAACTAAAAGTGGAAGGGATGATATTCTATATAGAGAATCAGATAAAAATTTCTAGCATTAATATTTTGAAACGTATTATTAATAGATATTTAATCAAAACAAAATAAATGAGATATAAATATAATATGGTAACCGAAACATATATAATAGCTATAATTTAATGAGTAACAGTAAAAAAAATTGAAAATTGAGTTAATGTCACATCAAAATTATTAATTAAATTATAAATTTAAAATAAATAATTCAATTAAAATATTGTGAAGTGGATGGAAATGAATTAGAATAGGTGTATTAATTGTTAAGTTGCTTATAAGATGACATTTGGCAAATAATTTAATGAGATTATTTTCAATTGTAATAGATATAGAATATAGAATAGATATAGATATAGATATAGATATAAATGTGATAAAATTGAAAATTGAAAATTTAGCTAAATTTAAAAAAATTGGCGCCATAATAAGATATCTTAATTTCAAAAAGATAAAAAGAAAAAATAAATGATATTTGAATACCGATTTTAAATATAATTAATGCATATTATGATTTCCGATTTTTTGTTGTATTAGTTTTTTTATGATAATGTTTGGGAAAAAATACCATCTAATTCAAAGTCTCATTAAATGAAACGTTTATTTGGTGCAATACTATTGCAATTTTAAATGAAACGAGCAATACTATTGCAATTTTAAATGAAACGAACGTTTTTGTTTTTTCATTTGAGTGCTTTCTTGTGTAAGTCATCTTTTCAATATTAGTTTTATATACAAAATAAATTGTAGTTATTAGTAATAAATGAGGTGTTGACCAAATAAGAATGGGCTAAGTCAGAAGAGAAATGACAACATGGCTGTCCAAGTAAGCAATATTGTCTGACCATTAGGATTTGCATTAATTATATTTTGCTAAAATGCTTGTATGAGCGACACATAGGAAAAGGAGCCTTGAGAGGCATTTTCCTTTGTATTTTTATAGATATGTATTTTCGTAATCATTTGACCGTGATATGGGGCTACAAACTTTGAAAAGATAAGACTTTTTTCGAAGATCAGCCATTCAAATTTCTCCAATTTCGTCCGCCATATGCTTTTCATAAAAAGAATAAGCAGCTCTGTCTTTTAAGATAAAGATAGTGGAACTTGAGTGATCAACCACTTTTAGATGAATACAATACATATCAACAAACAAAAAATAAGTTACTAAATTTTTACGAATCTGAGAACAAAGTAATTTAAGATTTGCAATTCACCTGTGAACTAAAATGACATCGTCAATATGGGCCATGACGATGTTAGGAGAGCCCTGAGACAATTTTAAACGTAAAAACATCAGATATGTTTGATACTTTGGATAAGCAAAAAAAACTATAGCAATGGAAGAAAATAGGAATGGTGTGTTCCAAAATATTGACAGAAACATAATGCTAAATGAATTGGAGAAGAAACACGATAAAGTGGATATACATTTGTGCCAAAATGGTGAAGTGCATTCAAGTTGATATTATTAAGAAATAGGAAATCAATAGCCATTTTAGCACTGCTCCATTTTGTTCTAAGAAGCTAATAGGATGATTATAAAAAATGGCAAAAGTGTAAAGGAGAAGAGGAGAAAATATGTTGGATGGAAGTTTGTGATACCAATAGAGTCTATTTATAGTGTTAGTATGGATGTTAGTGGTATAAAAATGGTGCACAATTGAAATTTAAAAAAGTGGTAAAATTTTGGAAAATTGCGCCTATAAGGAGTTGAAATTCATTTTTCAAAAGAGCATATGACATTGTAATATGAAATTTGAATATGAAATTTGAGCATATAGGTAATTATAGGTTAGCCAATTATTTTTGGTTGTACAACATAAACCGTAACCCCTTACGGTTATATAATCCTTAAAAGGTAGCATTGAATTTGGGGGGATCCGTTACCTTTCTTTTAATGTATGCATTACACTATAATATTCTTAAATATTTCGGCTGGTTTTTTCTTAATAATAAACTATGAGATATTTTATCAAATAAATAATATTGCTGCCTAGGAAGGACATTTAATGAATTTGAGTGAAATGCACCAATGAGTGACACCTAGGAAAAAATGTCCATAGAGACATTTTCCTTTGTACTTTTATATAGATTTTTTTCTAATACATGACTTTGAATGCTTTTCAGTGATTTAATATATGCCTTTCTACTCATGCTGGCCAAGCGTTTGACTGAGACAGATATCTCTATTATTTTGACAGTTTTACAATTATTGCTCTATTTGGTTTGATGTCATATGCTGTTCGTTGTTTGGGTTGGAACTTGGACGAGACGACATTGACATTGAGGAACTGAAAGTTATAAATCTCAAATTTTTAATTCCATGTTTGAGCGAAGCAACTCCACTCATAAAAGTGTAATCTTTGGTCATAATTGAGGAACTGGTGATTCCATGTATTATCATACAGTAGCAGGATTGTACCTTTTAGATAATTCTCACGTGAACATGTTCAACTAGCGAATAATCTCTGACTTTTACTTTTTATTCTACTTGTATTTTAATAGGTTGTGGGGTGAAAATAAGGGCTGATGATCCAGCTCCCATGGAAAATTTCATTCTTAATGTTCAGAGTACGTCAAATAAGCTGAAGTCTTCCCCTGGATACGACCCTGAAAAGAAAGACAGCAAAAGAGTGAGCATACTATTTGCATGTTTGGTTTTGTATTTGGAAAGTCCCAAACCATGGTTTGGGCAAAAACTTGTCTCTTGTAGCTTTTCAAACCATGGTTTAGGACTTCAAATGCAAAACAATTTACACTATGTTTATTATCGGAAAAATGCCTGTAGCTTGTTGAACATACCTCAGCACTAATTAATTACTTGGTAACACTTGTAGATGGAGTTCATGCTTGAAACCATATATAACATCAAGAACAACAAGAGAAAGACAAAAGAGGACACTGCAAATCACACTCGAATTAAAAAGTGGCTACAGAAGGTCCTATACTTTGATCCATGTTTTGTGGCATTTTATTCTTCAAACTCCTTATCTGTAAAGATATTACTTCTTGTGTTTCCTTATAGCTTAATTGTTGAACTTGTTAAGTTGTCTTAATGGGTGTTTAGAGGGATGTAATGGGCCTCAATTGGGGGTAAATATAGGCCTTCAGGACCATGAAATTGAAGAACCCCTTCCTAATTAGTAAAACTGTCTTTTTTTTGCTTTTGTTTAAGTAATCTCTTAATCTTGGGATTTTTGATATTCCAATGATTGATCATTACTAATTCAAGTTTTCAGGCTTTTTTACGAATATTGTTCATACTTAATTCAACCTTATTATTTATCTTGCTTGCAGATATCAAGCGAAGAACTGAAAGGTGAAGTTTGATAGTTGAACAAGAGAATTGAATCATGAAAGTAGATTTTGATTTTCTTGAGGTTATCAATTAAAGACAGTTGTTCTTGATGGATTTTTATTGTACTTTGAAAAAAGACAATAATACATTAGTTTGTCAGACCTTTAAAGAATTAACACTCATAAATTCATGAAAATTTTTTAATGGGTTAAATATGCTTT
Organism: Astragalus glycyphyllos; assembly: GCA_963573325.1. Taxonomy (NCBI): domain Eukaryota; kingdom Viridiplantae; phylum Streptophyta; class Magnoliopsida; order Fabales; family Fabaceae; genus Astragalus; species Astragalus glycyphyllos. The sequence goes on along the minus strand of OY754312.1, from coordinate 42,420,175 downwards.
TGGTCCCTCTAAATATATCGATTTCCTTTTAGTCTCTTTAAAATTTTTTGGGCACTTTTAGTCCTTACTATATTTTTTGTTAGCACTTTTCGTTGGCATTTTTTTAATGTGGTGGCATGCTAGGTTGGATTCCACGTCATTTAAATGTGACACGTAAGCGTACATGTTGGAAATTAAAAAAACAAAACTACAACAAAGTTAAGAATAAAAATTGATTAAACAACAAATTGAAAATCAGAAAGAAGCCCTAATTCCCAAATCCTTTTTGCAGTTCACGTAATGCAGCTTCAAACGAAACTGTGGAGGTAAATAGAGAAGCGTTCATCGACGGGGGATAATGGTGACATTGGAGAAACGAGAAGCAAGGAGTTGGATGAATAGGTCAAGGGAGCCGGTGGCGCCGATTCAGATTGCGACGGAGCATGCGTTCTTCGAGGCAAATGTTGCAAACTTCATAATCAACCTCAAAGAGGAATGAGGAGAGAAAGAAAACTAAGAGTGACGATGATGGAGACGGTTGCCGCTGGCTGACGACGACCTCTTCATTTCTCCGTCGCCTTCTTCTCCTTTGATCTATTTCATACTTCCCTTTCAGTTTGTGTTCAGTTAATCTAAGATCCTGTTGAATCCTGTTAATATCAACATTTTTATCTCAGATCCCATTCAATCCAATTAGTATCAACATCTTTTTATCTCATATCTGTTCATTGTTAACCAACACTCCTAGCCTAGTGGTTTAGGCTCCTGCTGGGACGTGGTGGGGGTCGATCCGGTTTGCTCCCGGGTTCGATTCCCGCCTACGTCAAATAGGGTGTTGGCCAGCGAAATGATTAAAAGCCCCAAGTAGCGAGTGCAGATTAGTCATTCGTTGACAGCGTTGGGATACTGCGTAAGTCACCCGCGATGGTCCGATACCAAAAAAAAATATCTGTTCATTGTTCATTTCTCGCTGATGTGGTGTTTGTGTTTTGTTCATTTCTCAGATCCAATTAATATATACATGATGAGGAAGAATCTGCTCAAAAAAAAACATGATGAAGAAATGAGAGAGACTGAGAAAGGAATTGGGAGTTAAACGAGAGTGAGAGTGAGAGTGAGAAAGGAATTGGGAATTAGCCCTTCTTTTTAATTATCAAATGATTGTTGTTTAATTATTTGATATTTTTAACTTTGTTGTAATTTTGTTTTTTTTATTTCTAATGTGTACACTTACCTGATACGTTTAAATGACAAGAAATCCAACCTAGCATCCTACCACATTAAAAAATGCTACATAACTCATGCTACATCAGCGCCGTCAGTGAAAATTAATAATAGTGACTAAAATTGTTAACGGAAAATAATGTAGGGCCCAAATGCCCAAAATTTTTTAGAGAAACCAAAAATAAAATTCACTATATTTATAGGGAGGAAAAACATATTTAATTTGTTTTCACAAAATTGTTTTTTACAAAGTATGTAATAAATAAACCCTTTTTTGGTTACAATGTAATAAATAAACTTGTTTTCACAAAACTGTTTTTCACAAAGTATATAATAAATAAATAGTGGATGACACTTTTATATTTTGACAATGTCTCCTCTTTTTCACAATGAATTTTTGACCATATGGGAAAAAAAGAGAAGTGCAGACAACACTCTCTTTTACACACTCTCTCCAATACTAATTCTATGATTGGTCGCAATTCATGTGGTTTCCACCATTTTAGAAATCAGACCTATTAATTCAATTGGAACATGAATTTTGACCAATCATAGATTGAAGTTTGAGAGAGAGCATGTAAAAAAGAGTGTTGCGGGCACTTCTCACCGAAAAAATAAATAAGAAAGCATGGAGGAATGTATTAGGAAAAAGGGTGGTGTGAATAGTAACCCTAATAACCTCTGTTGTAAACCTATAATTTTCACACTCCGTCGACACTACCACCACGTTCTGTTTCTCTTCCCGCGTGGCTTCGCTCCTCCTTCTCTCAACCTGTGCAGGAGGACGTCGCCTCCCTCTCACCGCACCGTATATAGTGAGTCAGACAGAGACACATTGGTGTGAGAACTAAGGTATGAGAATATGAATTTCTGGATTCTGCCATAGTTTCTTTGAATTTCCCCTAAATTTCACGTTTGTACCAACTTCAAACCCTAATTTCAATTACTGGATTTGTTCAAACTTCCCCTTTCAGCTTGATTCCGTTCTAAACTTCGCCTAATTTGTTGTCTATTGATACTAGTTTTCGAATTTCTCTGGTTGACTGACTATGATCTGTTGTTTATAATTTTGTTGTATAGAATTTGATAGATACAATGTTGACTAACGCGATTCTCTTAGTAATATATTAAATAATAGTTGTTCATTTTCTAATATGGAATAATAGCCTGCGTAATACACCTCCTCCCTTCATACCTCTCTTCAAACTTGGTTCTCCAATTTTTGAACTCAAGGAGCACGAAAAGATGAATAAGGGTAAGTAACCCTCTTCTCCTTCTTAAAACAAACACAAATTTGATTTTTCACTTTTGCTTTGAGTTTTTATTATTAACTCAATTTTTTGTTCTTTTTTTCCGCTTTTGAATTACTTTTTAGAAGAAACAACTGCAGAAAAATCACGCCGAGAACGAAGGAAAGAATCCCGTTTGGCAAAGAATGCATCAAAACACCAATCCTGGCTCCGCCACCAGGAGGTAACTATTTTTTTTTCTCAACATAGCAATATTAAAAGTTTATTTATTTATTTATTTATTTACTTTTTCATTCATTCATTTATTTATTTAGCTGTGAATTCATTTATTTATAGAAGTCTAGAGCGGTGAAAAGAAGTAACAATAATTCAGAGTTAAAAACTGAAAGCAAATTGGATCAAATAGTTAATCCTACTCTCAATGAAACACAAGTTGTGAAGTTGGAATCTTTGTCTGCGAAAGCGAAACATGAGACAGTTGAAGAATGCACAATGTCAGGGGAAATTGGTGGCTCTGTTGGAAGGAAAAGGAAAAAGGATTCTCACAAAAGTTCCAAGAAGGGGAAGGTTGAGATGGGTATGACTGATGTTTCCATGGCTGCCCAGAAGGATTTGGAATTCGAAAGAAAACTCTCCAAGAAGCTCAAGGTGAAGGAAGGAAAATTGAGAGGTATGGATGATGGGTTGAACTTGTTGCTAGAAGGAATGTCGTCATTCACTGAATTATTTGGAGAAGGGGAGGACTCTGATAATGATGAATTACCCAAAAAGAGGTCGAAGAAGAGCTCGTCGAGTAAAAAGCACAAGTTGCCAAAGGAAGGGATGAAAGCAGAGTCTTTAGATGGTGAATTGGGGCCTGTGGAAACTTCTAGTCAAGATGTAGCTATAGAAGAAGTTCCTGACAGAGTAACTTCCAGAAAGAAGCATAAGAAAAGAAAAGTATCGAGTCAAGAGCAAGAAGATAATGTTGAGGATGGTACTGTTTGCACAGTCAAACCTGTGGAATCCAGTGGAACAGATGTAGCATCAGGGGACGTTCCTGTTGAAGTTCCAAGGAAGAAAGATATCGAAAAATATAGAGCTCCTCATATAAGAGCTC